>JAILYA010000092.1:358400-958400 GCA_021437795.1 Rhodamnia rubescens | reverse complement strand
GGTATACCGGTTTTCCATTATTTCTTCGACGGGGAGGGACGGAACGCCGATTTTCCATCATTAGCCTTTTGCCAAATTGGCGGTTATCCCTAGCCGGCATAAATCACGATCTAGAAGCGGCAGCCCTCTCTTTCATGTCTCGTTCCACCATCTAACCCCGTTTGTAAAGTTCATCGTAGTCCCTCGATTTAGCAAAATTAATTGACTACGAAGCTCCGGCTTCAATCCGTCCCGGAATCTTCGCGCTCCGTCCAAAGGATTGTCCACCATCTTTGGTGCATACTTCAACAATCTTGAGAATTCAGCCTCATACTGATCGATTGTCATCCGATTCCGACGGAGTGTTGAAATTCCAGCATCTTCGCTCTTGAGCGATTTTAGAGAAATACTTTCCATTGAAGACTTCAGCAAAAATGGTCCAGTTGGGCACCGTACGCTCAAGAAAAACTCTTCCTCTGGTGGCCTTCCACTAATCACTTGCAATATCCTGAAGCTAATAAACCGTCATGGTCACGTTTTCCTCCTCCGTGCACCCCGAACTTCAAATGCTTTATCCAAGTCCATAAGAGGAGCAACCTCTGGGTCACCTTTTCCATTAAACTTGGCCGATTTTAACTTCAAAATTTGTTCCACTAACCGATGCATATGTCTATTCCCATTGTCATTCCCTTGATTCACATTTGCTCCATGAGCAAGAACCGTAGCAAAGAAGATCAGCCGGCTTGGGCAATAGCGGCAGCTCATTCTTGAGTTTGCCTACCCATCAAATTTCCAATTTCCTCTAGAGCCGTAATGACTCCATCCACTCTCGGTCAGCTCTAACCGATGTCCTTGAACTAGATGCTCCCCTAGAAGCTCCCCTAGAACCTCTACCTCGGTTTTCCATTTTTGCTAATTTTCACAACACCTAAATCACTGTAATTCCACCAAGGAATTAGAGACCTAAACCAGCTACTTAAGTCTAGCGCTTCTAGACTACATATCATGGCGACATTTGTACTCAATGCAATCAACTCACATCAAGCAAATCAAGAGTACCACAACCAACATTCCTCATTCTTACCTCAGGTCCCGACGCACCTACACTTGTTATAACCACGACAAACACAACCATCCATCACATCGGATGGGCAACAAACAAACATCAAGCAATGCTACGTATGAGACTTTACAGTCTTCTAATCATCCAAGATGATATCAATTAATTGTGCCAATCACAAGAACCAATTCATATGATATGCATTTCGTGCCTAACTCTAGCGAATCCCTAAGGTCTCGTTATCTAACCATCCCAACGTGATCACTCCTTATTACTCCAAACCTCAACCAACTTGGATCGAGTGACCTTACTCTCATACCAATCAAAGAGGGATGTCATGTCCCGAACCCTACGAGCGCGTCAACATCCCACCGGCCACACTTAAGTACAGTTTTCTAGGATCCAATAGCCAACAAAATTCGAACTAAACATGAATGATAGACACATGCGGAAGAGAAAACAAATCTCCGTACAAAAATAAATATAACAATACGTTGACTTGGGATAGTAAAAGAAAACTTATATACATATTGACATATTTTTTACAACAACCAAACTTAAGGCTTCCGAGCCCAATTGTACAAGCCTATAACAAAAAGATCAAGTGCCACCCCTAAGATGGTACCCTCAAAAAGTCAAAAGGGCGACAATCCTAAGTCCCGTCTTTGCTATCCTCCGAAGACGTCTCCAGCCTCTTCCTCTTCATCGGTCTCGGAAGGTATCTCTACTTGGGACGGCTCCACTACCTCTACGTCCTCCTCGGGTTCCAAAACCTCCCGGTCCGACTACGGGTCTTCGGGGCCGCTACCTAAACTCGTCACCACGCCATCGGGAGGGCGATCGAGTGGGGTTCCATTCCCCAACTCTATCATAGGGAATATCAAAACCCTTCAACAGTCTTACCAAGATATCCTCATGGCGGTACATCCACGCCAAATAAGTATGGGGCTTCCGAAAAGGTTCTCCTACGTCTACCCGGATAGTCGTCGCATGCCTATAATACACTTTGTCTTCCCCCACCGGATACTCCATAATTATAGTCTCCATATCTTAGGGAATCCCGAATCTCCGTGGTGGCTCATTCATTGTCGAGGCGGAGGGTCCGAAAAAGGGTAACCCACGACGAGGTGAGAATAAATCTAAGTAAGAAAATTTCTAATCCAAGGTAAGGGCGTTAGTGCCTCTGACACATCCTAGGTGAGCAGTTCTCAATAATTTCTCACTCAGCCAATAACATACAACATAAATTCAAGAAATTACCACAACTTGCTATTCCATCTCACCAATCCTTTAATAAGGCCACATTACTCAAAAGCCCGCGTTTAACGCATCGGCTACAGTATATATGGACAGACCCATGTAATAACGCCTCGAGCCATTATACTAGTCCGGACTCGCGTAATAACGCCTCAGGTCAATATTGCCTCAGGTTAGTATCGCGCATTTAACGCCTCAGGATAAAAATAATAATTAGAACCCCGTGTAATAACGCCTTAGGGCAAAATATGGTTTTATAAATACAAACCCCACGTAATAACGCCTTAGGGTAAATTTCCATACTCACGCTTAATTATTCCTCATAAAGACCATATAATAATAATAATTCCCCGAACGCTCGACTAATACCACACGATCTCCTGCTAAATTTCCCGATTAGCGATCGAGACCACACGATCTTACTAATTTTTTCTCTAATAAAAGATCGGGACCACGCGATCTTTCTAATTTTTCCCATCCACTCAATCGGGACCACTCGATCTAATTATACTGAAGAAATATTCAATCGGTACCATGTGATTTACTCACATTGAATAATTAATTAATCGGGACCACCCGATTAAATCACAATAAGGCTATGGTCCAAATCGGAACCCCACAATTAATTTATGCTAACACAATAATTAATTTACACCACACGTTCAATTTATGCTAATGGAATAATTAATCTATGCCAAACGATTAAAATTATGCTAACATGCAATTAATACGTACCACACGATTAATCATGCTAACGTAGCAATTTATCGAGACCGTACGATTTAATTCATTATAAAGAAAGATTAAATCTAAACCATATGATTATTCTAAATAAAGCAAGATCTAATCTAGGCCGCACGATTAAAGTATCATAAAGTAAGATTCAATCATAGCCATACGATCAATTTTCATAAAGTAACTTTCAATCTAGGCCATCCAATTCTACTCATGAAGAACTATTCACCTCAAGACCACAAAACTCTCTCTCTCTCTGCTCTCCATTTTTGGCCAAGCACCATTCAAGAGCCAATTCACCAAAATTTTCACCAAAACTACTCAATTCTAAATCCTTTAGCATCCTAACTACCTAATCAAGGTTTAGGAACTAGCTTACCTTTAATGTCTAGCAAATTCTACGATTTAAAAGTTGAGAAAAATCCGGTTCGAGCGACGGCACCGGCGGTCCCTCTCTGTCGGGATTGATAAGAGGCGATCCGGCGGCTCCAAGTGGTTCACGGCGGCTTCGGGTGTCCGGGGTGGCTAGCGGCTCACGGTGGGGCTAGTGGCGGTTCGAGTGATGGCTCAACGATGGTGATGACGGTGAAGACGGTGTTCGGCCAAGCAAGAGGGGGAAGGGAGAAGTGAGAGAAAGTTATCACAAAATGAAATAAAAAAGATGAAGATGATGAATAGGTAGGCTAGGATATTTTTTGATAGATATTTATCTTGAATTATTGGTCTTGCAAATGAAGAGAGAGAAATTTGTGGGGCCTACCAATAATTCACTTACTTTTGCTCTTGAAATTGCAAGGAGGGCAATTTGGTAATTTCCTTCACCATTGACTAGTCAAAATTGTCGGCCATGAGGGGAAAAAGACCAAAATGCCCTTTGACCGAAATAGTTTGATGGGTATTTGCCAAGGGTAAATGGGTAATTTCTCATTTCCAGTCTGATTTCACTTTTCCGAACCTTTTAGGGCAAACCGCGAAGTAATCATACTCCGGGTGAGGCAACGTCCAAAATATATTTATTGGAACCCTCGAAGGTCCAACGTTTAATTTCGAAGTCCGATTCGTGATCAATTTCAATAAATTGAAATTTCAAGCATATCTCAAACTAACGGGCGGCTTTTAGGAGTTACGCGTATCGACTTGTGATTAATATGACATTTGAGAATTTTTCGAGCCATGGCGACTTTGGTTGTAATGTAATTGCGAGGGTCAATCACTAGTTCCGATGGAAACGATCGTTAAAAAATGATTCGGGGATATTCGGAACCCGTACATGGTCAAATGGGGTCACCCGTGATCCAATCGTAAGGTATTACCCAAATCGTTCCTTAACCGTTCTAGGATCGGCCTATATTAGTCCAAAATATTCCCTCGACAATTTTCATGGTCAAAGAGTCAATTTAGGATCAAGTTCTTAGGTTCACATACTTGATTTTCCTAGCTAGCCATTCTCATTTGGTTAGTATTCTTAAGAGGGATCAATTACGAGTGGGGTTTAGCTTAAATACATCAATGAGACATTTCATTCATTCAAAGTTTCGAAAATGGGTCGAAAAATAGGATGTCACATGATCACCGACTTACTCCAAAGCATGTGATCACTCATGTCGTTTGGTCCAAACGACGACGAAGATAGTTAGAAAATTCGCCAAGCCCATTGCGGGTCCAAATGAGCGCAAATGGAACATGCATTGGCTCGGATTTGCTTGGGTTTGACTTTTTGTATAGCCGCGGCATTGGCTAGCTTTGTCATCACGACTCTAGCAACCATAGGCGGCGAGGGTGGTGGTGATGGGTTCAGCCGTCGTGGGCTTCATTGCCCACCCCACGGTACCACCAATTGTGGCCGGGAAGATCTCTAGTTTGGACATCAAATCTCGGACTGCATCAATGCTTAAAACTTGTGCGAGTAATGCAGTTTTGGGGAAGAAGAAGGTCGTCTAGGTCACTAGGTCGAGATCTAGTTTGACCCGACATACCCGGTTGACCAAAAATTGAAAAATGGACCCCCTAATCCTCAGCATTTGTCAAATTAAATTACATAATTGGATTTAGGGGCATGAATTCTATTAGAAAATGTGATTTTTGTGGAAAAGATTCATGTACATAAAAGCCCCAAATTCTTGTTTTGACCTAGTAATGAAAATTGGCTAATTCAAATCCCAAATGGTCAAATCGGTCTAAGCCACCCCCACCACTTGAGTCGAAGGTTGAAAAGTATAGGGTAGAGGTCTTGGTTTCGCATGGTGATTCCTAAAATTTAATTAATTGCATTTTGAGTGGAACCTAGGGACTAAACCGAAAACATTTTAGGCAATTAAGTCCAATATGTGCAATTTGCTCGAACAATCAGACTAAAATGAAATGCAAGGTACTAAAGTCAGATGTCATGAGTTAAGAAATGAGAAAATTGGAAATAAAATGACTCAAAAGGAAATTTTTTGGCCAACTCTAAATAATGTTCAATGAAGCAGCCCATAGTCTTGAATTGAATTTTTCAAATTGTATGTGGTCAAAATGAAAAGAGAATTCCAAAAAAAAAATATTGACTATATTTGGATATTTTTTCAGCCACAAATGCTATTTTTCTCAATTTTCTAAATATTTTTCTATTTTCTAAAAATAATAAAATGCAAAAAATATGACAAATTATTTTTTATTCAAAAATGGTTCCTTAGGCTTGGCCAAGGCTACTAAAATTTATTTTTATAAATTTTTTGACTTTTTATAGATTTTTTATGATTTTTTAAAAATAAACTAATTACAAATCAGTGTCAACACTCCTCCTCATATGCTTTTGCTTGCTCAACTACGATCTCGCTCATGTCTCGTGTGTTTTTCGAGTAATTTTACATTGAAAATGGTAGTGGGATTACTAGTTTTGATATAGGGATGTTAGTTTAATACTTGTTGAAGTGGATTGCTTGGTTATTCTTTATGGATGAATGTCATGTGTGCCGAATTGTATGCATAAAATTTCCTAAAGATTGGTTGAGAAATCAAACCATTCTCGCGTGTATATGTATGTATTGCATGTAGTATAGGAATTTTCTTTAAAATATGTGGATGATATAATAATCTTAATCAAAGATAATCAAAAGATCATGCGTGTGCAAGTATGTGCTTGCCTTTAAAAGAAATCGACGCGCCACCATTAGCAAAAAAAGCATCGATCTAGGGGCTCGGGGTAATGACATATGTTTATAAACCTCTAATACAACGGAAGGATCTACTATTATTCGCTAAAAATTTTACTTGAGGCAATGGTGTAGACATCGTTACTTAAATGATGACATGAATTCGATATGCCATCGTTCATGTGCAGTGATGACATTACCCAAGACCGGAAGTTTGGATAAAAGATTCGGGAGATGATGCCCAAAAGTGAAAAGAAACGAATGCTTGTTACATTTATTATTATTATTATTTTGGTAAGTTAAGAAGTATATTGAACTGAAAAGTGCGGGTTACAAAATTAAACCCCTGCTACACACTACGATGTGTCACAAATCGTGCAAGGGTAGCCCAGGTGGAGAAAGAAGGTATACACAAGCAAGTAAGAGGCCAAGGTGGGCGGCCAGATATACACAGGAAGCAAAAGGGCCAAACAGACGGCCAAAAGAACAAGAGGAGAGGAACAGCGGAGGATCAATCAAAGATTGAAGTGTTGATGCCCCAGTTGGCTTGCATCCGTCGGTTTCGAGGCGTATCGTCAACGTGTTTGAAGGTCAGTCCCTTATCCCTAACTACCTTGATGAGGTGGGCCTTAATGGCCGGTAGGCTGAAACTCTTGCTACGGAAGAAGATGTGGTTTCTTTCAATCCAGATACCGTGACGTAGAGCACCGAAGGAAAATCTAGCAATGCATTGGTAGAAGTGCTGGCCGCGGATGTGCTGCAACGCCCTCTGAAGGTTGTCGCGCCATGTAATGTTTTGCCAAGCCAGATTACATCTAGTAGCCCAAAAAAGAGCAAGGGCGCCCGTATAACAACAGCCGAAGTAGAGGTGATCAGTGGAATCTGGGTGGCATTCACAAAAGGTGCAAACGCCATTCTAGATTCGGTGATCCTTGAGTAATAGAACTTGGGGAGGCAGCCTGTTCAAAGTGACGATCCAGAGGTGGAAGGAGTGTCGAGGGGCGATATGTTGATCCCAGATAAACAAATGCCAAGTCACAACTTGATATCTGGTGCGTATGAGATCCCAAGCCGCTCAATGAAGAAGACCCCTGAGGGGTGCCCAAGCCATACGAGACCATTAGGGTTCTGAAAAATGAGTGTGGGAAAAGGTTCAAGCTTGGATTCAATTGTTGCTATCACCTGAGAGGGTTGGAAGGTTGTAGATAAAAAGCCAGACACCGTGGCATTTCTGGAAATGCCCGAGAGATAGATTTCCATATCCGAGAAGATATTGTAAAGAGGCCCTCTCAGATGCCAGGAGTCAAACCAGAAGGAAACGTTGCACCCATTGCTAATATGCCATCGAAATAGAAGTTGGTAATCCTGACGGAAATCCAAGTTCTTCTTCCAGACCCGAGAACAAAGAGCCAGTTCATATGCAACACAGAAGTTTTTGTTCTTCAGAAAAGTTGTATGGATCCATTTGCACCACAAAGACTCCTTGTCTATAAAGAGGATCTAGATATATTTAAGTATAGCCGCGTGATTGCTGTCGAGGAGCCTGCGGATACCAAGCCCTCCTTCCTCCTTGGGGAGGCAAGCTTGATGCCAAGGGATTTTAGCGCCGCCAATGCCTAGATTTGGGCCCTTCCATGGAAATTGCCTGAGAGTTTGCTCAATACGAAGAAGAACAGACTTAGGAAGCATGAATACACTTGCCTACAATATTTGAATAGCATGGAACTCTAACTTAACCAGTTGTAAGCGATCGACGAATGATAGGAACCGCTGGGACCAGGTTGGGCCCTGGCAGTGATAGAGTTGATCAGCGAATTACAGTCCACCTTACTGAGCCTTGAGGCAATTATGGGAATGCCGAGATATTTCATCGGCAAGAAGCCTTCGTGGAAACCGAGTGTGGATAAGAGTTACTGACAAAGATCGTCCAAGCCCCCCAAGCAAAAGATCTCGCTCTTGGTCATATTGGGTCTAAACCCGGACCAGCTGGAAATTTTGTCAATACCCACCTTGAGGAGTGAGATAGAGGTAGGGTTGGCCTGCGCAAATAAAAGAACATCATCTACGAAGAAGATGTGAGAGAGTCGAGTGGCCTTACATCTCCAATAGAAATTAAAACCCGGTTGTCAAGCTTCATTATGTTTATGCTTGACATTATGACAAATGTCCTATGAAGTTATTATGAATGATGAAAGGTTCGGGAAATGAAAAGTTTATGGTATTCATTAAGTAAATGATTGATACTATGACTAATATCGTACTTGATAAACTTGAGTAATGGATCATAGGATAGCTTTGTGATTCACGATAGACGTGACCGGTTCCGGTTCCTAAAAAAGGTGGAACTGCCGGTTCTAGGCCGGTTCGGTTCCGATCGCGTTCCTAGGCCCAATGGCTCTTTTCCCTCGGGCCTCCTCCCTTTAAAAAAAAACGGATCTGAACCGGCCCGAAACCGGCGGTTCCGGGCCGGTTCTCGACAATTTAGAAATCGGAACCGGTCCTTGAGGGCCGGTTCCGGTTCCGGGTTGGAACCGTGGGCCCGGTCAACGGGCTAGTTCCGAGCCCACGGTTCCATTTGGCCATGTCTAATTCACGATATCATGTGTTATAACTTCTACTCTATCTTGGAACTAGTACTTTTCAGACTTGGCTATGTGCTAATCCCTTATTTTTTAGGACACTAAAATGGATCCGTCTCGTGCCCCGTTGTTTGAATTGGCGACTCACATGGAATATTCCCCGGCAAGAAGTCGTGAATGTAAAAGTGGTGTTGAAGAGTAAGTGGAGGAATGATCATAGGTTCTCTGCGCAATTTCGATGGACCGTCAGGTTTTCAAGGCAGAGTGACGCCTTTGAAGAGTACTCAAGTCAAGATGAAGAAGAGGTCCTAAAAGTTTAGTTAGAGCATGGAGGGGCAGTGTAGCCATAGTCAAGGGTAATCCTCCAAATTTTGATTGTACATAGTATGGGAGGTTAGTAGATATTGTAAAATGTGCTTGATGCAAATGTGTAAAACTAACTATGTTTATAGATATGTTGCAAGTTGCGATGTTTGTTAAATTATGTAAGCTACTTAACGTTTCCGCAAATAAAGAATAAAGGTTGATAGAAAATAATAAATAAATTAGAAAGAAGAAGAATAACAGGATAGAGGTCTTCAGTCGTTACAATAGAGGAAAAATGTTTTTTGGAAATTTTGTTCTGAGGAAAATATTTTTCCCTTTCTAGATTAGAGAACTCACTGTCCCAACTTTAAACATGTATTTTTCCTTTGACCATAAATTGTTCCCATTGACTCGGTCTTTCAAACTGAAAATGTACTCGCGCGAATTTCGGCAATCACTTGTTCTGATTCTACATGCGGATTATTTTGAACCTCATCTCAATTTTGAAATAGGCTTTTACATCTGCTGGACTTGTGGCCTTATGTGAGAGCGATTTATTCTTCTGAGAGATGGACTCGGTTCCATTTGAGAAGGCTCCAAAAGAATCC
Organism: Rhodamnia rubescens; assembly: GCA_021437795.1. Lineage (NCBI taxonomy): Eukaryota > Viridiplantae > Streptophyta > Magnoliopsida > Myrtales > Myrtaceae > Rhodamnia > Rhodamnia rubescens. The sequence goes on along the minus strand of JAILYA010000092.1, from coordinate 948,742 downwards.
TTACTTCAGCCTCTTGAAAGTTTTCTTCTATCGATCGTGTTGCCCTTTCTTTTGGAATTTGGTCCGAAGCTTGTTGGGTCCAACTGTGTCAAATATGACTGGCCGAAGAAGAGCCAGCTTTTTCTATTGTTCGGCCCATAAAAGAAGAAGTTCTTTGAGTAGAATTCAATTTTGACCATTGGATTTAGAATTCAATTGAGAAGAAGTTATTTGAGTTGAAAAATGCGTACCTTTTACTTTAGGACATCTAATTGAACGGCACCAATTGCAAAGTCATCAATTTTATGTTGCGACATTCTCATTGACCAAAATATAATCCAATGGTCAAAATTGTACAAGTTCTAAATCCCAAACCCCCTCATTTAGTTGTCTTTACTCCTTATTATTCCTTTGGACAAGTGCTTCATCTTAGATGACGACAAGTTATACACAGGTACAACTACACCTGCGTATATTTCACATTTAATTCATGGTACTACTGACCAAGGAAGTGGCTGCATATGTGTAATGAAAGTAAACTATCATTTATTTTTTGATAGAATTATATTTACAGAGAAGGGTTTTTACTAAAGCATTTTCATTGAACTGAAGGTGCAATCTATATTGGATAGTTATTTCTTATGCTGCAATTTGTGTGGTATTTTGGCTAGTCTTGCTACATAGAATTGAAGGTGAAGTCGTCGATATCCAGACGAGAGGATCGTCTGTTCATGGTCAGAACTTCCGGATTATGAATTTCCTAATAGAGTAATTCCAGCTTACAAGGTCGGTATAAAAATATTTTTCTGCAAAGAGTTTTATCTAACATAGATTTGATGGTTAATGAGAGAGCGAGGGAAAATTATCAAAAAAATCTTAAATTTATTGCATTGTTAATTCAGTCCTAAATCTTTTGCATTTGTGCCAATTCAGTCCTAAACCTTTTTTTGCACCAATTCAATCCTAAACCTTTCGCATTTGTGCCAATTAAGTCCTAATTTTTTTTTTTTGCACCAATTCAATCCTAAACCTTTCTCATTTGTGCCAATTTAGTCTATTCGGCCAACTTTGACAGGGCAAAGCTAACTTGGACGCTAGCCGGCGCGACAAGAAAATTTTTAATAATATTTTACTATTTTTCAATATTTTTATTTTTTAGTTTTTTAAAATTTTTTGGTTCACTTTCAACCTCCAGCTAGTTGGCTATCTAGTGACCAACCTGGAGATGCCTCGCTAGCCACCGATGTCGCTAGATTTAGGCAAGCTCGCCTCGGCCATGGCGTTGCGTCGCCATCGTTGGGCAAGCTCGGTCTTGCCTAGTGACAGCGACGCCATGGACGGGCGAGCTCGAGCTCGCTCATCCATGGCGTCGATAACCTATTACCATGGCCGAGCTCGCCTAGATGTGGGCCAATTCCGTGACATCCCGTATTTTCCCACATAAGAAATAATAAGAAACAAAAGAATTTCCCTTCACTTGTTCTTTAAGACACCCGAAAAACTATTCGAGAGAAATATTTTTAAATCTTCGCACAATTTTCGAGAAAGATCTTTGCACAAATTTCAAAAAAGATATTTCTAAATTTTTGCATGAGTCTTGAAAAAGATATTTCTAAATATTTGCAGAAATTTCGAGAAAGATCTTTGCACGAGTTTCGAAAAAGAATATTTCTAAACCTTTGCATAAATTTCAAGAAAGATATTTCTAAATCTTTACACTATTTTTTAGAAAGATATTTTTTTAATCTTTGCATGACTTTCGAGATAGATATTTCTTTGCATGGATTTCGAGAAAAATATTTTTAAATCTTAGCACGACTTTCAAGAAATATATTTATAAATCTTTGCATGGTTTTCAAGAAAACTTTATAAACCAAAGAGAAAGGTGGCTTGAGGAAGAAACCAAAGGAGGCTATAAATAGCCAAGAGCCCTCACCATTTTCCTCATCCCTTTTCACGTCTCTCTCTCTCTCTCTCTCTCTCTCTCTCCTTGTTGTCGCCTCAAGCGGCCATCGCCTCATACCGCCACGTCTTCCCTCCCGTCTTGTTCGTCATAGAATAAAACTATGTAGTCCGGGTAATAGGTAAACGGGATTACTAGATCTAACGCAAGAACGTACGTTTGTTACTTAAACGAAGTATTGGATTAGATTGACATGATTTGTGTGCATTTTGTGTGAGATACGAATGTTATTGCATTAAACCATGACAATGCAAGTAAATTGATTTGAATCATGCCACAATGATATTTTCTTGCATTAAAATGATTTGATGCATGCGCCCGCAAGAATGTGTTTGTGCGGATCATCCGAGGAATGACGCATGGCCCGGATAGGCAATTATTATGGCCTCGATAGGCAAATGTTTTCTTAAAGTCTCAAGGATTCGTATTTGGGTATATTGAGCCGTCATTCCCATGAAGTTGATTATGCAAGACGTTCACCTTTTGGTGACGTTGAACCCACAAGTGAGCCGGGGATACGTCTTACTAATTATGGCCCGGATAGGCAATAATTATGGCCCGGATAGGCAACAATTATAGCCTGGATAGACACAAATTGGAGAGCTAGGAATGGCCGTTTGATGTGGATTGCATGAATTGATGTGTTCATGGCATTTGAACAAAAGTTATGTGGTGGATTCCATGCATTAGATTATTCACAATGAAGATTTATGCTCATATTTACAATAGATCACATGATAGCTTTGTTGAGTATAAAGTCGACGTTCCTACATATAATAGATAACAGGATAGCTTTGTTGAGTACAAACCTGACATTCTTACTTTAGGCGTAGTAATTTCATTTATTAGGCTGCTCACTCATTCTTTTATTTTTCAGGAAATTGATGGACCCACCACGAGCTCCTCTGTTCGGCTTGTCTACTCATATGCATATATCCCCGAGCGATGCTTGTCGATGTTGAGTCTTGAAGATGTGGGTGATAGTAGCGAGAGAGAGATGGAGTGTGAGAACAAGTAGTTAATAAATGGAAAGCTATATGATGATGTAAGATATATTGATGTATATATAAAATTATGTGTGTTTATATATAAAGGTTGTTATGTCTCGCTATTTCAATGCACTCACCGTTAAAAATAAAGGTTGGTAGAAAATAAAAAAAAATGGTTAAGGAAAATTATAAACAAATTGATAACGGAAAAGGTCCTGGGTCGTTATAAAGTCAATCCTGGGCGAGCACAATAACCCATTACCATGGCTGCCCGCTTAATTCCGAGTTATTCTAGGCGGGAGTCGAATCCACGTTCTGTGGTTCTTGAACCGAAAATATGAGAAGGCCCTAGCCACTGGGTCAATCCTAGGGTGGGTACTTTGTGTAACCTCTAAGTACATCGACATAGTAGCAAAACATCCCCACTTTAGGTCATTCGCTGAACTCTATTGGGTGATGATGGCTACGTCATGGACGAGCGAGCTCAAGCTCGTCTAGCCATGCCATCGCTAGATCGGGGCAAGCTCGAGCTCGCGTGACTATGGTGTCGCCGCCGTCTAGCGAGGCCGAGCTAGCCCGGATCTAGCAACGCTAGTGGCCGGCGAGGCCTCGTCGACTCTCGACTCTAGTCGGTCGCCGGATCAACAACCGGCTGGAGGTTGAAGATAAACAAAAATAAAAATAAAAATAAAAGAAATAAAAGAAATAACAAATTAAAATATAATTAAAAATTACCCCGTCAGCTCTCCGGGATCAAAGTTGACCGAATGGACTGAATTTTCACAAATGCGAAAGACTTAAGACTGAATTAGCACAAAAAAAAAGGTATAAAACTGAATTAGCACAAATGCAAAATATTTAGGATTGAATTGGCAAAATTAAAATTTTTAGGACTGAATCGAGTAAAAGTGCAATAGTTTTAGGATTTTTTTGACAATTTTCCCAGAGAGCGACTAGTTAAAACTTTTGATTTAACGATGGATAAGACTGGTTGGGTAAACTTTTTCGTATTACATTACAGGTACATGCTCTAAATGTCCTTCCTAAGATTCTCCAAACTTGTGATTAAAAAAGCAACAGACAATAATTAAATTTGTTTCGAGGGAGTGTGTCATTGCGCTGTCTCATCTCTCTTGCGACCATCTCCATCATCAACAAACACCAATTCCCATCGACGCGGAGTCAATGATGAGATTTTTTTTTTTTTTTATGATGAGTTTGAATAGTGGGGTTTATGGTGGCTGTCGACAATAGTAGGAGCAATCTTCTAAACCAGTACAATTTTAAAATGAAATTTATCAAACCATGATACGTCACCTGACGATTTAATCACAACTGTCTCTCAATTAGGGATCCTTTTTGTGATGTTTATGCACTTTCTGATGAGCTCATTATACCTCGGAAAGCATGGTAATAGAGCGGGCGACAATGATGACCAACTTTTATCAAAGTTTGGTAAACGATAATGTCCCTAATGTAAAGCCTACTCACAGAAGAACATGGGCTTAAGTATACTATAAGTAGAGGTGTCAAATGGGTGGGTCGGGTCGGGTTTGGGTCGGGTCGAATATGGTCCGACCCATATTGATCCATTTAACCCGTTTTGACCCATATTCATCCAATGCAAATTTAATGACCCATACCCGACCCGACCCATACCCGACCCATACCCGACCCGCATTACTTAAATACTTATATATTTAAATAAATCATGGAATATTTATTTCTTTTAATTTATTAAGAAAAATGATATTGCTAAAATATGCAATTGGAATTTTTTATTTTTCTGAAAAATTTACATTTTTTTATTTTTAAAAATAATTTTTTATTATAATCGGCCCCATAGCACCTCCGCTCGCCGCGCCGACCACCGTCCGCTTCCCGCCACCGTCGCCCTCGCTAGTTGCTGCCTTCCACCTCCGCCACCTCCGTGCTGTCGCCCACCATTACCACCGCCCGCCGCCCACCACCTCTACCCGCATTCTTAACGTGTGCATATATTTCATGTATAGATTCATATAACTCAAAATCCTTTTTAATTTTTCCATTATCTTTGAAGTTTCAAATAATATTTGGGATTTTGACATGACAAGTAAAGGAATGCTTATTAACAACGGCTATTGGCAGCCAAAGCAAGGTGATGGCCAAGGCAAGAGAAAAAAGAAAATAAAATAAAAAAAGAAATGAAAAGAAAATTTACTATAAAAATAAATTATTAAAATATTAAAAATAGAATTTTTTAAAAAATATTCACAAAACTTATTTATGATTCACTTAAGATAGTTTTCTTTGTTAACCCATTTATAACCTATTTAAAACCCATTTTTGACCCATAGAGTTTCTAAGTAACCCATTTATGACCCATTTAAGTACTTAAGCCAACCCATTTTTGACCCACCACCCTCAAATATGGGTCAAATGTGGGTTCTAGACCCATTTTGCCACCTCTAACTATAAGTGCCAAAACTTATGTACATCGTTTACTTTAGTGTCAAAACTTTCAAAATGATCACTTAAGTGCCAAATTTTTTGAAAAACGATAACTTCAGTGCCAAAACTTTCAAAACGATCATTTAAGTGCCAATTATTTTAAAAAAAGATCATTTAAGTGCGAATTTAAAAAAAACGATCATTTCAAAGTCAATTTCACCGAGCCATGTCGCTCAAATATTAATAAAAAATAACACGTGTCGGATTTTCAGCAAGCCACGTCACCTGAAATTAGAGTTGGCACCGAAGTGATCGTTTTTAAAAGAAGTTAGCACTTAAGTGATCGGTTTTTTAAAAAAGTCGGCACTTAAGTGATCGTTTTGAAAGTTTTGGTACTATAGCGAACGTCGTACACAAGTTTTGACACTTCTAGTGTACTTTAGCCGAAGAACATGGACTCTTTTTTTTTTTTTGGCACTGACTGAACCAAGAACGAACTGATATTAGGAGAAAAAAATTTAAGGTATAACTCAAAGATTAATTGTCTAGCCCGAAAAGGACGGGAAAGAAAGACCTCAAGTTGAACTAAATGAATTCATGAGACTATTATCTGAAAATTGCTACGTCAATCTACTTGACCATCCATTGAATGGAGTCGAATTGATTAAAGTTGACTGACTATTTGAATGGAGAAGGTTCCGAGAGAAAACCACATGGGACGATTTCGTGGTGGAAAGCCCTAAAAAATTTTTCTGACTTTTAAGAGCATTCGCGTTTTAAAACTAATCAGTGATTTCGTTGAGTTTCTAAACTTACGTAACTTGCCTGAAAACCACATGGGACGATTTCGTGGTGGAAAGCTCTAAAATTTCTGGCTTTTAAGAGCATTCGAGTTTTCAAACTAGTCAGTCTCTAAACTTACGTAATTTACGCGAAAGGCCTAGGTGGCATTTTATTAATTTTGCATACGATCCGGCAATTATATGGTGACGTGCGTTCTGTCTAAAACATGTGGCACTGTTGTAGCACCAAATGGGCGCCCCATCATAAAGAACTATGAATAAAAAAATAAAGCAAAGCAAGAGATATGGAGCAATGTGCGGGACATGGGGCCAGCATTGAGTGAGCATTAGCTAACCCTCACGTGGCAGTCGTGAAAGGCGGTCGACCCTTGCTTGGTTGGGGCAAGCATAGGATTTAGTAGTAAATGAAGATTAATGCATAATACCAATTAGCCTTAGTTCGAGAAAGGCCAAAACTAACAAAACTCATATGAATTTTTTGTCCAAGCTTTGTGATTCAAGGACATAAAAAAATTGTAGATTTTAAATGCACTCTAGGTACACGTTTTAGAGCTTCCTATAGAATTATTTGGAGCCACATGAAATCACATATAGTTGAGACTAGAAGCACTTTGAGTACGAAAATACAAAGCTGAGAAACCTTTTCCTTGCTATCGAATTAGAAGTCAACATTACTCTAAACATGGCTTAGAAACATGCAGCACCTCTTTCACCTCGCTTTCTTCGAAATTAGTCATAACCATATCAATTCAATTCGAAGCCAAGAGTTCAAATTGCTAAACTCGAGCTTTCGATTGAACCCTTCTTCGGGGATTCGGACTTCTGTACCATGCAATTCGAACCGCCTGATGCATATGGGAACGGATAGAACCGGCACACCATATGAAGACCATCTTTGGGGTACGCAAAGGGAGAGGGATGTACCCCTAGTCAAAGCCAAGAAAGTTTGCCCCATGTTTGTTGACTGTGTGGGAGTGCTTGTGCTTGGAGAGTCAAAAAGTTGTACCCTGGCGCATTAAGTGGCGGATTTTCCCTGTGCATGCTAGTTTCCCGCCCCTGCCGAAGGTCCAAAATTCACGCCGGAAAGTCTCAACCACCAACAATATCTCCCCATGCCGTTCGACGTCGTTTTCGTCGTTTTTGCCTTTTTGTTCTTCCTTGTTTCTCTCTATTGTTGGAAAAACTTTCTATGTCGTGCTTTTCTTAGTCAACCTACTTTGATTTATATATCAACTCGAATATATTCAATTAACCTAGCGTGGTGGACAGGTACAGCCAATAATATACTTTATTTTACAACTTGTCTTTCCTGCTAACTTATAGAGTACTCTCAATTGACCAAGCCATTATTCATGAAGGTGTCTTTAGACATGACTATCTTGTGCAAAGATAATCTTGATCAATCCACTGAATGAGTCAAGGCAATATTTTCATGGGGAAGAATTAATTCTACCAAGCTAGGAGAATATAACGGAGTTGACTATCAGGGGAATACGAATATGACTCCACCATCAACATCGTTGGCTTTCTAGAAATTGGAGATTGGATGCTTCTCCTTCCTTGCTTGATGGTGTTTTACCATCTTTGGACCAAGGCACATTTTGTTTTCGCGAAAAATAATTTTCAAGAAAATGCTTTTCGTTTTTTTTGGCGTTTGGTTTGCAAAAAATAAGCTAATCACGGAAAATATTTTCCATTCATAAAAAAAAACTCCTTCAAAAGTGGGGAAAACATTTTCCTCATCTTTGCTTCCTCCTCTCTTTCACATTTCCTTTATTTTTAACTAATTTTTTACTTTCTTTTCATTTTCTATTTTTTTAAATTAAAAATTAAAATTTTAATTTCTCATTTAATTTTTTTATCTCTTTCTTTCTCATTTTTTTCTTTCTCTTCTTCTTCTCGCCAATCGCCAAGCACGTATGAGCAAGGCTAGGCGTTGCCGGATCCGGCAATGCGAGCCTCGTGGCGTCACCGATGGCATGCCATATTTGGAGTGGCGAGCCTCAAGCTTGCCCAATCCGGTGAGATTGAGGCCGGCGAGGCTTGACCGCCGGAATCTAGTGAGTGAAGCCTCGCCGCCGATTGTCGGGGCCAATCGCCAATCGAAGAAAAAAGAAAAAGAAAATAAAAATAAAAATAAAAATAAAAATAAAAAAGAAAAAAGATAAAAGAAAATAATTAAAAAATAAATTTCTAAATAAAAAAATCATTTCAGCCAAACATCGAAAGATATTGTCACTTTTCTGAAAAATAATTTTCAGAAACGCCATATTCTTCACGTAATAAACGGAGTCCCAAAAGTCATATTTTTAGGTTTTCAAGCCTATATTGAAAACCTGGGGACTTTATCCATCCGACCATAGGAATAGGATTAGTGTTCAGTCTCACGAAGACATCCAATGCTGACTTTGTCGCACGTATTCATTATCTCCGTCAACAGTTTTTAGCATGTGAAGGCGATTTAGATCGCCTAACATTGGAATTTCCGTGATCGTGTGACATTACTCAAATCAGGCCGTCGAAATGAAAATGGACGGCCTAATTTGAGTCACGTCATGTGTTGAAAGGGAGGAAAAAATGTGGGCGGGAAATTTTTTTGGGGTTTGAAAAAATTTGAATTCCAAACGTGGCTTAAATCAGGCCATCCATTCACATTTAGACAACTGATTTGAGTAATGTCACGCATGTCACAAAAATCTCAATGTTAGGCGATCCGAATCCTGTGAAGATACAACTTACTAATGTCTTTTCTTCCACATTCAGATCACTTTTACCAAAAAAGTCGACCAAGGGGGTGGCTCATCAATGCCTATCGTGGATGGTTATGAAAGAGATTTTTATTGTGTATTTCTAAGTCGTACCGTTTATTTATACCCCACATGAAACTTTTTAAGTATAAAATGAATTTTTTCAGATAAACTATTCAATGGAGACAATAGATGGGGGAATACATCAAATAAGAGAACAATAAGAGGCAAGTGGGGTGGTGGGGGGGGAAGGGGGGAAGAGGGCTTTGTGACCAAGACCCACATTAACCGCTAAACTATTATTAGTGTGTGAGATTCTATAGAACCATTAATAATTGTGTTAAAAGTTTAAGATAAATACGTAATTTAATCATTTATATACTAATTATCCCCCTCGCGTGCAGGTTGGGTTTTTACCTAAGTCTAAAGCATCGAAATATGTGACCGACAAGGTCAATTTGGGCCTCGAAAATTTGAACTCTAAAGTTCTTGCTTTGATATCATGTGAAACTCAAGTGAGATCATTATCAACTATTCCAAAAACTTAAAACTTACAGATGAAAGTGCAATTTGAACATATATATATATATATATATGTGTGTATAGTGTGTGTTCGACGAAGTGAATGAGAAAGTTTCGCAAATAACACTTCGTGACATGGCATGAAATTTTTTTATATTGTAACAATTACATCATATTATTGTTTATTCTATAGTAGTGATAAGGTAGTTAAAGCAGTTGTCTTGTTGTAAAAATATTTTTGAAGATGAGTGAGCTAAAGCAATTGTCTTGTCGGTGCCTTCCCTCTGTTCTCGTTATTTTTATAAATACGAGATGTTGCTTAGGATTAACAATTTTAGCAGGAAGCCAATTGCATTTTTTAGTGCTTGTTGCATCTCTTCAAAGGTTCCTTAGCTAGAAGCATGTGTTAATAAATGGAATTAAGTCTCACATGCAACCGCAACATTTTCAAGTTGACTTGTTTGATGTGCCCAAAAAACTGCAGTTGACTCTTTCGCCCTATCTTCTTTGGGACCAGCTAAAATCTTGTTGGTTTTGGTGCAATTAAAGAGATTAATTTTGTTCATGCGTGTTAACGGGACGGACGATTGAAAATCATCACCTATCATGCTAATTTCACATGGTAGATCAAGTTACAAAAGGCTTGCCCGTCAGTCGTCTGACCAGCCACAACTATTAACACAAATAAATAAATAAACAAACAAAAGATGCATAATTAATCTTTTTTCCCCATCCGTAATCAAATTTTCATTAATTGAGAGTTAAAATACACAAAAAAAAGTATGAAACTTAGCTACTTATGCAGTGGACCATTATGTTGGTTTTGTTTACCTAGACATTTTTGCTAACGATGAAAATATTTTGTTTTGATATCTTTTGAAAATAATAATAAGCAATCATTTCTAAAAGAAATATTTTTCAAATCGTTTACCTTTCATGAAACAAAACGTGACATTAAAGTAAGTCGATGCAGGGTATTATTCAAATTTAGGGCTGAACATTGATAGTACTATATACTCAATAAATATATAATGTATATCCTTTTTTTTTTGGTCGAAATGCTTAATTTCGAGATAAATAGTTTAAAATTCGTCCTCCCACTCCATGTGCGAATTGGACTGTCGTAAACCCTCTCCTTTATCGTGAACATGTCGATGGCGGATAACGATTCATAGGAGGAAAGAATAAGCATAAAGAGATGAACAATACCTTTTTTTATTTTTATTTTTATCTCCAAAGTCTTTTTTTTTTGGTCAGATAACTCCAAAGTTAGTTCACAAAAAATGCCAACCAAATGCACCTTGAGCCAAAGCTCTTTGGGAAATGCTTTTGCATTTTCCCAAAATTGAATCAAACGCACCCTAAATCTTATGCATTTGCCCGCGGAACCTTCAAAAGCTTCGCGTACTGAGAAAAATATTTTTGAAGATAAATGGGTTAGTTAAAGCAATTGTCTTGCCGCAAAAAGTAGTAACTCCCTTCCCTCTGTTTTTTGTTACTGTATAGATACAAGACGTTGCTTAGTATTAGCAATTTTATTAGGAAGTCAATTACATTTTTTAGTGCTAATTGCATATATTATTAACAAGTTAGTAAATGGAATTGATTCTCACATGCAACTGCAACAAATCTGAAGTCGACTTGTTCGATGTGCCCCAAAAAATGAAGTTGACTTGTTCGTGTTCGCCGCCCTCTCTTCTTTGGGACCAGTTAAAGTATTGTTGGTTTTGGTGCAATTAAAGAGCTTAATTTTGTTCATGCTTGTTAACGGGACTGATAATTAAAAATCATCATCTATCGTGCTAATTCCACATGGTAGATCCAATTACAAATAAAGATTAAAGAACACGCATACACTATTGTATATTGTGCCACCAATCAATTTTGTATTGACATACCTGCACGCCAATAAAATAAAATGGCTTGCCAGTGTCTCGTTTGACCATCCACAATCATTAAGACGGATAAAAAAAAACGAGAAACAAAATATGCATATTTAATCTTTTTGGCCCATCAGTAATCAAATTTTCATTAATTGAAAGTTAAGGGCATGCGCATGGCAACATTATGGTCTAAAAATTAACTTTTGACCATAGATTGATTTTTTTTTTTACTTCGCTTATGAGCAAAAATTGATTTTTCTACTTTTGGAGAAAAGTAAATTTTTTTAAGTGACTTCAAAACTACTTTCGAGCAAAAAAATGCTCCAGAAGTAGAAAATTGAAGTTATGCAATCCAATAGATTTCTGCTCCAAAAGTTGCATTGTCAAATGGATTTCTGCTCCAAAAACACTTATGAAGCAGAAATTCTATTGCAGAAGTTTTGTCATGCGCGCCCAACACACAAAAAGCATGAAAATTGGCTACTTATGCAGTGGATCATTGTGTTGGTTTTGTTTGCTCGGACATTTTTGCTAAGGATGAAACTATTTTGTATTGATCTCTTTTTGAAAATAATAATAAGCAATCATTTTTTTAAAATATTTTTTCTAAAAAATGTTTTTCAGATTGTTAACTTTCTACTAAACAAAATATAACATTAAAGTAAATCGATGCTGGGTATTATTCAAGTTTCGGGATATAATGCATATCCATCTTTTACCTGGCTTAATTCCGAGATAAATAGTTTAAAATTTGTCCTCCCACTCCATATGGGAATTGGATTATCTTAAACCCTTTCCTTCATCGTTCTTACATTTCCAAACAAGTAGGTTGGATAGACGAGGTGCTTCCGAGGATGTCGTATTACATTGGGTCGCGCGGCACTTCTCTTTCCCTCACCCTCTAATGCAATGCTTTGATTTTTCTATTATCTCTCAAAGTTAATCCCGATTGTTTTAAAATCCGACCAATAATCGAGTTGTACTAAAACCCGGGCCATATTAGGAAAGTCTATATTAGACTCTTGCCAAGAGGATCGTGGATGATGCAAAAAGAGAAATTGATTTGGCATTCTTTTCCTTACTGAAGTATAAGTCCATGTTGACGTCGGAGAATGATTCACAGTGTTCTGTATTTAAGTAGTTGGTGTGGTCTCTAGTGCACAGCGAGTGCTACTAGCATATATGAAACTTGTGAGAGACACAGAAAGCATCAAGAGTCTTCCAAAAAAGTTGAGTGTGCAGAAAATTCCTTTCTTGTCATTGATTGTTGTGAGTATATCTCAATGCAGGTTTAGAAATCACTTTTTAGGTGATTGTGATTGAACGATAGTAATGCCATGTTTACAGATTATAGAGGAAAGACCTTGTCGATATCTTCTCGTGGAATAAGCACATAGTTAAACCACGTAAATCCACGGTGTTCGGATTTTATTTCTGCTGAGAGTAAGTCTTGATTGTCTCACAAATTTCTCCTGTTAAAAGTAAGGCTCTCAACTCTTAAAAAAAAAAAAAACTCAAACTTTACAGAGCACTAGATAAATAATTTAATATTCAAATGAATTGTTAGAGTAAGGAGTGGACGGGACGTTACCATCATGATATGACTCTGGATTTTTTTACAGAACAATATAAAACGAGAGAATGCGTGAGATTTTATGGACAACTGTCAATTTTTTTAGAACGTGATTTAATATTAATATATTGATTGTGGAAATATTTTATTGAATATGACTTGAAAAGATTTGAACTCAAGATCTTGTCATTGAATATTATGCGATATTTTGTAGGATCACTATCAATTATTCTAAAAATTTAAAATCTTATATGAAAATGTGATTTAAGATTTAAATAATCTATCGGAGGGCACCTTGCTTTACGGATAAAGACTTGCAAAATATAATTTGTCAACTTGCTTGCAACACGAGAAACACTGATCTCCCACAAACCCTAACTCTTTTTGTATGGCATAGAGTGCCCTCCACGATCTGTGCTAAGATCAAACCCACAAACAGGTCCAATGCATTCACTTCCATTGCCTCCGCAAATTGGGCAAAGATTGAGCGAAGGGTGTGCAGTACTCACGGTTTTGGTTTACGGTAGTGGACACTAACTTCATGGTCCCCTTCTTTTGGGAAGGACAAAATTTGATTAGCCACGCTTGCTTCGCGAGTACGATTGAGGGAGAACTTAGATGGAAATTGCATTTGGGGGAATTGGCCTGTCTCCCTAGTTTATGGATCGAGATCTAGTCCTCAAGTGGCCTTTGACTTTGAGGACTATCGATATGTATTCCCCGAAAGCTTAAACTATTTGGTAAAAGGAGATTACATGTATAAGATAAATTACAACCACACATCTAAGCAACGTGAGATTAGGCTTGACATTTGCTTATTGCATCCTAGTAGCGAAGCGTCCGATATGTTATCTCTAAAAATGGTCAAAAGGGAGAACCAAAATTTGAGCTCGCCAACATATTCAATTGGACTCAGCGTCACTAAAAACTTAAAAATGCTAGATGAATGTGCAATTTAACATTTAAATAATCTGACACTCTCTTCACGCGTAGATTAGACTTTGACTTGAGATTAAAGCATCGAAACAAGTTAAAGAGAGGCAAATAAAGGATCAGAAAAGATTTGAAGTCAAAATTCGACTACGTACTATTTATAATAATCTACGCCGTGGACAAACGTGTCAATAATGTGCTAATAATACATGACTTAACAATCCCTTAAAAGAGTTATTATGCATGATGTCTACTATTAAATAATGGGATGGTTGCAAGATTAATAAAGCGCGAGATGCTGTTCAGGCAATAACTCCGGAAACTTGTTGAATGGCTCTACCAAGAAAAATGGTGCAAAGGAGGAGAATGAATTGTTTTCTGAGTACTGAAAAGAACAAGAGATGTTGACAATGAACTGGCACTTGCGTCCACATTTATTACAAATCTAAAAGAAGTTCAAATCAATAGGCGTGACCCACTAAAGTCAAACTCATCGGAACAAGAATAAAGCATTTACTCAATTAACAGAAGTTCGTTGTAATTCAGAATTTAATAAAATAAACCATTACTCAATTTATGTAGGACAGCCGACAGCCTTCAAGTCAAGTGAGTTGTTGAATGATTCTGTCTTCAATGTCAGTAACCGATGGAAATGTTACATGTCAGGATCAAACAGAGATGGTCCAACTTGGAAAGTTCATGGGTATTTCGAGTTATCAATGAATCCAAACGATATGAACCTCGAAGTGGAGCTGTAAAGGTAGGCTTCTTCACTTTCTTTTCTCTACTACTTTTTCAAAAGCAATATTTCTAGTCAAGGACTTTAGTAGGTACTTTGGTCGTTAGCATAATATTTGTATCATACACGTTTTCTCCTCTCTTTTTTGGTTCATTTCTAAGTGATTTTACATCTTATGATGCACCAGTAGTAACCCTTAGTTTACACCATAGTCTATGAACTAATATAACGAGATAATGATTCAACGGCAACTAGCATCTTATGAGATAGAAAACGCTGTGTTTGACATTATTTAATTAATCGGCAATTAACAAAGGGCAAGTCCCTAATAATAGTGACTTGAGCATTAACTTTTTGGAATCATTAGATTCTTTTTTTAGTTGGAGAGTCATTCATGTCCGTTGTATAGTCATGCCATGTGATGTTGCCTCTCCTTTAAACTGTTTAGTGAAGCAACCCATATATAGATTTCAAAAAGGGCATTGCACTATATTTCCAAATATCATCTAAATTTTAGGGGTGTAAAACTTTGCCTACACAGTTGGCACATCAATTCCGGAAAATTTTGTAGTGCAGAGATTGTTTTGATTTGTTGGATAACCCTTAGACTACATGCTGACTCGGGAAAAATTATCAAAAAAGTAATAAACCTTTTATAATTTTGTCAATTTAGTCCTACTTTTTTTTTGGCCAATTATATCCTAAACTTTTTGTAATTGTACCAATCAGTCCACTTTCCTAGCCGATGTGCGTCGCCAAAGTTGACGTGCGTCGCCAAAGCCGACGTGCATCGCCAAAGCCGACGTGCGTCGCCAATGCTAACGTGAATAATTTTTAATAATATCTTAATAATTTTTAATTTCTTATTTTTTCTGTATCTTTTTTTTTTCAAAACCTACCGGTACTGTGGCTAGCGAGCTCGGCGAGGGTTGCCGGAGCTTGTCGGCCATTGGACAAGGGCCGTTAAACCCTCGCTGGTGGCCAGCAAGGTCCGGCAACCCTTGTCGAAGCTCGCCAGCCACAATAGCAGAGAGGTTTTGACCAAAAAAAAAGAAACATAAAAATACAAAAAATATTAAAAATTATTAAAAATTATTCACGTCAACATCAGCCAAGAAAGTGGATCAATTGACACAATTGCAAAAAGGTTTAAAGACTCAATTGGTAAAAAAGAAAAATTAAAACTGAATCGGCACATTTACAATAGGTTTGAGACTTTTTCGATGATTCTCCCGTTAACTCGATTGAAACATTAGAGATAGTAAATGGTGGGACGTATAATTGAGAGGCACTCTCAGCGGTTGAGTTAGAAGCTAGTATGGTAGAATAGTGGCGGGGAAGATGGTAGCAGTGTCTGCCGATGGTGGTGTTTGCGGTGGCAACAATGGTCGGAACGTCGTTATTGCACCAGAATGGAGATGGTAATGAACAAGATATGATACCTCCTTTAACAATATGTCAAAGTTGAGGTCTACTTTGCGTTTTCCAAAGAGCAACTTGACGATATTTTAACACTAGGACATTTTCTTAGGAACTTGAAGGTAGTTTAGGGGAAAGCACAAGTCGTAAGAAAAAACAAACACAGAACATACAAACTCTATGAACCTAAATTTATACATAATATTTACTCCCGAACTATTTTTTGTGACATAAAAATCATAAACTTATATTTGTGTCTCATTTACCTCAAAACTGGGATAAATATGTCATATGCTTAAGTTTGGGGTTTTGGTGTCAAACAAAAAGTTTGGGTAAATGTAGGAGAAAGTTTGGGGTAAATGTCACATGAGTGAAAGTTTGGGGTTTTTATGTACAAAAAAGTTTAGGGTAAATGTGAAATGGGCATAGTTTAGGGTTTTGGTGGGTTTTCCAAAGGATAAGCACAAGTCGCAAAGTACATTTACACGAACTGGGCAACTAATATAAAGGAAAGCACCAAGTCGTAAAGGCTTTTTATGTACACATTCTGTTCATGGTAATTAAAGAATAAGTACTGGTAGTAACAGTTTTACTAATTCAATTTTCTCCCAAGAAGACATTACTTTTAGCTAGGTGAACAACCGTGCCTACAAGGAAAACATTTAATTCATTTGATAATTTTGCCCCTATGATAGATTGGGACTGACCCGTGGAATCGGCAAATTCGGTTTCAGGCTAGTTTCACGTATAATCAGTTTGGTTCATGATCTCAATTTTTCGGAAGCGGAAGGTAGATTCTTACCTTGGAAACAATTAAGTCTGAACCGATCATTCCAGCTTAAATTATATGTGCGTTTGCTAGTCGCAGATAAGAATAAAGGAAAACGAGTTTATTATCTCTTATTAGGGTCACGTGGCAAAATCGTTACATGGTATGTTATTGACAATCGTTATGTGCGTGCTTGGACTTCAATCAGATGATGCATTTTTACCAGAAGTTTTGCAATAATTACGTTGAACGACCCCACATTAAATAATGGAAGACTTGGAAGACCCAATGAAGTGATGTTTGCATTAGATCATCGCCACGTTGTCTAGGCCATGAAAATTTACTATATATGCACGACCCACCAAACGCTTGTTCCATTGAACGAATTGATGGGAGCAAAGCAAAACCGGCCTGGAAAAATGGCGTTTCCAGGCTCTCTGCTAATTTCACAGATTCTCTTCTTCTTCTTAGTCTCATCGTCTTCACGGACATCTGCGACTTCCACGATTCAGCAGACCTTCTTCCGTTGCCTTTCGACCAATTCCATGAATTCTGTTCCTCTTTCCTCGTACTACACCCCGAATAACATCTCTTCCTACACGTCCATCCTCAATTCCACGGCGAACAACCTCCGGTACTTGCTCCCGACGGTGCCGAAGCCTGTGATCATCTTCACCCCGCTGTCAGAGGCCCATGTACAGGCTGCTGTCCTCTGCTCGAGACAGTTTGGGCTCGCCCTCCGAGTCCGGAGCGGGGGCCACGACTACGAGGCGGTCTCTTACGTGTCCCAGATCGAGTTCCCCTTTGTGGTGCTCGACTTGGCCCACCTCCGCGCCATCCAAGTGGACATCCCCGGGGGCACGGCATGGGCCCAGGCAGGGGCCACGGTCGGGGAGGTCTATTACCGGATCGCCGAGAAAAGCAACGTCCACGGGTTCCCAATGGGCCTGTGCACGAGCTTGGGCGTCGGGGGCCACATCACTGGCGGTGCCTACGGGTCCATGATGAGGAAGTTTGGGCTTGGGGCCGACAACGTGCTCGACGTCAGGATGGTCAACTCCAAGGGAAAGATTGTCGACCGGAAGGCAATGGGGGAGGACCTGTTCTGGGCACTCAGGGGAGGCGGTGGAGGCAGTTTCGGCATAATCTTGGCTTGGAAGCTGAAATTGGTCAATGTGCCTGAGATTGTGACCGTGTTCACAGTCACCAAGACCCTCGAACAAGGGGCGACGAAGCTTCTGTACAAATGGCAAAAGGTAGCACCAAAGCTCGATGATAGACTCTTCATCAGAGTCATCATCCAGGCCTCGAGTGCCATCCTGACTGCAAACCGGACCATGACTACCTCCTACAACGCTCTCTTCCTAGGAGACCCAGACACCCTCCTCAGGATCATGGGCAAGCGCTTCCCCGAGCTGGGCCTGACACGGGCCGACTGCATCAAGACGAGCTGGATCAAGTCGGTCCTGTACATTGCAGGGTACCCAAGCACGACCGCCCCGGAGGTCCTCCTCGAGGGGAAGCCCCTGTTCCGAAACTACTTCAAGGCCAAGTCTGACTTCGTAAGGACCCCGATCCCTGAGAAGGGCCTCTTGGGCCTGTGGAAGATCTGTTTCGAGGATGAGATCCCATTCATGATATGGAACCCGTATGGCGGGGCAATGGCCCGGGTCCCCGAGTCGGCCACCCCGTTCCCGCACCGGCGTGGCACGCTGTTCAAGATCCAGTATGTGGCCACCTGGCAGGATGGGACCAACAACATGGCCAGGCACATGAGCTGGATCAGGAAGCTGTATGACTACATGGGTCCTTATGTGTCCAAGAATCCTAGAGAGGCCTATGTGAATTACAGGGACCTTGATTTGGGCATGAACAAGAAAGGCGTCAACAGCTTGATGGAGGCGAGTTCTTGGGGTTTGAAGTATTACAAGAGCAATTTCTACAGGTTGATTCAGGTCAAGACCAAGGTTGACCCTGATAACTTCTTTAGGCACGAGCAGAGCATTCCACCTCTTCCTGTCAAGAGAGGGAGTTAGAGAGTGTTGATTGGTTGGTGCAAGATTTTGCTTGGACCTCTTCCTAGTTTGATGGCTGGTGTTTGGTTTTCTTATTTTATTTTATTTGTTTTTTTTTTTTTGGCTCTTTCTGATATTGGTTTCTTCCCCTTCATTTGAGGTATAACTGCAATGCAGTGTGCGTTGTGAGCTTAGTCGAAGGCAAACACCAGTGTGCATCTCTCTCTGTCCCTCTCCCTCTGGATATATATATAAATAAAATGACATAAATAGTTCACGGATAACGTGATTTATGAACTTTTAATTTGCCTAATATAGTCTATGAACTTTGAACTTTGGACCGATTTATATCGGGATTATTGAACTTTTGATTTGTTGAATGTGATCCCGAACTTTTGGTACATGTACAATATAGTACTTGAATTACAAAAATGTTCAATGTTGTCTTTTCATAAATTGAATATGAGGGATACTATTGAACATTTTCATACAATCCCATAGACAAAATTAAAAATGTATGAAAGAGATCGCATTGAATATTGGGGTAAAGTTATGAGATTACAAGAAACAAATTAAAAGATCATGAATCATATTGCACATTAAATTAAAATATAGTGGTTCATTTATGTAATTTGTTTTTTCTTATGTTGTTCTCGTATCTTCCTGCATAAGCTGTAGAGGACAACTTCTACAATCCATGAACGAACTCATCATTGCACTAACTGTGCTCCGAATGCTCTAGGGATGTGATAGCAAAAAAGGGTGGCTGTCCATTATCAACCAACACCATCATATGTTCCGCCAAGATTGATTACGCAATCTGTCTATAAAGCGACGTCCACATGTTGTTTTGTTTTCCACGTGTCCCGCGATCTAAAATTTTGACGCAACGGGGAAATTTTTCGTGGATCAACTTTTGTGCCGTCTACCAAATTATAGCTACTGAACATCGATAGTGTTCTAACCAAAAAAGAAAAAAAAAAAAAAAAAGAAAACATCGATAGTGCAAGTGTTGGTTAAATCACGTCCTTAATCAAATGTTATAGATGGGAAAATTACAAAAAAAAAATCCTAAACTTATTACATTATACCAATTTAATCTTAAGCCTTTTATATTTGTGCCAACTTAGTTTATTTGGTCGGCCGACACTATACGTGGCGTCGCTAGCGCCGACATGGATAATTTTCATTAATATTTTAATATTTTTGAATTTTTAAAATTTTCTAATTATTTTTTATATTTTCGAAACTTTTTTGCTTTTTTTTTTAGGGCCAATAGAAGGCCGCTGGCCACTGGGCGAGGACGCTCGTAATTGGAGGAGGGCTGCAGCCTCTCGGCCCTCGCTCAAATCTAGGAGAATGGAAAACTCAATTGGTATGTCATGACATGAAGGACACTATTTTATGGGATTTGTAGCTTTGTTCTCCTATGAATCCCGGGAACGTGGGAGGTACTGAATCCGATTCCCCATCAGTTTACTACTATCATGGGAGCGTGAGGAATGAGAACCTTGGCCTTGTCGTTTAATTATTATCAATGGATCGATAAGTGCGTATACGATTCCCAATCTTTCACCTATCTAGGGTTAGCTCTCCTAGTCCAAGGGTCCCATACTTTTTGATGAGTAATATGATTGCTTATCTATTTTCGCTTCGAGTATATAAGGATCGATCATCCGAAATTTTCACTAAACTAATCTCTTTGGACGACACTAACTGTCTGTTCATGTATATTGCAGTTCCATTCACAATCCCTAACGTGAAATGAAATGAGGATTTTGTGTTTGAGCAATCAATTAACTCACCCAAGGTAACATCTATACTCCAGCACTCATATTATGGTTCTCCAGAGGACTATTTCCTCCTATTTATAGGGTTCTTCAAAGCCACCATATAAATGCAAAAGACTTTAGATTAAAGGGTTTTCATAAAAACCTGTTGGGAAAAAGACGGGTATGCGGAAGCGAATCCTTTTTCCCACTTTGCGTGATCAAGATGGGAAAAAAAACATAAAATAATATAGAGACGGAGACACCAATTTTTGCGTGGAAAACCCATCGAAAACGAAAGGGAAAAATCACAAAATTCTTCCACTATAATAGTAGGATTACAACAATATTTCCTCATCGAATTTGGTGGATCACCCTCACCTTTATGGTGGAATACACTATAGTTCAAGAGGATAACACTCTCTCAAACTCTTCACTCAATTGTGGCTTTCTCACTCTCTCTCTATCGGAGGATCTCTCTTCTTGAATGGCTTGTCGAATCTGTCGACTTTACCGACGCTTTCTTTCTTTGATATGGAAAGATGCACCGGATTGCTTCAACCCATCTCTTTATCCCCTATTTATAGATGGCCATGGGACCTCTCTTCCATGCTCTATAATCTCCACCAATTAATAAGGGTGGATTTACGAAGATAACAAGCATCTTTGCAATACATGGAGCCACAAGAATCCATTTTCCCGTGCGAGGTTGGTGCATTGGGATTACGTAGTCAACAAAGCTTTAATGGTTTGATTCACCCAACTAATTAAGAAGAATCCCAATCCCAACAAAAACAAATAATATGCTAAAGGTGTTTGGTATACAGTGTTTGCTTTAGACTAGGGTTTTTGGTAAAGCAAATAAACAAAACCCAATTTCTTTGACCGAGTAAATTGCCATCACAAATATTCATTTCTGTCCATTGCATCGAGCACACAAGCAGTACGCAACTAAATGGATTTTCCTTGTCTTCTGCTGGTTATTGAAAGCTTGATCTGGTTCTCAAGTGTGTTAGTTGCATTTGACACGATGTATGCATCTCAATCAATCAGTGACGGTGAGATACCGGTAGGATTTCTCAATACAAGAATTTCAAGGGTTTGGACCTGGAAACAGAGGCGACCCACATCTGGGAACAGAGGTGAGCGTCGCGCCCCAAACCGCTGAGGCCGAGTGACCCCAGGTGATGCAACGTCGAGATAACGTGACTTCAGGCGAGCTAGGTTTGGACCGTCGGATGCCAGAGTTGGTGATGTCGTGCTCCTAGGTGATGGGTTGTCAAAGGTAACGCGACCCCATGTCAGCATCTCCCTAGCTCCTCTACGAATCCCAGCCACTGTCGTCAGTTCTTCCGTGAATCCCTGATTTCGAGTGTCGGTGCGGCCCTAGGCCATAGTTGTCGAGGTCGCACGATCCCAGGTGATTCGCACGCGGGCATCTCCTCCAGCTCCTCCTCTGAGAATCCTAGCTATCGTGCCCTCAACAAAGAGTAAAGATATAATAGGAAAATTTTTGTGAGGGCAGGATTGAAAGATAAACTTCATTAAATCCACATATAACATTCCGAAAATGCTGACATGCAAATGTTGGGTTGGAGTTATGTTGGGCTAGAAGACTTTAGAAATGCTAAATTTTGCTTGGATGCCTTAAAGATTCTGGTACTAGACACCTCAACTTTAGCCAAAGAATCTTTGACAATCCAAAGTACTTTGTAAAAGCTGAACCCGCAACCCACTTGCAAATTGATTGCCTTGGCCCTTGACGACGTGGCTTTTGAGACAGTCCGTTTTAATTCTTTTCGGGGTTAAGCACAATTTCGGTCCCTAACCTTTTGGTTCAGTCCTCTGTCTTTTCTCATAAATTCAATAGTCTTCTAACGATTGCCAAATGTGTCATCCCATGCTTTCTATATGTTCGACTGACTGCAAACATCTAAGGGCATTTTTTTTCCCTTAAGATCTCTCACGCACTCAATAGAATTAGGGATTGAATTCGTTGATAATGATAAAATGTGACCCTAAAAACATAGATATTGAATAGTTTCATATACGTATTTTAAAACATTTATCTACATTAGAGTTGCATCAGCTTGCATCATGGGATTATGACACAATAGAATAAACTTGGGAAAAGTACCAAAATTTTTTTTAAACCTATTGCATTTGTATCAATTCAATCCTAAACTTGTCAATTGTGTCAATTTTGCTCTAAACATTTTTACGTTTTGCAAATTAAGTCTATTCGGCCAATTTAGGCTTAGAATTGTTGACGTGGATGACAACGGTATTACGTGACATGGCTGACGCTAACGTTGATATTTTTTTAAAATAATTTTTAATAGTTTCACTAAATTCTTAAATAATTTTTTTGGACCTTTTATTTTTCTTTTCTTTGGTTTACTATTTTTTTTTGTCTAGACTAAGGGGTGAGGGCCGCAATGCCCTCTTTCGATGCCCTCGCTAACCATAGCGAGGGCCTCGCGACCTTCCCCCATATCTAGCGAGGGCGACAATGCCCTTGATGTTGTCAATGAAGGCCTGGGCAAGGGCCACGACGCCAAAGCAAGGGCGCTGGCCCTTGCGAGGCCAAAGCATGGCTACATGATCCCTTGCCTATATTTGGCGAGAGCCATGATGCCCTCGCGAGATCCGGGCCCGGCCCTACATGAGGCTATGACGCCCCAATCCGGAGAGGGCTACAACATCACCGCCTAGTGCAAGCGAGGGCGTCCCGACCCTCGTTTGTGGCCATTGAAGGTCGCTTGGCATCCCTTGCCGACCCTTAGTAAAAAAACTAAATAAATAAAAGAAAAAACCAAAAAGAATAACACCATAGAAAAATATTTAAAAATTATAAGAAAATATCCATGTCAGCACCGGTCGAGCCACGAAAGATGGTTGGCATGAACGCTAGCAATTTTCGGCCTAAATTGGTTAGATAGACTAAATTTACAAAACGTGAAATAGTGTTGGACTAAATTCGCATACTTGAAAAGTTTAAGATGGAATTGGCACAAATATAATGGCTTTAGGAATTTTTCGATACTTTCTTGAATAAACTTCATTAGCATGTTATTATCTTTTTTAATGTTCATTACATCAATAACTTTGCAATTTACATGTCTAGACATATTAAAAAATCATTCACATCAGGAGATCATAGACTAATTAGGAAAGCAACAACTAGAGAAATGGAGATCGCATGCATTAAGAAATCGTTATCAACAACTAGAGAAATCGTTTGTTTTTTGGCAAAGACATTTCATAGAGATCCACATGGGAAGGCTTGGCTCCGAGAATCCCCATCAATTCATATTTTTTTCAAGATAAGAGACAATTGTACGGGAAATGCTTACTTGATAATACTGTCACGTCAGGATCCTACAATCTCAATCACCATTTCCATATGTGGCACACGTTCTCAGCTATTTGAGGACGCACACGGACAGTCCGAAGAAGGCAGGAGGAAAAAAAAAAAAAACTGAGGTAAGAAAAACAGAGTGAGAAGCCAAGGAGGTGGAAGCGCTGGAGCCCTCAGGAGAGAGGAGGGATTCTTGCCACGACACTTCCTCCAACAGAGACAATGGTGCTGAAAACAACGACTCACATTGCTTGGACGTTACTTGAGTGATTGATACACGATTACTTGGGCTCCTTTTGCGAAGCACGGAGTGATCCGGCGGCAGCTAATTCTGCTCGGGTGCTAGGCTATTGCGTCGCGCTTTGCCCCAAGATTTTGGTGCGCTCAGTCCAGCCACGAAGCGTTCCTTGCCTCACCGCCAGCTTGATTCCGACGCCTGTTCGAGTTTCTTCGGGTTCCTGGTGGCTGCCGCATGCTTCTGGAGGCTTTGGTATTTGGAGTAGCTTGTATAAAATTCGCTGCAGCACCGCCAGAAAGCCCACCAAAAAGTTGCCCCTTCCATGACAAGCTCGCTGGTTTTCGCGAAACCTTATTGCCTATTGATAACTCTATTTTAAATAGAGTTTATTTATTATTTTATACTTAATATTTGCTTAGTTTTAATTGAGTTTGATGTCTACTGTATTTATTTTTAATTGATTTTGTAGGTAATACGATCTTCCGCTATGCAAATTTGAAATCAAAGAGAATCAAGCCTATCTTGGGGAGAAATTCAAAATCCAAGCTAAATTAAGAGTTTTATTGTTGGGAGAAATCATATTTGGAAAGAATCTTTGATTGCAATCCTAGTCTACTGTGATTCAGATTTCTTTTTTGAAAACATGAAGATATCTATATGGCAAAAAAAAATGTGATTTTAAAAAGGAGATAGAGAGAGGAGGCTTTTTTTTTTTCATAAGATGTTTAGGGTTTTACTATTCTTCCCTTTCAATGCCGTATGCCAAGTGAAGCAGAAGAGGCAAATTCAAAGTCAATCCTTGATTATTCTTGGTGAACTTGTTCTAGTTCTTCATCATGTTTAGCTTAGTAATTGTTTTTAGTTTAATTTTCATTATGTTCTAGACTACTTCTTGTTAGAGCTACTATGTAGCTTAACTAAAATTGATTAATTTTTCAAACTCGTGTATGCAATGCTAGAATTCATATGTGTGAGTTATATATCATGTTCTTAATGCTTTTAAATGCTTGATCACCACTTGAATGATTTTTTGTTGCATGTTTGAGACCGAAAGGAGATTCTGTGCAAGTGCTTTATGATATATAGCCATGAATTCAACATAAATTGTTGGCGGGGTCCGCCTCATTTGTGGGGCCCAGCTAGCAAAATAAAAGAAAACAGGAAAAGACAAAAATAGAAGAAAAGTGAAAAAAAAGGAGAAAAGCAAGGAAAAAGAAAAAAGAAAGAAAAGAGATGGGCGGCTGTCTTCGTGCATATAGTGGCCGAGAGTGTGAAAAACAGGGAGGAGAGAAAATCGGTTCGGTGAAAGAGAAACCGAGAGAAAAGAAGAGAAGAAAAGGGGTGGAAATTTGCGATCCCGATTCGAAGGTCAATCATTGATGGAATTGGCTCAAATTTGAGTATGTTGTTCCCAAGACCGAGATCTACGAGTTGATAGGTTTCGTTCGTTGAGATTCGTCTTTGAATTCTCCAATTGCAATTTGTGGTGGGAAATGCTCCCATACGCTTGATGTTGAGCCTCTAGTGTGTGATTAGAGAGAAACGCTTTGTGTATCCCACTATTCTTGGTGATTAGTGAAAGTTTTTGGGTCGTTCGTGATTTTTCCCATTTTGGATTTTTCACGTAAAAATTCGTGCATTGTCTCTTTATTATTCCGGTGTCATATTTACATATTGCGAGGTTGTTTTTGCTGGATATATATATATTGTTGGTTGTTGTTGGAATTAAGTTGATTGTGCTCGTTTTATTCTCGGGGTGAAATTTTGATCCTGGATTGGTTTAGTTTGAGGCAAAGTGCTGCTTGTTTTTCCCCAACAAAGTGGTATTAGAGCTTGAGTTGAAATTCTAGTATTAGATGGAGGATACGAGTGGCACCATGTTTAAGTTAAATGCCTCGAATTACTCTATATGGAAGCCTCGAATGGAAGACATGTTATATTGCAAAGATTTGTTTGATCCCATTGATGGTGATGAAGCTCAAGGAGACAAAGAAGACAAAGAGTGGGAGGGAATGAATCGGAAAATGGTTGGGTTTATTCAATAATGGATTCACGATAGTGTGTTTGACCATGTTGCTCAAGAAATGAAGGCGGATATTTTGTGGAAGAAACTACAAGATCTCTATGAAAGGAGAACTCCACAAAATAAAACTCTTCTAGTTAAACGGTTTGTGAATTTGAGATACAAGGATGGGAGTAGCATGTTGGAACACTTGAGTGAATTTCAAAAAGTTGTAAATCAATTGACAAATCTTGAGATTGACCTTGGAGATGAATTGCAATCATGTTTGTTGGTTGGTACTCTTCTCGATAGTTGGGACATTTTGGTTGTAGCATTAAACAATTCTGCTCCTTACGGTGTGCTTTCTATGATCATGGTTAAAGAAAGCTTGTTCAATGAAAAAACAAGGAGAAAAGACTTGAATTATGCTTCTAGATCGGAGGCACTTGTCGTAGAAAACAGGGCAAGAAATCAATCAAAAAAGTTTCATAGTAATGACAAGGGCAAGTCAAGAAGAAGGTCAAAGTCAAGGCCGAGAAGGAGTGTGAAGTGTTACAATTGTGGCAAGATGGGACATTATGCCAAAGAGTGTTGGCAACCAAAGAGAGATAAATCCCATGATAGAAATGGAGATAGAAAGAAAAAAGAGAATCAAGCTACAGCGGTAGTTGCATCCGATGGTGATATTGTGTTCATTTGTGACGACGGTTGTGTAAACCTCACATGCCAAGACTCTAGCTGGGTTGTTGATGCCGCAACTTCTTTTTATGTCACCTCATGGCGTGACTTCTTTACATCCTATTGCAGCAAGTGACTTCGATTGTGGTAGGATGGGAAATAGTGGTGTTTCCAAGGTTATCAGCATGAGAGATGTTTATTTGGAGACCGATATGGGATGTAGTTTGCTTCTGAAAAATGTGAGACATGTTCCAAATATTTGACTTCACTTGATCTCCATAGGTGCCTTAGATGACGATGGTTATTGCAATTCCTTCTATGATGCCAAATGGAAGTTGACTAAAGGCTCTATGGTAATGGCAAAGGGTAAGAAGACATGCACTCTCTACACCATGCAAGCAAAGTTGATGCGAGAAGAGGTAAATGCAAGTGGAGGACTCCTCGGTTGACCTTTGGCATATGAGACTTGGTCATCTTAGCGAGAAGGGGCCCGAGACTCTTGCTAGAAAGAATCTTCTACCATTGAAGGAGAGAAATTTGACGGAATGTACGCATTGCCTCATGGGTAAGCAACATCGATTCTCATTCCATGGTTCATCTCCACACACAAAGTCAAATGTACTTGGTTCAGTTTATACCGATGTTTGTTGTATGGACACTAGAACACTTAGTGGTGCATTGTACTTTGTGACATTTATTGATGATTGCTCTAGAAAAGTGTGGGCTATTGCTTTGAAATCTAAAGACCAGGTGCTTGTGGCTTTTAAACAATTTCATGTCAACGTGGAAAGAGAAACCGGAAAGAAGCTGAATGTGTTCGAGCCGACAACGATGGAGAATATAAAGGCCAGTTTGAGTATTATTGTAGGGATTATGGTATCAAGCTTGAGAAGATTGTTCCGAAAACACCACAACATAATGGAGTAGCGGAGAGAATGAATCGAACAATTAATGACCAGATTCGGTGTATGCTCTCTCGTGTAAAGTTGCCCGAGTCATTCGGGGTGAAGCAATGAGAATGGCGGTGGACTTGATAAACCTTTCCCGATCATTTCCTATTAAGGGGGATGTTCCGCAAAGAGTTGGGAATGTGAAATATGTTTCCTATAGTTACCCGAAAGTGTTCGGTTCTTGGGCATTTTGTATGTTCCAAGAGATGAAAGGTACAAGCTTGATGATAAGTCTAAACAATGTATCTTCTTGAGTTATGGACATGAAGAGTTTGGCTATAGGTTATGAGATCCAACTACAAAGAAAGTCATTAGAAGCCAAGATGTGGTGTTCTTTGAGCATCAAACCATTGAAGATATCAACAAGTCGGCGAAGCCAAAGAATGTAGCTTAACACGTTGTTAGTTTCAGCCTAAGTCCTCCTACCGTATTGGGTGAAAATCACGGGTGGGAGAAGTGCATGGAAATCACGGAGGGGTGAATCCTCACGTAATGTTGATTCTTCGGTTGAAACCGGTGAATCAGTTGAGCAAGAACAACCAATTAAGGAAGAACAAGCGGTCCTACCTCAAGTTAGAAGATCAAAAGAAGATCAAAAAGAGAACGTAGGCCCTCACAAAGATATCAACCACATGCGTATGTATTACTCATTGATGCAGGAGAGTCGAAAACTTATGAAGAGGCTATGGCATGTAATCAAAAGAATGAGTGGCATGAAGCTATGCAAGATGAGCTCATGAGAACCACACATTTGAGTTGGTAAAGCTGCCGAAGGGCAAGAGAACACTCACAAATAAGTGGGTGTACAAGTTAAAGACGGAAGAAAGTAGCTTGCAACCACGATACAAGGCCAGGCTTGTCGTGAAGGGCTTTCGTCGAAGAAGAGAATTGACTTTGAAGAGATCTTTTCACCGGTTGTGAAAATGCCTTCTATTAGAGTTGTTCTTGGGTTGGCCGCTAGTTTAGATTTAAAAATCAAACAACTTAATATAAAAAGAATTTTTCTTCATGGAGACTTAGAAGAAGAAATATACATGGAGCAACTGGAAGGTTTTAAAGTTTAAGGCAAATAGCATCTTATATGTAGGTTGAGAAAAAGCCTATATGGTCTCAAGCAAGCTCCAAGACAATGGAACCCGAAGTTTGATTCATTCGTGGAAGCTCATGATTCTTGTGTCTTTATGAAAAGATTCTCGGATAATGATTTTATTATCGTCCTACTCTATGTGGATGATATGTTGATAGTTAGGCATGATGCTAAAAAAAATCAAGATCTTGAAAAATGAGTTGAGTAAAGCCTTTGCGATAAAGGATCTAGAGTCGGCTAAGCAAATCCTTGGCATGAGGATCACTCGTGATAGGAAAAATAGAAAAATTTGGCTATCTTAGGAGAAGTACATTGAAAAGGTGCTAGAAAGATTCAACATGAGCACATGTAAGCTGGTAAGTACTCCACTTGCTGGTCACTTCAAGTTAAGTAGTAATGAGTGTCATACGAGTGAGAAAGACAAGGAAGATATGATGAAAATACCGTATGCATCTACCGTGGGTAGTTTGATGTATGCCATTATATGTACAAGACCGGATATTGCTCATGTAGTTGGTGTTGTGAGTAGATTTCTCTCAAATCCAGGTAAAGAGTATTGGAGCAACGTGAAATGGATTTTGTGGTATCTTAGAAGCACTTCTAGATTCTACCGAGTGTTATGGGAATGGAAAGTCCGAGTTGAGTGGCTATTTGGATTCCGATTATGTTGGTGACAATGATTCCCAAAAGTCCACTTCAGGTTATATGATGACCTTCGTAGGGGGAGTAGCTTTCATAGCAATCAAGATTGCAAAAATGTGTCGCTTTGTCTACGACCGAAGCGGAGTATATCACTATCACCGAAGGAGGCAAAGAACTCTTATGGATGCAGAAATTCCTAGAAGAGTTGGGCTTGAAGCAAGAGAAGTTTATTCTATATTGTGATAGCACGAGTGCTATATCTTAGCAAAAATCTGGTGTTGCATTCAAAATCGAAGCATATTGATGTGAAGTATCATTGGGTCCGAGAAAAGTTAGAAGAAAAGCTCATCAACTTGAGAAAGTCTATACCAACAACAATGGATCCGATATGATGACCAAAACCTTGCCCATGATGAAACTTGACTCTTGTAGAACCAATGCGAGGCATGATGAAACTCCCTACATGAGGCGGAGGGGGAGATTTTTGGCTGGATCCGCCTCATTTGTGGGGCCCAGCTAGCAAAAAAAGAAAATAGAAAAAGACAAAAAGAGAAGGAAAGTAAAAAAAAATAAGAAGACAAAAGCAAGGAAAAAGCAAAAAGAAAGAAAAGAGGTGGGCTGCTGTCTTCGTGCATATAGTGGTCGAGAGTGTAAAAACGGGGGAGGAGAGAGAGATCGTTCGGTGAAAGAGAAACCGAGAGAAAAGAAGAGAAGAAAATGGCGCAAATTTGCGGTCCCAATTCTAAGGTCGATCGTTGATGAAATTGGCTCATATTTGAGTATGTTGTTCGTGAGGCCGAGGTCCATGAGCTCGTTCGTTGAGATTCGTCTCCGAATTCTCCAATTGCGATTAGGGTTTTCCTGCCCCATTTTGTATTGTTCCACCTTTGTAGTGAGGAAATGCTCTCGTAAGCTTTATGTTAAGCCTCTAGTGAGAAACGCTTTGTGTATCCCACTATTCTTGGTGATTAGTGGAAGTTTATGGGTCGTCCGTGATTTTTCCCGTTTTGGGTTTTCCACGTAAATCTTGGTGTGTTGTTTCTTTATTATTCCGCTATCATATTTACATATTGCGAGGTCATTTTTGTTGGATTGTTGGTTATTGTTGGAGTTAAGTTGATTGTGATCGGTTTAGTCTCGAGGTGCGATTTTGATCCTGGATTGGTTTAGTTTGAAGCAAAGTGCTCCCCGTTTTTCCCAACATAAATAGAGATATCCTAGGTTGTTTGTGTGGTTTCGGTAGTAGGTAAATCGATGATGGTTTATTGAATCTAGGAATGTTCATAGATCTTAATGCGTTTGGATTAACTTAAATTTACATGGACCAAGTGTGGGTTGCTAAATTCAAGTAGAGTTGCTATACCGGACCAATGATAGGGATTTAAATTAGGAAGTTCTGCCATCACATTATGGATTCAATTTGATTGCATGACGAGATTGATTAATTAATCTTGATTTGTTAAGTGAAATTGGATGCTCCAACCTTTTTCATTCTTGATAAAAGTCCATTGTTCTTTGTTTCTTTATATCTATGAGTTTCTATTTTTGATTTTGTCTGCTGCCTTGGTTAATTTATTTTTCTTTAGAATTTCGATTGCTTTATTGAATCTTTAATTAGTTAGATAAATTTGAGAATTGTTCACCTTTAGTAAGTAATTTGATTGGTTTGTCTACAATCTCTATGGGAACGATATTTTTATTCATCACTTTATTACTTGTTCGATACGTGCACTTACGTTGCTAATCAAGAGAACGAGTTTTTAGTGCCGTTGTCGGGGATTGATTTGATAATTAACAATTACTATTAATACCAAGCAATTCTTGGTTTTGTCTAGCTTTATTTAATTCTTTTTTATTTGATATTTTTTATGTTTTTTGTTTTGTTTGTTGATTTTACAAAAAAAAATAAGTAGAAATATAAAGGACAAGTGTTCTGCTTCGACTACAACCCCCACTACTCGAACCTAACATGGAGAACTTGAGAAGCATGATTCTGAGATTGAGCTCACATTCCTAAGGCGAAGACGAGAGCAAAATAACAAGACCATGGCTGATGAAATCAGAGATCAAAGGAAGACTTCAAAGGATTATGTCGCACCTACAGTCCAAGGATCAACATCGAGCATTAGGCGGCCAACCATGCAAGCTAACAATTTTGAAATTAAGCCTTCCCTAATTCAGATGCTTCAAAACGCAGTCCAATTCGGTGGATTGCCAAATGATGATCCCAATATCCATTTAGATGCTTTTCTTGAAATTTGCGGTACCATAAAATATAATGGTGCTACTGATGATGCCGTTAAGTTGAGATTATTCCCTTTTTCGTTGCGTGATAAAGATATGTCATGGTTAACTTCCCTCCCTGTAAGATCTATCACGACATGGGATGACTTGGCTCAAAAATTCGTTAGTAAGTACTTTCCTCCTGTAAATCTGCCAATATGCGTAACGATATTTCTACTTTCGTGCAGATGGATGGTGAATCTCTGAGAGAGGTTTAAAGAATTACTAAGGCGTTGTCCGCATCATGGTTTACTAGTTTAGATGCAAGTGTATACATTCTATAATGGAGTGATGCCAAAGTTGAGGTCTACCATTGATGCTGTAGCTAGAGGGACGTTGAACAACAAATCACATAAGGAAGCCTTTGATCTTTTAGAAGAGATGGCATCTAACAGTTACCAATGGCCGACTGAGAGGCTATCTGCTAAAAAGCTCAATGGAATTTATGAGTCGGTGAGAGTAATGCCATTACCGCACAGTTTGTTACTTTAAACAAAAAGATTGACTCAGTTTTGAAGATTCAAGGGTCGTCTTGTGAATTTTGCAATGGAAGCCATGTTAGTATGAATGTCAAGTAGGTAATCCTTTTGCACATTCTCCTGAAAATACTAACTTTGTTGAAAATTTTAGTAGGCCTCCCCAGAACAATCCTTATTCAAAGACCTACAATCTTGGATGGCGAAATCATCCGAATTTCTCCGGAAGCAACCAAAATCAGCAAGGACTGGGACCACCGCAACCATCATTTAGGCCTCCTGATGAGAAACAACACAATCATCTTGAGAAGATGGTTACTAAACTAGCTCAAACAACTCAAGACTTCATTAAAAGTGCTGATGTGTGGTTCCAAAATCAGAAGGCCTCCATTCGAAATCTGGAGAAGCAGGTTGGCCAGTTAGCGAATCATTTGCCTAAAAGACCATGTGGTTCCCTTCCGAGCAACGCTGAGAAAAATCCAGTTGAGAATGCAAAAGAAATCACCTTGAGGAGTGGGAAAGAAGTTAGCAGAAATTTGTCCAATGAAGAGTAGGAAAAAGAAAAAGAAACTGAATCACCTAAAATCAAAACACCTGAAATCGAACCCTCTAAAGCTGATCCACCTTGAAGCAAGTTATTTCTGGACCATCCAAAGCCATATATGCCGCCAGTTCCATACCTGGAAAGACTTCAGCAACACAAAATAGATAAACAGTTCTGCAAATTCCTTGATGTTTTTAAGAAATTGCACATTAATATTCCTTTTGTAGATGCCTTAGCCTAGATGTCTAGTTATGCAAAAACTTTAAGGAGATTTTGGCAAACAAATGGGAAATTGGAAGATTATGAGACTATGAAGCTTAATGAGGAGTGTTGAGCTATTTTTGCAGAAGAAATTACCACCAAAGTTGAAAGATCCATGGAGTTTTACTATTCCTTGTGCTATTGGTAATTCTTATTTTGATAAGGAATTGTGTGATTTAGGTGCAAGTATTAATCTAATACCTTACTCTGTTTTTAGGAAATTAGGTTTGGGAGAAGTAAAAGCTACCACCGTGTCTCTTCAATTAGCTGATCAATCGATCAAATACCCAGGAGGAATAGTGGAGGATGTTCTAGTTAAGGTTGACAAGTTTATTTTTCCCGCAAATTTCATTGTCTTAGAGATGGAGGAGGATTTCGAGGTTCCGATCATCCTAGGCCGACCATTTCTAGCAACAAGGAGAGCTCTAATTGATGTGCAACAAGGAAAAGTAATTCTCAGACTTCCAGATGACTGAGTCACCTTCGATGTGTTCAAAGTCATGAAATATGCTGCTGAGTCGAATGATTGTTTGAGAGTTGATGCAGTTGATAAGCTTATGGAATCGAATTTTAGTAAAGCCACAATTAAAACCCATTGGAGGTGTGTTAGTTCGGCCACGCAAGGGAGAAGCCGAAGCTGAAGAAGTTGAGCACTACACGAAATATTTGGAAGCAAATCCACCTCTTTCGAGATTCAGACCACTGAAATCCGAAGAATTGGGGTCTAGTTTGAAGAAAAAGAAACCCTCTATTGAATAACCACCAATTCTAGAACTCAAACCTTTACCATCTCATCTTGTATGTTTTTCTTAATTGAGTGTCTTCTCTTTTAGTAATTATTTCTTCTTCTTTGATAGGTGTGAGAGACCATAAAAGAGCAATAGGATGGACCATTGCAGATCTTAAAGGAATAAGCCTCTATATGTATGCATAAAATATTGGTAGAGGAACAATTCAAATCGGTTATCCAACCAAAGGAGGGTCAATCCAAAAATGCAGGAGGTGGTAGAGGCCGAGGTAATTAAACTACATGATATAAGGATCATTTGTTCTATCTCTGACAGTGTTTGGGTAAGTCCTGTGTAAGTCGTTACAAAAAAATGGAGGTATTACTGTTGAACCTAATGATGATAATGAATTGATTCCTACAAGAATAGTTACTGGATGGCGTGTTTGCATGGATTATAGAAAATTGAATGATGCCACCCGTAAAGATCACTTTCCTTTACCTTTTATTGATCAAATGTTGGAGAAACTTGCAAGGCATGAGTTTTACTTTTTTTTAGATGGATATTCTGATTATAATCAAACCTCTATTGCACCTGAAGATCAAGAAAAAAACCTCTTTTACTTGTCTCTATGGTACTTTTGCATATAAGAGGATGTCTTTTGGTCTTTGTAATGCATCTGCTACTTTTAAAAAATGCATGATGGCTATTTTTTCTAACATGATAGAAAAATATATTGAGATATTTATGGATGATTTTTCTATTTTTAGCTCAACTTTTGATTCATGCTTGAATAATTTAGCTTAAGTGTTACAAATGTGTGAGAAGACTAACCTTATCTTGAATTGGGAGAAGCGTCACTTTATGGTGCAGGAAGGGATTGTATTAGGCCATAAGATCTCTGTGAGAGGAATTGAGGTGGATCGAGCTAAGGTTGAAATTATTTCAAAACTGCCACCTCCTATCTCTATGAAGCTTGTTCGAGGATTTTTGGGACATGCATGATTTTATAGGCGTTTCATTAAAGATTTTTCTAAGATTGCTACACCTCTTTGTAAATTGTTGGAAAAAGATGCTAAATTTGACTTCTCTGATGATTGTTTTGCAGGCATTCAACCCATTGAAAGAGAAGTTAGTTTTGGCACCTATCATGACAATGCCTAATTGGGATTTACCTTTCGAGTTGATGTGCGATGCTAGCGACTCAGCTTGTGGAGGCGTACTTGGACAAAGAAAGGGCGAAATTTTTGAACCATAAACTATGCAAACCGCACCTTGTCTGGAGCTCAGTTGAATTATGCCTCAAATTAAAAGGAGCTTTTAGTGGTATTGTTTGCTTTTGGTAAATTTCGCTCTTATTTGATTGGTTCCAAAGTCATTGTTTACACTGACCACTTTGCTCTTAAGTATTTGCTTAAAAAGAAAGATTCAAAACTTGGTTGATTATGTGGATCTTACTACTGCAAGAGTTCAACATGGAAATCAAAGACAAGAAAGGGACAGAAAATTTAGTGGCTGACCATCTCTCTAGATTGTCGAATGCCCCTGTGGAAGAAACATCAATCCTGATGAGGCACTCTTCTCTGTCAAAATCGAAATCCCATGGTTTGCTGATTATGTTAATTTCTTGGTAAGTAATGTTATCCCTCCTGAATTGACTTATCAACAAAGGAAAAAGCTCTTTTCTGATGTTAAACATTATCTTTAGGAGGATCGTTTCTTGTTTAAGGTATGTGCAGGTTGAGTTATTAGGCAATCTATTCCTAATGAAGAAATATGTAGCATTCTTTTTCATTGCCATGATGGACAGGCAGGAGGTCACTTTGGTGCAACCAAGACTACAACTAAGGTTTTACAGTCTGGTTTTTATTGGCCTACACGATTTAAAGATGCATATTCTTATGTTGTTGCATGTGATAAGTGACAAAAAACTGGTAATATATCTAGGAGACATGAAATGCCTTTAAACAATATCTTAATTTGTTCATTGCTCTATGTTTGGGGTATGGATTTCACGGGACCCTTTCCACCTTCATATGGTAATACCTATAGCTTTGTTGCTATGGAATATGTTTTTACATGGGTTGAGGCCGTAGCTTTGCCTTCCAACGATGCTAGAGTGCTGATTAAATCTTTGAAAAAGAATATCTTCACCAAGTTTGGTACGCCTATGTCGATTATAAGTGATCAAGGCAAACACTTTTTGAATAAGCAAGTTGAATCATTTTTGCATAAATATGGTGCGACACATAAAGTAGCTGTTGCTTATCACCCTCAAACTAGTGGTCAAGCTGAAATTTCTAATAGGGAGATAAAGAGAATATTGGAAAAGACGGTGAATCAAAATAAGAAGGATTGAGCAATTAAACTTGATGATGCATTATGGGCTTATAGAACTATTTATAAAACTCCTATTGGTATGTCACTTTTTCGAATTGTTTATGAAAAAGCATGTCATTTGCCTACTGAGTTAGAGCATAAAGCATATGGGCATTGTGTTTTCTCAACTTTGATATGCAAGCAATTGGTGAGAAGAGATTATTGCAATTGAATGAGTTGGATGAGTTTCGCAATGAAGCATATGAGAATGCCAAGATATATAAGGAGAGGATAAAGAGATGGCATAATAGACACATTTTAAGAAGGAAGTTTCATATATGTCAAAGAGTTTTTTTATATAACTCACGTCTTCATCTATTTCTAGGTAAGTTGAAGTCAAGATGGTCTGGATCTTTCACAGTCACTAAGATTTTCCCTTATGGAAACAGTTGAAGTTACTAATGGCAAGGAGGGAATTTAAAGTGGATGGGCAATGTCTCAAGCCCTACTTTGGAGGTGGTTTCGACTCATGGGCAGCCATTATTGCCTTGCTTTCACTTGCCTAGAAAGTTGGAAGAGTTTGGCTGCAAACTATAAAGCAAGGCTTCTTGGGAGGCAGCCCAAGCATTTTAATTTTTTGCATTTTAGCTTTATTTTGTTTTATTCAAAAAAAAAAAAAAATCATCCTAATAATAGTCTGTCCTAATTACTTGGTTTATTTTTGTAGGGACTTATCTCCGAGTTTTCTTCAAGCTTTCTACCCCAACTACCCCCATGGCATGCGTTCATCATATTCCAGGGTCCTTATTTTTTTTTTTTTCTTTTCAGCATTGAGGGCATTACCGCATTTCAGTTAGGGGTGGGAGATAAAATTTTTGCTGAAAATTTTTTGTGAATTCTTTGCTTAATTTGAAATTTGGATGCAATTTTCGAAAAAAAATAATTCACAATTGGGAGTGATGTGTGAGTTAGTTTTGATCTTGAACATGTAGTCCATATTTTGAGCACTAGTCCTTGTTTTTGAGTCATGTGTACCTAGAAAAGATTCATGTGAAATATGCGACTTTCTTAGAACTCACCCAGATCTCAGAATTTGTCTGATTTTCTCTCGAGGCGAAATTCTAGGCTAAACTCAATTAAGAAAAAGATTTAGGCATTCGTTGGATCATTTGAGAATTTCAAGCCAACCTTGTTTATTTATCCTTAGTCACCCCATTGAGCTTTGTATTGCCTAAATTTCTCTGGATACCCTTCTAATGTAGCCTGAGCTTGTTGACATCAGTTTTTCCTATACCCTATGGACACATTTAATCCTTCAAGATATCATAAATTCTGGATTCTTGACGTATCTAAAAAAAATAAAAAATAAAAAGAAAGAGAAAAGTGTGTGAAAAAGAAATATGTGTAAATTGCTTCATCAGTACTGCTTATACGAATCCCCATATCCAACTTTCAACTTTAGTGAGCCTTTTCGATACTCAATGGGTTGGAATTGCACTATATAAGGAGGCACTTAGGGAGGAACTTCACCGTAAAGCATGGAACAAAAAGCAATGGAAAAGAAGAAGTGAAAAAAAAAAAAAAAAAAAAAAAAAAAAAAGAGAAGGTGTTAACTATCGTTAAATCCAGAGAATCAATTGAGCTATGGAATTGATGTGTCTGTAGGGGTAAGTTGAGCTTAAATATATCTTTGTCAAATCCTTAGCCAAACGTCATTATAAGCTTATTAAGACTTATTGATTCTTGGTTGATTTTATGGTCTACATTAGTGGAGAGAGGAATGAACACAAATTTATGAGATTTCGTTAAGTGGATTTTGGGTTTGGGGATTTGCATATCAACGTGGATTTATCTAGGTTGCATATGAGTCAAGAAGTTGAGGATTTCACACACACACGGATTGCATGTTTAGGGTTAGACTTAACTTGGGCATTGATTCTGATTTTTTTTTTTTTGGTTGGGGAGAATTCGAACAAGTATGGTTGATAAAAAAAATTGTGTTTTTAGTTGTGGTTTTGCTCAAGGACAAGCAAAATGTTAAGTTTGGGGGTATTTGATAACCCCATTTTATATAGAGTTTATTTACTATTTTACACTTAATATTTGCATAGTTTTAATTGAGATTGATGTCTACTTTATTTATTTTAATTGATTTTGTAGGTAATAGACCTTCAGCTATACAAATTTGAAATCAAGGAGAATCAAGCCTATCTTGGGGAGAAATTGAATATCCAAGCTAAATTAGAAGTTTTATTATTGGGATAAATCATATTTGGGAAGAATCTTTGATTGCAATCCTATTCTAGTGTGATTTAGATTTCTTTTTTTGAAAAATAAGAAGAGATCTATATGGCAAAAAAAGAAACATGACTTTAAAGAGGAGACAGAGAGAGGAGACATTTTTTTTATCAAGACGTTTAGGGTTTTGCTATTCTTCCGTTTCAATGCCGTATGCCAAGTGAAGAAGAAGAAGGCGGATTCAAAGTCAATCCTTGATTATTCCTGGTCAACTTGTTCTAGTTCTTCATCATGTTTAATTTAGTCATTGTTTTTAGTTTAATTTTCATTATGTTCTAGACTACTTCTTATTAGAGCTACGGTGAGCTTAACTATGATTTATTAATTTTTCAAACACGTTTGTGCAATTCTAGAATTCATATGTATGAGTTATACATCATGTTCTTAATGCTTTTAAGTGCTTAATCACCACTTGAACATTTTTTATTGCATGTTTGAGACTGAAAGGAGATTCCGTGCAAGTGCTTTATGATATATAGCCATGAATTCAACTTAAATAGAGATATCTTAGGTTATTTGTGTGGCTTGGGTAGTAGGTAAATCGAGGATGGTTTATTGAATTCGGGAACGTTCATAGATCTTAATGCGTTTAGGATTTACTTAAATTCACATGGACCAAGGGTGGGTTGATAAATTTAGGCAGGGTTACTATACCGGACTAAGGATAGTAATTTAAATTAGGAAGTTCTATCATCACACTATGGATTCAATTTGATTGCATGATGAGATTTGTTAATTAATCTTGATTGGTTAAGTGAAATCGGATGCTCTAACATTTTTCATTCTTAATAGAAATCTGTTGTTCTTTGTTTCTTTATAATTGTGAGATTCTATTTTTGATTTTGGTTTGTTGCCTTGGTTAATTTATTTGTCTTTAGAATTTCGATTGCTTTATTGAATCTTTAATTCGTTAGATAAATTTGAGAATTGTTCACCCTTAGTAAGTAATTTGATTGATTTGTCTAATATCTCTGTGCAAACGATACTTTTATTCATCACTTTATTACTTGTTCAATACGTACACTTGCGTTGCAAATCAAGAGAACAAGTTTTTGATGAACTGTTATGGTGGTTGATTTTGTGAATCCTCTTTCGTTTTAGCGAAGTCTGGATATTTGCACCTATAATGCCAGAGAAGGTGTTTTTGTTTTGTTAGCTTTGTGTCTGATTTGTGACTTGTTTGAACAAGGGTTCGAGGATTGGTGTCTTCATTTTCTACGTTCAAGAACATAGTCGGTTCGTTCTTCATTCATTTGTTTTGTTAGAATATGTTTCGAGTTTGAGCCTGAAGCGAAAATTTGAATTGCGAAAATAAATAAAGTGGAGAAATCTAAGATCAAATTTTGAAAATCAGTTTTCCTATTTGGCATTGGAGTTCAAAGTGGATATTAAGTTCCCGATTTGATATAGTCCAAGATAAGTCCAGAATTTGGAAATTGCAGATATCAATTCTGACGTGCAAGTCGCTGGATAAGATAAAAAACGTTGAAACTCCAACGCAGATTTGGATTGGACAACTTATTCGGTCAACTTGGATTTTTTGTTGACCAATATGGGCTATTCTTCTTCCTGGTGCATATATATATATATATATATATATATATGTATATATATATGTATAGGTGTGCGTGCGTGTTCAAGGGTCACTCCGTGAGTTTCGTGAAATCAGAGTATTGAAGCGCCGTCTTCAAGTGAGTGCTTGGTATTGAGTCTTGGTTTTGTTTATGATATTACATCAAGTAATCAAGTGTCAAAGATGATTAAATCTTGTGATAAGATTTGTGTAATTCTTTAGCAAGATTGAGAGACTATTTCGTGAAAAATTGGAGGCTAAACACTAGGTGCGCTATTGAATGTAATTAGGACTGAAAAACACCGAGACTGTTTGAGTGACTAGAGTGTGGTTTATAATCTCTGAATTATATCACTTGTTCCATGGTGGAATTCATTGCTGCTCTTCCCGTGAATGTAGGTCTTTACAACCGAACCGTATATATCCGGTGTCCGATTTATCTTCATGTTCAGTCTATGTAATGACCCTAGGACCGATATCCCGGTTGCTATTTATTCTGCTTATTTTCCTTCTATATTTGCGAAATTTGTTTTATTCCTTTTCTTTATTTCTAATTTTCAAAAACTATGTCTTTATGCTTATTATTATTTTTTTCGAGTACTATTAGTACATAATACCTAAGACACTCCTATAGTTACAAAATTCCTTAAGGATCCTTAATCGACTAACTTAAGAGCTACCCAACTTTAAGACACCTTAGTCTTCTAACTTTCTTCCTTATTTTCTGCCAACCTTTATTGTTAAACGCAGGGAACTACCTATCCTATTTAATTAGCAGATCTAGCAGCTTCCAAGCCAATTACAAAATACTAGATTTTTTTATAAGTGGGTGTTCGTCCCCAAACCTTAATTACATGCTCCGAGCTTCCCTAGTCTATCTTATTCCTCAAAATATAGGAAAGTTATTACACAGCACACCAAATCTTGGACTTACAAACCATTACCTCCCAATCTATCTCACAAACAAAATTTGTTGGAGGCTATCCTACCACTCTTCCTAGCTGCTAATTTTGTCAGATCATGTACTAGTACGGGATTGAATCACCCTAGTTCCCAGCCACTTAGCTTAAGGCATGGTACCGTTATTGCTTGGGTATCTAAGCGGGCTATGGAAGTTGCGTAGAGGACCTCGTATCATCCCATCCTCTCTCTGCTCATGCCATGACACAAACACAATAGGAATCTGTTCAGCCAATCCTATGTCGATCCAAACAGGTGAGGCAATATGGACATAAGTGACTTTAGTGTCGACACAAATTACAATGTAGCAGCTATGAGTCATGTGGGTTGGGAACCCAAATAGTGGCTCTCGCAGCTAGCTCATTTTCTTTTCACCTGAAAATAGAATGGAATGAGGGAACAACTCAGTAAATGAAATTTCTAAGCCCAAAATAAGAATATCAGAATAATACTCAACTTAGCAGTGAAAAATTCATTTTGGAGACGAAGCTACCTTGGGATCCATTTCATATATGCCATGCATCATCAATAATAAAACCTTCTCATAAGCATAATATAAAAACAATGCATTAGCTTTTGTTATTACCTTTGGGCATTCTCTCCCGAATCTCCGATTGAAACTTTCGATACAGGGCAACATCGTCACTACATGTGAACGACGACACATTGAATTCATGTCATCGTTTAAGTAACGACATCTACGCCATCACCTCAAGTAAAAACTTTTAGCGAATGATGGTAGATCCATCTGTTGTCGCGAACAATGGTCATTAGAGGTTTATGCATCACGTCGTTACCTCCGAGCCCCTATACCATTGCTTTTCTCGCTAATGGTGGCACGTCAAGTCTTTTAATATCATCCACAACATTGCAAGCGCATGATTCATTTATTATCTTTAGTATTATCCATCATGCAAGAGTAAATCAACAAAACCAAGATCGAACGAGGAATAAATCAATCTCGTTTGGGTGGGCAAGTCAATGCGACAAAAACTCGAAGCCGACTCCCCCATTCGACTTGATTGAATCGGTCCCCAAGCGTGCGGTTCTTGCCCGACTTGAGCAAAACAGTGACTGGCCGGTCTAGAACTAGTCCGAATCGGCCCGGTTCAATCTTAGTCGAGCTGAACTTGTGTTGGTCAGGTCAGACCAATAGGTTCCAGACTTGACCAGTGCTGAGTTAGGCGTGTCTTGGGGTTCGTTTGGCTCAATGACTTCCGTTTTTTCCTTCGATTGATCCCCGCTCGATGTCCTTGACTAACCCCTCGCAAAATAATAAAATGCATATTTAAAGCCATGATACTCATGCAGAACACACAAACCATATAAAATGCACACCAAATCAAGTAATATACGGATATTCTTGCGTTAGACTTAGAAATATCATTTACCTTACATGTTTTTCTTTACCGTTTAACTAATATTAAACGACGTTAGAAGAAAGTATTAGTTGAAATGGTGACAATGGCGTAGCGATGCGGTGGACGGCGGAGCGGTGTGATGGCAGGTGGTGGTGCACTCGGGGGTAGGTGAGGACAGTGGAGGTAGGAGCCTGTCGTGTAAGGTAATAAAGTGAGAGAGAGTACATAAAAGTTGGAAAGGTGAAGGAGTGTCCTGTGATATCGTAAGTTTTCAAGAAACCCTAGTGGCCCTTTATAATAGAATTTTTAGTCAAAGCTTTTCCTGTAGTCAATATATATATATATATATATATATATATATATGTATGTTCTAGGGTCCCTCCGTTGGTTATAAATCAGACTATTGAAGCGTTGTTTTCATGTGAGTGCTTGGTATTGGGTCTTCATTTTTTTCATGATATTACATCAAGTAATCAATTGTCAAAACTGATAAAATCTTGTGGTAAGATTTATGTAATTCCTTAGCGAGAATGATAGATTATTTCGTGAGGAATTAGGTGTTAAACACTATATACATTTTTGAATGTAATTGGGGCTAGAAAACACCAAGAGTATTTAAGTGACTCAAGTGTGGTTTATAATCTCCGAATTGTATTGCTTATTCTATAGTGGAATTCGTTGCTCCTCTCCCTATGAAGTAGGTCTCTATGACCAAACCACATACGTCCGTGTTCGATTTATTTTCGTGTTCTGTCTGTTTTATTGTTCCATCATGTGCTTCCGCACAACACGTTTAGCTATTGCATCCGAGTATTTGAGTAAATGAGAGTGTAATGCCTCTCTCAAGTAGATCGGCTTCTCGCATACAGACAGGTGCGAAACAATCCGCGATCTCCTTATGCTATTGCGAATCCTATCCTTGATCACTCTTTTTGTCACGTCCGAACCTACGAGCGTCAACATCCCACCGGCCAACACTATGTACGCTATCCAAAGCCAACAAACATAACACTTGAGCGAAAACAATTCCCCATACAAAATTAATTAACATCACGATGACTTGGACGGAAAACAAATTATGTACATATACACAATAATATTAATAAAATAATAATTCAATAGCTTATCGTCGGACCTGATAGCCATCGCCAAACCCCGATAACTTATCGTTCAAACCTGATAACTTATCACCAAAATCGATAACTTATCAACCAAAGTTAACTAACCTAACCATGGTTAACAAAAAGTAACTATGGTTAACATAAAGTAACTATAGTTAATGAAAAGTAACTACGGTTAGTAAAAGTAACTACGGTTAACTAAAAGTAACTACTTACTTTAACTAACCAGGGTTAACTAACCCAACCGCAATAACTAACCCAACCGTGGTCAATTAACTTAATCCAACCACCATTAACTAAACTAACCCACAATCAACATAAATTAATCTATCCCTAAACGTAATAACGACCTAATCGAGATTAGGGGTTAACTCACCCGATTTCAAATCCGGGAAGCACCGGCGCCCGGCGGCAGGGCTACGCGTGGCTTGGCAAATCAACACGGAACCATCATGGACCACCGAACAGCAGGTACACAGACC
Organism: Rhodamnia rubescens; assembly: GCA_021437795.1. NCBI lineage: Eukaryota > Viridiplantae > Streptophyta > Magnoliopsida > Myrtales > Myrtaceae > Rhodamnia > Rhodamnia rubescens. The sequence goes on along the minus strand of JAILYA010000092.1, from coordinate 904,845 downwards.
TGGTGTGCTGCTGTTGCTTGATGGAGCTCAAATCAAGCAAGAACGGACCGGATCTCACCAACCAGCCTCTGTTCTGCTCAAACCCACGCAAATTACAGGGTTTCTTTGGCAATCAGCCCCTAGATCCAAGTAGCCCTTGATCTTACGGTCGCGAGAAGAAAACGGAGCTCATCGCCCTCCGGATGAGCTCAAACGAGCGATTTCCTCCCGGCGCGCCAGAAATCCGAGAAGACGGGCTCTCGGGATGGGGAATTGCACACAAAAATGGAGGGAAGAGAGGAAAGAAAAGACTTATGGCCAAGCTTGGGGAAGAAGAAGAAAATGTGGGGCCCACAGGTCAATTCTCCATCAATGAATTTTGTTTTTTTTATGAATAATATCCAGGGCAACTTGGTAATTTCACAACCATGGTTTGGTCTAACTCGGGAGCGAATGGTCTCGATACTTTAGTTCAACCGTCCGGACTTGATTTTCTCGACCAATACCACTTGGATTATCCAAATCCCTTTCGATTAATTACAATTCGCCAACCATCGTCCCTTAAATCTCAAAAATCTCATCTTATTCACTAACATAATTCGAGACTAAAATCCATCGAATTGTTTTTTCTAATAGAACCCCAAATTTCGGGATGTCACAATCTCCCCCTTAGGAAATTTCGTCCCCAAATTTGGCCTTCAAACTCTTTCCTTATCAAATGTAAAACCCTTATGGTCATCATTTCACTAAACTAGGGCCTTACTACGCTTGCGCACTCCGATTACTTATTTTCCTTAATTGCCATATCTTGTAATCTTAACCTCATTCGGTCATCACCGACCTTAGTAACTCATAGATTCATAAAACTATAATATGTCATACAATCAAAATTTGCCATTACGAACCATTCACGTTCGTTTCTACAACTCTTTGATCAACATGCCCGCCGTGGTTCGTTGGTTACGGTCTTCGCACAAAACACAATTTCAAACAAGTTTGACGCAATCATCGACTCCGGGAATCAACCTCCGGGCATTCGTGATGCAATTTAGACCTCCGCAGGACACATCACCGCAGACACATATAAACAACACATCCCTCACACATACGGGATCTTTCTCCGCAACAACCCGGAGGTATCACAATAGACTTTCACCAACTTCCCACCAGGCGACAGGCATTTTCACATCGTTATCCATAGTACTTCAATCCACTCATTGTTCGTCATTCACCACTCCAATCTTAGGGATGCAATGCTATGAATTTGCAAAATAAATATTTTCACTTTGAGAATCAACTTTAATGCAATGTATCTTTTAGTAAAGTTAGACTTAGCACAACGCCTAGACCCACTTTTCAATGCGTAACTTGGTTCATTCCCGCTTCCAACGCCATCCTAGAAGCTCAGGAGCCGCTCTTGTCCGGCCTTCTTGCCCCGGCGATCACTCCCGCCCTCGTCGGGACGGGTCGTTACAGACATCTCCAAGTTAGGTACCTACTAAGAAGGTCCCGTTCGACATGTCCCATACCACATCTCATTACGGTTTGTAGGCATCCCGCATGCCTTGTCCCATACCAAGCGACGGTTTATCAAGTCCGATAAAATAATAATATGCTCATGCATGCACGTTTCTCAATTTTCGTTTTAATGCAATTAACACGTGCAATGCATGATCGTCCCCGCTACTACTCATCGCACAATTCTTATTTCCACATTAATCCTTATCAATCGAAACTTTATAATTCCATAAGCAACCATCACATCTCAAAGATCAATTGCCTAAGATCGATCTATAACCTTATGTCCGATCATTGACAATCTAGGATCACAATCATATAGTCTAATTGGCCCTTTGTTTATAAGTAACTCACTAAATCTCAAGCACATTTACTAGCTCAAATCTACGCTGAAACTTCTCGATTGTCATTCGCTTCCTTGCGAATCTCAATCATATCACCACTCGAATCGTAAATTAAAGTCGATACTAAAACCATTATAATACAACACAAGTTCAAGCCTATAATACTTGAGATTCAAAGCACTACCTAATCCCCAATCTCGCTTTCACCATCCCCAAATCTTCTTACCCTATCCGTAGGGTCCTTAACCATCCTTAGCGCAAACTTCGTCGGTTCGGCAATATGCAGCTTAGTTCCTCACTTGTTACCTTACTATATCTCCTAAGGCCTCCAACTCCGTAAAATCTCGTCCATTCCAGGTTCCATTTGAGTTGCCCTTTCTCTAGGCACTCTTGTATTACGGCCGCTTAATTTGCGGAACCTTACGAAACCGTGATCGACCAAAGTCGATACACCAAGAGAACTCAAGAATAGTAACCCATAGGTCACTCAACAATCACAAGCACGGGGTTTGATCCTACTAACTATCCCAATTCCCACACCTTATCACTCCAAGCCATGACCAAATGGTTCAGCGACCATGCTCGATACCACTTAAACGGGGATGTCACGTCCCGAACCCTACGAGCCGTCAACATCCCATCCGGCCAACACTATGTACGCTTCTCAAGATCCAAAGGCCAACAAACATAACACTTGGGAAGCGAAAACAATTCCCCATACGAAATTAATTAACATCACGATGACTTGGGACGGTAAAACAACTTATGTACATATACACAATAATATTAATAAAATAATAATTCAATAGCTTATCGTCGACTTGATAGCTCATCGCTCAAACCCCGATAACTTATCGTCCAAACCTTGATAACTTATCACCAAAATCGATAGCTTATCAACCAAAGTTAACTAACCTAACCATGGTTAACAAAAAGTAACTATGGTTAACATAAAGTAACTATAGTTAATGAAAAGTAACTACGTTAGTAAAAAGTAACTACGGTTAACTAAAAGTAACTACTTACTTTAACTAACCAGGGTTAACTAACCCAACCATCAACTAACCCAACCGTGGTCAATTAACTTAATCCAACCACCATTAACTAAACTAACCCACAATCAACATAAATTAATCTATCCCTAAACGTAATTAACGACCTAATCGATATTAGGGGTTAACTCACCCGATTTCAAACCGGAAGCACGGCGCCTGGCGGCGAGGGCTACGCGTGGCTTGGTCCAAATCAACACGGAACCATCATGGACCACCGAACAGCAGGTACACAGACCTGGTTGTGCTGCTGTTGCTTGATGGAGCTCAAATCGAAGCAAGAACGGACCGGATCTCACCAACCAGCCTCTGTTCTGCTCAAACCCACGAAACTTACAGGGTTTCTTTGGCAATCAGCCCCTAGATCCAAGTAACCCTTGATCTTACGGTCGCGTAGAAGAAAACGGAGCTCAATCGCCCTCCGGATGAGCTCAAACGAGCGATTTCCTCCCGGCGCGCGCAGAAATCCGAGAAGACGGGATCTCGGGATGGGGAATTGCACACAAAAATGGAGGGAAGAGAGGAAAGAAAAAGACTTATGGCCAAGCTTGGGAAGAAGAAGAAAATGTGGGGCCCACAGTCAATTCTCCATCAATGAATTTTGTTTTTTTATGAATAATATCCAGGGGCAACTTGGTAATTTCACAACCATGGTTTGGTCGTGGCTACAAGCGAATGGTCTCGATACTTTAGTTCAACCGTCCGACTTGATTTTCTCGACCAATACTACTGGATTATCCAAATCCCTTTTCGATTAATTACAATTGCCAACCATTGTCCCTTAAATCTCAAAAATCTCATCTTATTCACTAGACCATAATTCGAGACTAAAATCCATCGATTTTTTTTTTCTAATAGAACCCCAAATTTCGGGATGTCACACTTTTTCTGTTTTGTTGGTATGTGGGACTTACGGTGTGTGCCCATGCGGGCAATCATCACCCACTAGCAATTATTTGCTATTTCAAACATGAAGGGACACGTTCCTTCATAGACGTAAAGGAAAAGAGAATGACTCTTCTCTCGTCAATTCCTCGATCTGTCATTTTCAAGAAAACACAAAAACTACGTACGCTCTCTCCCGAATTCATTGTTGATTGGCAATCAACACGAAGGAACTTCCAAGATTGCAAAGGGGCATTTAATCGTGATAATCAAGGTATGTCCTCATGACATACCCACTTTGATCGTTGATTCAAGTGTACTATTGGGTACGTTTCCGTAATTAGATCTTAGATAGAAATAGGGTTTTGTACCCTTCATTGGTATCAATGCATGGATTACTTATTTCCCGATTGTCTTGCCTGATGATTTCGCATTCGTGAGTGATTAAAGCCCTAATTACATTGTTACTGTTCATGCGTATTTTTTTTTAAGTTTTGTACAATGAAAATAAATTCTGAATATATGGTTAGATCGGACTCATCGAGACGATTGTTTTGAGCAGATGGATCGTTACCGAAGGCCGCCGGAGTAGGTCGCACGCCCCGAGGGGGTCCGGTGCGCATGGGCGTCATGCGCCCATGTGCACAGCGCATGCCGAGGCCTGTTTCCAGGTTTAATTGTGTGTCCTAACCCAATTTTAGGCTATCCCGGGTTCGATTTAAGCAATTCTAACCCTATTTTTTATTAGGCCTAACCTAGGTTTGGGATAATCAATATCCTATTTTGTTTTAGCACAAACTCGACCCGTGACCCGTTTTGACTCGGCGACCGTTGACCTTGACTATTGATCGTTGCCCATTGACCCAAAAAAAAAAAAGGTCAACTAACCTATAAAGGCTTGTTTAATACCTGGATTTGCATATTCTTGGTTACAATATGTTTGTAATAATTACATGGTTGATGGATTTTAGTAATCCATTTTGTTTTGCATTCGTTGCAAGAACAATGTCATCAAGACCAGACACCGTGATTAAATAGGTAAAGCAAAGTACGAAATGCCTAGAAAACCAAGAACAGATGAGCAAAGACAAGCCTTGAATGAAAAGGTTGAGCAATTGGGTCATTATAGATGGGATAATGTATGCGACATTATAACCCATGTAAAGAGGGTCAATAGTATGCTCCTAGAAATCATATGGGGGGGGGACATGAAGTATCATCTATAGATGCCTTTTATGCATTGAGGAACTCTATGCCTAAGGAATAGCATAAATTGCTCACTCGTGCAATAATTGAGCACGGTACATACAAGAATTCCGTGCTACATTTCTTGCACCAATACATGAAGATCGTGACGGCAAAGACGTGATCGCTGGGGATGAAAGGATCTTTGCATAGATAGTATGCGCCTTGGCATATTAACGAGATCCCCAAAAGGGTTATCCGAGGGCACCGATATGGGTACCCAACATGATAGAATATCCCTCTAGAGATCTTGAAGCATCATTTCCTTGCAGCAAGGAAGTTGAATGGGTCGAAGTTGAAACCCGAAAAAGGAGCAAAACATGTTATTACATTTGATTTTGTTTTTATATTAGCTTATTCCATAGTATGTCTAGGAGTTTATTTGTTTTTTTTTTTTTGGGAACTTATTATCATTGAATTGAAATTTTTTGAATATTATATTTGTTGAATATTCTTTTTTTGGAATATGGAGTTTGATTATTCAATGAAATATCTTTTATGTATATATATATATATATATATATTATTTTTGTTATATATTTGAGTGGGAGTTTTCATATTTTTTTAGTAAATTTATGAAAAACACAATTGGATAATTGTGTTGATATTAGTTTCGAGATTAGAATTTCTAGATGATGATGGGGAACCTAGTGAACCGTCGATTCTATGGTCTATTATGAAACCGTATGTTAGTACAATTAAAATGCATGAATATAATGCATTTGTTGCATTCAAATAGACTTTATTATTTCGTACGAAATATCTAAATTACCTCATATTCGGATATAATGATAACGGCTTCAAAGAACATCGTGGCTGCACTCAATAAGGGCGAGAAGTTAAACGGTGAAAATTATGATATTTGGAATATGAAAATCCAAGATGTCTTGGGAAGAGCTAGAGGCTTTGGAAGCTTTTAACCCGATCATGACCGAGCCGGAGGATGGCAATACTGCACAACACAGGAGGGATAAGGAAGCCTTCGCCGCCTGGAAGAAAAAGAATTCATCTCGTCGTATTACGTTGTTGAGCAGTATGGATAATGATATCATGCGAGAGTTCAGGAGCATGAGAATGCAAAAAATATGTGGGACGCATTAAAGGCTAGATTTGGACAGACTTCACCACCAAGCCGAGGCACTTTCAATCGATTCAACACCTACAAGATGCTACATGGGCATAATGTGAAACAACATTTGAGAAAAATGTCGAACATGATTAGTGAGTCAAGGATGCAGGTCACACATTATCCCGATGAACAATAAGTGCGGTTAGTGATTCGCTCTTTGCCCCCATAGCCGGGAGCACATGAAAGTTAACCCGACCCATAAGAGAATGTCAAGACATTTGAGGATGCTATGCACCACTTGGAGCTGGAAGTGTATTGTTTTCTATCGGTTAAGATACAATCGATGTGTATTTTGCTAGTTTTAGCTCACATGGAGCTTCGTGCTCTAAGTGCAAGCGTCTTGGCAAGTTTATAAAGAGAACAGTAAAGGAGGAGAACCATCTGGTAAGAAATCAAAGTTTGAGAAGTATGAAAAAGGGAAACGCCTCGTGAAGAAAAATATTTGAAGGATGAAATGTTACAACGTGGCAAGAAGGGTTACTTCGCTCATGTAAGCCGAAGAAGGTAGAAACCCTTAATACACTTAAAAGTGTTAGTTATGTATCAAGTTCTGTATTTTTAACTGAATCCCATCCTTTGTGGATTGTAAACTCAGGAGCCACGAACTATGTAGCTAAAGATAGAAGTACTTTTGTGGAATTTCGACGAATTCCAAGTAGAGTGAGATGGATCTATATAGGAAATAATTCCAGAGTGGAAGTTAAAGGAATTGGCACTGCCGACTTATCATGCGTGGTGGACGCATTTTATTCCCGCACGATGTCTTGTACGCTCCATAGATTCTTCGAAATCTTATCTCCGTGTTAGTATTAGTCAAACTTGGTTTTAGTATGAATTTCCATAATAATGGTGTGGATTTGTTGTTAGATATAACTTTCTATGGTTCAAGTTATTTTGTTGATGGTTTTATCGTGTTGGATGTTGAAAATACAAATGTGAATGTTTGTTATTCTTTATTTGCATCTTTCAATTCTAATGAAAATGATGTGAATATTTGGCATACTAGGCTTGGTCATATTGGCCAACAAAGAATAAATAGATTAGCCAAAGATGGCTTATTAGGCAATATTGAAAAAGTTAATTTGCCTATTTGTGAGCATTGCCTAACTGGAAAAACTACACGAAAGCCATTCGGGAAAGGACACAAGAGCTGAATTTCCTTTGCAACTAATCTATACAGACATCTCATGGTCCAATGAATGTGAAAGCAAGGCACAAGCTATTTATTTCATCACATTTATTTACGATTATACTCATTTTGGATATGCCTATATGATTTCTCTTAAATCGAAGCTTTTAGTTGCTTCAAGAAATTTATGATCTTAGTGGAAAATCGGTTAGATAAGAAAATAAAAACTTTAAGATCCGATCGAGATCGAGGGTATCTATCCGATCCGTTTAGAGATTTATGTGGTGAAAAAGAATAGATAGACAGTATCCATTCCATATACTCCTCAACAAAATGGAGTATATGAAAGAAGAAATAGAACCTTACTTGAAATGGTCGGGTCCATGATGGCACAAGCTAATTTACCGATCGCCTTTTGGGGTGATGCTTTATTGATTGCTGCCTATGTGCTTAATCATGTACCTTCAAAATCGCTCTCTTCCACCCCATATGAGTTGTGGATAGGTCGAAAACTTGATCCGAGCTTTCTTAAACCTTGGGATTGTACTTGCTTATACTCATGAGTCCACTCATAAATATGAAAAATTGGGATCAAGAGGTAAAAAGAGTATCTTCATAAGATATTCAGAACACTCAAAGGGGTATGTGTTCATAGGTGAGCAAGAAAGTGGAAGTATCACCGAATTTGAATCACGAGATGTCACATTCTTAGAGAATGAATTTTCGAGAAAGCATGAAATAGGTGAAGACTATTCCGTATTTGAGACCTTAGATCAAGATAATGGGATAGTTGGATATAATGATCCAAGTGGGAGCAATGTGAGAAGTGGGGAGTTGAGCACGAACCGGTCTCAATTGCAACCACTTGATGAAATGATACCATTATCCGGTGCGAGTGGGAATGCTATGGAGAATGAAGTACCCTTAGTGCAATCTTCTTCTCGGCGAACAAATCATAAAAGCATTCCCCATCGATGCTTTGAGATTGAAGAGGAAGCTTTCATGATCGCTCCACTAGAAGAGGATGAACCAAGAAATGTAAGCGAGGCTCTATCTTGCCTTGATAAAGAAAAGTGGGCGACAAAGAATGGAAGAAGAATTGGAGTCAATGAGATCAAACCACGTTCGAGAACTTGTTGATCTTCCAAAAGGACGTAAGGCTATTGGGACTAAGTGGGTTCTCAAAAATAAAATGAAAATCAAATGGCTCAATTAAAAGGTATAAGGCTCGCCTTGTTGCAAAAGGATACAATCAACAAGAAGAAATTGACTACGAGGAAACCTTTTCCCATGTGGTAAGATTTATTTCGGTTCGCATTATCTTGGCAATAGTGGTTAGTTTGGATCTAGAGCTACATCAAATGGATGTTAAGACTGCTTTTCTCAACGGAGAATTAGAAGAAGAAATTTATATGGAACAACCTATTGGGTTTGTTGCCAAAGGCCAAGAACATAAAGTATGTCGACTTCTAAAATTGATATATTGCTTTAAGCGCTTTTCAAGGCAATGGTATATACGATTTCATAATGCCATAGTGGCATATGATTTTGATATGATTAGTGAAGATAATTGCATGTATATCAAAAGGTCCAAAGGTCATTTTGTAATTGTATCATTATATGTTGTTGATATACTTGATTGCGGAAGCAATATGGAGCTTGTCAAGACAAATCAAAAGTTGGTTATCTTCTAATTTTGAAATGAAAGATATGGGTGAAGTTACATACATTCTCGGAGTTAAAATTTTGAGAGATCGTTCGAAAAACTTATTGTCTCTTTCCTAAGAGACGTATATTAATAAAGTTCTTAAACGATTTCGTATGCAAGCTTGTAAACCATTGATACTCTTATTGCAAAAGGTGAAGGATTGAGCCATAGAATGTGTCCTAAAACTCCACATGAATAAGAGCAAATGAAAAACGTTCCATCTCGCCAAGTGTTGTTGGAAGTCTCATGTATGCAATGATGTGTACCGGACCTGATATTTGTTATGCAAGAGGATGGTAAGTAGATACCAATCCAATCTAGGTCAAGTACATTGACCGCCGTTAAAAGAATCCCGAGGTATCTGAAAGCAACCGCTGATTACTCACTAACATATCAAGGTAGTGATCTACACCTTGAGCAAGAAGAAACAACAAGTGTATAGCCTTATCCACCATGGAAGCCGAGTTCGTGGCATTATCATCGGCAGACAAGAGAGTGCTTGGCTTAGAATATTTTTGGATCATTTGGGTGTTACTAGAGATGCTGCAAATCCCGTGAATGTGTATTGTGATAGTTAGGCAAGAATAGCTTACACCAAGGATCCTAAGTTCCATAGCAAGACCAAACACATAGACATTAAGTATAATTATGTCAAGGACATGGTAGCACGAAAAGAAGTGAACCTACGGTATATATCTACGCATAGAATGTTAGCAATCCTATGACAAAGCCAATTCCTAGAGATATTTTCCTTAATCATATAAAGACTCTAGGACTGCGTAGAGGTTGATGTATTGAATATTTATTTTCCCCTTTAAATGTTCACAGTTGATGATGTTTTCTATCAATATGGATGTCTATAAGTCTATTTGATATTTATGCATGTTTAACACTTGATGCATTATATTGAGAAGGTATGTCGGACGATAAGAGATTAGCCCACTCACGTGAGTAATCGCCTCTATTTACCGTGTGATGAATAGAGATGAGGTAATTTTAAGCTTATTGTCTAGGTGATAATTGAGAGCTCAATCTTAAAATACTTAAGCGGCCTTAATATAATGTTAAGATGAGAAGTTAATATATATATATATATATATATATATATATATATATATATATATATATGTCCGAAAGTGAAATAGCCCACATATTTCATTTTGTCTGTCTTTGTTGCCGAGATGAGAGTTCCGATGAAAACTCTTGGCTGGAATTGTTACGTGAACTCGAGTTAGACATTGAGTGTGTCTAATTTGTCATCTATACAGTATTAAAAAGGAAAGACATACGCTCTATGGGGAAGGAGAAAATATCATAATACGTATTTCATATTACGTATGCATGAATCGACCAATGAGAGTAGGCAAAAGTTTAGATCTCAACTTTTCAAAGCCATGTGAGACTCTTGAGGATAAGAATCCCTCATTTTCGTACCATCATAACTATTCATTATTCTCGAGATTTCTTTTTAGTGTTCGCTATTTTAGAATGTTACCTATGGTCATCAAATTGATTAGGTCTAAAGGAACATTTCTAGAAAAGTAGGCTAAACGAGATTAAGAGGTCTAATGGAGGAGCAAGATTGATTTGGAGTTTTAAAGTCACATTATGAATTGTATTCATAGACCGGTCAATTATGATTATTTAGTGTGATCATAATTGTGAATATAACGTATCATATTTTAAATGAGATCCAGAGAAAGATATATATGTGACTGATCAATCTAGGGTAGAACATACAAATTTTATTATTATTATGCCCATTATGAGCTATCATATACTCATAACGGACGTATGACAATGAGCTCTCGGTGTATGCTGGTTGCATGGATTATTTATCAATATGAACTTTGTGAAGATAATTTTTTGTACGTGTTTGGTCCTCAATGGACGAATGGGAGTTGTTGCTCCTTCGTTGGCATGTGGGAGCTGTTTGCCCTACATGGACGAGTGGGAGATGTTGGTGCGTGGAACTTACGGTATGCACCCATGAGGGCAATCACCCGCCCACTAGCAGTTATCTGCTATTTCAAATGTGAAGGGATACGTTCCTTCACGGACTTAAAGAAAAAGAGAACGACTCTTCTCTCGTCAATTCCTCGCCTGTCGTTTTCAAGAAAACACAAAAACTACGTATGCTCTCTCCCAAATTCACTGTTGATTGGCAATCAACACGAAGGAACTTTCAAGATCGGGGCATTTAATCTGTGATAATCAAGTTATGTCCTCATGATATACCATCTTCAATCAGCGATTCAAGTGTTCTATTGGGCACGTTTCTGCAATTAGATCTTAGATAGAAATAGGGTTTTGTACCCTTCATGTTTCTTCACTTGAACTCCTTTCCGTCCACGTACATGCCATCCTTAACCTTCACCAACCCATATTGCGTCATCATCTTCTTCATCCCTTCACTTCAATCATCGATCCTCATCTCTGCGTGTCCATTAATTCTTCAATAGCCAGGCAAGTTACCACCACACTGAGGTCCCATCGTCGTCACCACCGCTGTCTATGCTGCACGGTAACCCATCGGTCGTGGCATTCGCAGCCCAGTGCATCTACCCAATACCAAATGATCACGCTTCGGTCACTATCCTGTTGCTGTGGAATCTTGTGGTTCATTTTGGTTCAAACTCACGAGTCGTTGGCATTGCATGGACGCCTTGCGCTCATCATGTTTATAGGATTCGGACTCTAATCAATAGGCTAAGTCAGGCATCGCCCTTTTCTCGTTTGATCATGTGCAATTTTACTTTGCATTCGATTCTATTCACACGTCTTTATATTCGTTAATATTTCTGGTTCGCTAACCAGACCATTGGTCTGGAGTTGAGCCGTAGCTGAGTCAAGTTGAATCAACTTGACGTTACTAAGCTTTAACTCCTGGCCAAGCCAGTCTAAAAAAACCACCTTCTGTTGTCCTTGGGTTTAATCCTTGCTTGTTGTTTTCCTTGGATGAACTTGTCTCCGACTGTCTGTTTCACCGCTTCCGCCGAGAGCCTCCTTCTGAACATGAATCTAGCACAGTGCATTTAGTAGCCATCGTTGCTGAATAGGTCCTGAGTGAAATTAATTCAAACCTAGCCTAGCCGTTACCATTGACATTTTTTTCCTAGCCGCGATCAACCCTCTACACCGAGAGCAAACGCCCTCTCTCGCTTCTACTTCCTCTTTCGTGAATTACCATTCATTTACCTATTCTTGTATTGATTTATCATGCATCAGGGCAATATAGAAAATGTTTCCATGACCATCTAGGCCATTTGGGGTGCATTATTAATTGATTACCATATCTACATGTTTATTTCCATAAGTCATATGATTGAATCGGAAAAGATGAAAAATCACATCTTGCATGCTAGAAATTTTAGACCATGTCTTCATTAAAAAATGAGAAAGTCACGTACAATTGTATTGTGACATCCCATGTAGGGGATGTGCATGACTCTTTGTCCCACATCGCTTAGGGAGAAGGTCTTGGGCTAGCTTATATAGAGATAAGGTCCTCTTAACTTGCAAGACGCGTTTTCGAGGGTTGTATGGGCGGCCCTTGGAAGAACAAAATCGTAAGGACTGTGTGTCCAAAGCGGACAATATCTTGCAAGTGGCGCAGTGGAAGCGTGGTGGGCCTAGGCCATTACGGTTGATATCAAAGCCAACTCCCAACAGCATGTGTAGACTACGGTGGGCGCTCGCGGTGCCGTTGAGGGCACAAACGAGGACGCCGTGCTACTAAGGGGGGGTATGTGACATCCCATTGAGGGGATGTCCATGACTCTTTGTCCCACATTGCTTAGGGAAAAGGTCTTGGGCTAGCTTATATAGAGATAGGGTCCTCTTGACTTGCAATACGCGTTTTACGAGGTTGTATGGGCGGCCCTCGGAAGAACAAAATCATGAGGACTGTGTGTTCAAAGCGGACAATATCTTGCAATTGGAGCAATGGATGCGTGGTGGGACTAGGCCATTACATGTATTGTGACAATAGTTCTACATCGTTATTTGTTAACAACAAGAGAGGTTTCAAGGAGTCTAAGCATTTGGCGCTTAAGTTTTTGTCTATAAAGGCAACATTGGAAATGGTAACATTATAGTAGAACATGTTTTCATGAGATGATATGGTTACTAACCCACTAACAAAAAGTGTTCGCTCTTGTGTATTTGAGCGACATGTCATAAGCATGGGCTTACAAACATCATGAGATGCTATTGTTTAGCGGGAATTGTTTTGATTTTGCTCGATAAAGTTTACATCTATATTTGTTACATTTCATAACATTTTACTAAGTATAAACTCTTTTGCATGCAATTGAGTGTCTTTGAATGCATGGCGATCATGCCGAATTCATTCATCTATTGAAAATCGAAGGCATGGTGTAATTCTTGAGTAAAGGCAAAGGGTTTTTAGTTATTAGCAATGAGTATATGTCGTTGTCGCGACCTAGAAAAAAAAAAAAATAAACAAGTCATCTTTTTTCGGGCTAATGGATTATCGAGTTAATTAATTAACTAACCTAACTCGGACTCTCCCAAGTCCGTACCAAATCGCAACTTAAGGTTCGAATGATTAACATGCAATGTGATTTGAATTTGGAGTCGCCACTAATCATTTTCGGTAGGTCGATTAGAAACCTAAATAAAATAGCGGGAGAAAACTATTTTATTTCGCGAACCGAGATTAAGAGTCCGGGGACTTGGTTACATTAATTACAACTAATGCCCTTTCGGTACCTTAAAATTCATGAAACAAATAATGGATTTGACAAATTTGATGAATTCTACTTGAAGATCAAAGAATCAATTTTTTTGGATTTTTCTTCCCATGACATTTTTTGAATAAAGAAATTACATGAAATTAGGATGAAATAGGTTCAAGGTTACTCCCAATTTGAACTCGTGCACCAAACTCGTGCTTCGGGCTTGTCTTGACCATTGGACCGATTTGGTGACTCGTTAGGCCGAGAAATCTCTTGGTCCTATCTCTCCTTCACGCTTCTTTCTCATATCGCTAGAATTTCATGAGACTGCAATTTGGGCGTTGATATTTTTCCCTTTTGCTCTCCTTCTATTCTTGTACCATTGATGTCTCATCGTTGATATGCATTGTTATTTAACATAAAAACGTAGAGAGAAAAAAAATCAGTGTAGAAAATCCGAGCTAATTTGTATTCGAAATTAAAGAAAGTTAGGGAATCACTTAACTTTCTTTTCTGCGGCGAACTTGAACGATGGTGATGAACTTGTGGCTTGTGTTGATGGGTGCGAGAAATTGGCAATGGTAGCACCGAGCTTCAAAACACTCAAGCCCTCTCAAAACTCTCTCCAAATTTTTTCTCAAGAATTCTCTTTTTCCTCTCTAAAGAATTCCTCTCAAAAACTCTCTCAATTCTCTTTCACCCCAAAAACTCTCTCCATTCTCTTTCACCCCAAAAACTCTCTCTTTTATAGGCAAAATTCTTCATCCTTCATTCTTCATCTTCATTTCCTCACCTTTCATTTTCATCTTCCTTTCTTCATCTTCATCTTCTTTTCTTCATCTTCATTCCCCCACCTTCCATTTTCATCTTCTTTTCTCCATCCTCATCTTCTCTTCTTCATCTTCATCTTCTCTTCTCCACCTTCATTTCTCCATCTTCCATTTTCATCTTCTCTTCTTCATCTTCATCTTCCTTTCTTCATCTTCCATTTTCATCTTCTCTTCTTCATCTTCCTTTCACCATCTTCCTTTCCCCATCTTCTTTTGGTATTTGCAATGCGGTCCCCGAAGTTTCAAGTATTTGCACTGATACGCCCCCGAAGTTTTGAGTATTTGCAATACAATCCCCGAAGTTCCGAGTATTTGCAATACGAGTCCCCGAGAAAATATTTCTTTCAAGCCCGAATCTTCTCGGTGCATTTTTTCATCCCATGCCTAGTCCGGATGCCTGTTAAATTAAGCTCAAATTATATGTCAATGCTAAATGAATATGTGAGATGATTTTTGTTTAGAACTAAAATTAGTTCTAATTTTTATGCAAAATATATATTAGTCAAAATTTAGGCGTCAACATGCCCCTCTTTGAGTGGAGGCTCGTAGAGGTTCCGCTCAAAGACAAAATTGAACCCTAAATTTTGATAGTGCAAATGATGGATGAACTTTTTGGCGGGAGTTTTAGTCCCATTTTTTTATGTAATGAAGTGATGCATGGTATGCATGACTTGTAAATAACATGTGTCATAATTTCTCTTTTCCATGTTAGAGAAACCTTGCAATGGATCGCATACGAGAATACCTGTTTTACCAAATACCTCATAAGTGGTGATTCCCTTAATTTCCAAGTTTCTTGCAAACACGAGGACCTTAAGGTATTTGGCCTATCTCGTTATCGAGACTTTTCCCTAATGCGAGACAAACAAGATATGTGTATCCTTCCGGATCACTAGAGCTACGTCGTTGTGAGTCGAAAGAAGTAGAATCAAGTTCACAAGAGCTACGTCGTTGTGAGTTGATTAAATGTCGAAATCGCCGGTGCATATGTCTTCACGATTCGACAAAGGGGAATCGAAATCTTAAGAGCTATGTCGTTATGATTTGGTTTGGATCAAAATCACGGGTGCTTATGTCTTCGTGATTTGATAAAGGAGCCGAGAATCATAAGAGCTATGTCATTATGAGCCCACTAAAGGTCAAGATCACCGGTGCATATGTCTTCGTGATCGACAGAGGGAACCAAAATCTTAAGAGCTACGTCGTTATGATTTGGTTTGGATCAAAATCACGGGTGCTTATGTCTTCGTGATTTGATAAAGGAGCCGAGAATCATAAGAGCTATGTCATTATGAGCCGACTAAAGGTCAAAATCACCGGTGCATATGTCTTCGTGATCCGAGACGGAAATCATAAGAGCTATGTCGTCATGATTTGATAAGATGTCAAGATCGCCAGTGCATATGTCTACATGACCTTGACAGGAGAGGCATATTGTGCGGATGAATCGTAACAACTATCATCGAGGAGTTGTTAATTTGAAAATGGGTTCGAAAACTTACCTGGGTTCTCCGAACGATTAATCAAAGAACGAAACGGATCGCTCGTATCGTACATGGTAGGCATTTGCCAGGAGAACTTGCTCATTCAATAATCCTTGGATGAATTTCGAGACCTTGGGAGGGACATCGAACATCGGGAATGTATTACCCATCATAGAATGTCCGAGGTAACATGCGCAAACATATTCAACATGTGCGTAATGCAATCACTCATACTATGGTTTATGCATAACCATTCTATCAAGTTTGCATTATCAATCCTGTCCGGGGATGTTCTCACATTATGAATACCTCGAATGTGAGCTGAATGGGGGACTTCAATCAGAAAGGGTTTTCTCTCACTCTCAAGAAAAGTTATTTATCATGTCTGCAGGGATTCAAAAGGAATCACTCAATCTTTCCATCATCGCATTCGATAAGGATCCGAGTAATCTCGCAATTGATACGACCGAGCCGATCTGAAGGTCTTGATCGGGACCGTAATGAGGGCTAGGTCAAAGGTTTACAAAGGGGACTCTAGTTGAGTCAAGGCTATTGAAATGAATTCCTTCGTCATCTCTCCGGGTTTACAAGTCAAGAACCCCTGCAAAAATGAGAGAGAAGTAATCTTGCTCGAACTTCTTCGAGTGATGCTTAGAATCATGGAACTCCACATTAATTCAAGTGCCCTAGTCGAAAAAGGCTTTTAAAGGGTTGTAATGGAGCTGATGATTTGGGGACCGAGAAACGAAAGGGTTCGTTTTGGCTCGAAAGATGTTTGAGAAGGGGCTTGATGTTGGTGATCATTACAATCTTGTCACCGATCGTGGCCTTCTAGGATACCATCATTGCTCGAGGATGGTATGAACTGAAGATTGCATTTGCAATTTGACACTTCATGGAGATTTTTCTTTCAACCCTTTTAGGATATACAGGAAAATTGTGCATTCAAGTTCGAAATATTCTACAAATGAACAATGAATTGAAAGGGCATTGACCTTGCTTTTGGTAGGCACTTTATTTTTTAAATGCCCAGGAATTTTTTTGTGGGATCGAACTTTTCCTCTTTCTTCTCCTTTTTTTTTTTTACTCCCAACTCTCTTTTACTATTGCATCTTGATGAGTTCATTGGGAGATTTTCTATTGATCCAGCTTTTCGGGTCCTTCTACTCAAAGATGGGCCATATTTGCTTTGGAACAACAATGATCACCAATAAAGGCTTTTAGAAACTAATTTGCAGGCTCAAATGGGTTGTGCAAATGGATATAGATGTGTGGGATACAAAAAGAAATACTCTTCGTCATCATAAGGCACTTGAATTAAAGCGCAAGTACAATGCAAAGAACCACCCGAAGATTGATGTTAGTCCAAGCAAGAAGCTTTCTAACCATTTGTCTCGTGATGCTGATGGAATTACCTCTATTTTGCCCCAATGTGAGGTGGTTCTTGACAGGGTTGTGGAAGTGAAATCTCCGCTCAAATGGGTTGATCAACGGATAACTTGCAGTGTTTAGGGTAGAGAAATGAATGCCTCCATCACTTGGTTATCGTACCTTTCGCGAGAAAACTCTTTACCTTGGGGAGTGCGGAATTTAGCCATCGTTCATCTCGCTTGAAAAAATTGGACGTGTTTGGGAAAGGATTGCCTTTCATCATCCTGTCATGCCCCCTTGTACATTCGATGTATCTTATGTAGTTCATGTTCCTTATTCGAGTTGGTAAATTAAACATGAGGAACAATCATGTGCAAACTATGCGGTGTATGAGTGTTTTCGAGCATATAAAATGCATCAACTTTTTATCTTGGCGGACAAAGTTCGCAAGTACATAAAAAATTTCTTAGGGCGTGGATCGTGAGTTGCCCCTGCTCATGCAAATGTATTGCAAAACTACATTGTCTCGCTTCGAGACATGAGATTGTCAAAGGCTCCAGGAATTTTTCATTTCATCAATTTTTCGGGGAGAAGGGATACTTCTCTGTTTGGACAAGATAGTGACCCTGTAAAAATCAAAAGGGAAAGCATCAATGTATGTCCTCATGTTCTAAAAAGAGTTGAAATGATACCACCTTACCCATATACGTATTCCTCGCGAACTTTGAATTGAAAAGATCGATTCATCTTGATCGGATTGTATGTCCGGGATGTTATCTCTCCGGGTTCTATAACCGTACAGGGCGAGCTTCGGTGCTGCGAAGCAAAAAAGTTTTTATTAATCTTTGTACATTGATGCCAAATCCCGGATCGACCTCGGGACGCCTCGGACCACTTGTCATTCCCCGAACCACTATCTTTGCGGTGTTGTTGGCGTCCACGTGTGGTTCGCTTTTGTTATATTGTTTTCAAAGCGGTTGGCAATCTCTCTTTTCTTTGGCCATTCCAATGATCGGCTGATTTTGTCTTGGATCATACACCAACGATCGTTGTTTGAGGATCCATAATCACTTGCTTCGGATCACAACTACGGAGGTCCATCGCCTCCGAACCGGGCGATGAAGGCGGTGAGTTCATCATCAAAGTAATCTTCGATTTTTCGAGCAATTGATACTCGAATTGGGCATTGTTACTTTTTAACACCGGCGACAGATTTCCCACTTTATTTTCGCCGTGAGCGATCGACTCCTTGAGCTTGAGCCTCCGCCGTCGCTCGAGAACTCGTAGGGATGATCAAATGGTCTGTGCTAGAACCACCACGGAAGGTCGGTATGGCCGGTATTCTTGATTGGGAAGTGGTCGGGTACTTTTTTGCTCCGTAGGTTTTCCTGGGATTAATCTTCCAGTCAACTTTGCTCCGGTCGCCTTGGTTCCAAGCTACATCGTGCTTCTTGACTTATCTCTAAATCTTGTGAAGGTGATTTGTGACACTTCGTAGGGTGAGTCCGTCTATATTCATCATTTTGAGTACGAGGCATTGAGTCATGCTGAATTGATTCTTAGTTGTCGAACCGCCTCGATGAATATAGAATAAAGCTCGGTGGACCAAAGGGGTCTTTTCTTTCCGACAAAATCGTCGTAGTAAGTTTGGCCATAGTTCTTTTGTTCGAGTAATTGCTTCCTTACAAGATGCTGCCAAATGTTTTGGAGCACTCGAACGCGAGCACCTTCTTTAGGATGCCCAGGCACCATGCAATATGGCCCTTGTTATGAACCTGCTGATCATCACTTGCGATGTTATGATCACCGGTATATCCAACTTAGAATCAATGATCTTTAAGAGACCGAGACCGTCCATATCGATCCCTACCATGGGCGTGACGACGATGTCGAAATCATATTTGTACCGTCCAGCTCCTCTAAGGCTTCGTTGCTTTCACATAAGCTGAAATCCCGTACATGCACTTTCTCGGCATGGCAACGAGGATCGAGAGGGAAACGGGGTTGCCATCAATGGCCATGACTCGCAGATCCTCGGGATAGGAGGCTTCCCATACTTCCGCCTAGAATGTACGCATATTTATTTTCCTTTCAAAACCTTCCATATGTAGACCGAAAAATGGGTGTTTCGACTAGAGACCGGGCTTTAGATGTTCTTTGGACTTGCAAAGATAAATTGCCGAAAAATCACAAAAGCGATGATGGCCTTTCGTGACGAGTTACGGAGGTGCATGGAGACTTCAAGTTCTTTATAAACTTTTTCCGATTCGTTAGTCTCGCATGATGACTTTTCTCTCCTTTTCGGTCTTAGTGCCTTGGATCCATTTCGTAATAACTCTTACCCCTCACTCAATCCGTCGTTTTTTTACTTTTCGATATGGAGGAGCCCTCAAATCTTTTCACTTTCTCTACGAACAGGCGTTATTTCCCTCCTCAAATCTTTTCGGTTCCTCCTACGAACGCAGGCGATTATTTGCCCTCCTCAAATCTTTTCGCTTTCTCCCTACGAACGAGGCGATTATTTGCCTCCTCAAATCTTTTCGTATTTACTTACGTGAAGGCTTTCAATGCTTAGTCAAATCGGGCGAGGAATTCACGCATTTAAGCATGATGATGTTCGTGGATAGTCTTGTTCTTTGCCCCTGGATTAACTCTAGGCGTTAAAAGAAGAATGTCTCACATGGGGATTTTGTAACAAATAGTACATTCATTCATACATGTCACTACTTCTCTTGAGGATTCGTAAGGGCTGTCTAATAATGCTCGAAAGCGATATTTTGAGAGCTCATAATAATAAACTAAAGCTTCATGTAGGCTACACATTCCGAGTTCCATCGCGTTGAATTGGCTGGGCGACATCAAGGAAACTCCAATTGTAGTGATGCATGTCTCTTCCCTCGAAGGGCACGGTTACGCCTTCGAGACCGACTTTCGGGATGTATCTCCAACGAAATCGGATTGTGCGAGAGCTTGCTCCAGGTGATGAATCGGTGAATGAGCATTTTCAATGCTCGAATGTGGCTCATCGAGGAACACGTCACCAAAGGAGATGGGGCCGCTACGGACATGGCAAACAACGGTGTTAATAGCATCCCTATACCTCTTGTTCTCTACTCGAAGCTTTTCATTTTCTTCCCTCGAAACGCAACTTCATGGCTTTCATTTTTAACCTTCAATCGGGTCCGCTTGTTTTGAAACCAAAACTTGACTTTCAAGGGCTCCATTCCTATCATCCGGTTCAATTCATTTTGCGTCTCTTATTCACGTAAGAGCACTCCTTGAAGGCGACTTGAGCACTTTGATTTGATATTTTCTTTTCTAGGGTTATTCAAGGCCGCTTTGCCATTGTTGTTCTTTGTCGAGATCTTGAATTTCACTTGCCAAGAGAGTTGGGTTTTACGGCTTCGGCGTTGGATCTAGTCTCGAAATCCAGCGGTTCGCTTTCGGGGATGTCTAGGTTGGTTGCCTCCCGAAAGTGCTGATGGCCTCTAAACATGTTGGATTGAAATACCTCTTACCACCTTTTGTTCACTCTATTCTCCATCTGTATGCTTACTCTCTCCAAATTCTTTCGAGTAATCGGGTATGTTCCAAAGCCTCCCTTTTAATGCGGATGAAAATCACTAAGCCGACGTTTTTCCCAAGATTTCGTGTTTCCGCTTTGCCTTATTTTTTCAACGTGATGGGACCCCGAATCCACTCGCACCGATTTTCTTTTCTTGATAACCATGCTTGTCTCCCACTCGGTTTTCAATCATGGTGGGACTTCAACTCTTTTCGTGACTTTTCGGATTTGTGAGGCTCGAGATCACGGATTGACGATAGATCCAGGATCCAATGAACAAACGCCCTGTAGTTTTACCCGAGTAACTAACGTGGCTCCGAAGAATTGCTGTTTCTTCTCTCGAAAAGTATGCTTGTCTCCCACTCGCTTTTCAATCATGGTGGGACTTCAACTCTTTTCGTAACTTTTTCGAATTTGTGAGGCTCGAGATCACGGATTGACGATAGATCCGGGGATCCAATGAACGAAACGCCCGTAGTTTTACCCGAGTAACTAACGTGGCTCCGCAAGAATTGCTGTTTCTTCTCTCGGAAAGTATGCTTGTCTCCCACTTCGCTATTACATGGTGGGGTTCTCAAATCTTTTCGTAACTTTTTCGGATTTGTGAGGCTTGAGATGGTAGATCCAGTGATTCACGGACGAAACGCCTGTAGTTTTGCCCGGAGAATTAACGTGGCCTTCACAATAATTATTGCTATCGCTTTTCCCGCCCTTTAAATTAGGATATAACGCCGAGACAATTATCGCTTTCATATCTTCATCTCCAACCTTCTAAGCACTCTTTTGCATCCACTCTTTTTTAGCCGCTTCAACAACAAGGGCTTCCCTTTCTGCACACGCCTTCTCGGCTGAAGTTTTGGCCAAATGGGAGAAACTTTTATAATCTCTAGGCCGGGCTACTCTTATATAGCCAACCATCCGAGGCCAAACTGAAATTCGTCTTATGTTTAGGGATATGGACACCGCTTCTATTGAAGGTACCAAGTTAGAAGAGGAATACAGGATCTTCCCCACCCTCTTCACTAACTTCCTAGAGGCTTACCATGTTGCTTATCAAGATGTTACTTTGGCCCACCTTGTGAAGGCACGCTATCGGGATCGGTCGGACAGCTTGGTGTTGGCCGTCTTGTAGTGACAATTATAAAGAAGGCCCTCGACTACGGTAATGAACAAGTCTCCCTACTGATTCGTGAGAGGGGAAACTTGGTGGGGTGTTTGGCCATGTCCCGGACCATCTTCGAGCGCGATCCGCTCAATATTATTTTAAAATTTCAATGCGCATGGGTGGAAGAAAGGTTGGACGATCGACCCTGGATATAGCCCGCGGGAGAATATTGATCCATGACCTGGAATTTCTTGCCGAGCATCACGAGGACAAGGTAGCCAAGCTCAAAGAGAAATGTGAGCTCCTCCTCTTTAAGTTGGCGGATCTCGATTCTCGGAGCGATCAGTGCGAGGCGGAGCATCAACTGTATGGAGAGTCGCTTAAACTCCTTTGTGATGCTCATTATTAGGGTCGGTTTGGCTTTACGTTCCCACCCCGTTGATCTATTTGTAAGGCTTTTCGATGAATGAAATGAATGCAAGTTTTTACTCATTTCATCTTGGTCGTCATATTTTTTCGCAAGATAACCCCTTTTACTCTGCGAATATGTAAATCTCAACGCTCCCGATGGTCAATTCAATTGGACTAGAGAGGCTCCCACATTCAAAACAATCTATCAGCAAATATTAGTAGTGAGGAGACAAACGAATGCTCAAATGTGAACAACTCGTGAATCAGTATTAATATTATAACTCGATTATAAAAACATCGAGTGAATCAAGCATAATATTTCTTTACAGCTTCAGAATTGACTGGATTGGTAAAGACACGACCATCCATCTCGGCGAGAATCAAAGCACCACCAAGGAGCACCTTCTTCACTATATATGGACCACCATAGTTTGGAGCGAATTTCCCTTCTAGGAGTGGGACTATTGGCAATAATTTTCTCAAGACCAGGTCATTGATTTGAAAATATCGAGGCCGAACTTTTTTGTTGAATGATTTAGCAACCCTCTGCGATAACACCGGCCATGACATACGACGCCTTAAGTCTTTTTTTCGTCGATCGATTCAATTGGCTTGTTCTCTCTTGGATCCATTCGGCTTCCGTTAACTTAGCTTGAGACAAGTATACGTAAGGAAGGAATTTCCACTTCAACGGTAGAACGGCCTCCATTCCATATACAAGAGAATACCGGGTTGCCCCGGTAGATGTTCGGATCGAGGTCCGATACGCCATAAGTGCAAATGGCAACCTCTCATGCCAATCGCGATAATTTTCTGCCGTCTTCGCTAAAATTTTCTTAATGTTCTTATTGGCGGCTTCTACTTTGCTCCATTCAGTGAGGACGATATGGGGAAGAGTTCGGATGCTTGATCTTGAATTCCTTAAACAATTCGTCCATTAGTTTGTTGTTTAAGTTCGAGCCATTGTCGGTGATTATGGCTTCGGGTGAACCGTATCGAGCAATGATATCCCGGCGGATAAATTTCGTGATATTTCGTGACGTGACCGCTAAATAGGATGCGGCTTCGATCCATTTAGAGAAATAGTCAATCGCCACCAAGATGAATCGATGCACATTTGATGCTTTAGGGTTGATAGGACCAATAACATCAATGCCCCACATAGAAAACGGCCATGGTTCGGATAACTGATGCAACTCATTTGGAGGGACATTAATCTTGTCACCATGAATTTGACATTTGTGACAGCTCGGACATGTTGAATACAATCTCTTTCGAGTGTGAGCCAATAATAACCCAACCTCATAATCTTATTAGCTAACAAGTGGCCGTTCATGTGTGGGCCACAGATCCCTTCATATGCTTCCATCATCGTACGAATCGCTTCGGTTGAGTCAATGCATCTTAGTAGGACGAGAATCGAATGACCGCATACAAATTCTCTCCATTCAAGAAGAACTTCGAGGCCATCTTCCTTATGTACTTTTGGTCGATACGGTACTTTTTCGTGGAACTCCCGCTTCGAATATAAGTGCTTGATGTCATGGTACCATGGCTTACCATCGGGTTCATTGATCATGGTCATACAATATGCCAGCTTTTTTAGTACCTCGATCTTGATGGGTCAACCTCAAGTCCATTGGCGACTTGTAACATTGAAGACAAGGTAGCCAATGCATCAAAGAATCGATTATGAGTCCCGGACGATACTCAAATGAGATATTTTCAAATTCCTCCACCAATTCATCTAGATACTCATGGTAGGGTAGCAATTTAGCATCTCTCGTCTTCCACTTTCCAACAATCTAAGGATAATCAAAGCGGAATCTCCGAACACCTTAAGTCGGGCTATCCCCATTTCAATCGCAGCCTACGCACCCAGGATGCATGCCTCATATTCTCGCTATGTTATTTGTGCAAGGGAATACCAATTTTGCTGCCAGAGATAATGCGACCATCCGGAGATATCGAACCGCACCCGTGCCGACCACGATAAATTGACAGCTCCGTCAAAATACATAGTCCGGATGTAATCCTCCACCGACGTGATTCGATTCTCGAAATGATAGGCATCATCATCTTGCCCCCGATTTTCAGCTAGGACATCTGCTATAGCTCGTCCCTTGATTGACTTTTGGGACAAATATTGAACGTCAAACTCGAAGATGAGGATTTGCCATTTGGCAAGTCTACCAATCAAGGCGGGTTGATTAAACAAGTATTTGATAGGATCGCATTTTGTCACCGAAGCACTTGGTGATGCAAGGTATATTGCCGAAAGCCTTATGCGGTACCCTAGACTAACGCCGCACATGTTTTCTCTACTTCGGAGTAGTTCATTTCCGAAGTTGTGAATTTCTTGCTCGAATAATAAATAGCTCGTTCTTTCCCGTCCTCCTGCTTCTCTTGGGCTAACATAGCACCCAAGGATTCGCTAAGGATTGTGAGGTAGAGGATTAGAGGTTGCTCCGGCGTTGGAGGAACAAGCACGTGTGGATTCATGAGATCTTTGCCGTGGTTTTCCAAAAGCTTTTCGCATTCGCTATCCCATTGGACTAGCGCATTCTTTTTAATAGCTTGAGAAATGGCTTAGCGGTTTCGACAACCGAGAGATGAATCGAGCAATATAGTTTAGCCTACCCATCAAACTTCGAACTTTTTTAACCGTCGTCGGCCGCTTAAGCTCACGAATAGCCTTAACTTTCGAAGGGTCGACTTCAATGCCCTTCTTGCTACCACGAATCCGAGTAGCTTGCCCGAGCTGGTCCCAAAGACACACTTGGCGGGGTTGAGGCGTAACTTGTACTTTCGGAGTCCGTCGAACAATTTCTTCAGCGTTTTGACGTGATCTTCTCCATGCCTTGTTTTTGCTATCATGTCATCGACGTAAACCTCAATCTCATTATGCATCATGTCGTGGAAAAGGGCAACCATGGCTCGTTGGTAAGTGGCTCCAACTTTACGAGACCGAACGGCATTACCCGGCAATGGAACATTCCCCATGGTGTGGTGAAAGTGGTTTTCAACTTGTCATTGACATTCATCGGGATCCGATTGTACCGGAGAAGCCATCCATGAATGAAAACAATTCAAACCTGCATGCATCAACAAGTACGTCGATATGTGGGAGGGAAAATCATCTTTAGGACTAGCCTTGTTCAAGTCTCGATAATCGACACAAACCCGAATGCGGCCGTCTTTCTTCATGACGGGGATTATGTTAGCGACCCAATCGGAATATTCCGTAGTCTCAATGAATCCTACATCGAGAAGCTTCATGACCTCCTATTTGATCTTACGCACTAATTCCGATTTGGCCCTCCTTGACTTTTGCACCACCTGCTTAGCCGAAGGATCGATCGGCAAACAATGCTCGACAATGGAACGGTCAAGACCGGGCATATCCGCATAAGACCAGGCGAAAAAGTCCTGGTAATCCTTCAAGAGTCCGATCGGGCGCTCGAGACATTTCGAGGAAAGGCTTGCCCGATCTTAACTTCTTTAGGGTTTTCCGCATCGCCTAGGCTGATCGAGATAATTTGTTCACCGGTCAAGGGCTTGACCTCCTCATGTCGTTCGAAATCTTGACGAACTTCCTCATAATCTGGATGAACTCATCTAGGTCGTATACTTCGAATCCATTAGGTTTCCCTCCTCATATATCCCCCATGATGACAAACTTGTTGGTCGTTGGTTATCGTCATCGGGTTGGTTTGGGAGATTGGGACTACAAGCCGCGTGCTCGAGCTCATGCCCGTGAAGATCACATCTTCTAGCGGCATTGTCGATAGAGAGCAATTTTCGGGGGCTTTACGAGTTGTCCGTAGGAGGAATTAGAGCAGGAATGGTTAGCGGCGAAGTTTGGCGGATGATTGAAGTTTGGCGGAGAAGGTGGCCATCATTTCCTCCATCTTTCGGGACATCATCTCTTCAAAGCGCTCGATCAATGAGCCAAATTTCTCGTCTAGGGCAGACGACGCGGTGGCGTTAATGTCGGCCATCCTCTTCGCGATCGATCGAGTAATATGTGGAGGATCCGTGATAAATTACTCCGTACGCAGTAACAAATCAAAAATGAGTACAGGGAGCGAGAATAGCGAGCCGGCCCATGACATCCCTCTAGACTCAAATGAACAAAGTGATTATGACCAAAGAATTGAAACATGTAATTTTCAGTTTGTCCGCTTTTACGAACAAAATCCGTATTAATTCGTACGTTGGTCAAAATATGTCCAAATTTTACGAGCTTATAGTTGAGAAGATGATGAACAACTTTTATATTGACCAATCGGACTAGAAATGAGCGGATCAAATCAGTTTAATGTGTCCGTCCAAAAAATCGCATTCAGAAAACTGTTATAACCACAGGTAGTTAAAAAAACGAAAGGCCATCTTAAATTATGAATTTAATTCTGAACTTTTGTAGGATATTAGTTGAAACATAGGTCTACAACTTTCATGTTTGGCACTTACTCAAAACTAGATCATAGAATTTAGTAAAAATCGTACAACAGGAACAAACCAAATCAGAATTGAGGACAACCGATGAAATTGTAAAAACTACGGAAGCAAAGTGTGAAATTGAAAACAAGACAATGAGATTCATAAACAATCAACCTAAACCATGGACCAGCCCAAAATAAAAATGAGATAACAGGGCGTAAGAGACAAGAAATTACCGCTCATATGAAGAAAATGTCAATCACAAAGACATGCGCATGAAACGTGGATTCAGATTTTAGTTCTTTTAGCAAAAATGAAATGAAAAAACGAGAATGACATGTGGCGGCCTCGCGCACGTTCATCATAACTAGTTGCCGCCTCGCATACATAGTCATGACTAGTCGGGTCCAATCATCTCGGCTTGGTTCGGTCGACAAGGGCAACTCTCATGCATCATAGCCTCATGCGCATGAGAACAACCCTTGAGCCATTTTTTGAAGAACTCGGGATCCAAGTGGGATAACCTTTAGCGAAACCTTACCGCCAAGGTTAAAGAACCACATAAATACCATCCTCAAACTATCGGGTGACCGGGTTCGGTCACAAGTCAATGTGGTGTAGTGCAATTATATTAGGGGCATGCACGACATTTTAAAGGTAATCAAGCACTCCGATAGTTCAAAAAATAAAATTCTCATCACCAAACCCGCAAAAAAGAAGTTAGCTACGGACTCCTCCCCTTATAACTCCCTTTCCCGCAAAACCATTTAACACCTAGGGATTAAAATTCAATCAAGATTGCCAAATCAAGTAATTTTCCTTTTCATGAAACTTATCCGGCTTAAGTCCTCTTTGGGTCCCCAATGAGTCGCTAAGTCGTCGCGACCTAAAAAATAATAAACAAGTTATCATTTCCGGGCTAATGGATTATCGGGTTAATTAATTAACTAACCTAACTCGGACTCTCCCAAGTCCATACCAAATCGCAACTTAAGGTTCGAATGATTAACATGCAATGTGATTTGAATTTGGAGTCGCCACTAATCATTTTCGGTAGGTCGATTAGAAACCTAAATAAAATAGCGGGAGAAAACTATTTTACTACGCAACCGGAGATTAAGAGTCCGGGGACTTGGTTACATTAATTACAACTAATGCCATTTCGGTACCTTAAAATTCATGAAACAAATAATGGATTTGACAAATTTGATGAATTCTACTTGAAGATCAAAAAATCAATTTTTTTGGATTTTTCTTCCCATGACATTTTTGAAATAAAGAAATTACATGAAATTAGGATGAAATAGGTTCAAGGTTACTCCCCAATTTGAACTCGTGCACCAAACTCGTGCTTCGGGCTTGTCTTGACTATTGGACCGCTTTGGTGACTCGTTAGATCGAGAAATCTCTTGGTCCTATCTCTCCTTCACGCTTCATGAGACCGCACTTTGGGCGTTGATATTTTTTCCCTTTTGCTCTCCTTCTATTCTTGTACCATTGATGTCTCATCGTTGATATGCATTTGTTATTTAACATAAAAACGTAGAGAGAAAAAAAAAAAATCAGTGTAGAAAATCTGAGCTAATTTGTATTCGAAATTAAAGAAAGTTAGGGAATCACTTAACTTTCTTTTGTCAGCAGCGAGCTTGAACGATGGTGATGAACTTGTGGCTTGTGTTGATGGGTGCGAAATTGGCAATGGTAGCACCGAGCTTCAAAACACTCAAGCCCTCTCAAAACTCTCTCCAAATTTTTTCTCAAGAATTCTCTTTTTCCTCTCTAAAGAATTCTCTCAAAAACTCTCTCAATTCTCTTTCACCCCAAAACTCTCTCCATTCTCTTTCACCCCAAAAACTCTCTCTTTTATAGGCAAAATTCTTCATCCTTCATTCTTCATCTTCATTTCCTCACCTTTCATTTTCATCTTCCTTTCTTCATCTTCATCTTCTTTTCTTCATCTTCATTTCCCCACCTTCCATTTTCATCTTCTTTTCTCCATCCTCATCTTCTCTTCTTCATCTTCATCTTCTCTTCTCCACCTTCATTTCTCCATCTTCCATTTTCATCTTCTCTTCTTCATCTTCATCTTCCTTTCTTCATCTTCCATTTTCATCTTCTCTTCTTCATCTTCCTTTCACCATCTTCCTTTCCCCATCTTCTTTTGGTATTTGCAATGCAGCCCCCGAAGTTTCAAGTATTTGCACATACGAGTCCCCGAAGTTTTGAGTATTTGCAATACAATCCCCAAGTTCCGAGTATTTGCAATACAGCTCCACCGAGAAAATATTTCTTTCAAGCCCGAATCTTCTCGGTGCATTTTTTCATCCCATGCCTAGATCCGGATGCCATTAAATTAAGCTCAAATTATATGCCAATGCTAAATGAATATGTGAGATGATTTTTGTTTAGAACTAAAATTAGTTCTAATTTTTATGCAAAATATATATTAGTCAAAATTTAGGCGTCAACGGTCTTATTACACATAAAGTAAGGATAACTATAAGGACAAAACATATGTAGGTTCAATGGAACCACAAGGATATTCTCTAGTTGCGCATCGGGTTTCGTGACACATAAAGATAGAAAATGTGATCGACAAAGGGGATGTCACATAAAGAATCACTATCTTTGGAGGTGTTGTCATTTTCCATCTTTGTCATATTGAATCCATATCGGTAAAGTTAAAAATATTCGTGACCATGGAAGTATCTATCTACTTGGTGTAGTTCCTACCGTAATTTGATTTTTGAGACTTTATGGGATCGGATTGACAATTAAGAATATCTCTAAATCAGCATAAAGCTACGCACATACAATGCGGTTTCAATTAATATCCCCTAAGTGGGAGAATGTAAGAGTTTTTTTTTATGTGGGCTTACATTAATTGAAATTGATATTTGCCAGATTAATGAGGTTGGTTTAATAAGGTAAGAAGAATTTTTAAATCGGTTTAATAAGGGCTAGCTAGTGTGGGCCGAGTTAGGGCTAGCTAGTGTATGAGGAGAGGGTCTATGGCTAGAAGCACTATAAATAGCGCTTAAATTTGTCCTCTACCCTCTAAAGCATAAATGAACTCACATAAAGGAAGAATGCACTGTTCACGGGGGCACTCTTATTCGGCTAGTGTTCCGAAGAGAGTATAGAGGGAAAACGCTTGGGTTTCGAATAGACGCCGTTCGGCATTGAGTTTCGGCTGATTCTAGACAAAGGTGCATGCCATTCCTCTCTTCTATCATGTAGTGTTTCTTATTTCAATTATGGCGATTATTGGGCATGCCACATTCGTGGCTAACAAATTAAACTTGTCAGCCTTGATTGTATCGATATGTTTGAAGCCTAGGATAGAATGGTGGACGGTGGTGGTGAAGGTGCTACCGGTGCCGCCGACGGTGGTGCTTGTAGCGACGACAATGTTGGAAGCATTGTTAATGTAGAAGAATAAAAATGTAAAGTTAATATTGTTAAGATCCGACACACAACCATAACAAAATAATGAGTAAAAATGAAAAAGAGAAATCGAGACATAAGGTTTATCCCGATTCATCTTAAACTAGTATTACATCCAAGTAGATGATTCTACTATAATTAGCACATCTTATCTCTCTGTTGCCGATAAAAACCTTTAATTGATTTTGAAATTGACAAAACAATCTATATTCTCTAATATTTGAGTTAATGCAATAAAATACTTATTTTACACATCGTCCTAATTACATTTGGAATGCTAAGGATGGTCATGTAGGTTAAGCTTAGACTCGGTCACACAAGCTTGGACTTTGAGAGAGTACTTCAGTTGTGACGATTAGATTATTATGAGATAAAATCAAGACGTTGATTTTGAGATATTATATTGTCACAATGGCTAGCTAGTCAAGTTGGATTTGTTCTTGAAAATTATCAATCATGAAGATTATTGGATAATCTATCATGGATGTGGATTGAGGAAGAAGAGAATTTATTACCCAAAGAAGAATTCTATTTTTGGAAACCCACATCGTGATTTTATAGGCGATCAAACCAATGGGGATTCCAATCTTATTTCTCAACGGCTACTAAATCCTTTTTATACTAAAGGAGCCCGACCTTAACCTCGGCTCCGATGCCAACTTGTTAGAGCCGATTCTATTTTTAATCTGATATTATTAACATTAATGGCGCAGGCGAAAGGCTAAACATAAAACAAGTGCATGGAGAATATACAACGGGCACAACGCCAAAGGTTATGGCCTCAATAGGGGTTCCTAACCTTGTTAAAATACACGATCCACAAGCAATAGACTTGGGAAAGGAAATTGAGTTTATTTATAAATATATATACCCTTGGGAAGGTTCTTTCCAAAAGTTCAAATATTACAAACTAGGATGACTACTTTCATCCTATCGACGCATTCAACAAGCTTTGTCTTTGCCGCCATCTTCGGGGCTCGATCCCATTCCTTACCCGAGTATGTAAAATGATAGTCCCCAAACAGGGTGAGCTAACAACAGCTCAGCAAGAAAGAGCATCTAGCCGAACGGCTATACCATCCATTTAATCATTTATTCAAGCCGACCTTCTTGAGCAATCAACCAATCGAATATTCACGGAAAGCCACAAGTAAACACACACACTGAAGAGGCATAAGCCAGTCTAATGTCCAACAGCTAAAGTGAACATAAATGAGCCGCAAACTACAGTGGTCCTTCCCTTTTACACCCTAAGGCCGAACACTCACAATGCCCCCATTTCGCAACGCGCCATCCGATGTGCTATCAAACGAACTAATGCTAGTCTTGGCTTACCTAAAGCCGATAGTAGCCAAATAACCAACGAACATACCAGGAAAATATCCAAAGCTCACGAACCTTTCCCCACACTCCATAGCCGAACCACCTTCTATAGGTTGCAACTTGATTCTTTACAAACCGACCCCAATCGGGACGATCAACTCGTAGATTTCACTAACCCGAGCCTAGATAGCAACGTTTTAAATTTTAACTAGTAGAGTCAATATGAGCTTCACAAATCTCATGAATTCAACGGTTCATCCACCATTTCCAAACTTTTTTACGGGAAGAGGGTCTTTTATAATGGGGCTTAAGGGGCGGTGGGCTGTTCTTATGGGCTTCATGCTCGAATCACGATCAAATTTTGCGCTGGACTGTTTTCTCAACTAAAACTATTAATCAAACACGAATGGTCCGTCTAACCCCATCATATCCAACCATTTCATTATCTTAAATAATACTCCGCATCACCATATATTAAATATCAAACTCGTAATATCAAATAACTTAGCCTCAAAATAACTAATCCGCTTGTTAATCTAATTAGCGGAGATTCGGGGTCTTACATATACAATCTCATCCAATGGGTTGTTTGGAGAGTAATCTTTTGAAGACCTTGCAGCGGCTAGTTCGAAAGTTAAGGAGTATAGAAGGAGACTTCCAAGCCTTGAAGAGAGTACAAGAGTCTAGAATCTAAAAATTACAAAGTTCAAGAAATCTTCATCGTTCTCCATTCATTCTCAATTCATACACTATTAATTATTAGAGGTTTTCATTCAAAAGTAATTGAGTATTAGAAAAAGTGGTCTATTGACTCGAAGTATATTAAGCTATAACATCCGAACAATTCACTAGTGGAATCCAATCGATTGGGCATTAGCGTGAAGAAGTAAATGTAGGCTTGTTCTAAGCCGAATCACTATATCCTCTCAATGCAAATTCTCTATCTCTTAAATTTTTCCGTGACACCCCAACACTTAAGGCCAATCCAAGCTTAGGACTCGGACTATTTATAGATAACAACCAAAAGTTGAGATAGGCCACCAAAAGAATAGAGATCGCCTTCGATAAGGATCGTGGCTTAGTATGTCATTCAGCTATGTTGTTGATTGAGGTTCGATCATTGCATGACGACCTTAGATCAAGTGTGGACCGATTGTGATCGGTCTCGTTCAACTGTGAATCAACCATAGGATCACCTTGTAGCTAGCCGAGGGATTGATCCATGATGCAATCTATGAGCTAACATTACTCGATAACCAAACCGGCCATGAGTCCCAAGAGGATTGATTCATACTTGAATCCCGTACCAACCACGCACTAGTCAAGGACTAATCACCCTGGACTTTGTGATGTGTTGTTGGAAGACTACGGATCGGGATGAACCAATCGTGTATCAATTTGAATTGGTCATGAGAGATGATCTCGATAGTATTCGATTGTACCATCGGTTTAGGAACGAGTGATTCTATCCATAAACCGAGATATTTGAGGTAGCTCTCGACTCGATAAGCAACCAAACACGTCCTTGAGCGTAATAAGCCATGGATTTGGCTGCGCCTCTAAACGTGCTCACCTATGAGCCAACTTTGCTCGGCGAGAATAGACAATCCGACTTTAGCTTGATTAGGCGCCTAAAGTCGATAGTTCCCTAGATATTCCAATGGTTGACAAGTGGCGGTTCCAAATCTTAGAGCGATGGTTAAAAGGCCAATTATTTGACGACCTTGTCCATTTAAATAGAATGCCCAAATTGCCATTAACATTAGTTGTGTTTGGCATTTATAGAATAAGAAAGAGAGCCGAGGAACCTTCTTGAATAAGGCGACACAAAGAGGCACTAAGATTTATGTATTAAATTTCTATTTTAATACAAAATAAAATAAGACAGGTAAACTTCATAAAGTAGGCATGTGAACTATAAAGGAAAAGAAATGATATATTATAGAATTATAGAAAAGCTAAATGATTAGTTAAAAGTGAGACATGTGGCATCATAAAATGGTATAAATTTTCTATAAGATTAGCTTGGGGAACAAGAAAGAGGATCTAGAATATTCTTAAGCAAGTCAAATAATATATACACATATATATATGTATATATATAATTGGCTTGGAGAGCAAGCTAGCACATGGAGACAAAATAGGCTTAGAAATAATTGGCTTGGAAAGTAAGCTAGCACATAGAGACAAAATAAGCTTAGAAAACAAGTTGGAATAAGATAACGATACGTGAAAATTGAATAAGACGAATCCGACTTGGAGAACAAGTCAAACATATAATAAAATAAAAATAAAAATATAATTTTTGGCTTGAGAAAGAAGAAAAGTAATAAAAATAAAAATGTTTAATTCTTGACTTGAAGAGCAAGGAAAATAGCCTAGGTTATCCTAGAATAGCTATGTGGCAATTCCTAATGGCATTGGTAGAATATTCTAAGCCAATTATTAATTTAGAAAAGACAAAAGAATTTATTAGTAGACTTAAATAAGAAAAATAAAAATAATGTAAAATGCCCTAGAATAGGCGTGTAAGAGGAAAAAGGGCATTAAAGGAATTTATCTTGTTTTAAATAGCACAAGAAAAATGGAAGAATTAATAAAACTTGAGGAGCAAGTCAAGATTTTTAGAAATGGTAAAGCTTGGTGAGCAAGACAAGGCTTCTAGAATAAATGCCTTGTAAGCATCTCTAAAACCCTAGCCTACCATAGAATAATCATAAAAAAATGCTTAAAGGCCAAGTGGAAAATTTTAAATAAATGAAGAGCAATGATTGTCTTAGGTGCCTAGAGTATAGAGGGCACATAATCAAATCAAGGAATATAGCTTCATATAGTAGCTAGGTGGAATATGTAAGTGCTTGGCACATAGACTAGATAATTAATGATTCCAATTAAATAGAAAATGTGGCAAATTAGATAAATGGCAAGTGTAATATTAGGTTCTACAACCTAAGGACCTAGGATGTCAATGTGGCAAACTCTTAGAAAAATTAGAAAAGCTAATGATTAAAGAGGAAAAAGACAAAAGCAAGACACCTAAGCTTCTCATGATTAAACTTGGTCATCAAGTAAGAAGTAAATAAATAAAATAAATGAAAAATAGCACTATAAAAGGAACCACAAGACAACTTCACCTCACTTTGGCCCCTCAAATTTTCTGCACTCCCTCTCCTCTCCCTCTCTCACGCCATCTCTCTCACTCTCTCATCCCTCTCAACCACTTTGAGCCGTCGCCCTCACCGCCGCAAGCCGACACCGTCGGACCGCCTTCGGGGACACCATACATGCACAAGACAACCAATTATTCCTTTTTATTTTCTACGTTCATCTAGTTGAAGTAAGTGATATCTAACCTTTACCTTGGGCGTGGAGCTAATGCTATTTTAATGCTTACATGAAAATTTATGTGATATGTTGGTCAAGGACTAAGTGCCACATGATGACGTGAGTCTCATGAGAGCCACCTCTAGAACCTTGGACCATTATGATGCATGCTTTCCTTGTTCTTACTACCTTTGGTAGAGAGACTACATGATATGATATGTTACATGCCTCATCTACAAGGATGAAAGGACCTCGCATATATATGAAAAGGGTGGATCTACATGACATGATATGATATGATATGATATGTTTGTTTACGTGCCTCATCCGCAAGGGTGGGGGGGCCTTAAAATATGCGCGATATGATATGAAAAGTAGAGATGTCATGTGAATACGATACGAAACCGGAAACGGTTCACACATGTTTATAGTTTCTTGTATTATGAAATATGTTGTTAGCTTGCCTCTTATATTTAGTTTAGATATCCACTTACTGAGATAGTTGTATCTCACTCCTTATCTTTTCAGATTTGTAGTTAATGGCTAGTTCTCCTCCTCGTTTTGGTATTATTATGTCTCAGGGAAGTTTCTTGTGTCGATATCGTGGATGTGGAACTCGAGATAACTTGTAGGCGCTATATGACTACTCTATGGGTGAATGAAGACTTGCCTAGCTATGTTTTGCATAAGTATATTTCTTGGTACCTCGTACTCAATGGCAACCTCATAGGGCCACTTCCCGACTCTGCGAGCCCACCGGGTTTTCGGGTGGTGAGTGGCCGCTTGTGGAACGAAAGGCAATATGAAGGCAAAGTCCTTTTTTAGGAGGAAATGATGGTACAAAGAAGGATGGCGTATGGAACCTAGGCGACTAGCTTGCTTGGAGGAGCTTTTAGGGCCCGCAGTGCTACTTTTCGAAGCATTCCATTATCGCCGAAGTAGTCACCCAAGCCTACGATACATATGTGTTGGAAGCAAAATAGTTTGTATATAAATATTATAAATAGAGTGAAGCATGATATTAACATATGGATGTCTTTCTTGGTTTTCTAAATTATAGAATGATTTAAGGAAAACGCTTCCGTGTGCGATATGTTAACAAGATTAAAAATGAAATTGGGGACATTTATGAGGACGGTGTACCAGGACACCACATGTTCTTCCCCGCAACGTCACGACTCTACGACCCTTAGCTGGTCTCGAGTTAATAACCGGCAATATCCCATAGTGCTCTTGGAGGGACTCAAGAGGCCCAGAGCCCTAGGAGAGCTCACGCCTCCTATCATGGGCTAAAGGGTCGGGTCGGGTCGGGGACGTCACATTTTCTATAGTCGATAGTTGAATTGTGTGCATGTCGTGACCTAAAAAATCCTTTTCAAGCTAATGGCTTACTAGATTAGTTAAATTAACTAACCTAGCTCGAGTTCTCCCAAACTTAACCAAATCGCAACTTAGGCTTCATATTTCACATGCAAAGATTTTCAATTTGGAGTCGCCACTAATCATTCTAGGTAGTTTGATTAGAAAATTAAATAAAATAGCGGGAGAAACTATTTTATTTCTACGAACCAGAGATTAAATGAATTCGAGGACATAATTAAGCTAGATTACTTTAATACCCTTTTGGTACTATTTTATTTCATGAAAAATGTTTGATCGGTAATGTGATTAAATTTTAACCTAAATCACTAACAAAGGTTATCATGCGGGAGCACAATTAAATTAACAATCGGCATTCAGGGATAATCACAAGCGGCATGTGCTTGAGAATTTATCCTCCCTTTTGTATTTCTCTTTTTATATGAAATCCAAACTATATGCGATACATGAATTTTAATCTATATACAATGACTATCCTAAGAATGCATATGAATTTAATTAAACTCCATGGCCAACTCTATGTGGCATGCAATTAAAATCAATTCGAGCATGCAATCTACATGATGAATTAATTAATTAACCTAAACATGCAACTCTAAATGACATGGCTAATGTGACATGTAATGCATGATGACATGGCAAAGATGATTTTTTATTTTCTGATTTAATTATGGCCCTAAATAAACTGTGCATAAAAGATAGCTATCTTACATATTTTAGGATTTAAATTGACCTAAACCCTAACCCATTAAAGATAAATTATTTTAGGCATAATTATCTATCTAAACATGCATATTCTAACCTAGAATGGGATCTAATCTAACTTATTCTAGGAATCAATTAAACATGCAATCCTATGTACATGGTTTTATCCTAGAATGCAATTTCATTTAAACATGTCAATTCTATCTAGAATGATATGTAAATCTAATCTATATGCAGCAATTATCTATATGCAATATTTTTTTGGAGATTTTCAACATGCATTCAATTATACCGAAAAGATAGCAATCTGATCAGCTCAAATTTGAACTAAGACTGAATCGGCTTGCGGATTATGGATCTCCAGCGGTAGCCTCGTGGATCGGGAACTCGACTGGTTTGGGTTGGACGGCGGATTCAACTTCTCGGTGGGGCTATTTTGAGGTATGCCTCACGGTGGACGTCAAACCTGTTGGATGAGTGCGACAACTAAAGAAATCTGAGCGTCAGAATTATGGTAGAAAAAACTAGACTTTTGAAGTTTTTTTTTTTTGGCCAACGGTCCTTCGCCATTCTCTCCTACAATATGTCATATATTGTAAAGGGGGACGCATGGGAATACAGTGACGTCACACATGGACGAGATGGCATCGCCCAATCAAATCCTCCCTTTTTCCTTTTTTGACTAACCTCGATCACAAACGTCCCCCAAATTATCAATCGTCTCTTCGTTGCCGTCGCCTAAAGTGTGCTAGGATCGTATGTAAAACCTGCAGGAGAAAAGTTAAAAGAGTAATGAAGAACCCGCCCATGCTCGCAAGAGCAATTATGTGAGGCCCGCCAAGTCGTTGGATTGGAATCACTGCAATTTTTGGGATTACTAATCCAAGATAGGGCTTCTTGTTCTTTTTTTCAATGGTCCTGTGTAAAATTATATGGCCTCCCGTTGGACCTCGTTGGACCAGTGATGATAATCGTCTCCCCGCAGCGGGTGAGCAACTGGTCTGAGCTCGAGCAACCGAGAGTGAAGGATGAACGAGGGAACTCAGCGAAGAGGGTCAAAGACTGAAGAGGACTCTTGTGCTTCTCTGTAGCTGAACGTCTGACGATTCTTTTCTCTCAATGTGCCGTTCATTCCCCTATTGTGGCCATGTATAAAATTGTGTGCGAATGGCCTCTCCTCTCTCTCTCTCTCTCTCTCTCTCTCTCTCTCTCTCTCTCTCTCTCTCTCTCTTTATGTGTTGGACGAAGGATGAAGACTACCAAGGGAGATGCTTCTCTTTTCTGCCTAAACAGTTTTTCGTATGACCCCACAATATGCCAATTTGTTTTTTCATATGCTTGTACAAATTCCTTGAAGATTATTGCCGATTATTCATTGTGTGACCAAATCTTGGTAACTTGAAAAATCAATTTTTTTTTATCCGGCACAAATAATTTCGGTCACCGCGCTCTTATTATAGTTAAATCAGAGCTTTTAATCCACCCGCCGCCAATCCAAACTATAATGTAATGCAATGCAATGGATGCTAAAATTAAACTATACTATATGAAAATTATTTGATTATCTTTGGTAAGGGCTAAAATTAATCACTGATTTTTTTATACAAAATAAATGACTAAAAAAAGGTAGTCAAAATTTAAGTGTCAACAATGACATACGGACTACGAGGTCATCTCCCGGATCTTGTTCTTGATTAGACTACGAATTAAGTTCCGAGCTTATTTATCTTAATTCAGCATTTTTTTTCAAAATCACCTATTCACCCTCTTCTAGGTGATAACGCTAGCTATAATATCTATCACGGCACTCAATTACAAGAAAAAAAGATTATATATAGCAGTAGTTATTCATGGGCCTAAGCCTAAACTATCAATAAAATATAGGCTCAAACTATAAAAATTATCCGGAGCTTAGGACTCCGTGCCTTCATGTCGATGAGGAGTATGAACCAATAAATACTACTTTGTTTGACTATTCACTGAAGAAAAATTGTTGCAGTTCTTATTGAAAGTAGAGATTTACAAACAGGTGGACTATATAGTACGCAAAAGATTTTGGACACCCCATACTAAATTGAGAAACCCCATACAATTGATGAAACATCTTGAATACCCCAAGATGTTATGTTCGCATTGGATCATCCACCATTGTCTAGTCCATTAAATGTATACACGACCCACCAAAAGCTTGTTCAATAGATCCAATTGAAGAGAGGAAATGGCGTTTCATAGCCCTCTGCTACTTCCACAGATTCTCTTCTTTTTCTTAGTCTCGTCATCTTCATGGACATCTGCGACCTCCCCGATTCAACAGACCTTTGCTTGCCTTTCGACCAATGCCATGAACTCTCTTCCTCTTTCCTCGTGTTACGCCCCACATAATGTCTCTTCCTTCACGTCCATCCTGAATTCAACGGCAAACAATTTCCGGTACTTGCTCCCGATGGTGGCGAAGCCCATGATCATCTTCCCCCCGCTGTCGGAGGGCCATGTACATGCTGTTGTCCTCTGCTCGAGGCAGCTTGGGGTCGCCATGCGCGTCTGGAGTGGGGGCCACAACTACGAGGCAGTCTCCTACGTGTCCCAGATCAAGTGCCCTTTCGTCGTGCTCGACCTGGCCCGACTCCATGCCAACGAGGTGGACATACCCCAAGGCACTGCGTGGGCCCAGGAGGGGCCACGATTGGGGAGGTCTATTACCGGATTGCTGAAAAGAGCAAGATCCAAGGGTTCCCCCATTGACGTGTGCACAAGCCTGGGCATCGGGGGCCACCTCACCAGAGGCGCCTCCGGGTCAATGATGAGGAAGTTTGGGCTGGCGGCTGACAACGCGCTCGATGTCCGAATGGTGGACGCCAAGGGGAAGATTCTTGACCGGAAGGAAATTTTGGGGGAGGGGGGTGTGGTGTTTCCAGGAGGAGGAGGATCTGTTATGGGCTTCTCAAAGGCGGTG
The DNA here is from genome assembly GCA_021437795.1 of Rhodamnia rubescens. NCBI lineage: Eukaryota > Viridiplantae > Streptophyta > Magnoliopsida > Myrtales > Myrtaceae > Rhodamnia > Rhodamnia rubescens. The sequence continues at coordinate 864,815 of JAILYA010000092.1, read as the reverse complement.
GCAAAGCCAGTTTCGGTATAATCCTGGCTTGGAAGCTGAAATTGGTCAATGTGCCTGAGGCTGTGACCGTGTTCACGGTCACCAAGACGTTCGAACAAGGCGCGACAAAACTCCTGTCCAAATGGCAAACGATAACACCAATGCTCGATGACAGGTTCTTCCTCAGAGTCGTCATTCAGGCCTCAAGCACCAATCTGATCACGAACCAGACCGTGACAACCTCCTATAATGCCCTCTTCCTAGGAGAACCGGACACCCTCCTTTGGATATTGTGAAGCCGCTTTCCTAAGCTGGGCCTAACGGCAGCCGACTGCACCAAGATGAGCTGGATCAGGTCTGTCCTGTACATGGCGCGGTACCCAAACACAGCTACTCCGGAGGTCCTCCTCCAAGGGAAGCCTCAGTTTCAGAGCTACTACAAGGCGAAGTCCGACAGACCAGGAGATGCCAGTCATGATGTGGACCCCATACGGCGGGGAGATGGCCCAGGTCCCTGAGTGGGCAACACCATTTCCGCACCGGCGTGGGACTCTGTTTAAGATCCAGTATTCAGTGTCTTGGCAGGATGGGGCCGAGAACACGGCGAGGCACATTAGCTGGATCAGGAAGCTGTATGACTACATGGGACCTTATGTGTCCAAGAATCCTAGAAAGGCCCACGTGAACACAGGGACCTTGATTTGGGCATGAACAAGAAAGGTTTCAACAGCTTGATGGAGGCAAGTTCTTCGGGTTTGAAGTACTCCACGAGCAGTTTCCAGGGCTTTTTTCAATAATATGGTAAAAAAAATAATTACCGATTTAAGTGATTTTTAAAAAAAATTACATGTTTAGGGCATGTGCGCCTCTATTAGGGACGCACATGCCCTTTGCGCCTCCGTTAGAGGCGCACACATCTTAATTTTTTTTTACTTTCTTTTTCTGTTTTAGCCGCACATTTTACGTTTGTTTTACTTTTTTTCTTTTTATATTTATTGTAATGTTTATATTTATACAATTTTATAAATATAACGTTTTTTTTTTTTTTAAACCTTCTTTGTATAACGTAATTATTAATAATTAATTTAAAATTTATGAAGACATATAATTAATAAATAATTTAATATTTATGTAATTAATTTGTTTAGTATGTGAATAATTAATAGATATAGATAAAATAATTAATAAAATTGCTAAAAAAATCAAAAGCAAAATGCATAAAATAAATTGGTAAGATACATAAAGATGAAATATCCAGATTAAAAGAAAATGCAATAGTAGATAACAATCCATGAACAGAAAGAAAAATCCGAAAAATAAACAGGTGTAAGAATAGAAAACAATTCACAACCCAAAAGTATCACCGATGATGATGTTGTCCTCCTACGTGGCCTCCTGTTCAGTATCGGGTTGACTTCGTCGTTCGATAGGTCTAGTGTTGTACCAAGAACGAGGATGAGGTTCCGACCGAGTAGAAAGTGTAGATGACGAGGGCATATTCCGTGATGGGAGGCGTGGGTATGATGTGAATAAATCATCAAAATGGAAAAATAGTTCATGCTGAGAAGGTACATATCCTACTCGTAGAAGGACTTAGGTAAAAAGGAGAGAAATTTGATGACATATCTTGTCCATAGGAATTCGGAAAATCGTCAAACGCTCCTCTAGTCGAGAAAATATTTTGAGCGGGAGTCCGGACTGTCGATTATCATAGAAGCCAATAGAGGATCCCTCATAAAATTCGTTGGCAAACTGCCATACCTTGGAGTGAAATCGTCGTGCTACTTGATCCCGTAAAATGCACTGTGTATGATAGGCCACGGGATAAGAGACGCCATCATTAGCTGGATGAGCTCAAGTGGTCCTCTGGGTCTACTAAACCGTCTTAGGTGGATCATCCTCGTGCGGCCCAATGGATGCTTTTTATAGGTGCTAGTTGGGGTGGTGACATCATTGTAATCCGCCTCTCCTCATCGTACGCGAATAACATTGCCCTAATTATCCTCGCTGTAGCCCGCGTGTGTCTCACGAGATGTAATGGAACTTAATTGTAGGATTTGTTCCATGCCATCACCCTGTTCATGAAATCAAAGTCAACAGAATTTGTCAAATGCCAATAATTAATGTTACTAAAAAAATAATTAATGAAGTAAATTAAAAATGTTTCATGAACCGCTGCACCCATTGCGCCTCTCTTGGAAGAAATTCATCTCCGTGTGTGTCTACGATACCACTCTATATATTCCGAATGATAGTGAAGTGGCTCCGTTGCGGGAATACCAGGGACAATATAGTTATGACAATCGTCCCATATATCAATCTAACGTTTGTGGAAATGGATCCAATTCTTTCTAGATTGCTTTAAATCGGATCATGAAAGGCTTTTGGATCACGAGGAGGAATAAGTTTTGGCTACTGTATATCAAACTATCGAAATACTCAATCTAGATAATGCCACCCAACGATGTGTAAACCGATAAAGTGGGACACGAGTCCTCCAAATGTGATGTCCCCGCAAGCGGTAATCTAATAGAGTCCGGAGAATGTGATTGGTATAGGGCTCCCTGGTAATTTGTTATCGTATTAAAAAACATCAAATTAAATGAACAAATTACAAAAAGAATTAATTTACAAACTAACATTATATTGAACTTGTTGGTTGATATCATTATTTATATCTGCGGATATCATTCTATCAAATTGGTAGCACAAATGTGGCAAAGTATGTGTGGGGACCTATGTTATCTATCGGGCTAGACTCCAACTGCATAAACAAAAAATAAGAATAGTTAAATATATTATAGGCACTAAAAAAAATTTAAGACCCAAGAACTGAAAAACCACTAAATCACATACTTGAATACCAAGAGGTGCATTTGTTTAAGGGTTACGGTTTTTTATGGAGAGGGAGACACAACTAAAGCGATCTCACGCCTAAATTTGCAAGTACATGTAGGGCACCACTGAATTTGGTGTGCTAATGGATCGGTCGCATTACATAGTTCCATATATAACCACGCAAGTCTTCTTTGAACCCCAATTGTATCTAACAAGTTGCTCAAGGTCCTCCAATAGTGGAAGAAAAATTAAACTAACTCTAGTGACTGATTTGTCCGAAAAGATATATTCTCCAAGCAACCGTAAAATGAATGTCCTAACATGCTGTTGTATGGTAACCTCATTGGCATCGTTAGGAATTACACCAAAACGTTCTCTCAACCAGGCTAATTGGACCATTGAACCACGTAATCGGGGGTAGGCGATCACCAAGTAGATTGTCACAAAGAGCACCCCAATCTATAGTAGTGGGGCCAATAATTGCATCTCATTCAATGGAAAGTTACGTAAGAACCGCGATATCATGTAGTGTGATCGTACACTTACCTTCCGACATATTGAAGATGTGAGTCTTGGGTATCTACCTCTCGATCAAAGCTGTAATCAAATGCCAATCAAGTGCCCAAAATCCTATTGAATAAACTCAATAAAATCTCAAAGCTCTAATATAAGGTATTATCTGGTTATCATGTTCATGTATATGTAGCGTCGATCTACCTCGCTTACATGCAAGAACTTAATTATGGTCTATTTGTAACATGTTACATTAAACGTTAGTGGCAATTTTATTTAGATACAAAACAATATTAAGTAATTTTTACGCAATAATAAGTAATTGTTACACAATAAACAATCAAGTGTGTTACCAAATGTACAAAACTTCAAAATTTACCTCGCTATCCGAACAAGTTCTTCCCCTTTAGCATTTTTGAACTTTGTATTGTAATTGCTTGAGAATGTGCCGAATGCAATATCTATGGTGGCCATGTGGAGGATGCCATCCTTCTATCTCCATTGCTCTCCCAATCCCGATATGCCTATCTATTTTTCTCTATTGGTGACATACTTACGCAACCGATCCATAAACCAAGTTCAATTATCAATATTCTCATTCTCGACTATAGCAAAAGCCAATGAGAATATATGATTGTTGCTATCAAGTGAGGCCACACAAAGGAGCATTCCCCGATATTTCCCGTACAAAGAAGTCTCATCAACAAATATCATAGGACGACAACTTTTGAAGCCGTCAATCGTCCGCTTGAATGTCCAGAACATCCGTTTGAAAACCTTGTAAGTATGATCTAGTTGTCCTCTCGACCCATTTCAGGTCATCATCGATTACAAAATGAGAACTTCGATTCATTAACTCCATCACATTCATAAACTTTCTCAACCTACCATACGTCTCATCCCATCCTCAAAATTTTTTAGCAATCGCCATTTGTTTAGCTCCCCATGTTTTACGATAAGTAGGTTTAAAACCCGGTTTGTCTTTAATCTCGGCCATTGGTGGCTTGATTTTGACATCTGGTTGGGAGGCAATTATTGCTTCTATACGGTTGTAGAGGTATTTTTGATCAAGTTACCGGTAATCCCTTGACATTTGAGTATTACTACATGCGTGTGGCCCATTATATTTAGTTATTTTTCCAAAACATGGTACCCGCTTTATTAGTTGCATGGATCCTTCAAACACATTGTTCAATTGGATTACATACTTTATCACATATATTTCCTTCCTTATCTCATCACTGCGAAATTGAAGATTTCTTATTAGTGAATACTCTTTCGCAGCTAATCGCACCGCATCCCATGATGGAAATAACATCCCAACATCAAATTCTTTCGATGGATCAAACAACATATTACGGCCCGGCTTAGCTTTTGTATCTACTTGCATTATATCAAAGTCAATCTCCGAATATAAGCGGTGGATGTACCGGTGGCAAAATGAAATTATTGCAATGGGTATTGTAGTAAGCCTCCTTATTGTTACCTCCATGACCTTCATTTGCCATATAACTACCATCACCACCATCGCTTTCGTCATCACTATCAAGTCACAAGTCATCTTCTTCATCGTTGTCATCATCATCATACTCCATGTACTGATTATCCGGACCAACATCATCTTCATCAACATTCGAACCTTGTCCAGTTAAAGCATTTATCACTTGCATCATTATTGCATAAATGTAAAAACCCCATAGAACCACACTAAAGTGCAAACTCTAGGATTATCTTAACTATAACATCATTATCCACCTCCACAATGTCATATCCAATACTGCTAGGGTGTTAGAACCAATTGTCTAAACATCAAACTACAAATATACTTGGTTCTCCGGTAGATTCAATACGCGCTCAATCATAATATGTAACTCATCAAATGTGGATATTTTTCCAACTCAAACATAATAGATGTTCACCTTCGTAATCATGTCCATATTCATTTTGTACTATTCTACCTCCCTAATACACACTCATAAAAGATCTAGACGACATTATGCTAAATAAAGAAATTACAAATTATTTTTTCATCTCAAAATTGATAAATATTTTTTCCTAGAATATTAACAAATTAAAAAACTAATATCCTCAAATTCAAACATATTTGTAACAAAATATAAAAACAAAAAATAAACAATACTAACATGTACACCTATTACAATAACAAAATTTAAAATACATTAATCATCTTAACATTCAAAAAAAATTTAAACATATTAATAGCAACCCTTAAATAACATAAAAATACAAAAACATTATATTTTGTTGATAACAACCTATAAATAATTTAAACATTACCAAAACATTAACAAAAAATAAATAAATGAATGCACCTTAAATAATTAACTCCCTAATTCGGTCTCGCTTGATTATTCCGATCAAAGTTAATCAATCTAACTCGTAATTAGTTAACCCAATAATAATTAATTAAATATACCTTAATTAATTAATCCGACTATAATCAGTCAATTCATCTCACTTAATTTACCCGACTATAGTTAATTAAACTAATTATAATTAATTAGTCCAACCATAATTAATTAAAGTCTACTTTAATTAATTGACCTAGTTTTAACTAGCTAACTCATCTTAATTAATTAACTCGACTCCGGTTAACTAGCACATCAATATTCGTCGCCTCGACTTCAAGTAATTAAACCGACTATGATTAATTAAAGTAACTAGAGTTAATTAAAAGTAACTACGGTTACTTTAAGTAACTACGGAAGTTGACTTAAACTAGCCGCGGTCAACTAATCTAGCCATAGTCTTTAATCTAACCCGACTACGGTTAACTAAACTAAATCGTCATTAAATTAATCTAATCCAAGATTAACACTAATTAAACTAACATGAGGGTAATTAACGATCTAATCAGAGATTAAGAGTTAACTCATAAACTAACAAGGTGCATAGTGGTGCGCCTATCATAGAGGTGCACAACAGTGGTGCGCCTTTGTTAGTCGCACAGGGGCTGTGCGCATCCACAAGAGGGGCATATGCCCTAAACATGTAATTTTTTTTAAAAAAACCACTTAAAACGGTAAAAAAAAAAATTACCACATTATTGAGAAAAGCCCCAGTTTCTACAGGTTGGCTCAGGTCAAGACCAAAGTGGACCCTGATCACTTCTTTAGGCACGAGCAGAGCATCCCTCCTCTTCCTGTGAAGAGGGGGAGTTCGTGAGTGTTGATTGGCTAGGGCAAGATTTGCTTGGACCTCTTCATAGTTCGGTGGCTGGTGTTTGGATTTTGTTCGTTTGTGTTTTTTTTTTTTTTGTGTGTGGCTCTTTTTGATACTGGGTTCTTCCCCTTCGTTTGAGTAACTGCAAGGCATTGTGCGTTGTGAGCTTAGTCGAAGGCAAACGTCAAGTTGCGTCTCTCTGTTACTAACTTTTTCTTTAATAGGATAGTGACATAAATGGTCCATACACTTTAATTAATTTTACATTGTGGTTCACAAACTTTTACTTTGTTTAATTTGATCCGTGAACTTCAACCCAACATATAATATAATGCTTGAACTTTTGATATATATGCAATATAGTCTCTGGACTATATAAAAATATTCAATATTATCTTTTCATTGATTCAATATCAATGATAATATTGAACATTTCCATATAATCGGAGGACTAAATTGAAACTTTACGAAAAGTTTAGGGACTATATTAGAAAAATTAAAAGTTTAAGAATTATATTGCATATTGGGCTAAAATTCTAGGATCACATTAAATAATTAAAAGATGACGCACATTGAGTTAAAGTTCAGAAATCATTTAAATTATTTGTCCTCTTTTTTTTCTCTTATGTTGTTCTCATATCTTCCTGCATAAGCTACAAAGGACAACTTCTATAATCCCCAAAAGAACTCATCATTGCACGAATGAAATGATTTGGGCTAACAAAATCATATAGTCTCCGGGACCATATTGAACCAATTAAAGTTCGGAGGCTACATTGCATATTAGGTTAAAGTTTTAATATTATGTTGAACAAATTAAAAAATCATGGATCATATAGTTAAAATTAAGTAATCATTTGTGTCATTTTCTTCCTTTTCTTCCTTCCTAATGTTGTTCTCATATCTTCCTGCATAAAGGACAACTTCTAAAATCCATGAAAGAGAACATAATCGCACGAATGGTGCTTCCAAATACTTTAGGGATGTGATAGTGAAAAAGGGTGGCTGTCCATTATGAACCAACACTATTGTATGTTTACCAAGATTGATTACCCAATCTATTTATAAAGGGACGTCCACATCTTGTCAGATTTTCCACGGGTCCCGCAATCTAAAATCAGGGTTTAACGCAGCGGCAAATTTTTCGTGAACAAACTTTTGTACCGTCCAGCAAATTATAGTTACTGAACATCAATAGTGCTCCGACAGAAAAAAAACATCAATAGTGCAAGTGCTGGTTAAATCTCGTCCTCGATGAAATGCTATAGATGGGAAAACTACTAACAAAAATCCTAAATCTATTGCATTGTGCTAATCTAGTGCTAATTTTTTTTATCTATTCACTCCTAGACCTTTTATTTTTGTGCGAATTTAATCCCTTTGATCGGCCGGCGTTGACCGACACCGCCGATGCTAATATGGACAACTCCTAGCGGTATTTTGATAGTTTTTGAATTTTTGAATTATTTCTTATATTTTTTTAAAACTTTTTTAACTGTCTTTTTTCCTTTCTTTTCTTTTCTTTTCTTCATTAGGGCCGGCGGTACAGGTGAGGTCCCGGGGCTCTCGCTTATATTTAGGCTAGTGGAAATCTCAATTGGTATATCATCACATGAAGGGCGCTATTCTATGGGATTCGTACCCCTTTTCTCCTATGAAATCACGGGAATATGGGTGGTAATCAAACGTCTTGTCGTTTAATAGTTCAATGCCTTTGTAAGTGCAGATGTCATTCCCAATCTTCCGCCTGTCTAATGTTAGTTCTCCTAGTCCTAGGATCACCTACTTTTTGATGAGTAATATGATTGTTTATTTATTTTTGCTTTAATTCGAACCAAGTGCTTGACCACTCAGTTAACTCATCAAAGATTACGTCAATACTTTAGCACACACATTATGAATTTCCAGAGGACTATTTTCTCCTATATATGGGTCTTTCCAGAACAACTGTATAAATGCAAATGACTTCAGATTAAAGGGTTTTCATAAAAAGCATTTACTATACACTTTTTGCTTTAGGCTAAAGGTGTTTGGTAGCCTAGCCCAAGGCAGGGCCCGAGTTTGGTCCTGACCAGGACCAAGTCTGGCTTTGAGGAATTGATAATATAATAAAAAAATAAAATATAAGTACTAGATAATACAAAAATTTCCAAAAATTAGAAAATGGGTTAGGAAAATGTCTTTGCTTGCCTTTTTAGTGTAATTAGTGCTTTCATTTGTCTGATTGATATTTTTTCGCACATCTAATTGCACGATTTTCTTATTTTTGCATCTGTTTGCTTAGATGAATATTAGGACGTTGATGCATGTTTTTAATGGGTAGATTAGGAGGATGATTAGAATTTAATTTGGGGGTTAACAATGCTAGTCTATTGCCTTGTGCACGCAAGTGAAGGCTACCTGTGGTTAACCTTAATTAATAAATCCTTAAATTAATTAGTTGATTTTGGTGTTGATCGAATGACATGAGTTAGATCGGTTTCTCAAATCAAACTCTGGTTTAATTGGTGTATGTCGTGGTTAACTTGAGCATCGAATGGAACCGACATCGAGGCAGTGGCCAAGAGCTTGAAGTCCCATGGCGGTAGGCCGAGGCAACTTCAGTATAGTTAGACTAGTATGTAATATCATTAGGTTTTAACTAGTTTAACTTCTAAATAGTAAAATCAAATAAACTTAGAATCACCCAATAAATGGTTGGATTAGCTTTAGCTAGCTTTGCCAGCATAACTAGTATAAATAGAATCACCTCAGACAGAAAATAGCCTTTAGTCCCAAGCTTACGAGGTTCATGTCCCAAGGCCTAAGAGTAAGGCTGTGTATTTTATTCGCTCAATGTCGTATCAGTTACTACTTCTTCGCACTTAAATAGTTGCTTTCAACAGCTTTAGTGTTTACTTAATTGCACTAATTTTCAATAAATTGTGTGTTAATTTCTTTTCTAGATTAAGCTAGAACTAGTTTAGAAGTTTAAATGAAAATGGACTTACATAAACAGTTGTTTGATAACCTAGAAATTGTTTTCGATAGCTTTACGATGCATAATGGAGAATCAAGATTGCATGGCCATTTTAGGTAAACAACCAATTAGTTAGTGGTACTGAAAGGTTGCTAATTAGATGATTAGCGTAAATAAGACCCCGACCCTAGGATCTCCGATCATGCAAAAATCGAGGCGACACTCCCACATATCAATTGGTTTCTAGCCGACTCCACTAGTGGCGACTCTTGTTAATTACTTAGGTTCCTTACAAGACTTAAAAACGAAAAGTCCTAACATTGCACGAGGTATGGGTGTGGGAGAGCCTGTGCCTAAATCATGGGCCATTGGCCCGCGTTTGTGGGCAGTATCCCTAAGCAATTTTCCACCTTGGGAGTGTCGTGACAGAGACAATAAACCTTCATATCCAAAGGTCAAATTGATGGCCCGACCTTGGATAAGTGAAAACAGAAGATCTCGCATGTCCGTTGTTTTGATTAAGTACATTCCCCATTTAAGATAGGTTTAGTCATAGGTTAGTCATTAGGCTCACCTTAGTTTTTTTTTTTTTTTTGGTCAAAGGACCTTAATTTATTTTTTTTTTGGTCAAAAGGCATACCTTAGTTTGAACAGCAAACTTTCGAGGGCTCATGTCTCAAGACTCAATAACGATGCCATGTATATTCTTTGTTCGACATCATATCAGATTTTATATTTTGGCACTTAGATAATCGCTTTCAATACTTGAGTATTTCATTCCCGCCTTGTCATTTCAATAGCTTAATTTTTATTTTCCTTTGCGAAACTAGAATTAGGATTAGTTTAGAACTTCAACAAAAAACCAACAAAGACAATTGCTTGATCATTAGAAAGATTTGATACCTTTAGGCTCGAAATTGTAAACCAAGATTGCATAATCATTTAGGTAAACAACCAACTAGTTTAGATACAAAAAAAAAGGGTGCTAATAAAAATATTAACATGACAAAATCCTTTTACTTAGAAATCTGTGGTTGCGTAAGAAACAAGACGAGTATCCCACGTCTTGCTTGGTTTCTAGCCGACCCCCACCAATGACTAATGGTGACTCCTAGTAACACTTAGGCTAAAACCTTAGAATGAAATGGCAAACGTCACACAAGGTATGAATTTGGGAGAGCTCAAGTCTACATATTAGACAATCCCTCTAAACTCATTCCCAAAGGGCCTTTGGGGAGGGTCGCGACATGTGTCCAAAAAGTAAATGACAGGCCTAACTAGATTGCCACATAAGCAATTTCCGGCCAAAATTGGTCGGATGGACTCAATTGGTAAAACGTGAAAATATTTAAAACTTAATTGGAAAAATTAAAAGGTGTAGGATTGAATTTACAAAAAATTTAATAGGTTTAAGATTTAGAGAACGATTTTCTCATATTTGATCTTTCCATGATGGTATGTTTTTCCTTCCTTATTTTTTGATTTATTGTGGGCTTCATGGTAAATTCCTTCCCTATATCTACAAAAATCCTCTGCCATTTACCTTGAAAAGATCTATATGATATATATTATTTCCATAATTTGTCGTAAAATTTTTAAAAAGGGTCGATCACCCGCCTCTTTTAGGGTGCTATTACGCTATCATCACATGAACAGATCCTCGGGAAATCGTTCCAGAGATGTACATGATGGAGATGAAAGCAATCGCGTTGCTTGCAATTCACTGCTTCACCCTTTTCCACAACGGCCACGGACTGTCCGAGCACGGTCCTCTCACTAAAGAAGAAGAGTCGGAGCTCAAAGGGCAGCTCAAGACCCTCAATAAATCTCCCGTTAAGACTTTAAAGGTATGAGATTTGCCGTCATCATCAAAGGATTCGTTTGGCATATCTGGTTGTATGGAAGTATCGCGGAGGATGGACATCATGATTGGAAGTCGAAAGAGACTCACAAAATGATAATTCTAATTGCAGATATGTAGGATGTGAGGGTAGATTTCCAGAAATGGTGCATGTGTGAAATTTCTCTTTATCCTGTATAATACTATGTTCTACCAATTATCTCTTCAAAAGAGAGATGAAATTCTTGGTTCTCATTTGGTGCAGGCATTCAATGGAGATGTCATAGACTGCATCGACATTTACGAACAACCAGCTTTCGACAATCCTTTACTTAAAAACCACAAGATCGAGGTACATATTGATAAATATCTTATTATCGTAGAGTTTATCAAATTTCTCATTGTCAGTACTTCTTGATGATCTGATAGCGGTTCCTCTTTTTCACATTCGGTGATTGTAATTTGTTGATACGCTGCGTCTTTCCTCCAAAAGTATTTCATCTATAACTGCATTATTGACGTGAAAAAACAATAGTATTTCATTAAATAAAAAAATTGATCTTGCATTTTATTCACCACCACCTAGAAATTTAGGCAGTCATTCCTTCGTTCCATCTCAATGAGGCACCTGTTTTGGCCAAATAAACCAGCACACGTCTTGCGAAACACCTTTTTTAATATATATATATAATATATATATATATATATAATGGAATGTCATAAACATTTGTCATTCATTCACTAGCAAGTTTGTGCAAAAATGAAAAAAAAAAAAGGTAACAAAAGGAAACAAATAGAAAGTAACAGAATTTGATTTAGATTATTTTAAGGATAAGAAAGATGTGATTTAATTTTTACAACTTTGAGAGATTTTTGTAATCATATGATTATTGTGTTTCTTTTAGTTTACCATTTTGTCTTGTACCAACCGAGGCTAGATCTGAGTACCGAATAAAAATTTATGCTTTTTATGAGGCAAAAAAAAAAAATTTGGACCAAAATTAGGATTCGAAAAGCGGCTTTTGTTATGAGAAAAAAAGGGGAAAGAAAAAGTTTGAGTCAAAATTAAAACACAATTTAAAATTTGTGTCTTTGTATGAGATAAATAAAGTTTGGACATTGCGATACTAAAATTGGTGCCTTCTTAGGAAATAAGGAAAAGTTGTCCACCATTTGTTTTTGTCCATTTTGATTGGATGCCAATTTTACTTCTCCACTCCCTTAACACTAATAATGAGGGCATTATTGCATTTTCCTTTTCTCGCTATCTTCATTTTTCATTTATTTGTAACTCGTCATTTAACGATTTTATAAATTTTCTCATATGTGAAAAATCTACGAGTAATGTTTAAAATATTTCTGTAGAAAACATAGGCTATATGAAATATCATCTAACTTTCATAAATAAGTAAATTTCTCTAAATAGTACCTGTAGAAATTCTACGATTATATAATTAACTGTCTTTTATCTTTCGTGTTAGCGTCTATTTTATTTCATATTTATCCACTATAAGAGTACTACAAAATTATTCAATCTTTTTTACAGACAAAGCCCAGGCCTTCATCAGCTGGAGTCAAGGGGGAAAGAACAGCACAAGCTATTGTAGTTGACCAACTGTACTTGCTGGGCGAATGTCCCACTGGAACCGTTCCTATTCGCAGGACAACTAAAGGTGATTTACTAAGACAACACTTTTTTGCGAAGACATTTGTAGCACCTCCTATTACTCATGTAAGTAATTTCCTTCCCGTTGAAACTTACTTCGTTCTTGATTTCATGTCGAAGGCCGATAATAGTCAATTAATATCAAAACTTAAGTCAATAAACATAGATAAGCTTATTAATACTAAAAAAATCAGGCGAAGGAATAAATATAAAACGTTTTTTTTTCCAATCACTTGAATGTCATAAAAAAAAAATTAAAAGCATTCACTTGAATGTTATTTGTTTCAATCGATCACACAAGTACTATAAATTTTGAAAAGTTTACCACAAGTCCCACACCGTGTCCGACTTCCATCACTTGTGTTGAATGTTTTTTAAATTATGGAGCATTTAAGTGATCGACTAAAAAGTTAAGGCACTCAAGTGATCGCTATAAAAAAGTTATGACTTTTGTGGTTGTAAATAGATATGCTACTTGTTAATTTCAATATTATCCTCGTAAATTTAAGTTAGACATCATGACGGGGTTACCATTAAATTGCCTTCAAATGAGACTGGCAAGGGACAAACTTGAAGAATGCATAGACATGACGTATTACCAATTGATTGTGGAGGGCTAGTCATGTAGCCAATCTAGAAGCATAAATAATTTACGATTTAGATCTGTTCAAATCTATTTATGTACTTAAACACTAAGAAAATAATCATGACTTCAACAAAAAGAAATCTTAACATTGATAGCCTTTTGCTTACCGTTCTTTCGAATCTTTAGCAATTACTTTATAATTTAAACATGGTCCCCTTCAAGTACGTAAATAGAAAACTCTTACGAATATGTTCGATGATTCGCGTGTTGTCATGGAAGTTAATTTTGACATTTTGGAGAAATTATTGTTTCCCAGTTCGCGTTCTTGGGCGTCGAGGCCTACAAACAAGGTCCTCTACACGGGGCAGAAGGATTTATCAATGTCTATAATCCCAAGGTCGAAGCTGGGCAATTCAGCACGAGTCAAATCTTGATTACCGACGGCCCGGAGGAACTATCAGTCAGCAAAATCGAAGTTGGATGGATGGTAGTTTTCTATTTTGGCTCATCTATTGATGTGTTTTTTCGTGTTTGTTGCTGTTTCGATTGCTTAAGGGTGATATATTGGAACACTGCAGGTGAATCCCGATCTCTACGGCGACTCACTCCCTCATTTCTTCACTCGTTGGACTGTAAGTCCCTATCTCATGGCAATGTCCTAACCAAATTAAAACTTCAGACACCTATTAGCTTGAACTAAGTAAACTCGAGCTAGTCGGGCTTCACTTGAACATGGTCGAGGCGAGTTAGAATTGGCTGGTTGAACTCAAGAAGCTCACGAGTAGCTTGCCTCGGTTGCACCTCGAACAACAGGCTTCCTGGTCATGGAATTTTCGATATTCATGCTTTATTTTCTCAAGGTGTACAAACTATTCTAATTTTCACAGGGAGGTGGTGGCGATGGAACGGGATGCTACGACATGGCTTGTCCTGGTTTTGTGCAGACCAATCCCAAGATTCCCCTCGGATTTGTGTTGCAAAATGTCAGTGTTTATGGTGCGCGTCCACACGACATAATTGTTCGAGTTGATCGGGTAAAGCCCTACCCTGTACTAAGATTTCCCTTCTTGTCTTTCGCACCTTTGCATCAGAATCCTATACTGCAATATTGTGTCCTTAGCTTGTCTACACAACTTCCCAAGGAGTATGTCAACTTTCTAGTTAGTTATTTCTCACGTACATCCCTTTTTGATCGATGATTTTCGTGACAGGGTCCCGGAGAATCTTGGCGGTTGTTGTATGGAGAATACAGAGACGAAATTGGCTACTGGCCCAGAGATTTGTTCCAATATTTCGGCAGTGGTGCGTCAAGCATAAGATTTGGAGGACTAGTAGGCCAGCCCCCTGACCGCCCAAGCCCACCGATGGCCAGCGGTCGCTTTCCGGACCACGAATTCATCCACTCCGGCTACGTCCGACAAATCCGCTACGTGAACAGCCGCAATTTAGTGATAGACTTTGATCCAAACGTTACAGCGACTCATGTGGACGTTCCGCTCTGTTACAACGTGTTCGACGAAGGGCATTCAATAGGCGAAGCAGGATACGCCACGACGTTCGGTGGACCGGGTGGAAATTGCGATTAAGCAATGTTTTTCATATGGCGGACAAGAAAAATAAAAATGAAAAAACCATCTTTTCATTTGTCTGGCTGTTTCCGACGAAGTGAATTGTAATGGGTGCTAAATGAGTCGTGTCTACAATAGGCTATGGCGCATGTAATAGTGTTGGGTGAGCATGAGCCTACACATCTTTTCGTGGACATCACCCTCCTCTCGCCAGTATAATGATCCATCAACCCCTGGCCTTCCTTTCATGCTCCATGGAACCCATCCTTACCGCTGGAAAAATATGTTCTTGGCCGCCGTCTCATCGACCCATCTAAAGCCCCCTCGATACTTTCCCTTTCCATGGATAGACCCTTCAATCATCACATTCCATTTAACAGTTCACACCCTCACCTTTACCCACGATAGCCCTCGGTCTTTGAGAGGGTTATGCCTACTTACGGGCCCTGCATGCGTTTTGGAAGTGTTGGTTGTTTGTTTGTAAAACAAATGAAGTGGTGCCTTGTCCCACTTGATGGTTAATTTTATTTGTTAAATTGACGAAAGGACACGATTTTGTATTTATTCAATTGGCTATTATTTTCTAAAGCACCCTTATAGCCTTTGAAATGTTGTGTCTCTTCAAAAATTTTATCCTTAAATTACTATACATTTTTGTTCAATTTAACTGTAATGTCCTTGTGAAACAGTGCGATTGTTCACTTAGGAGTTGCGATTATGTTTTAATATCACTTTTGTCCAATGGTTGCAACTTTTCAAACTTGACAGTTTTGGACATGAAGAGTTGCGCCAGTTCAATTTAACAATTTTTGACCTTCAAAATGTTGCAACCTTTCGGAACAAACTAGTTTTTCGAATAATGAAAGGGCGTGATTCAATAAACTGTTTTCGGACACGAAAAGTTGTATGAGAATTAGCTACTTTTCGAACAAGAAAATGTGTGTTTTTTTCTCATTATATATTCAACTATTCTATTCATTTTCAAAACTTACGTCTTCAATTTCAGATTTTCGTTTTTTTCCAAAAGAGGCACGGCTTCTTTTCTGATTGTTTCACTAGAGAGTTCTTGGAGAAATATTACAATTGCAATTTAATATTGTCGCTTGATATTCTATTGTATCTTGGAGGATCTTTGCCTATAAACATTAGTAGTGTTGTGAGGCAAATAATTCCTTAAAGAAAGTGCTATCACGCCTCAAAGTTTGATTTCGTTGTTCATCCTATTCGGTAAATTTCCCAATAAGAACTCCCTTCAATCAACACGTTTCCTCCACAAGCATCCCTGGCCTCACTGGAGCTTGTGCTTCAACCTTCCTCTCCTCGGTGGCCTCTAGGCCTTCTCTGCGCAAGATCAATATCAAGGTTGAATCATATTGTATTAGCAAAATGAAAGGCGATATGGTGAATAAGAGAAGACCGGCTGCAATATGTCGAAGAATCAGGAATGTGTCGTCAAAGGACTCTGTAGCTAACGTGTTAAGGAAATTCCTGAGGAGAAAAAGAGGAGTGTAAACCAATCTTTATAGTAAAAAAAAATCAATGTTTATAGGAAAGCTCCATTCTAAGCCCAATGCCAACTTTCAAGCTTTTCTTTCCACAATGAAGAAAGCATGGAAGATGGTGGGTGTTGTGGGGGATCAACCTAACTAGGGATTATTTACCTTTACGTTCCATTCGAAGACTGAAAAGACGAGAGTATTAGCTGGTAGCCCATGGTCCTTCTTGGGCAGTCTTCTAATTCTCTAATAGGTGGACCCAAAAATACCAATCCACCTATTGAAGTATCTGTTGTTGTCTCACATCGATTGTGAATGTATCTTCTTTATATTCATGTAGTCTCTCTTCACCTATTACCTTAAACTTTTGGGTTAGACTTTCTAACATAGTATCGTAGCTATTGTTATTACATTTCGCGTATGTGGGCCTACCCTCCATTAGTCAATTTCCACATGCCTCTTGTAATTTGGCTTGCTCATGAGAGGGAGTGTTGAAGTATCTATTGTTGTCCCACATCGATTGTGAATGGGTGATGTATTCTCTTTATATTCATATGGTCTCTCTCTACCTATTAGTTTAAGCTTCCTAACACTATCAACATCCTTTCAATCTATGTGCCTTCAATTAAGTGCATGGATTATGATGCGGGAGCATCACAACTCTCAATGATTACATTGTGATCCCAGCTCAAAGCTTCAATAATCGATCGAGCCAATTTGTCAATCATGGAAGCACATAGCAAATTTTTCCTTAGCATGGTCCAATGGGTTCAGGGTACTCAAGATAGCTGATATGCATTGTTGAAGAGTCAATTAATGTATTCCCATTGTTTAGTGTGCTTATTTTGTCTTCTTGTTTTATATTGTCAAGAGTCTTTAATGTTGTTAAAATATATCTAGAATTTGAACCCATTGAACAAGTATCAAAATTAACGAGTTTGTCTTGATCCACGTTGGACTTTTGAGATTGCCTAAGATTTTGTACGCTAGCCAAACTCTCCCAAATGCAACTAGGCCGCTGGAGAATTAAGAATGCGTGTAGCCCCAATGGAGGAAAGAGGATGGTGTATCACTTTGCATTGAATGTGTTCCCTTCTTTTCTTTTGTCTTCTTTAGCAAAAGCTATGTGAACGTGTGGGGAAGAGAGAAGAAAACGAGCTACATTTAATAAGCCATCATTGTTGTCCCCTTGGACTTTGACGAAGGAGAAGAAATAAAGAGCCAACAAGAGCTCTTCATGTATCACAAGAGAAAAAGAAGAGGTGGAACCCCCATGTTACCTTATGTTGTTTTCAAAGAAGACTTCCTCATATAGCAATAAATGATAGGAGGCTTCTCTTGATTATAAATAGAGGAGTTCCCTTGAACATTGAAGTGCGCCAAGTTCATTTGGTGGCCAAGACAATAGAGAGTTCTTCTCATGAGGGTTTAATTGTTGTAACTATTCCCATTAGTAATTTAGCCAGTTAAATTCTTGTCGGTAGAATTTGTATAATTCCTCGAGTGATATTTCAATAGGAGTTGTGAGGAGCTAAACACTGAGTGAGTTCTTGGGAGCTGGGAAACACCAAAAATATATTTTAGTGTTCTAGTGATTGGTAATCTTGTGTATCGCTTATTTCTATAGTGGGATTATGTCTTTGCTTCTTTCCATGGACGTAAGTTTTGACATTCGGACCGAACCACTTAAATTCGATGTTTGATTTTCTTTCCTTCCTTCCAACCGTTCTATCGATTTGCTTGACCACTTTCTCTACGAATAATTGCTATCGAGCTAGTGTTTGGCTGACTTGAAACAAATCGGTAACAATGGAAGAAGGAAAGGTGAGAATCGATCTATTTGGCAGAAAGATTTCCCTTTACAAAAAATGCAGATTGAGGATTACTTGTACTAGAAAAATCTGCACTTACCCATATCTAGGGAGAAACTAGATTCAATGGAAAAAATAAATGGAAATTGCTAGACGGACATGTGATGGGTGTTATTCGGTTGACGTTGGCTTGTAATGTTGCATTCAACATCATGAAGGAGAAAATCACTGCAGATGTTGAGAAGAGCCCTATCAACCATGTACGAGAAACCCTTTGCGATCAACAAGGTCTATCTCGATGAGATATCTGTTTCATTTGAAGATGGGTGAACGTACGTCGTTGCTGAACATATCAACAAATTTGATGTGGTTGTTAACCAATTGAGTTCGGTTGAGATTAACTTTGAAGATGAGGTATGTGCATTGATTCTATTAGCTTCAATTCCCGATAGTTCGAATACTACTATTACTACTATTGGTAGTTCCTCTAGATCAAGAAACTTAATGTTTGATGAGATTCGGGATTTGATTCTAAGTGAAGACATTCATAGGAAAGAATCGGTGGAACCCATGCCTACTGCCTTAGTAGGTGTGAGTAGAGGAAGAACTAATACTCATGTTAGTAGGGATAGCATGAACATGAACATACGTAGTCGGTTTATGATTGGTGGGGCTATCTATTGGAACTGTGGCAAGAATGGACATCTTAGAAGAAATTGTCTTAAGTTGAAAGATGAAAAGGGTAAGGGAATTAGAGTTGAGTCTATAGATGATGTTGCAATAGTAGCTGAAATAATTCGATGATGTCGATTATATCTTGTCTCTCACTGAAGATTCGTCATTTGATGGATGGATAATGAATTCTGGTTGTTCGTTTCACATTACACCAAATAGAAATTGGTTTACTAATTGTCGATTGTACGGGTGAAGATTCGTCATTTAATGGATGGATAATGGATTCTGGTTATTTGTTTCACATTACACCAAATAGAAATTAATTTATTAATTATCGATGCACGTATTGGTAAAGTCCAGTTAAGGAACTATGCCGATCAGCGACGTTTTAGGTATTAGTGATGTTACAATTAGAATGCATGATGGTATATTAAGGACATTAACTAGAGTGTGGCATGCTCCAGTGAAAAAGGACTTAATTTCCTTGGATGCCCTAGATTCACTGGATGTAGGTATTTTTTACAAGACGGAGTTACGAAGGTTGTTCGAGGTGTCTTGGTGATAATGAGAGGAAGCAAGCATGGTGGCATGTATGAAACTTTAGGGTTAGACAATGACAAGTTTTGCTCTAGAGATGCTAGCATCCGTTCGAGAGTCTAACCATTGCTCGAGGAAAACCTAGGTATTCGTGCCGATGCACAAATTTGATGTGTTGTCATGAATACACGGTCGAGAGATTTGATCGAAACGGAGACCAGTAGGTCGATCAAGCATGTACGAACTAACAATAGCATGGAATTCTACTCGAAGCTAGTAAATAAATTCTACATAAAAATTGGCATAGTGAAACACCGTACTAGTGTCGATAAGCCACAACAATTTGCAGAATTTGTGAGCATAACATTACTAGAGATGGCCCGTAAAATGATCTCTAGTGCTGGTGTGGCTAGGATATTCTTAGCAAACATGCTTAGTATGATAAGCTACCTGGTAAATAGATCTTATCAAGTGCGATTGGTGGACTCTCGAAGAAGTGTGGCGAGGTAACATTACCGATTATTCTATTTTTAGAATGTTTGGTTGCTCATGTTATTTTTTAGTAAGTGATGGTGAGCACGATGTGAGGACAAGGTGGATATTCCATTGGCTATGTACAAGGTGAGTGGGGCCATCGGTTGTTGTACCCAAGTATAAATTCACCTATCGACAGTAGAGAAGTTATCTTTGATAAGTCTTTAGTACTTCTAATTAGGAGTGGTTGTGGTAGTGTTAATACGAATCTATATAGTGTTCGGCTAAAGGTGGAGTTGCAATCGAAACTCCTAAGGTAACATGTATTAATGTGCTAATCGACACGAGATTATGCTTGTAGTGAGATAGAGCCTATAGAGGCAATGGTTGCCACATCTATTGAATTTGACAACATGCCTGTTCGACTTTCTATTAGATATAGATGCAATGATAATTTTATTTTATTTGTGATATAGGAGGTTGTGTCGAAAAATCCTTGTGGAGTAGCTAAATGTACATATAGAGTTCGTATCTTGATCAAGGAGTTGGAGCGGATCAACTTTGAATATCTATCAAGAACTCATAATCACGTTGCAAATGCTCTAGCTACCCTATCCTCCATGTTACAAGTGGTAAATGGCATGGACATCATTGAACGACCCGCCTATTGCTTGGTGATTGAAGAGGGATCTAATGATCTACCCCGATATCATGACATTAAGAACTATCTATTGAGAGGTGAATATCCTCAAGAGAGCCGGATTGGAGATAAGAAGTATATAGCCAAGATGGCTATGAAATTATTCCTCAGTGGCCAAACTCTATATGATAGGTCATTTGATTCAGTCTTGCTAAGGTGCGTAGGCACCCAAAAAGCCAACTTGCTTATGAAAGAAATTCATGAAGGAGAATGCGGACCACATATGAACGGCCATCTCCTTGCAAAAAAGATTATGAGACTCGGTTATTACTATATGACCATGGAGTCAAATTGCAACTAACATGTGAGTTCTTGTCACCAATGCTAAGTATATGGGGACATAATTAACGCGCCTCCAAATGAACTTCACCAAATGTTCGAACCATGCCATTCTCTATGTGGGGAATAGATATGATTGGATCAATTAACCCAAAAGCTTCAAATGGACATCGCTTTATCCTAGTGGCAATTGATTATTTTACAAAGTAGATCAAAGCCGGTTCATACACAAATGTCACGGCAAAGAATGTGGCGAGGTTCATCAAAAGGGACATCATTGCTAGATATGGAGCTCCCCAAACAATCATTACCGATAATGGTTCAAATATGAACAACAAGATAGTCAATGATATGATAAAGAGTTTCAAGATTCGACATTTTAATTCATCTCCTTACAACCCGCAAATGAATGGAGCTCTAGATATTGCAAACAAAAATATCAAGAAGATTTTGTCCAAAACCGCATAAAACTATCGTGATTGACATGAGAGATTACCTTATGCATTGATAGCATATCGCACCTCAAGTAGAACTTCAACTCGGATAACACCATAATCTTTAGTGTATGGTATGGAAGTAGTCCTACAAAGTTGAAATGAAAATTCCGTCATCGCGGGTTTTATCTCAAGTTGAACTCTCAAAACCGAGTAGATCCAGCAAATATATGAACAATTGAATTTGATTTATGAGAAGCGGTGAAGGCTATCTACCATGGTCAACCTTACCAGAAAAGGGTTGCTAAATCATTCAACATGAAAGCTAAATCCAAATATTTTGAAATCAAAATTTGCTAGTGAGGAGAACACTCATAAATACTTCACATCCTAGAGGCAAATTTACTCCAAACTATGAGGGTCCATATATGGTTAAGAAAGTCCTACTTGGAGGAGCTTTGATTCTTGTAAATATGGACGGTGAAGAGTTGCAAGTCTTGTAAATGTGGATACAATCTTGAAATATTATCCATGAATAAAGCGAAGCTTGATTAGCTTCCATTCCCCATGAATTCCAATTTTGTCAAGTTTGAGAACGTACACTGATGCTTACTTATTTTTTTATTTCCCTAGGGGTCTTTAGCCAAAGCAAACAGGTTAGTTTCTCTTTCCCTTATGTTTTAAGCTTTTGAGAGCTTTCCAAATCCTTCCTTCCTAGATTAATAAGGTTTTTAGAAACGTAGGAAGTACTTTGCAATCTAATTTCTAGAGAAAAATTTAAAATCCTCAAAGTCGCTTCATCTACATTCATATTCAAAAGCTTTTGAAGTTATCCAAACATACATTGAAACATACCTCATGCATCATAAATCCCTACGAGGATTGATTTTTGTTGAAAATTGAAATGAATTTCCAAATGAAGGTGTTTAAGACCTATCAAGTGGAGTAGCTCAAAAGACGAGAGGCAAGCCATGCTCAAACACGTCCCTATACACTTAAGTGATGAGTGATGAGATCTTGGAGATAAAAACCTTTGTTTGAGGGTATAGGGATCATTCACAATGATCACATGGATTAAAATGATGAAAGGCACATTCATTTCTTTATCCTAAACACGTGTTAATCTTTTGTAAACCCATTTGAGCATAAGAGGGAGAATTCTTGAATACAACCTTGTCAAGAACCACCCCACACTAGGGTATATTGGGAGGTTCATTGGTTGATATCTTGGAGAAAAAGACCAAGTTAAAACTTTATTGTACTATTTGCATCAACTTGTGATAGCTTCAGGTGATATCATTTATCTATCCCAAACCCTTTTTCCTTTGACAAACCAATTTGAGCCTTAAATCTTCATTTCAATGCCCCGTTGGTGATGATCTCCCTACACCAGGGAAATGCACATGATTTACTGAAAAGAGAGTAGTATAATGATTGCAAAAGTACTTAGGGCTCAAGTCAGAAAAAGAACCAAAAAGACAAAAATTAATCAAATTAAGGGCTAGCAAAAGTAAAGTGCCTAATAAAACTAAGGCCAAAGCCCTTCATTGAAAGATCGTAAGATTTGAAATGCATTTGAAAATAACATGATTGTGTCAAAAGGCAAAGTTTGCCAAGTGAGATGAGAGGGAGAAGAAACACTCTCAATATCTTAATTGAAAATGAGCATTTAATGGACTTCTAAAGCCTTGATTTTCGAAATTTTGCATTTGTGTCCCTAAAAGAACAAAAATCACTAATTGAGTCCTTTTCAGTGTTTTTATCATTTTGTGCCAGTTATGACTTTTTATCCTCGCACCTTTAGTTGCATTTCGATGCAATCAATTTCACAATTTGAGCAATTTTGGGAATTGGGCTTAAAAGTTTTTCAATTTAGATCCTGGTTTCCACTCTAGGTGCAATTAGTCATTTCTTGGGGAATTTCATTTAATTTTAAACCTCTGCCCGTAGGTTTTACACCATTTTAAGTCCATTGGTGGCATCAGCTTCACTCGATTTGGCCGAAGCTCAATTGAACAAACTTATATTGGTTAAACTGAAATTTGGGGCTTTATATTAAATTGAGCCAATTTTCCCCAAGTTTGTCGTTTTTAGATGAAAATCATATTGTGGAATTCAATTTTGACATTAAATTTGAAAATTTCACTATTATACATGTCACATTGGGCAAACTTCGAGTAGCCTAGTCTGTTGGGTTGGACAAACCCAACCTAACAACCCGAATTAACCATCATCTTCCCCAACCTTTTCCCGTGCAAATACCAGCCATGGAAGCCGAGATCGAACGCCAAAATTGAGCACCCAAATGAGCTTAATCAAAGACTCGATGACTTGGGCTTTATAGCCCTCACAATTTCGATCCTAGAGAGCCAACTTGCACGTGCTAGAAGTGTTAAAGCTGGGACGGCCAAATAGTTTTGTTTGCCAATAATTATCGAGAGAGACCAGGGAGGAAAATGGACAAATTTGTGTCCAATCCATGCACATTTAGCAGCTAAATAGTGATGCCATTTTTGCCCGTCGACGTCCGACCCCGATGTACCATTTGGCACGTGATGTCACGTGCGATTTAAGTCAATTGAAACAGTCCCTGAGAACGCGAAATTTTGGAACTTTGGGGGCTAAGATCAGATCCACACGTTTTAATAGAGGGGGAACTCATTCTTTAACGAGGAGGATAACAAACTAGAGAGAGATAGAGAGTGAACACTCTCTCTGCATCTGCCATAGTTGAGAGCTCAAGCCAAGACTTCCAAAGCTCAGCCAAGACGTTCCAGACAGAATCGAGCCAAGCCATTGGTCTTCGAAGCTTCGTCTCAGTCCCAGGAACACAGCAAACCAACTCAAGCGGCCTAACCATCTCTAAAAAGGTAGTTACCATTTTCGACAGCTCAAAGCTCCTTTAATGGTAAATCTCATTTCTAATCTTTTTTCTTCGCAAAACTTGGTTTGATCTTACCCTAAGCTACTGCTGATCACATTTATGCAATTATTTTGTTTCGATTTTGCATATAAACCTGAGTCAACCTCCCGAACCTCTTTGAATCTATCGCGAGCTAATGAACTCAAACCTGAGTTTGTTTGATCGATCAGAACCTTAGTTAAGTGTCTCCAACTTCCATTGAAGCTGCCTGTATGTTTGAACTGCCTCGATTCTGCGTGTAGTGCAAGTTTGATTCCGCTATGGCTAAGTTGGTTCGAGCTTGAGTAGTCTAGTTCTAGCCATTGTATCCTGCTGAAATTTGGATATGTTGTAGTTTGGGATGAGAGGAATGGATTGGTACTTAGATAGGAGCAATTGGAGGTGGTTTCAATATCGATTGGCGGTCGAAATAGCCTTAACCATCAGTGGATCATCTTCCTTGTGAGGGCGCTTACCGGTCAACACTTGTTGTCGTCAACGCCCGTACTGACGTGGAACCACGTGGCATGACACATGGCAGCCATGTCAGTCGAGTAGATTATAAAATATTTTTGAAAATATTAAATAAATAAAAATCAAATTAGATGTCTATGATTTGACCACGTTGCGCGCTCTGGTTTTTTGAAAATTAAGAATGATTTTTTTGATAATAAATATGATTTTTTGAAAATAAAAAATTCCATTTCTTGTTGTGTGGCCTAGGTCTGGCCACATGTCGAGATCTTGGATTTTCTGGCATTTTATAAAATATAGAAATGGTGCAACGACCGTAGATTAGCCATGTGGCGTGTTTAGATCAAAGCTTTATAATAAAATCTAAAAAACATAAAAAAATGCAAAAATTCCAATGAAAAGGGTCAAAATTATGTCGTTTTTATACTAGTCTGGACCTGTTTGCTCCTGGTCGGGTGTCTATCAGGTGGGTATCGAGTTTAACCTGATTTTGAAAATAATTTCTTTTAGAAAAATTTCATAAAAATAATAAAAAAAATCAGAAAATGATTAAAAAATTCAAAAAAATATGAAAGATTCATAAAAAAATTCTGAAAAATTTAGAAAACAATAAAAATTCATAGAAATTCCCAAAAATCACCAAAAAGTTGCAAATGACCACATTCAACTAGTTTGACCCAATTTTTCTGATTTTGCTCCCCGAAACTTCTCCAAAATGACGTTTTCTTCCCTCTAGAAAATTCGTCCCAAATCATTCCAAATTTCTCCCAAACTTTAAACATAACTTTTCTAAGCCTTTAGGGCTTCACTAGGGATGCCACACTATATTTGCTGCATTTTATCTGCATGTTTTTGATGTCCTTGATTTACGCATGTCACGACCTAAAATTTGAAAAAGCTTAGATTAATGGATTATCAAGTTAATTATTCAACTAACCTAACTCGGACTCTCCCAAGCCCATACCAAATAGCAACTTAGGTTTATTTCATGAAAAATTGTTAAATGGAAGCCACTAATCATTTAGAAGTATTAAAACCTTAATAAGATATCCGGAGAAATATCTTATTTTTGCGAACCGCAGAAAAGAAATCGAGGACTTGATTACATTAATTTGAAAAAATTAATGCCCTTTCGGTGCCAATTTTCGCTAAAAAAACCCTTTAGATTGAAAATGTGAATTGAATGATTAACTTAGAAAAATGTGACATGAACTATATGATATGCGAAAATGAATGATATTTTTTGGATTTTCGGATGAAAAAAAAAACAAGGAAAAGATTGAACAAAGATGAACAAAAATACTCATATTATTCCTTTAATTCTGATTTTTTTGATAAATTTACTCAGTCCCAAATATTAGGGTTAGAGCAAAATTTATCCGCTACATACTCGGAGATTCGAGTTAGTATTCGGATAAAGATATAGAATAACATCATCTATTAATACAAAGGGCGGAATATGAAATTCTATACTAAGTTATAATCATATTCCACAAGATCATGCCTAAGGAATACAATTTGTTTTCCGAAGGGTCTAGACACAAGGGAGCATTTATTATGGGCATATTTGTTTATAAATGTGAAAATTTTATAAAAATTAAATAATCAAACAAACATGACCAGATGGCAACAAGAGCAGACCATCTCAATTTAAATTTCGAAAATTAGAGAAGGGTGACCAAAATTGTGAAACTGGGGGTCCTTTTTTCCCTCATCCAAAGTTTAGTTAATTTAAGAAAATTATATTTAAGGATTTGAAATTTTAATTTTAGATAATTCTCAAAATTTGGATAGACCTCCAATTGAATTCAAATTTTGTCTCTAATCGAATAAATTCATAAAAATTCACAAGAGATAAGATAACATAACAACCAAATAAACCATCCAACGAACTCATATGTTAAGGATAATTCTATGAAATCAAAAGCCTATCCACAACAACCAGATCAATTGAGCATGATACTTATCCATAACATGAGATAATCATCAAATAATCACGAGATAGAATGGGCAGCCAACACGAGATAGGATTAAGAACAAAAGGGTTATCCCCATTAGGCAATTTGGCCAAGAGAGGTGAATAGGTGCCAAAAATCCAACCTTAATTAAAAAAAAATCCTAATTTTTACTCAATTCAATTTGATCTTAAGAAAAGTTGGTGAATAATTTTTACTTGGGAAAATGGATGGTTCCAATTGAGTTTAATCAATTCTCAAAAGAATTCAACCAAATCAGTGAATGAATTAAGTTTGCTAAAAATCACTCCTTTTAAGCAACAATTTCGATTTTGAGCATAACTCGATTAAAAGAATGAACTTTTCCACTTTCAATTGCAAATCAACATGTGATTGAGGTGGCTAAACGAAGTGGGCACTGTCCCAAGGATGCGTAACCGCATTACTTGAGGAAGGGTAGAGACAAATAACCTCATGAGCTCCCACTCGGACGAGATTAGCTTTAGCCGGGATGCGATGCTCCTTTACCCGGTGGCATACTTGCTTAATCATTTCGCCTTTCTTTATTTCAACTGCTCCAATTCCTCTCTAGAGGTGACGACATCCAAGTTAAAACTAAAATGCTTGATGAATGCATTGGTTGCGTTCTCCCAATCTTCCATGTAGTAAATCTCATAGTCCGTGTACCATCTCATGGCCACATCTTTTAGACTAGCCTAAAAATTCTTGACCATCGTGGTGCCATTAGCTACGTACTTGTTCATCCTAGTTGGTACATATAGAAATGTTGAACTAGATTGGAAGTACCATCATACTTCTTGAAGTCAAGGCATTTTAAATTTTTCTAGGATGTTGACCTTCGACAAAATAGATAGTTCAACCTAGGATATGTTGTATGTCCCTACCACCTCTCATAATCTTTGTTCCCTTCAGGCCAACAGCTTGGTTGTTTCATCATTCGGCCCTATAGCCACAGGACCGGCCTAGGGAGCTGGAATCAAGGGTGCCGTGCTAGAGCTCGTGCCTGTAATGATAGCATCCTCCAAAGGTATAGTTTGGAAGGGAATGAGCCATTAAAAATTTTGTTTGAAGGGTGAACGGGCCATTAAAAATGCGAATTAACCCCAAATATTTGCAGGCCATTTAGTTCAAAGCTCATTCTACAACTTTCATGTTTCACCATTTAATGAGAAAGCCCATTTACTAGTGATAAACGCATGAAGTTAACAAATGCGTGAAATTTCAGCCTGCTCTATCTTGGCTATTAATTCCATAGTAAATGGAAGACATATCGGATGGACCAAATAAAATTTTACACGATATTTTAAGATCTCATGAACATTTTTCATTTGATGCGTGGAGGTTGCTTCCAACTCAAAAAAGGTGTAAAAATTTGAATAATGAGGGAATGTCAGGATAAAAACAGAACTCATCCATTAACTAGAAATGTAACTAATGTATTACAACCATGACATTTGATGAAATTCCCTAACACGAGACCTAGGAAGTAAAAATAACGAAAACATGACTCAATAAGACTCAAAATGGCCTATCACTTCGAGGGCCCAGCTCCATCCTTTGATCTCTTAGTCCAGGGGATTGGCTTGGGTCTTCGAATGCTTAAGGGCCTTCCTCACCATGATGATCTCTTCGTATGCTTCGGCCAGCGAGCGCCTAAGCTCGTTGTTAGTGTATTGGGTCGGAGTAATGATCGGAGCTAAGAATGGAATGCTTCAACCGATATTCCTTCATAGATCTAGAAGCCTCCTCAGAATGGATTCTAATTTTTTTTTAAAGAACGGGGTTGGTAGGGTGGAGGGCCACCCATAGATAATAGGTTGAGATGACACCTCCCTTCATGCTCCGGAATAAGGTTCTTAAAGTTCGATGAATCTACTCCGATAGGAGAGACAGAGGCACCTTCCGTATACACCCGAACTGTCGTATAGCTAAAGGGGGATAATATTCTACTGTCCTAGAAAATCCTAGCAGAGGAACCGGGTCGCATGGCTGGAAGTAACACGAGCTTCTTTACGCTGGAACCAGTTAGAGTGCCATTGGAAGGACTTGGCGGCATGATCCCTCGTGAGTGTTAGCCATTGAGAAAAATGATAATCCGGAGATTCATCCTATTTATTTTTAAAAATGACCAACGGAATGGAAAAATTCCTAAGCTTGTCCGCCGACACAAGCTCCCGACTCTCCTTTATGTGAGGAAGAAACCATATTTCCAAAAGTTCAGCGGGGACTCGCAAGACCTTGGCCTTGCCTCGCTTATACTTGTTCAAAGAAATGAATGTTTCATCTAGGATTATGTTAACAAAGTTCTTTTCCTCGCAAACCTATTGAGTGAAATGTGCCATATGCCGATTGATAAAGTTCTTGTGGTGGGGAAACATTATCAATCCAAAGAAGTCTAATAAAAAGATTTTCCCTTTTTGTAGTGACTCAGCCTTGTCAAAACAGTTGATCAAGAAAGAAAAAGAGCAATTTCCATAATTCAACTTTAGAACCTTTCGAATGATAGAAATTTCAAGTTTTAAGAATTCAGCTAACACTCCATAAGCGTCCTCCTTATTGTACGGACCAATAAGCTCGAGAGTCAAGTGAGTTACCAATGAGCACGCTATACTTCTCCAAGGTGGAAGTGAGCTCATGCCTACCCAATAAGAAAGTAACCATCCGAGGGACCCAAGAATGAGCCAATGCATGAATAATCTTGATGCGGACCTTAATATCCAGCAACAAAAGCAACTTCCTCAGCCTATGCTCCACATACTCGCGCGTAATCCGATCCAACCGAGCTAGCCAATCAATCAGGTCGTCCTTGGACACTTCAACGATGAGGATATTGCTATGCCCCATGAAATGATAGACTAAAATAATGACGCTCCTAATAGGCATGGACCGACTAAAAAAAAAAAAAGAGGAAAAATACATGTGCAAGAATGAAAAATATAGATTCAAAAACAAGCGAAGTGATGTTCATGCATGCATTATTTAGCCGAGTTTTTAAAGCTTTAGAGGGCAAATTGTACCCATAGTTTCAGGTCCTTATTTAGCACCTCTCAAGCTTGGGGATGTTAAGAATCCCTCTTGTGCCCTAGATTCAGCCTAGATCGGGAAATTGTTAATATAGTCGGGGTCAAAGGCAAGGTCATCCATTCCTCAATCTAGAGGTCAAGAAGAGTCTTGTCCAAACACCATCCTAGGCTCATCTAACATTTTAGGTCCGATGCAATGTCATGAATTCAAGCACAACATGTATAATTCACTCAATCATGACATTTTGCAATAAGATAATGCAATTAATTAAATGTAAAAATCAAGTACACCTGCACAAATGATCAAAAAATTCAAAACAATTCATGGTTATGATCCACGAAAAATATGATAAAAAATCAAGAGATATTCAAATCAATTGGACAAAAAATCAATTACAATTCACTACCAATCAAGGCAAACGACCAATTACAATCAATCAAATCAAGGATGATTCATGAAAATCAATGGCCTAAGTCCACAAATGATTTTTTTTTTTTTCAAAAATTTCTATGGGTCTATAATTTTTTTAAAAAAATAAATTTCAATTCTTTCAAAAATTCAAAATTCGGTTTCCCCTTTAATTTTTCTAAAAAAAAAAAAAAGCAGAATCCCCAATAGAGTCGCCAAGCTATCACGACCTAAAATTCAAAAAACCTTAGGTTAGTGGATTATCAAGTTAATTATTCAACTAACCTAACTCAACTCTACCAAGCCCATACCAAATCACAACTTAGGTTTATGTCATGAAAAATTGTTAAATTGGAGCTGCAATTTATCATTTAAGGAAGGTTGATTAAAAACTTTAATAAGATATCGAGAGAAATATCTTATTTCTACGAACCATAAAAATGAGTCCAGGGACTTACTTACATTAATTTGAAAAAAATTAATGCCCTTTTGATATCAATTTTCGCGAAAATCCCTTTAGATTGAAAATGTGAATTGAATGATTAACTTAGGGAAATGTGACATGAACTATATGATATGCAAAAATGAATGATATTTTTTGGATTTTTGGATGAAAATAAAACAAGGAAAGGATTGAACAAAGGTAAACAAAAATGCCCATATATACCTTTAATTTCGATTTTTCCGATAAATTCACTCATTCTCAAATATTAGGGCTAGAGTAAAATTTATCCGCTACATACTCGGAGATTCGAGTCAATATGCGGATAAAGGCATAGAATAACATTATCCCTTAATACAAAGGGCGGAATATGAAATTCTATAATACATTATAATCCCATACCGTAAGATCATAGCTATTAAATATAATTTATTTTCCGAAGGGTCTAGGCACAAAGGAGCATATATTATGGGCATGTTTGTTTGTAAATGAGCAAACTTTATAAAAATCAAACAATCAAACAAACATGACAAATAACAGAAAGAGCGGACCATCTTAATTTAAATTTTGAAAATTGGAGAGAGGAAACTGCAATTATAAAAATGGGGGTCCACCTTTCCTCATCTAAAGTTTAGTTAATTTTAGAAAATTATCTTTAAGGGTTTGAAAATTTAATTTCAGATAATTCTCAAAATTTGGATAAACCTCCAATTGAATTCGAATCTTATCTCTAATCAAATAAATTCAGAAAAATTCACAAGAGATAAGATAAGATAAAAACCAGATAAACTATCCAACCAACTCATATGTTAAGGATAATTCTATGAAATCAAAAGCCTATCCACAACAACCAGATATCATCCAATTGAGCACAATACCTATCCATAACATGAGATAGTCATCAAATAATCACGAGATAGGATGAACAACCAACACGAGATAAGATTAAGAACAAAAGGGTTATTCACATCATGCAATTCGGTCAAGAGAGGTGAATAGGTACCGAAAAGCCAACCGTAAATAAAAAATTTATGATTTTAACTCCACTTCGTTCTTAAGAAAAATTGGTGAATAATTTTACTTGAGAAAAGGGATGATTCCAATTGAGTTTAATCAATTCTCAAAAGTATACAAGAATTCAATCAATTCAATGAACGAATTAAGTTTGCTAAATATCAATCCTTTTAAGCAACAATTTCGATTTTGAGCATAACTCAATGAAAAGATTGAATTTTTCCACTTTTAATTGCAAATCAACATGTGATATTAAGCACAAATGCAAGTTACCAAATTAATATTGCAATCAAAAGTTTGGGAAAAATTACCTTGTTTGAAGCAATTTCCACTGCACATGCAACCTAGGATTCTCACCTAAAGCAGCCCAATTTTTTATCAATTTCGCAACAAATTGAGCTCTGGATTCGCAAGACCTTTATCACCAACAAACAAGCTTGTTAGAACTTATGAATTGATGAAAAATGAGGCCGAATTAACCTCTGATCAGAGCTAAATAGTGGCGATCCGGTCT
The DNA here is from genome assembly GCA_021437795.1 of Rhodamnia rubescens. Lineage (NCBI taxonomy): Eukaryota > Viridiplantae > Streptophyta > Magnoliopsida > Myrtales > Myrtaceae > Rhodamnia > Rhodamnia rubescens. The sequence continues at coordinate 832,523 of JAILYA010000092.1, read as the reverse complement.
AAGCAGAACAAATCTCGGTTGCCAGTTGAAGCGAGGGATGCCTGAGGGTGATCGGCGGGCTATAGCGAACGTTGGAATCGCTTAGGACAAGGTTTGTCTGTTTGTGGTAGTCGAAGCTGGACCATGAGGCTGGGCGTGCATGGGAGGACCAGCGAGGTCTCAACTTCAAGGGAGATAATCAAACGCCTTGATCTTCTTGAACAATTCTGGAAATCCTCCCTCTTAAATGCCGAAATTTTTCTAAGTATAGCCAAACTCCTTGAATGATTGTGATGGCTCGTTTATATAGAGCTTTAGTCCACTAGTCCTAGTAGGAGTAGGAGTCAACTTGAACCGTTGGATTGTTAATACTAGCTAAAGTAGGACTTATTGTTAGCTATTAGATCATTAGAGTCCACATCCATTAGAACTCCAGCTAGATAAGTTCCTGAGATTAATCAAACTCTTGAATTATTTGAAATTGGAAGAGACATATCCTACTAGGACACAATGATTTTCGGCCACATGATGATGAAGGTGAGATGGCCGAATTTCACACACTTGTGGGCTTGTGAAAATATCTTGGGCCTCAAGTAGATCTTAATTAATTAAAAAGTTAATTAACTAAGGGTTTTACTTAATTATATAATCAAAATGGGCTGATTTGAATTTGAATTTAAGTCCAAGCTCATCATGAAATTCGGCACCTTCATGGACTAACCTTAGCCGAAACTTGTAACTAAATTGCGAGCCTGTCTCAAAATTTCAACCTCAATTAAGGCTTTTCTTAAATAATGGATAGTTAATTAAAGCCTTAATAAATTAAAAGGACTAAATTAAGCTTGAAAACGGGTCCAATTGCCTTAATGATTTTTTACACTACCTCATTTCATATTGCCGAAAATTTTCCACCTCAAGTCCGATCTAGTTGCCTATCAAATTGAAGCTCAATTGCCTCGCATCCGGCTTGAATGCAATGATATATATGACTAATAATAAATATGCAATGCATGAGAAGTTAATTTTTGGTGAGAATTATGACTAATTCTCAATTTATGCTTAAATGAATTATTTAAGGGAAAAGTAAAATTTACGTGTCAACAAAGCACACTTTCTTTAATGATTGTGATTGCTAGATTTATATTTCACCCTTTTGCATAACTCTTACATTTTTAGGACTTTCCTCACTCAAAATTGAATACATAAAAATAGGTTAGAAATCACTCAACATAGATACCGAAAGGGTGTCAGCAAAAATACAGGCGTAATCAAGACTCCGATCCCAAATCTCTAATTGCGTAGAACGGAACTATTTCTCCCAACGGCTCGATGGCGACCCTATTTGCATGTACACAATGTACATGTCACCGGATCCTACTTGAGATCAACCCATTTTTTTTATTATAAAAAATCTCTTTTCTCTCATCGTGATTCGGTATGGGTCCGGGAGGACTCGCACCGAACCCACCATTCAACGTGGTTTGGCAATCCGTTAATCGATATCCAACGATTATAAATAATCAATAAAAATTCCCTTGTTGGTCGAGAAAGGCGGCAATGGCTAGGGAGGGGAGGGGAAAAAGAAAATGAAAATGAAAATACAAAAAAATGAAAAAAATTTACAAAATAGTAAAGGAAGAAAATGCCCTTCAACAAGGCTCTTATTTGAAATAATGAGAGTACTTCGGGCTCTTATTTGAAATAAATCACTTTTTATTTGAGAAAATAGGGGCACTTTATAGCCATATTCGAAATTTTTCTTGAAATATTTACTTTTGTTTCTATGGTGTCACACATAAGAGACACACACCAGGTCCATATAAGAACTTGAAAATACAAGTATAAGGAGTTGATTTGTTATCTTTCGATTGTGTCCAGGTTAGACCCAACAACTCCATAAGCTTGGCAACGCGTGGCAAGTCTGGTTGCTGTCCAACACTCGTATTATCTTTACCTAGGAAGTGTGGCTCTCGAATTCTCATGCCGAAATAGACCCCACACCTGAGTCCTTGCGGTAAACCTTGTCGAACAACCAGGCGCGCGTTGAGTCTCTCGACCAAGCCCCTCCGCGAGGCAAATGGCGGACCACCAGGATCGAGAGCGTCACCGGAGAGCTATCCTTCGAGAACCACTGGTCATCAACAGTATTAGCGCGCTGCGGCCGCATCCGCGAATCCCCACAAGCTGCTGGTTGCCATGGGCATCACTAAGACCGCGAGTCTATCCCTCCGAGCAGTCAAGTTCACTAGTCCGAGCCATTATTCGAAACGCAAAATAATCTTCTTTTTTTGGTCAAAAAACGCAAAATAATCCTTGATAGGTATAGAATCCTATCTAATTTGATTTGCCAATATGTTTTCCAGATTTTGAATCAATTATATCTTTAGCATGTTTTCCTACATTTTGAAAACTAGCCCAAATTAAGGAAAACTTCCTTAATGAGGGCGTGCTTAGATAGCGCGGGAAATCAGATGATCCGATACATAAGCACTTGGGTTCGATTAGCTGATTTCACTAGTCAATCTAAGTTAGATATTATTTTCCAGAAGATCATGCATATTTGGTTGTGATATTTGATTTCCATGTTTAATTACATTGATTCATCTACAAAAAATCCAAAAAATATCATATAGTCTAAATTAGATAGTAATATGAGATTTACTAGGAATCATATCTAATGAATTTGAATTCATTAGAAAGATTGGATTTTTTAGAAACCATATCTCATAGGATTGGATTGCATTTTGATTAAATCATATATTAGACTAGATTATATCATCATTTAGGTGAATAATCATGTCTTAAAACATTTAGATCTAGAGTTAAAGATTTTCTAAATATCTTTAGGACATAATTAAAATTAATTCCTAATAGTTTAGAATAATCTTCATTCATGTCATTTTTAATAGTTTTAATGCTTAATGCCGAAATTCCTCAAAAATAACAAAAATATTTCATACATATGATATCACATAGCCCAGGACATTTTATGTCATGCATATAGGTTAGCGATTTTATTTTTCATGTATATCATATAGTTTAAAATGCACATTTTGCCAGGTCATATAGTTGGCCATGTCATAAGGCCACATTATCGTTTGTCTACCACATCATTGCCATGTCATTACATTACATGTCATATAGAATCATGTCTCAGTTCATTCATATAGTCTGCATGTTTAGTTTCATTAATCTAGTTTGCATAAGTAGGACATTTAAATAAATGTTTTACATGCCATTTAGGTTAAACTCATTTAATTAGAGTTGCATGTCATTCTAGTTAAATTCATTTTGCATGTCATTATATTTAGGACATTTAAATAATTGTCATTCATGCATGTCGTATTAGAATATTTATCATTTGCCTTGTCATTTAATGTATTTATGGTAATTGCATTCTTACCAAATAGTTGCATTCATACGTCATTAAATAAGTGAAAATTCAAAAAGTAATTACATTAGTCAGTCTGTTTGGGATAAAAATGCTAAGGTTTAGGCTGCAAAGTCTAGGTACTTTCCCTTTCTCCCTAATCTTGCAAGTTACTTAACGGTTTGAATTTTGGATGTTAAATAATGGTTGCACACATGCATAATCACCTAACATGTTAGGACTTTAGATTAAAATTACTCCAAGCTGCTTGCTTAAATATTTTCTTTAAAGATGAAAAGTACCAAAATGACGTTAATAGAAATATTAGCGTACCAAGTCCTCGAACTCATTTATCTCCCAATACTTTATTTAGGTATCTAATCAATCTACAATAAATCGATTCGTGGCAACTCCAAATTAAAAATCTTTTACATGTTAATCACTTGAACCTAAGTTGCGATTTAGTAGGATTTGAGAGAGTCCAAGCTAGGTTAATTAGTTAATTGACTTAGTATTCCATTATCCTAAATATGTTGAAATTTAGATCACGATAGTCATGTTTAGTTTGATGAGGAGAATTTTTCCTTTTCACAAAGTCCTTCAACTCTTAGTTTCGTAAATCATTTTTTTCAATTCAATTCCATCACTTATTGTTTCCTCCAATCAATCCATTCTTTCTTCTATCTCTCTTGACCGTTAAGCTCCTCCTCTACCTCTCTCTATTTCTCTAGCCCATCATCCGAACACGCCTATCTCCTCCTTTCAGCCTACCCAACATGGTTCCAATTCCTTTTCGCCTCCACAACCCCTCCCTTTGAACCCACTCACTGTGTCCCAACTTGACTCTTCTTTTGACCAAATTCCTCCCATATAAGTTTCATAATGTGACATTCCGAATTTCGTACCATTTCGAGACTAGACTATTGAATGAAGATTTTCTACCGATGTACTTCATTTCACTAGGATCCGATCAATCCCGAGTATACCGACCAAAAAGGGAAAAGCTAAGGCACGACAATGTATGTGGACCTAGGAAACTCGAGTGAGAATTGGCATTTTGACCATAAGGATTGCCGAGAGAATATTTAGAGCTAGTAAAGGTCGATCTATGAACGACTATGGAATCCTTTGCTAGTGTTATACGGTTGGAGCGCGGGTGATTCCGCTTAACCAATATATAATTTGCGAAATTTTCTTAAATCGGATTCGACGATCGAGATCTAATGGACTAGTAATAAACCTTCGCAATTACGTGACAACCAAAATGACCATGACTTGGGTAAGCCTAAGAGTGATGAAAATCACCGAGTCGATATGCGTAATGTCTCTGCAAAAGCCGCTCGTCGCTTTAAAATGAACTGAAGTTACGTTCAAAGGAAAATGAATCAAGAAATGGATTCTCGAAACCGGGAAAATGGAAATGAAGAATTCAAATTTTGGTTTTGAATTGGACGTCGCCTCATCGATAGTAATTTGTCTCGGAAAAATCGAAATTTTTGGACCACAAGTGTAAAATGACCATTTTACCCCTCAAGCATTAACCTTACCTTAAGTGAGCTAAAGGGTATTCTGGTCTTTTGTACATCTTAGCTGCTGAAAATTTGCTGGAGAGAAGAGTCAATGAGAGTCAAACCTTCTAGAAGAAATTCTTGGAGAAGAGACAAATTGGATATTTACACTTCATTGACCTATGTGCTCAACTATTCACCTTTGGACTAAGCGTATAATTGGCATTTAACTCTCTCTCATCCTTTTTGCTCAGCTGAAGATCATCCCCACCCTTGTTCTTCACGTTAACCCCATTTTCCTCTTCATTTTGTTCACCCACAAAAAGTCGCTCAGCCCGTCCAGCCCCAACGCCCTTCACTGCTTTGGCCATATCTCTTTCGTTTGATGACGGATTAAGATGAGACCACCTCCATTTGAACCCTTATCGTCTTATATTTGTAGGGACATATTGTGAACAAAATTTGGCCCAATATATTTTCCTGTAGGTCCGATTGAATGGACAAAGGTCCAGTCAGGATTGAATCTGACCCGGTTTGAGAGAGAGCTCTCTTACAACGGTTTTAAGAGCTCATTTTGCTTCAAAATGTTTTGTGAGATGTTCTGGACATATGGTACTTGACTTAGCTAAGTTAGGATTGCAAATTTAGTTAGGGATTGATGAGTAATCATGGCTGAATGGAGATGGTTTTTGAGGAGCAGAAACTGCCTGTTTGCATGTCTGAAAGAATTGGATGAATTGGAGATCTTCAAAGTCTTATTTTGACTTCAAATTTTCGGTGAACTCATGAGACATATAGAACAAAGTTTTAACAAGTTGGTTTAGCATTAATTTGGAGCTTAGGATGAAATTATGGACTGTTGGAAATGGTATAAGCAGAACCGGTTTCTGCTCTGTTCTAGGAAGGTGCTGTCTGATTGTGTTCAAGGCTGGAATTGGTGTTGCCTTGGCTTGAATTTGTCATTTAGACATGCTACGACATATATGAATGTGTTATTGAGGAGTATATGCAGTGGATTGACGATTAGAGGTAGTTTTGTGGCTAAACGGCGCGATTGAACCTAAATCGCACTCTACCCTGTTTTGGAAAGAATTGATTTTGGACTTGGACGCTTGACTGAAAGGTTGTGGCCAGCTCAATTAAAAAGGTAAATTGCCCTTAACCCTTTATTAAGACATTAGGGTACTAAGGGACCAATTTGTGATCCAATTGGGTGATTTATGAGTTGAATTATGCATGATCGAATGAATCGAATGACTATATGATATTTAATCCTTTGTATGGCACTAGAATGAATTATGATTGAATTGATGAGAATTATGCTTGTTGACTTGATTGCATGGTGGTGCAATTTGTGCCGGGCCTAGTGTAATGTGGCCTTGAGTATTCTTGTGTGCTATGGACAAAATGCTCGTTAAGTCGAGCCGTACTCGATCATGAAGTTGTTCGAAATGAGAATTGTATTTGTGAACCATTGGCCAATGGAAGAATATTTTGACCGATATTAAGTTTGATCGATTGACTTGCGAATATATGAGTTGTGTTAACCTGATGCGTTATGACGCGGATTATGAAACTATTTGTACCCTGAGGCATTATGATGCGGGGTTTTGATATTATCCCGAGGCGTTAAACGCGGGATTTGACCGAATGCGTTATTACGCGGGTCCTGGTAATTACATATAAACCTGATGCGTTATTACGCGGTATTGCCAAGTACATCAAGATAGCACGATGCGTTACTATGCGAGCCTTGATATCAAGAATGAGATTACTATACTAGTACGTAGAGCTTGGTTCTAAACCACCGAATGCCTGGTTATTGTGATTGTTTAAATTGCCAATGTCTATGTTTGCGCCCGGATCATACCTATACTTGAATTTATTAAAGTCTTCGAGCGTCTTTGATTTGAAAAGTAGTGCGGAGGTACTAGTGGCTTAGTCTAGGGTTAGGGTTGATTTACTAAGAATTATTCTCACCCCATCGTGGGATTTGTTTTTTAGACCCCGGACCCGAAGATGCTACCGGTTCGCCCAGGGAGACCCCAAGGAGATGATCTTCACTTTTGATGAATTTCCTTATGATAGAGGGTTTGTGTATATTAAGAAGTGTACTACCGTCTAGGTGGATGATGGAAAGGAACATTTAGCACCTCATCGTTATGAGGCGTGGTATCGTCAAAGTTAGGAACATTACAACGGGTCCGCTAAAGCCAACGAGAGGTCCCTAGAGGAGTAGTGCCCAATTGGTGTCACCCTATCCGAGACGACGTAGAGCTAGACATTAGTGTGGTTGGATCGACGAACATCCTGGGAGAGTACTCATAAAGCTGAGGAGGACATAGAAGTGATTGAGATTTCGACTCGAAGGAGGAGGAGCAGGAGATTGCCACCGAGGTGCAATCCGACATTCTTTTGATTACGACCACGAAGCGGACCAAGACGAGGATGAAGATGAGACCGATAGTTTAGTGTAGTGGTTTTAGGATCCGGGATCTTAGTTGTCTTTTGCTATGGACTTTTGACGAGATCAAGTGGACGTCCATTGTATTTTGACCCGACCTTCCTATAAGACTTTGATGCATATGTTAATTATGTGTGGGGTACCTCGGTGCACCTTTTTTTGTCGTGGTTATTTATTTACTTCCCCGTGTACATCTAATTTGAGTTTTGTCATCGTTCGGATCCTGGAGTATGACGATCGTTAAAGGGATGTGACGAGCGCTAGGGCACACGGCGTGACATCCCCGTTTGTTTGGTATCGAAGCAAGGTTAGCTTGATCCGAGGTGAGTAAGGATTGGAGTAATAAGGAGGAATGAATTCTGGATCGATGGGTAGCAAGACCCTAGGAGATTCGCTAGAGTTAGGGGAGAAATGCATATCACTTGAGTTGGCGCATGTGATTGGCATATTGAAGTAGCATCATTGTGGGTGTGTAAGAGGTTACCAAGCTCCATACTTAGCACTTGAGTGTCATTGTTTCATGGCTTGTTTTGTGAATCAATGACTAGTTGTGATTATACTAAGTTGCGGATGCGTCCGGACTTGAGGTGTAACGTGAACTCCTGACCGATGTGTTCTTGATTGCCATTAGATGATTGGTTGTCTATATGAGTAATTGTTATCTTGCTATGTAACATAGAATCACGGGACTTGAGCAATGATTTAGGTTTCTAATTCCATGGTGGAATTACGAGTGATTCGAGTAGCATAAGTTGAGCAAGATGAATCGCCCTCGTGGTAAACTAAGAGGATCGGGAGCATCCAGCTCGAGGCCGCGAGTAATAGAAGACCCTAGAGTAGATGGAGTCATTAGGGCCATGGAAAGGATTGGCAATTTGATGGATTGGCGGAATCAAGATAGAAATGCCGATATTGCTCAAGCTGTACAAGCTGCGTTGGCTGCCGCCAATCAAGCCAATGTGAATGATGGAAATATTGGGAATGAGGGGAATAATATAAATGATGGGAATAATGGCCAGAATAATGAGGTCGTTAATGTTCAAGGAGGTGGAAATGCCAATCGACGGATGGGTCACTAGTGGAGCAATTTATAAAGTTAAAGCCCACTCAATTTGATGGTACTGGAGACTCGAGTTGGCACCAAGATGGATAGAAAAATTGGAAAAGGCTTTTGAAGTTTTGGGGTGCACGAGATGGAGAGAAAGTACTCCTAGCGGTTTATCGGCCGGAAGGTACCGCTAATGAATGGTGGAATGCCACCAAGGCTGGAGTATTTTCGGAAGGCGTTGCTCCAACTTGGACCGCTTTTAAGACCGCCTTCAATGATAAGTATTTCTCAAAGACGGCGCGAGAGAGGAAGTTAGTAGAATTCTTGCGGTTGCGCCGAGAATCAACTAACAATGGATCGATATGAGGTTGAGTTTGCTAGATTGTCAAGGTATGCACCAAGATCGGTTGAGGATCCGCAGGGAGAAGGCACGGAGGTTTCGAGATGGATTGAGGTCGGAACTTCACGATCAAATGGTGGATTTGAATCTAAGAACTTAAAAGGAGATATATGAACGGAGCTAAATGATAGAGAGGGACGTGAAAGAAAGAGCTATCGCATCTGGATCACGGTTTACTCCGTCGAAAGATAATCGTCAATTCGGCAAGAGGCCGATGTTAAGCAATAGACGCTTTGCCCCTCCCGTTAAGAAGAACCTTGGGAAAACACCGCATCAATCGAACTAGATTTGCCGTCTCTACGGTAGAAGACATGGGAGCGGGCCTTGCCCAAGCAAAACAGTGCATGTTTCAAGTGTGGCCGGTTCGGCCATCGGATAAGGAATTGTCCAAGCCAAGCTCCGGGACCTAGACCTCAAGGTCAGCGACCACAAGCGGGACCCGAGGCTGCTACTCCGCAGGATAATTTGAACAGACCACCCGCTCAAGGAAGGGTTTATGCAATGGCACGAGGTGAAGCGGAGAACGCGCTCGGCATGGTCATAGGTACGGTTAAATTGTGCGATCATCCTGCCTATGTTTTATTTGATCTTGGAGCATCGCATTCGTTTGTGTCTGCTCGGTTTGTTAAATTGGCTAATGTCAATTTGGAACAGTTGGATGTGATGTTGCATGTTACTACACCATTAAAGGATACGGTGATTGTTTCGCTAGGTTGTGAGAACTGTAGCACGATCATTGGGAGTAACGAGGATAGGATAGATTTGGTTGTGCTGCCTATGTTTGATTTTGACGTGATTATTGGAATGGATTGGTTGAGTAGACATAAAGTAGTAGTTGATTGTGGTAGCGGGGTAATCCATTTCATCCAAATGATAGCCCTAGATTTGAGTTCGTAGGAAGTCGAGGAGGAATCTCGATTCCTTTAATTTCGTCACTTGAGGTGACAAAGTTGTTAGATGAGGGGTACCAAGCGTATTTGGCTGCAGCGGTGGATACGACGTTCGGGAACCTAACTTGGGGAGTATACCGGTGGTACGTGAATTTCCCGATGTATTTCCTCAAGAATTGCGGGGTTTGCCACCAGAGAGCGAAGTTGAGTTTATAATTGAGTTAGCCCCAGAACAAAACCAATTTCGAAGACACCTTATAGAATGTCCCTGCTCGAGTTAAAGGAACTTAAGGTTCGGATGCAAGAATTATTAGACAAGGGATTTATTCGACCGAGCGCGTCGCCTTGGGGAGCGCCGGTGTTATTCGTGAAGAAAAAGGATGGGTCATTGCGATTGTGTATTGATTATAGGCAACCGAGATCAAGTAACGATCAAGAATAAATACCCGTTGTCGAGGATCGATGATTTGTTCCATTAGTTGCAAGGGGCCTCAATGTTTTCTAAGATAGACACGAGGACGGGTTATCATCAATTGAGGATAAAGAAAGAGGATATACCGAAAACGGCGTTTAGGACGAGATATGGGCATTATGAATTTACCGTCATGCCGTTCGGATTGACCAACGCTCCATTGCATTTATGGATTTAATGCATCGAGTATTTAAGGAGTATTTGGACCATTTGTGATTGTCTTTATTGATGATATTTTGATTTATTCGAAGAGTAACGAAGAGCATAAACGACACTTGAGAGTTGTCTTGCGGACTTTGAGAGAACACTTGCTTTACGCTAAGTTTAGTAAATGCGAGTTTTGGGCTGAACAAAGTGTCATTTCTTAGTCACGTGATATCGGGAGAAGGAATTTCAGTAGACCCCTCAAAAATTGAAGCGATCATGAATTGGTGAGGCCTACGACGATTCCTGAAGTTCAAGTTTTCCGGGATTGGCGAGGTTATTATAGACTATTTGTGGAAAAGTTCTCGTCTATAGCTATTCCTTTAACGGGGTTGACCAAGAAGGATACGCAGATTTGAATGGACGGATGAGTGCAATGGAGTTTCCAAGAGCTTAAGCAAAGATTGACAACCACACTCGTGTTGATAATTCCTTCCGGGCCTGGAGGATATGAAATTTATAGCGATGCTTCGTTAAAGGGATTAGTATGCGTATTAATGCAACATGGAAGAGTTGTCGCTTATGCTTCACGACAATTGAGATCTCATGAAATGAATTACCCAACGCATGATATGGAATTGGCTGCAATCGTGTTTGCTTTAAAGATTTGGAGACATTACCTATGCGGCGAAAGATTCCAGATTTATACGGACCATCGTAGCTAGAAGTATCTATTCTATCGAAAGAGTTGAATATGAGACAGCGTCGATGGATGGAGTTGCTCAAAGATTATGACTGTGATATTACGTACCATCCTGGAAAGGCAAATAGAGTTGCGGATGCCCCGAGTCGAAAGTCAAGCATCGCGCATTTATTGGTTAAAGGATGGTCTCTGCTCAAGGAATTAAGAAATTCCAAGTTTAAATTGGAAATTTACCAATTGTCAAGTTTAATGGCAACCTTGAGAGTGGAACCCGAGATCCAAGATAGGATAAAGGCCTTGCAATCTACGGACCCGGATATTCAAAAGATCCTTAAAATGGAAGTCGCGAAGAGAAAATCCGAGTTTCAAGTGTCGCCAGATGGGATCTTGAAATTTCGTGAACGCTTATGTGTACTCGCGGACGAGGAACTTAAAGAAAGAATTCTATCTCAAGCTCATAGGAACAAGTACAGTATCCATCCCGGGTAGTACGAAAATGTATCGAAATCTACGTTAACATTATTGGTGGAACGGAATGAAAATAGACGTGGCTAAGTATGTAGCAAAATGTTTGACTTGCCAACAGCTGAAAGCACAACATTGTAAGCCTGGTGGATCATTGCAACCTTTGAAAATCCCGAAATGGAAATGGGAGCACATTACTATGGATTTTGTTATGGGTTTACCGAGAAGTCGAGGGGACATGACTCGATCCGGGTAGTCGTAGATAGGCCGACTAAGTCTGCGCATTTTATACCCGTACGAAAGGATTTCGCGATGGACGAGTACGCTGAGTTGTATGTGCGGCAAATAGTGCAACTTCACGGGGTGCCCGTAACGATCACTTCGGACGAAATCCCAAGTTTACATCAAATTTCTGGAAAAGTCTGCGAACGCTATGGGAATTAGATTACAATTTAGTACGGTGTATCATCCACAAACAGATGGACAATCGGAAAGGACAATTCGACGCTCGAGGATATGTTACAAGCATGTGTAATAGATTTTAAAGGAAGTTGGGAAGATCAACTGCATCTAGTGGAGTTCACGTATAATAACAGATTACAGCAGAGTATTAAAATGACACCATTTGAGGCCTTATATGGAAGAGCACTTGTAAAAATCCGGTATCTTGGAGTGAGGTTGGAGAAAGAAGCATAACGAGATCCAGAGAGTTAGTGGAACAGTGCAGTGAAGCGGTAAAAATCAGCCGAGAGAGATTAAGAACGGCACGAGCCGACGAGAAAAGTTATGCCGATAAGCGACGCAAGCCTCTGGAATTTCAAGTTAGAGATCATGTTTTTCTTAAGGTGTCACCAATGTGAGGTTTGTCACGATTCGAAAGAAGGGAAAGCTAAGCCCGAGATACGTAGGACCTTTTGAAATTTTAGAAAGGATTGGAACGTTGGCCTACGGACTTGCCTTACCGCCAAGTTCATTGCAAGTCTACAATGTATTCTATGTATCGATCTTGAGGAAATACGAGCCGAGATCCGACTCATGTTACGGATTTTGAGACGATTGAAGTGGACGACAGTATCGTATATGGAAAGACCAATCAAAATCGAGGATCGGAAGGAACAAGTGTTGAGGAATAAGACTATTCCGCTAGTCAAGGTTGTGTGGGAACATCACGGAACCGAAGGCGCTCCGTGGGAAAGTGAAGAAGCGATGAGGCGTTAATACCCCCATTTGTTTGATTAGTTAGGTGTTGTAATAAATTTCGAGGACGAAATTTTTGTAATGAGGAAGAGTTGTGACATTCGAATTTCGTACCATTTTGAGACTAGACTATTGAATGAAGATTATCTACGATGTACTTCATTTCACTGGGATCTAATCAATCCCGAGTATACTTGACCAAAAGGGAAAAGCTAAGGCACCACAATGTACGTAAACCTAGGAAACTCGAGTGAGAATTGGCATTTTGACCATAAGGATTGCCGAGGGAATACTTAGAGCCGATAAAGGTCGATCTATGAACGACTATGGAATCCTTTGCTAGTGTTATACGGTTGGAGCGCAGTGACTCCACTTAACCAATGTATAATTTGCGAAATTTTCCTAAATCGAATTCTAACGATCGAGATCTAATGGACTAGTAATAAATCTTCGCAATTACGTGACAACCAAAATGACCATGACTTGGGTAAACCTAAGAGTGATGAAAATCACTAAGTCGATACGCGTAAGGTCGTCGCTGCAAAAGCCACCCGTCGGTTTAAGATGAACGAAGTTATGTTCGAAGGAAAACGAATCGGGAGATGGATTCTCGAAACTGGGAAAATGGAAATGAAGAATTCCAATTTTGGTTTTGAATTGGACGTCGCCTCATCGATAGTAATTTGGTCTGGAAAAATCGGAATTTTTGGACGACAAGTGTAAAATGACCATTTTACCCTCAAGCATTAACCTTACCTTAAGCGAGCTAAAAGGTATTCCGATCTTTTGTACACCTTAGCTGCTGAAAATTTGCTGGAGAGAGAGAGAGTCAATGAGAATCAAACCTTCTAGAAGAAATTCTTGGATAAGAGACAAATTGGATATTTACACTTCATTGACCCATGTACTCAACTATTCACCTTTGGACTAAGCATATAATTGGCATTTAACTCTCTCTCATCCTTTTCACTCAGCTGAAGATCATCCCCACCCTTGTTCTTCACGTTAACCCCATTTTCCTCTTCATTTTGTTCACCCACAAAAAGTCGCTCAGCCCATCCAGCCCCAACGCCCTTCACTTGCTTTGGCCATATCTCATTTGTTTGACGACGGATTAAGGTGAGACCACCTCCATTGGAACGATTATCGTCTTATATTTGTAGGGACATATTGTGAACAAAATTTGGCCCAGTATATTTTCCTGTAGGTCCGATTGAATGGACAAAGGTCCAGTCGGGATTGAATCTGACCCGGTTTGAGAGAGAGCTCTCTTACAACGATTTTCAGAGCTCATTTTGCTTCAAAGTTTTTGTGAGATGTTCCAGACATATGGCACTTGACTTAGCTGAGTTAGAATTGCAAATTTAGTTGAGGATTGATAAGTAATCATGGCTGAATGGAGATGGTTTTTGAGGAGCGTAAACTGCCTGTTTGCATGTCCGAAAGAATTGGATGAATTGGAGATCTTCAAAGTCTTATTTTGACTTCAAAGTTTTGGTGAACTCATGAGACATATATAACAAGGTTTTAGCAAGTTGGTTTAGCATTAATTTGGAGCTTAGGATGAAATTATGGACTATTGGAAATGGTATAAGTAGAACCGGTTTCTACTGCGTTGCGGGAAGGTGCTTTCCGGTTATGTTCAAGGCGGGAATTGGCATCGCCTTGGCTTGAATTTGTCATTTAGACATGCTACGACGTATATGAATGTGTTATTGAGGAGTATATGCAGTGGATTGACGATTACAGGTAGTTTTATGGCTAAACGGCACGATTGAACCTAAATCGCACTCCGCCTGTTTTGGAAAGAATTGATTTTGGACTTGGATGCTTGACTAAAAGGTCATGGCCAGCTCAATTGAAAAGGGAAATTTCTCTTAACCCTTTATTAAAACATTAGGGTACTAAGGGATCAATTTGTGATCCAATTGGGTGATTTATGAGTTGAATTATGCATGATCGAATGAATCGAATGACTTGTATGATATTTAATCCTTTGTATGGCACGAGAATGAATTATGATTGAATTGACGAGAATTATGCTTGTTGACTTGATTGCATGGTGGTGCAATTTATGCCGAGGCCTAGTGTAATGTGGCCTTGAGTATTCTTGTGTGTTATGGACTAAATGCTCGTTAAGTCGAGCCATACTTTCGGTCATGAAGTTGTTCGAAGTGAGAATCGTATTTGTGAACCATTGGCTCGATGATGGAGGGTTTGTGTACATTAGGAAGTGTACTACCGTCAGGGTGGATGAAGGAAAGAAACATTTAGCACCTCATCGTTATGAGACGTGGTATCGTCGGGTTAGGAACATTACATCGGTGCGTTAAAGCCAACGAGGTCCCTAGAGGAGTAGTTCCCAATTGGTGTCACCCTATCCGAGCAACGTTGTTGACGCCTAAATTTTGACTAATATATATTTTGCATAAAAATTAGAACTAATTTTAGTTCTAAACAAAAATCATCTCACATATTCATTTAGCATTGGCATACAATTTGAGCTTAATTTAACAGGGGTCCGGACTAGGCATGCGGTGGAAAAATGCACCAAGAAGATTTGGGCTTGAAAGAAATATTTTCTCGGGGATCAGATTGCAAATACTCGAACTTCGGGATCAGTGCAAATACTCGAAACTTCGAGGACTGTATTGCAAATACTCGGAACTTCAGGGGACAGTATTGCAAATACTTGAAAGAAGATGGGGAAAGGAAGATGGTGAAAGGAAGATGAAGAAGAGAAGATGAAAATGGAAGATGAAGAAAGGAAGATGAAGATTAAGAAGAGAAGATGAAAATGGAAGATAGGAAAATGAAGATGAAGAAAAGAAGATGAAGATGAAGAAAGGAAGATGAAGATGAAGATGAGAAGATGAAAATGGAAGATGGGGAAATGAAGGTGAAGAAGAGAAGATGAAGATGAAGAAAAGAAGATGAAGATGAAGAAAGGAAGATGAAAATGGAAGGTGAAGAAATGAAGATGAAGAATGAAGGATGAAGAATTTTGCCTATAAAAGAAGAAGAGTTCTTTGGGGGGAGTAGGAGAGAATGGAGAGAGTTTTTTGGGGTGAAAGAGAATTGAGAGAGTTTTTTAGAGGAATTCTTTAGAGAGGAAAAAGAGAATTCTTGAGAAAACATTTGGAGAGAGTTTTGAGAGGGCTTGAGTGTTTTGAAGCTCGGTGCTACCATTGCCAATTTCTGCACCCATCAACACAAGCCACAAGTTCATCACCATCGTTCAAGCTCGCAGAGAAAAGAAAGTTAAGTGATTCCCTAACTTTCTTTAATTTCGAATACAAATTAGCTCGGATTTTCTACACTGATTTTTTTCTCTCTACGTTTTTATGTTAAATAACAACTGCATATCAACGATGAGACATCAATGGTACAAGAATAGAAGGAGAGCAAAAGGGAAAAAATATCAACGCCCGGATTGTAGTCTCATGAAATTCTAGCGATATGAGAAAGAAGCGTCAAGGAGAGATAGGACCAAGAGATTTCTCGGTCTAACGAGTCACCAAATCGGTCCAATGATCAAGACATGCCCGGAGCACAAGTTTGGTGCACGAGTTCAAATTGGGGAGTAACCTTGAATCTATTTCATCCTAATTTCATGTAATTTCTTTATTTCAAAAAATGTCATGGGAAGAAAAATCCAAAAAAATTGATTTTTTGATCTTCAAGTAGAATTCATCAAATTTGTCAAATCCATTATTTGTTTCATGAATTTTAAGGTACCGAAAGGGCATTAGTTGTAATTAATGTAACCAAGTCCCCGGACTCTTAATCTCCGGTTCGCGGAAATAAGATAGTTTTCTCCCGCTATTTTATTTAGGTTTCTAATCGACCTACCGAAAATGATTAGTGGCGACTCCAAATTCAAATCACATTGCATGTTAATCATTCGAACCTTAAGTTGCGATTTGGTATGGACTTGGGAGAGTCCGAGTTAGGTTAGTTAATTAATTAACCCGATAATCCATTAGCCCGAAAAAGATGACTTGTTTATTTTTTTTTTTTTAGGTCGCGACACTTAGCGACTCCGTGGGGACCCAAAGAGGACTTAAGCCGAGATAAGTTCATGAAAAAGGAAAATTACTTGATTTGGCAATCTTGGTTGTTTTTAATCCCTAGGTGTTAAATGGTTTTGCGGGAAAGGGAGTTATAAGGGGAGGAGTACGTGGCTAAGCTACGTTTTGCGAGGTTTGGTGATGAGAATTTTATTTTTTGAACTATCGGAGTGCCGATTGCCTTTAAAATGTCGTGCATGCTCCTAATATAATTGCACTACACCACCTTGACTTGTGACCGAACCCGGGTCACCCGATAGTTTCAGGATGGTATTTATGTGGTTCTTTAACCTTGGCGGTAAGGCTTCGCTAAAGGTTATCCCACTTGGATCCCGAGTTCTTCAAAAAATGGCTCAAGGGTTGTTCTCATGCGCGTGAGGCTATGATGCATGAGAGTTGCCCTTGTCGACCGAACCAAGCCGAGATGATTGGACCCGACTAGTCATGACTATGTATGCGAGGCGGCAACTAGTCATGATGAACGTGCGCGAGGCCGTAACATGTCGTTCGTCCTTCATTTCATTTTGCTAAAAGAACTAAAATTTGAATCCACGATTCATGCGCATGTCTTTGTGATTGACATTTTCTTCCTATGAGCGATAATTTCCTATCTCTTACGCCCTGTTATCTCATTTTTATTTTGGGCTGGTCCATGGTTTAAGTTGATTATTTATGAATCTCATTGTCTTGTTTCCAATTTCACACTTTGCTTCCGTAGTTTTTACAATTTCATCGGTTGTCCTCAATTCTGATTTGGCTCGTTCCTGTTGTACGATTTTTACTAAATTCTACGATCGAGCTTTGAGTAAGTGTCAAACATGAAAGTTGTAGACCTATGTTTCAACTAATATCCTACAAAATTTCAGAATTAAATTCATAATTTAAGATGGCCTTTCGTTTTTTTAACTACCTGTGGTTATAACAGTTTTCGAAATGCGATTTTTTGGAAAGACACATTAAACTGATTTGATCCGCTCATTTCTAGTCCGATTGATCAATATAAAAGTTGTTCATCATCTTCTCAACTATAAGCTCGTAAAATTTGGACGTATTTTGACTAACGTGCGAATTAATACGGATTTTTTTCGTAAAAGCGGACAAACTGAAAATTACATGTTTCAATTCTTTGGTCATAATCACTTTGTTCGTTTGAGTCTAGAGGGATGCCATGGGCCGGCTCGCTATTTTCGCTCCCTGTACTCATTTTTGGTTTGTTACTCGTGTACAGGTAATTTTTCACGGATCCTCCACATATTACTCGATCAATCGCGAAGAGGATGGCCGATATTAACGCCATCGTCGGTGCTGCCCTAGACGAGAAACTTGGCTCCTTGACTAAGCGCTTTGAAGAGATGATGTCCCGAAAGATGGAGGAAATGATGGCCGCCTTCTCCGCCAAACTTCAATCATCCACCTCCAGCCTGCCGCTAACCATTCTCGCTCTAATTCCTCCTACGGACAACTCCCAGTAAAGCCCTGGAAAGTGCTCTCTATCGACAATGCCGCTAGAAGATGTGATCTTCACAAGCGTGAGCTCGAGCATACCACCCTCGATTCCAGGCTCCCCAATCCAACCCGATGACGATAACCAACGACCAACAAGTTTGTCATCATGGGGGATACATGAGGAGGGAAATCTAGTGGATTCGAAGTATACGACCTAGATGAGTTCAGTCCAGATTATGAGGAAGTTCGTCAAGATTTCGAACGACAGGGGAAGAGATCAAGCCCTTGGCCGGTGAACAAACTATCTCGGTCAACCTAGGCGACGCGGAAAACCCTAAAGAAGTTAAGATCGGGGCAAGCATTTCCTCGGAAATGTCCGAGCGCTTGATTAAGCTCCCGAAGGATTACCAGGACATTTTCGCCGATCCTATGCGAATATGCCCGGTCTTGACCGTTCCATTGTCGAACATTGTTTGCCGATCGATCCTTTGGCTAAGCCGGTGGTGCAAAAGTCAAGGAGAGCCGGACTAGAATTGGTCCGGAAGATCAAAGAGGAGGTCATGAAGCTTCTCGATGTAGGATTCATTGAGACTACGGAATATTTCGATTGGATCGCTAACATAGTCCCCGTTATGAAGAAAGACGGCCGCATTCGGGTTTGTGTCGATTATCGAGACTTGAACAAGGCCGATCCTAAAGATGATTTTCCCCTCCCGCATATCGACGTACTTGTTGACAAGATCGCAGGGGTTTGAATTGTTTTCATTCATGGATGGCTTCTCCGGGTACAATCGAGATCCGATGAATGTCAATGACAAGTTGAAAACCATTTTCACCACACCATGGGGAATGTTCCATTACCGGGTAATGCCGTTCGGTCTCGAAACGCTGGAGCCACGTACCAACGAGCCATGGTTGCCATTTTCCATGACATGATGCATAATGAGATTGAGTTTTACGTCGATGACATGATAGCAAAAACAAGGTATGGAGAAGATCACGTCGAAACGCTAAAAAAATTGTTCGACAGACTCCGAAAGTACAAGTTACGCCTCAACCCCGCCAAGTGTGTCTTTGAGACCAGCTTGGGCAAGCTACTCGGATTCGTGGTAGCGCAAGGGCATTGAAGTCGACCCTTCGAAAGTCAAAGCTATTCGTGAGCTTAAGCCGCCAACGACGTTAAAGAAGTTCGAAGTTTGATGGGTAGGCTAAACTATATTGCTCGATTCATCTCTCGGTTATCGAAAACCGCTAAGCCATTCCTCAAGCTGTTAAAAAGAATGCGCTAGTCCGATGGGATAGCGAATGCGAAGAGGCTTTTGGGAAACTGAAGCAGCATCTCATGAATCCACCGGTGCTTGTTCCTCCAACGCCGGGGCAACCTTTAATCCTCTACCTCACAATCCTTAGTGAATCCTTGGGTGCTATGTTAGCCCAAGAGAAGCAGGGAGGATGGAAAAGAACAAGCCATTTATTATCCGAGCAAGAAATTCACAACTTCGAAAATGAAATACTCCGAAGTAGAGAAAACATGTGCGGCGTTAGTGCTGGCTGCACGGGCTTCGGCAATATACCTTGCATTACCAAGTGCTTCCGGTGACGAGAATGCGATCCTATCAAATACTTGCTTAATCAACCCGCCTTGATTGGTAGACTTGCCAAATGGCAAATCCTCATCTCCGAGTTTGCCGTTCAATATTTATCCCATAAGTCAATCAAGGGACGAGCCATAGCAGATGTCCTAGCTGAAATTCGGGGTGAGATGATAATGCCTATCATTCGAGGATCGAATCATGTCGGTGGAGGATTACATCTGGACTATGTATTTTGACGGAGCTGTCAATTTATCGGGGTCGAGCACGGGCGCGGTTACGTTATCTCCGGGTGGTCGACATTATCTTGTGGCAGCAAAATTGGTATTCCCTTGCACAAATAATATAGCGAATATGAGGCATGCATCCTCGGTTTGCGAGGCTGCGATTGAAATGGGGATAGCCCGACTCAAGGTGTTCGGAGATTCCACTTTGATTATCCTTCATTTAAGTATCTGTCCAAGACTCATAATCGATTCGGCGATGCATTGGCTACCTTGTCTTCAATGTTACAAGTCGCCAATGGACTTGAGGTTGACCCACCGAAGATCGAGATACTAAAAAAGCCGGCATATTGTATGGCCGTGATCAATGAACCCGATGGTAAGCCATGGTACAATGACATCAAGACTTATATTCGAAGCGGGAGTTCCCTAAAAAAGTACCGTATCGACCAAAAGTACATAAGAAAGATGGCCTCAAGTTCTTCTTGACTTGGAGAGAATTTGTACAAGCGGTCATTCGATTACGTCCTACTAAGGTGCGTTGACTCAACCGAAGCGATTCGTTTGATGATGGAAGTACAAGAAAGGATCCGTGGTCCACGCATGAACGGTCACATGTTAGCTAAGAAGATCATGAGGTTAGGTTATTACTGGCTCTCGTTGGAAAGCGATTGTATTCAGCATGTTCGAAGACGTCACAAATGCCGATTCATGGAGACAAGATCAATGTTCCTCCAAATGAATTGCATTAGCTGTCGGAACCATGGCCATTTTCTATGTGGGGCATTGATGTTATCGGTCCTATCAACCTTAAAGCATCCAATGGGCATCGATTCATCTTGGTGGCGATTGACTATTTCTCCAAATGGATCGAAGCCGCATCCTATTTAGCGATCGCGGCACGAAATATCGCGAAATATATCCGCCGGGATATCATTGCTCGATACGGTTCACCTGAAGCCATAATCAACGACAATGGCTCGAACTTAAACAACAAACTAATGGACGAATTGTTTAAGGAATTCAAGATCAAGCATCCGAACTCTTCCCCATATTGTCCTCGAGATGAATGGAGCGATAGAAGCCGCCAATAAGAACATTAAGAAAATTTTAGCGAAGACGGCTAAAAATTATCGTGATTGGCATGAGAGGTTGCCATTTGCACTTATGGCATATCGGACCTCAATCCGGGACATCTACCGGGGCAACCCCGTATTCTCTTGTATATGGAATGGAGGCCGTTTCTACCGGTTGAAGTGGAAATTCCTTCCTTACGTATCTTGTCTCAAGCTAAGGCGACGGAAGCTGAATGGATCCAATGAGAGAGCAAGCCAATTGAATCGATCGACGAAAAAGACTTAAGGCGTATGCCATGGCCGGTGTTATCAGAGAGAGTTGCTAAATCATTCAACAAAAAGTTTGGCCTCGATATTTTCGGATCAATGACCTGGTCTTGAGAAAATTATTGCCAATAGTCCCACTCCCGGAAGGGAAGTTTGCTCCAAACTATGGTGGTCCATATTTAGTAAAGAAGGTGCTCCCTAGTGGTGCTTTGATTACAGTGAGATGGATGGTCGTGTCTTTACCAATCCAGTCAATTCGATTTGTAAAGAAATATTATGCTTGATTCACTCGATAATCGAGTTATAATATTAATACTGATTCACGAGTTGTTCACATTTGAGCATTCGTTTGTCTCCTTACTACTAATCTTTCTTTGAGAGATTATTTTGAATGTGGGAGCCTCTCTAGTCCAATTGAATTGACCATCGGGAGCGTTGAGATTTACATATTCGCGAGTAAAAGGGGTTATCTTGCGAAAAAATATGACGACCAAGATGAAATGAGTAAAAACTTGCATTCATTTCATTCATCGAAAAGCCTTACAAATAGATCAACGGGGTGGGAACGTAAAGCTAAACCCGAGCCCTAATGAGCATCACAAAGGAGTTTAACGACTCTCCATACGGTTGATACTCCGCCTGCCCTGATCGCTCAGAGAATCGAGATCCGCCAACTTAAAAAGGAGGAGCTCACATTTCTCTTTGAGCTTGGCTACCTTGTCCTCGTGATGCTCGGCGACAAATTCCAGGTCATGGATCAGCATTCTCCGCGGGCTATATCCGAGGGTCGAATCGTCCAGCCTTTCTTCCAGGCCATGTGCATTGAAATTTTAAAACAATATTGAGCGGATCGCGCTCAAAGATGGTCCGGGACATGGCGAAACATCCCACCAAGTTTCCCCTTTCACGAATCGGTAGGGAGACTTGTTCATTACCGTAGTCGAGGGCCTTCTTATAATTGTCGGCTACAAGACGCCAACACCAAGTCTGTCCGACCGATCCCGATAGCGTGCCTTCACAAGGTGGGCCAAAGTAACATCTTGATAAGCAACATGGTAAGCCTCCCGGGAAGTTAGTAAAGAGGGTGGGGAAGATCCTGTATTCCTCCTCTAACTTGGTACCTTCAATGGAAGCGGTGCCCATATCCCTAAACATAAGACGAATCTCGGTTTCGGCCTCCGGATGGTTGGCTATATAAGAGTAGCCCTGGCCTAGGGAGATTATAAAGTTTCTCCCATTTGGCCAAAACTTCAGCCGAGAAGGCGTGCGCGGGAGGGGAAGCCATTGTTGTTGAAGCGGCTAAAAAGAGAGTGGATGCAAAAGAGTGCTTAGAAGGTTGGAGATGAAGATATGAAAGTGATAATTGTCTCGGCATTAAATCCCAATTTAAAGGGGCGAGAAAAAATAGCAATTCTTGTAGAGCCGAATTAATTATACTGGGCAAACTACGGACGTTTCGTCCAGTGAATCACGGATCTACCATCTCGAGCCTCACAAATCCGAAAAAGTTACGAAAAGGATTTGAGGACCCCACCATGTTGAAAACCGAGTGGGAGACAAGCATATTTTCCGAGAGAAGAAACAGCAATTCTTGCGGAGCCACGTTAGTTACTCGGGTAAAACTACGGGCGTTTCGTTCATTGGATCCTCGGATCTATCGTCAATCGGTGATCTCGAGCCCCACAAATCCGAAAAGCTACGAAAGGAGTTGGAGTCCCATTGATTGAAAACTGAGTGGGAGACAAGCATGGTTATCAAGAAAAGAAAATCGGTGCGAGTGGATTCGGGGTCCCATCACGTTGAAAAAAATCTTGCGAGCCACGTTAGTTACTCGGGTGAAACTACGGGTGTTTCATTCATTGGATCTGGATTTATCGTCAATCCGTGATCTCGAGCCCCACAAATCCGAAAAGCTACGAAAGGAGTTGGAGTCCCATTGATTAAAAACTGAGTGGAAGACAAGCATGGTTATCAAGAAAAGAAAATCGGTGCGAGTGGATTTGGGGTCCCATCACGTTGAAAAAATAAGACAAAGCGGGAAACACGAAATCTTGAAAAAAACGTCGGCTTAGTGATTTTCATCCGCGTTAAAAGGGAGGCTTTGGAACATACCCGATTACTCGAAAGAATTTGGAGAGAGTAAGCATGCGACGGAGAGTAGAGTGAACAAAAGGCGGTAAGAAGTATTTCAATCCGACATGTCTAGAAGCTATCGGCACTTCTTCGGAGGCAACCAACCTAGACATCCCCGAAAGCGAATTGCTGGATTTTGAGACTAGATCCGACGCTGAAGCCGTAAAACCCAACTCTCTTGGCGGTGAAATTCAAAATTTCGACAAGAACAACAATGGCGGCGGCAGCCGAGTCAACCCCGAAAAAGAAAATATCAAATCAAAGTGCTCGAAGCTGCCTTCAAGGAGTGCTCTTACGTGAATAGGAGACGCAAAAATGAATTGAGCCGGATGATAGGAATGGAGCCCTTGAAGGTCAAGTTTTGGTTTCAAAACAAGCGGACCCGATTGAAGGTTAAAAATAAAAGTCATGAACTTGCGTTTACGAGGGAAGAAAATGAAAAACTTCGAAGCGAGAGAACAAGAGGTATAGGGATGCTATTAACACCGTTGTTTGCCATGTACGTAGCGCCCCCATCTCCTTTGGTGACATGTCCCTCGATGAGCCACATCGAGCATTGAAAATGCTCATTCACCGGATTCATCACCCAGAGCAAGTTCTCGTACAATCCGATTTCGTTGGAGATACATCCCGGGAAAGTCGGTCTCGCGAAGCGAACCGATGCCATTCGAGGGAAGAGACATGCATCACTACAATTGGAGTTTCCTTGATGTCACAACCAGCCAATTCAACGCTGATGGAACTCCGAATGTGTGGCCCTACATAAAGCTTTAGTTTTTATTATGGGCTCTCAAAATATCTCTTCTTTGAGCATTACTAGCCAGCCCTTACGAATCCTCAAGAGAAGTAGTGACATGTATGAATGAATGTCTTATTTGTTACAAAATCCCCATGTGAGACATTCTTATTTTAATCCAGGGGGCAAAGAACGATACTATCCACGAACATCATCATGTTTAAAGGCGTGAATTCCTCGCCGGATTTGACTAAGCATTGAAAACCTTCACGTAAGTAAATGCGAAAAGATTTGAGGAGGGAAATAAGCGCCTCGTTAGTGGAGAAAGCGAAAAGATTTGAGGAGGGCAAATAACCGCCTCGTTCGTAGGAGAAAGCGAAAGATTTGAGGAGGGCAAATAAGCGCCTCGTTCGTAGGAGGAAGCGAAAAGATTTGAGGAAGGAAATAAGCTGCTTCGTTCGTAGAAAAAGTGAAAAGATTTGAGGGCTCCTCCATATCGAAAAAGTAAAAAAGAACGACGGATTGAGCGAGAGGTAAGAGTTATTACGAAACGGATCAAGGCAGGGGGCGAAAAGGAGAGAAAAGCTGCAGCGAGACTAACGAATCAGAAAAAGTTTATAAAGAACTTGAAGTCTCCATGCACCTCCAGAACTCGTCACAAAAGGCCATCGTCGCTTTTGTCTTTGCAAGTCCAAAGAACATCTAAAGCCCGGTCTCTAGTCCAAACACCCATTTTTTCGGTCTACATATGGAAGGTTTTGAAAGGAAAATAAGTCTGCGTACATTCCGGGCGGAAGTATGGGAAGCCTCCTATCCCGAGGATGCTGAGTCATGGCCATTGATGGCAATCCCGTTTCCCTCTCGATCCTCGTTGCCATCTTGAAAGTGCATGTATAGGATTTCGACTATATGAAAGCAACGGAAGCCTTAGAGGAGCTGAGACAGTACAAATATGATTTTGACATCGTCGTCAGCCATGGTAGGGATCGATATGGACGGTCTTAGTCTCTTAAAGATCATTGATTCCGAGTTGGATATACCGGTCATCATAACATCGCAAGTGATGATCGTGTTCATAACGAGGCCATATTGCATGGTGCTCGGGACATCCCTAAAGAAGCGTGCCGTTCGAGTGCTCCAAAATATTTGGCGGCATCTTGTAAGGAAGCAATTACTCGAACAAAAGAACTATGGCCAAACTTACTACGACGATTTTGTCGGAAAGAAAAGGCCCCTTTGGTCCGCCGAGCTTCACTCTATATTCATCGAGGCGGTTCGACAACTAGGAATCAATTCAAGACGACCCAATGGCAGTACTCAAAATGATGAATATAAACGGGCTCACTCTACGAAGTGTCACAAATCACCTTCACAGATTTAGAGATAAGCTGAAGAAGCACGATGTAGCTTGGAACCAAGGCGACCGGAGCAAAGTTGACCGGAAGATTAATCCCGGGAAAACCTACGGAGCAAAAAGTACCCGACCACTTCCCAATCAAGAATACTGGCCATACCGACCTTCCGCTGGTGGTTCTAGCAGCGGACCGGTTGATCATCCCTACGAGTTCCCGAGCGACGGCGGAGGCTCAAGCTCAAGGAGTCGGACCGCTCACGGCAAAAACAAAGTGGAAAATCCGCGCCATGTTAGCAAGTAGCAATGCCCAATTCGAGTATCAATTGCCCGAAAAAATCAAAAGGTTACTTTGATGATGAGCTCACCGCCTTGTCGCCCGGTTCGGAGCTAAAGGACCTCCGAGTTGTGATCCGAAGCAAGTGACTATGGATCCTCAAACAACGATCGTTGGTGTATGATCCAAGACAAAATCAGCCGATCATTAGAATGGCCAGCAAAAGAGGTGGAACCAATCTCACATGAATACTCCTTTAATTCCATGTATAGTTCCCCTGCGTGGGATACTTTTACTTTCTAGTTGTCTAGAATTAAAGGGCGAATTTTCTCCTCTCTTATCAAATGCGTAAGTTCCTTATTAAGCTAGGCTTGTAGCAAATCAATTTGTGGACGACGCCCTGAACGCCCATAAAGAGAGATTCCGAATAGCCTTACTTGGGAGAATGCAAGGAAAAGACCAAGCGGGCTCAAAGATGGGTAACTCCGTATCGTTCCAATTGATTCTCAGCCGTTTCAAACTCTAAGTTAAGCTTATTTTATTCTCGACGGGGATTGCCAACTCGCTTTGAGAACAATATAACAAAAGCGAACCACCCGTGGGCGCCAACAACACCGCAAAGATAGTGGTTGGGGAATGACAATGGTCCGAGGCGTCCCGGGGTCGATCCCGGATTTGGCATCAATGTACAAAGATTAATAAAAACTTTTTGCTTCGCAGATCGAAGCTCAACCCGCACGGTTATAGAACCTAGAGAGATGACATTCGGACATACAATCCGATCCGTATGAATCGATCTTTTCAATTCAAAGTTCGCGAGGAATACGTACATGGGTAAAGTGGTATCGTTTCAATTCTTTTTAGAACACGAGGACATACATTGATGCTTTCCCTTTTGATTTTTACGGGGTTCACTACATG
The DNA here is from genome assembly GCA_021437795.1 of Rhodamnia rubescens. Taxonomy (NCBI): domain Eukaryota; kingdom Viridiplantae; phylum Streptophyta; class Magnoliopsida; order Myrtales; family Myrtaceae; genus Rhodamnia; species Rhodamnia rubescens. The sequence continues at coordinate 805,790 of JAILYA010000092.1, read as the reverse complement.
CCAAACAGAGAAGTATCCCTTCTCCATGAAAAATTAATGAAATGAGAAATTCTTGGAGCCTTTGACAATCTCATGTCTCGAAGCGAGACAATGAAGTTTTGCAACGCATTTGCATGAACAGGGGCAACTCACGATCCATGCCCCTAAGAAATTTTTTTATGTACTTGCGAACTTTGTCCGCCAAGATAAAAAGTTGCTGCATTTTATATGCACGAAAACACTCATACACCTTGCATAGTTTGCGCATGATTGTTCCTCATGTTTAATTTACCAACTCGAATAAGGAACATGAACTACATAAGATACATCGAATGTACGAAGGGGCATGACAGGATGATGAAAGGCAATCCTTTCCCAAACACGTCCAATTTTTTCGGGCGAGATGAACGGTGGCAAAATTCCGCATTCCTCGAGGTAAAGAGTTTTCTCGCCAAAGGTACGATAACCGAAGTGATGGAGGCATTCATTTTTCTACCCTAAACACTGCAAGTTATCCGTTGATCAACCCATTTGAGCGGAGATTTCACTTCCACAACCCTGGTCAAGAACCACCCCAAATTGGGGCAAAACAGAGGTAATTCCATCAGCATCACGAGACAAATGGTTAGAAATCTTCTTGCTTGGACTAACATCAATCTTCGGGTGGTTCTTTGCATTGTACTTGCGCTTTAATTCAAGTGCCTTAGGGTGACGAAGAGCATTTCTTTTTCTATCCCACACATCTATATCCATTTGCACAATCCATTTGAGCCTCGCAAATTCGTTTCTAAAAGCCCTTATTGGTGATCATTGTTGTCCCAAAGCAAATATGGCCCATCTTTGAGTAGAAGGACCTGAAAAAACTCGGATCCATAGAAAATCTCCCAATGAACTCATCAAGATACAATCGTAAAAGAGAGTTGGGAGTAAAAAAAAAGAAAAAAGAAGAAAGAGGAAAAGCTGATTCCACAAAAAAACTCCTGGGCATTTAAAAAGCAAAGTGCCTACCAAAAAGCGAGGCCAATGCCCTTTCAATTCATTGTTCATTTGTAGAATATTTCGAACTTGAATGCACAATTTTCCCGTATATCCTAAAAGGGTTGAGAGAAAAATCTCCATGAAGTGTCAAATTGCAAATGCAATCTTCGGTTCATACCATCCTCGAGCAATGATGGTATCCTAGAAGGCCACGATCGGTGACAAGATTGTAATGATCACCAACATCAAGCCTCTTCTCAAACATCTTCCGAGCCAAAACGAACCCTTTCGTTTCTCGGTCCTTAAATCATTACCTCCATTACAACCCTTTAAAAGCCTTTTCCGATTAGGGCACTTGAATTAATGTGGAGTTCAATGATTTTAAGCATCACTCAAAGAAGTTCGAGCAAGATTACTTCTCTCTCATTTTTGCGGGGTTCTTGACTTGTAAACCCGGAGAGATGACGAAGGAATTCATTTCAGCAGCCTTGACTCAACTAGAGTCCCCTTTGTAAACCTTTGACCTAGCCCTCATTACGGTCCTAATCAAGACCTCCGGATCGGCTCGGTCGTATCAATTGCGAGATTACTCGGATCCTTATCGAATGCGATGATGGAAAGATTGAGTGATTTCTTTTGAATCCCGTCATACAGGATAAATAACTTTTCTTGAGAGTGAGAGAAAACCCTTTCTGGATGAAGTCCCCCATTCAAATTTCACATTCGAGGTATTCTTAATGTGAGAACATCCCCGAACAGGATTGATAATGCAAACTTGATAGAATGGTTATGCATAAACCATGGTATGAGTGATTGCATTATACACATGTTATTTCTAATCATTGCAAGCTCGGTAGGAAAGTTTTGCATGAACTCATTGTTGAATATGTTTGCGCATGTTACCTCCGACATTCTATGATGGGTAATACATTCTCGATGTTCGATGTCCCTCCCAAGGTCTCGAAATTCATCCAAGGATTATTGAATGAGCAAGTTCTCCTGGCAAATGCCTACCATGTAAGATACGAGCGATCTGTTTCGTTCTTTGATTAATCCTTCGAGAGAACCCGGTAAGTTTTCCGAACCCATTTTCAAATCAACAACTCCTCCGATGATAGTTGTTACGATTCAATTCAGGCAATATGCCTCTCCCCGTCAGGTCGTGTAGACATATGCGCCGGCGATCTTGACATCTTATCAAATCATGACGACATAGCTCTTATGATTTCGGTCTCGATCACGAAGACATATGCCTTTGGTGATCTTGACCTTTAGTCGGCTCATAATGACATAGCTCTTATGATTCTCGGCTTCTTTTTCAAATCACGAAGACATAAGCACCCGTGATTTTGATCCAAACCAAATCATAACGACGTAGCTCTTACGATTTTGGTTCCCCTTTGTCGAATCGTGAAGACATATGCACTGGCGATTTTGACATTTAATCAACTCATAATGACATAGCTCTTATGATTCTCGGCTCCTTTATCAAATCACGAAGACATAAGCACCCGTGATTTTGATCCAAACCAAATCTTAACGACGTAGCTCTTAAGATTTTGGTTCCCCTTTGTCGAATCGTGAAGACATATGCACTGGCGATTTCGACATTTAATCAACTCATAACGACGTAACTCTTGTGAACTTGATTCTACTTCTTTCGACTCACAACGACGTAGCTCTTGTGATCCGGAAGGATACACATATCTTGCGCTGTCTCTCGCATTAGGGAAAAGTCTCGATAACGAGATAGGCCGAATACCTTAAGGTCCTCGTGTTTGCAAGAAACTTGAAAATTAAGGGAATCACCAGCTTATGAGGTATTTGGTAAAAACAGGTATTCTCGTATGCGATCCATGCGCAGGTTTCTCTAACATGAAAAAGAGAAATTATGACACATGTTATTTACGGTCTTGCATATCATGCATCACTTCATTACATAAAAAATGGGACTAAAACTCCCGCCAAAAAGTTCATCCATCATTTGCACTATCAAAATTTAGGATTCAATTTTGTCTTTGAGCGGAACCTCTACGAGCCTCCACTCAAAGAGGGGCAGTGTTGACGCCTAAATTTTGACTAATATATATTTTGCATAAAAATTAGAACTAATTTTAGTTCTAAACAAAAATCATCTCACATATTCATTTAGCATTGGCATACAATTTGAGCTTAATTTAACAGGGTCTGGACTAGGCATGCGGTGGAAAAATGCACCAAGAAGATTTGGGCTTGAAAGAAATATTTTCTCGGGGATCGTATTGCAAATACTCAGAACTTCAGGATCGTATTGCAAATACTCGAAACTTGGGATCGTATTGCAAATACTCGAACTTCGGGAATTATGTGCAAATACTTGAAAGAAGATGGGGAAAGGAAGATGGTGAAAGGAAGATGAAGAAGAGAAGATGAAAATGGAAGATGAAGAAAGGAAGATGAAGATTAAGAAGAGAAGATGAAAATGGAAGATAGGAAAATGAAGATGAAGAAAAGAAGATGAAGATGAAGAAAAGGAAGATGAAGATGAAGATGAGAAGATGAAAATGGAAGATGGGGAAATGAAGGTGAAGAAGAGAAGATGAAGATGAAGAAAAGAAGATGAAGATGAAGAAAGGAAGATGAAAATGGAAGGTGAAGAAATGAAGATGAAGAATGAAGGATGAAGAATTTTGCCTATAAAAGAAGAAGAGTTCTTTGGGGGGAGTAGGAGAGAATGGAGAGAGTTTTTTTGGGGTGAAAGAGAATTGAGAGAGTTTTTTAGAGGAATTCTTTAGAGAGGAAAAAGAGAATTCTTGAGAAAACATTTGGAGAGAGTTTTGAGAGGGCTTGAGTGTTTTGAAGCTCGGTGCTACCATTGCCAATTTCTGCACCCATCAACACAAGCCACAAGTTCATCACCATCGTTCAAGCTCGCGCAAAAAAGAAAGTTAAGTGATTCCCTAACTTTCTTTAATTTCGAATACAAATTAGCTCGAGATTTTCTACATCGATTTTTTTCTCTCTACGTTTTTATGTTAAATAACATTTGCATATCAACGATGAGACATCAATGGTACAAGAATAGAAGGAGAGCAAAAGGGAAAAAATATCAACGCCCGGATTGTAGTCTCATGAAATTCTAGCGATATGAGAAAGAAGCGTCAAGGAGAGATAGGACCAAGAGATTTCTCGGTCTAACGAGTCACCAAATCGGTCCAATGATCAAGACATGCCCGGAGCACAAGTTTGGTGCACGAGTTCAAATTGGGGAGTAACCTTGAATCTATTTCATCCTAATTTCATGTAATTTCTTTATTTCAAAAATGTCATGGGAAGAAAAATCCAAAAAAATTGATTTTTTGATCTTCAAGTAGAATTCATCAAATTTGTCAAATCCATTATTTGTTTCATGAATTTTAAGGTACCGAAAGGGCATTAGTTGTAATTAATGTAACCAAGTCCCCTGGGACTCTTAATCTCCGGTTCGCGGAAATAAGATAGTTTTCTCCCGCTATTTTATTTAGGTTTCTAATCGACCTACCGAAAATGATTAGTGGCGACTCCAAATTCAAATCACATTGCATGTTAATCATTCGAACCTTAAGTTGCGATTTGGTATGGACTTGGGAGAGTCCGAGTTAGGTTAGTTAATTAATTAACCCGATAATCCATTAACTTGAAAAAGATGACTTGTTTATTTTTTTTTTTTTAGGTCGCGACAGACGTAGAGCTGGACATTAGTGTGGTTGGATCGACGAACATCTTGGAGAGTACTCATAAAGTTGAGGAGGACATAGAAGTGATTGAGATTTCGACTCGAAAGAGGAGGAGCGAGGGAGATTACCACCGATGTGATCCGAGCGTTCTTCCGATTACAACCCCGAGCGGACCAAGACGAGGATGAAGATGAGACCAATAGTTCAATGTAGTGATGTTAGGATCCGGGATCTTAGTTGTCTTTTGCTAGGGACTTTTGACGAGACCAAGTGGACGCCTGTTGTATTTTGACCTGACCTTCCTCGTAAGACTTTGATGCATATGTTAATTATGTGTGGGGTACCTCGGTGCACCTTTTGTTTGTCGGGGTTATTTATTTACTTCCACGTGTACATCTAATTTGAGTTTTGTCATCGTTCGGATCCTGGGGTATGACGATTGTAAAAGGGATGTGACGAGCGCTAGGGCATGCGGGTATAACACATAAATCCTCCCTACATCTCTATCCAGCTTCTCCACTTTCGTATCTTCAATTCTCACTCATCCTATGCGGACTCATGCTAAATCTAGTAATTCCAAACCCGAAAATTTTTTAATCTCTCTCACTCTTTTGACGAAGAGATGCTGGCTTGCTATTCCAAGACCATTTTTGACCCACATTAGAAAGCGACCATGGTAGATGAATTTAATGCCTTGGTCACTAATCACACATGGGATCTTCCACCACTTTGGAACTATCAAGCGCTTCAAAGCTCGTCTTGTTGCACAAGGATTTAAATAATAGGCAAGATTGGATTATGACAAGACTTTTAGTTTGGTCGCTAAATCCACTACAATTATGATTGTTCTCTCTATTGTTATTTCATCGAGAATGGGACATATGTCAACTTGATGTTAAGAATGTCTTTTTACACGCATCCTTCTTGAGGAAGTTTACATGCGCCAACCTCTCAATTTCTCTAATACTGAGTTCTCGAATCACATGTGCCGTCTCCAGAAAGCCATCTATGGTGTAAAGCATGCTCCAAATACATGGTTTCTTCACTTCGACAGCTTTTTATTATCATTAGGTTTCATGGCGAGTAAAGGCGATCCGTCATTATTTGTCTATGCTTCTTCTCGAGGGCTGTCTATATCTCCTACTGTACTTTGATGATATCCTTTTCATAGGTGATACTCCTCATTTATTAATTTTTTTTATTACTTGACTTTCGTAAGAATTTGCTAAGAAGGATCTTGGACCACCTCACTATTTTCTTGGCATTGAGAATCACATCTCTCTAATGGTATGCTTTTATCTCAAGTTAAGTATATTGATAGCCTTTTACGCAAGTTTGACCTTGTTAAGATAAACCATGTATCCACTCCCTTGGCATCGAAGACTCTAATGTCCGTGGATAATGGTGAGCTTCTCGCTTTCGAAAGCTATATTGATAGATGTTTGGTGCATGCAGTTTTTGTCCATGACTATACCCGATATTAGTTTTTCCGGGAACTTATTAGCTAATTCATGCATCAACCTAGATTACTTCATCTGCAAGCCCTCAAATGTATATATTGGTATTTAACTCGGCACGTCCACCTGTGGATTGCTCATTGGACGGTACTCTCCCACTTCATTGAATGCTTATTTGGATGTAGACCGGGCTAGGTACTCCAATACTCGACGTTCCACATCGGGCCTCTACGTATTTCTAGGCACCAATTTTGTTTATGAAGTGCCAAGAAACAGCCCATTGTAGCGTGTTCTAGTACGAAACCGAGTATCATGTTGCGCTCACTTTGTTGCTAAGACTATTTGGTTTCATTATTTACTTCATGAGCTCGAAGTCCCACTTTCTAATCCTCTCACTATTTTTTTCTAACAACGTCCCTACCACATTTATTGCTCTCAACCCCATATTTCATGCTCGCACCAAACACATCGAGTTGGATTTTCACTATGTTCGAGTGGGTTACTTTCGGTTTTATACATGTTCACTACGTGCCTATTGCGGGTCAACCTCGGACATATTCACTAAGGGGCTACCTTCTCCGAGTCTTGTCTTGTTGACATCCAATCTCTTAGTTAGACGTAGCCAAATGGAACCGGGGCCCAACCGGCCCGTTGACCTGGCCCACGGTTCCTAAATTGTCGGAATCGGCCCAAACCCCCTATTACGGACCGGTTCCAATCCGTTTTTTTTAAAAAAAAATAGGGCGCCCGGGGTCAAAGGCCCGAAGAGCCGTTGCAAATGGTCGTTGTTTCATCCAAAAAAAATTAATTTTTTTTAAAAGTTAAATAACCCACCTCTTCTCTATAAATACCTATCCTCTCCTTTTCATTTTTCTCACAAATCCTCTCAACAATTCTCTTAAATTCTCTCAATTCTCTCAATCCCGCCTAAATTCTCTCAAAAATGGCAAGTGGAAGCAGAAATACTAGAAAGGCCAAGATGGCAATGGGAGATTCGAAGATCCTATTTGTGACGCCCTGAAAATTTGGCTTGAGTGGGACCAAATTCAATAAAATAGATTTTTATTGAATTCCTAATGGTATGAAATTTCGAATCGGCAAGACGAAAGTGACAAATATTAGACGATTCCCGAAATATCGTTCGATTTCGATTGGGTCTCGAAATCGTGGTCACCGCGACTTAGGATTGTTTTAATCCTCGCGCCTAGTCATTTCCGGGCCGAACCTAACCCGTGAAAATCCAATTTCGATCCCGATTTGTGAAATTATGGAATCGCCTTTGGATATTATGCACTAAAGACAAAATTATTAAATGGGATGAGACTAGTGGGCCCCACTACCAGCAAACCTGGTCGACTTATCTCTCTCTCCTCTCTCTTCTCTCTCCCCCTCGGCGATTTCTCTCTCTCCTTCACACGTTTGCCCCCTTTCCGCGATGCATGAGCCTCCCTTCTTCATCTTCTTTCTTCATTGTGAGTGTAAACCTTGGCCATTTCAAACTTCCTCAACAAACTACGCCACCCGAGAACCCCCTGGACGCCACCGGACCGCCGTTGCCCCGCCGGAGTCGCCGGAAAGCCGGCTGCAAAGGGCTTCCCGACTTGCTCTGTTTTCCGCTGAGCTGCAGATTGCAGAGCTGGTGCAGCTGTTCCCGAGCTGTCACCGCCTCAACGACCACCACCTCGACCTCCGGCCACCTCCTCCGACCTCCTCCGACCTTGCTCCGCCGCTGCGGCCGCCGCGAAGCCGCCGGAAAGGCTGGAACAGCCCCGAACCCCAACTCCGCCCTGTTTTGGTCTTCCCTTGTGTCGGTTCTGTTCTCACCTGCCACCCGCCGTCCCGACGCCTTCCTCCGCCCACCTCCGGCCACCATAGACTCCCCCAACACCCCCTAAAACCATCCCCAACAGCCCCGACCCTCTCCCCTGTTTCGCTCTCTCCGCACCCGCGACCGCCTGTACCGGGTTTTGCTTGCTGACGCCTTGCTCCGGCCACCACAAACCACCGACGACCACCCCCAGGCCGTCGCCCTCGACCTCTAGTTGTTCCCCAAGGCCGCCGGCAATCGATCGCCACCCGGAGGGCCCCGAATCAGCCCCGACCAGCTGCTGTGTTCTGCTTCCCCTGTTTTTTGCCTACTGCAGCAAGCTTCTGTTTGCTGCTGCCGGCGCCGTTCCGGCCGCCGTCCGCCACCCCCAGCTGGTCCCAAGAATCGTCCTCGACTTGTAGGTGAGTCCCCTAGCCTTCCTCAGCCTCGTCGCCAACCGTGAGGACGAATTTCCCTCAACTCAGCCCCGATTTCCCTGTTTTTGTGCTAGTGGTTCTATTTTCCAGCCCCACCGCTCGCCGGAACTCCAATCGCTGAGCTGCCGCCGTGTGGAACGACATCACGACATCGCCACGAGCTCGCTGTTAATTTCGGCCGTGAACAGTACCAGTGAACAGTACCTCGCCGGCCGTGAATAGTGTCCCGGCGTGAACAGTAATTCCGACGGTGAATAGTGATTTTCGGGGCCCGCCTCGAAAATCGTGCCCGACACGACCTCGACCGCCGTTGTCGGTGAGTTGACCCTAATCCTTGGTTAGGGCGCTAATTGCGCCTAGGATTAGTTAATTAGTCGATAGGGTATTGAGGTAGGTTTGATTATGGCCGGATTAGTTAGAAACCCGGTTTAGGGTAAATGGCCATAACCGATTAAATTAGAATTGGCTGTGGCTAATTGATGTTAGATGATTGATTGTGTATTGTGATTTGATCGCGAGCGAGCGATAGGTTAAGAACGAGCGATCGATTGGCAATTTTAAATCAAATTGGCTAATCAATGATTACGGCACGAAATTGAGCCTTATGGGGCATAATCGAATTAGTTTATTCTCGTTGAATTGAGGATTGTGTTGGGGCGGATCGCCTCGTTGAAATGTTGCTCTAAGTGCCTTGAATGCACGTTGAGTGGATTGGTGTTGTTTGGGGATTGATTGTCCGTGTGCTTTGCAGCGTCTACTTGGTAGTCTGCGTGTTCATATGACCATGTGTGGAATTAAGACACAAGTTTTAGCATGAAAATGGCCTTGGGCCAAGTCGTTGAGCATCTTTGTGTGAGTTTCCAACCTAAATCAAAGAGAATAAATTGATTGATGTGTCGGGTGTCTTTGCATGGTCATATAACGGAACGATAATGGGTTTTCCTGGCAAGTTCGTTTTGTACACGGAGTACACTTTGTACCATTTTTATATGGGACCACACGACTTGCCGGAAGCACGATAATTCATGCGCCATATGGTACGTACGGTTTGAAGGGATTATCGGATGCCGGTCGCAGACTTGTGATGGACCGAAGCCCCGTATAGGGATGCTACTTGCCGTGCCGTGCGGGAGTGCACTTGGATACACTACTTGTAGTAGCCATTGCCGAGAGGGAAAAGGAACGTAGCCCGGTCTGCCGGGAAGAATGCGGGATCGCATTAATTGTGAGAGTCGATCACGCCGGTTGCGTGGATCCTCGTCACTTGTGGCGCCGAGAGCGCGATCATCGTTAATAAATGGACTTGTGTGGTGTCTAGTGCATACTTGAGAATGTGATGCTTTGTTCGAGATGGTTGTCGATATGATTGTTGGGTCGAGTCAAATATTGCATCATGTGTGGCTAAAGGCTAGTAAGTATGCATGTGGTTGATTATTGTCATGTGATATGACTTCGGATGTATGTTTATATTGTGGTGTGATAATTCTTGTGTTTAGGATGTTCTAGGCGAATCGGTGTCCTAACCGAGCTTAGGCTTAATTCACTTGAGATTTATATCTCACCCCGTCGTGGGTTAATATTTTCAGACCCCAAGTTTTAAGCATGCCTCCGATGCCGCTGATGTCCCAATGGACATGGATACATCCATTGAGGAGTTCCCGGTAGGTCCAGATAAAGTGTATATTAGAAAAGGGACCACTTGTTTGGGTAGATGAAGGGGGACCATACTTGGAAACCCTACGATACGAGGCTTGGTATTATCGTTATGGGGATATGACCACAGAGCCGCCGAAGCCCTACGAGTTTCCGAGGGACGGAATTCTGCATGGTGTCACCCTTGCTCCAATGGAGGATGACCTAGAGCACTCTGTAGCGAGAATCTAAGAATATTCCAGGAGAAGTCCCCCGTGATCGAAGAAGAGATGGAAGTTGTTGAGATATCTACTTCGGAGGATGAGGATGGGGAAGACTCGTTGAAGACAAATCATGTTAGCCCATCGTAGTACGATCCCGAAGAAGATGAGGAGGAGTCGATGATAGCGACCGACTAGTAGTTGTAGAATAGGTAGGGCTCAATTTTGAAAGTCCTCTTAGAATAGAGGCGTAGAGGAAGAACTTGGAGGGTTGTCTTTTTGTGTAGTCCCTCGGTTTCCTTTGACCCTTGCTACGGGTTATCTCGTAAATAACCTTTGGTGTTTTTGTAATAGAAGGTTGTCTTTCGTCCCGAGGTCATCTTTGTTAAGTGAATGGAGTTGTTTCGCTTCGCTTGTGCTTTTCATTTGCGATAAGTTTTAAATCCTTCTAGTAAGGCCGTTGGATCCCGGGAATCTTTTATGAGAACGGTCGTGGTGGGATGTTATCGAGCCCGAAGGATTCGGGCGTGACACTATTCCCGAATATAATCCTCGTGAGTATACATATTGGGAAGACGACGGCGATAATATCAACGTTGTTCCCATTCCGAACGTCGAGCACGTCCCAATACAAGAAAGCCTTTATCCTCCTACCGGTGTGGAACAAACGTCGACGGCAAATGAGCCGGAACGGAAAGGCCGAGAGAGTACATCCGACTTGTGGCTGCACTTCGATAAGGTATATGATGAAAGCAAAGGTAAGTATAATATAAATTGTAAATATTGTTCGCAAACATACAAATTTACTAAAGGGAGACGGTTACGGAATATTCCGTCGGCATCGACGAAAAAAATATCCAACGCAAATGGGGATCGACACTAGCCAACAACAAATTTCCGGGTACGCCAATCCTAATACTCATCCTTTATTCCGTTGCACCGATGCACTTTATAAATAAACATTAGCTGAATATGTTGCCATTGATCATGCTCCGTTTACTCTTTGTGAAAATTTTAATTTGAAATATTTGATAAATACTACGTTGGTTCCAGCAAGCATCAACTATTCCGAAAAGTTCTCTTAAACGTGAACTTTTACATTTTTATAAAAAAAAACTTTACCAAAAATTCTTTCGAATTCAATGGACGTGTGCATTTAGGTAGCGATATTTGGAGTGATCCTTGGCAAATTCATTCTTATATGGGTGTTACGTGCCATTGGATAGGTGACGACCTGGACCATTGAAAAAAGACTTCTTGCATTTCGAGTTTTTGATGAAAAGCATCCGGTTCATAATATTTATAGAATAATTAGACAAGTTTTAGAAGAATATACTTTGATAAATAAAGTATTTTCAATTGATTTTGATAATGCTGCCATAAATACCGCTTTCATTCCCAAATTAGAAAATATTTGCAGACCCTCTTTTGGTGGATAATTTTTTCACATTAGATGTGCTTGTCATATTTTGAATTTATGTGTACAAGATAGTTTAGGAACTCTTGAGACTTCTTTCGCCCAAATAAAAGGTGCAATTAAATTTTTATGGAGTCGTGCCCATTTTATGAAAGCATGGGGAAAATTTTATAAACAACATAGGAGAAGGGCAAAAAAGTTTTCAAAAGATATTCCGACTCGTTGGAATTCTACCTACGAGTTGCTTCGTCAAACTTTTGATTATAAAGATTTATTATGTATGTTTATTTTGCAAAATATTCCCAAAATTACTTTACTTCCGACATTGGGACGTTTGCAAAAAAAAATTAGATTTTTTGAAAATTTTTAATGATGCTACTAATGCTTTATCTGGTATTTATTATCCTACTACGCATTTATTTTTAATAGAATTTATTAATATTGATAGTGTTTTTAGTGAATATGAAAAAGATACTTGAATTAGCTCGAGCTATTTTAGTAATGAGAGAAAAATAGTTGTATTATTATTTTAAAATTCCTCTTGTCTATTTAGTTGGTATTATTTTTTATCCATGTATTAAATTAGATGGGTTGCTAGATTATCCGAATGTGTATTATTATGATTATTTATATTTGGAAGATGCAATAGATATTTCAAATATACAATGAGAGGTTAAAGAATCTATAGTAATATTATATGGAGAATTTTGTGATAGATATGGTTTAAGTGGTTATGGATCTTTACAATCTATCGGTCTCACGAAGTGAGCTGGTAGTTCACTTAGTAGAGGGTACGATATGCTCAAAAGTAGACAAAAAAAAAAAAAAGGGGCAACGGTAGTATTTCCGAATTAGAAAAATATTTAACCACTCAATTTGAGTTTCGTGATGCCGAACGCAGATGTGATTTCCAAATCTTAGAGTGGTGGAAGAGTCACTCAAACGATTACCCGGTTTTCGCCATCATCGATCGCTAGATATCAGCAACCTCTTTTTTCAACGATTTGCAATGGAACAAGCATTTAGCTCGGAGGATTAGTTTTAGACTCTCGCCATTCAAGATTAAGTCCGAGTCCGTGGAAGCTCAAGCTTATGTCGACGATTGAGACGAAGGCTAGATTTTGACACCAATAGTTGGATCGAGAACATGAATTTTTTAGTGAGGATTGTGAAGATGCCACCGCCACTGTACCACAACGGATAGCGACGATTGACGATAAGGTAAGTTGGGGTTATCAAAGGTAAAAGAACTACATAGATTTTGATTCTTCTAAATTCTATCCTCAAAAAGATATGTAAGCTCTTAATGATAATTCATTAAGTTCAAGTCCATTCCTTCTCTTTCTCTTTTTTCCCCAAATTTTATTACAATGTACAATTTGATTATAATTTATAATTTATAATTTCTTATGTTTATTTTATTATTTATTATTTTAAAAATTAAATTTAAAAAACGGAATCGAAACCGCTCGGGAACCGGCCCGGAACGAGCGGTTTCGAACCGGAACCGACCCCTTTAAGGGCCGATTCTGGTTCCACCTTTTGGAGGAACCGGAACCGGCTGTTTCGTGAAATCGGCCACATTTACTCTTAGTTATTACACCTACTTCGAATTAAGGGAGAGTATTAACATGTAATTTATATGTATGGTTGGGTATTTCTGTAATTACATTTTCTCTTTGATCTAAACATCAAAAATTAGTTCATATTTGGCAGCCAGCCTTTTTCGCCACATCCGTCAAGCATTTGGAAGCACCACACACGCGATTATAAGTTCTTTTTAGGGATTAAAATTTGTCTTTTACAGCTTAAGCGGGAAGATGTGAGATCGAACTTTGAAGAGGTCCATGTTGGGATACATGTAACATGCATAGGCAAATAAAACATATAAAATACACAACGGATATAAATAAAAACCTATACACGTATCTCCGGAGGCGTAGTTCGTGCGTTTCAATCGAAAATCATATATTAATTAAAAGGGTTAAAGGATTACCTCTTGAAGCGTGCTTGAAAACTAAAAGGTTCGGATGCTCTTCGATCCGAGCCCCACAAGTGTCGAGCCTCCGGCTCGGACACACTACCAATCGTGCGACAAAAGAGAAATGAACTCGCGAGAATCACCACTTGAATTGTGCTAGCAATATTGTGGAATCAATTCTCTGCGCTCTCAAAATTTTGGTCACCGTAAGAGCAAAAGTCTAGAGAGAGTTTTCTGGTTTTTCTCTCGCACACTTATGCACACAACACACCCTACGAAACTCTGCAATGTTTTATAGATTAATTTCATCGTTGCTTGCAATGCATCACGCGCACGATCACATTGGTTGCTGATCGTGCGCATTGTGCATTTTTGTTGTACACGATCGTGCACTGCACAAACGGTCCGCAAGTAGTTGTTGACCGTGTGGTCAGCAACTACTTGCTGATCACGTAGTGCATTACCCTTTTATTTTTTATTTTTTGTTTTTTGTTTTACAAATAATAATAACAATTATTATTACTATAAAAACAAAAGGTACATCACTCTTAGGTGGGCAAATTGGGCACATCAATATGTGTCTGGACAATACGTGTATATCATTATATGCACATACGTCAATGACTGAAAATAAAATAAAATTAAATCTCATTTAATCTAATTTTAGTTCGACTAATTCGATAATCGTGATTGCAAACATATTTGCAATATCGTCTTTCCATTTAACGTCGTCATGTATTGGTTAAGGTATGTGACATCCTTAGGTTTATCATTGAGCTAGCAGTAAGACATGCACTAACACATTAGCACTTTCAAAAGAATTTATTGTCCCGATCCACCTCTAGGTCCTAGAAGCCATGAGTGACATCTAACAATATATCATGGCTACCCAGGCAGTAGTGAATGCTTTAAGAACATAATGAACCCTTTAGCTTTGATTACGAGTGTAATTTAATCCATCTGTCTTAATATATCCCAATCGAACAAAGACCATGGAATATTTGTTAAGTCACCAATTCGATCATATGCACAAATTCAATTCGACATGCATTTATACAAGACATAAACATTTTATTCTCGGTTACAACCCCGACCAAGGATTTCAATGCATTGTCATAATTAAATCGCATAGGATATCATACCTTGCATGTAACAAGGAGACAGATTCCATTTTGCGCACACGTGTGACTTCGTATGTGCATGAACTATGACCATCAAGTATAGAGACGGATCGACGAACCGTCAATGTGTGTCCTCGTGAGCCATAGTCATCCAACACACAAGTCAACACCGTGTCTCGGGTCTAAGGATTATTTACACCGACTAAAGCATGAACAATTAGACATTGACCACGCTAAAAGCTTTCATGTCGCTAATCATTCAACGCGTGTCACGTTCAAGTGAACTTGTTTGATACAAGTACCTGTGTTCTAACTCGGGCATCACAATGCCCAACGACTTGTGACTCATCGTTCCCTTAAGTATCCAATACTTAATGGCGAAGTAAAGAACACCCCCGGTCTCAACGGAATCATTGATATCCATTCAATGATCCATTGAATGGGAGCAATTTAAAGATTCAGCCTAACTGTGAATTCCGTCATGCATATTCTCAACGTTTCAAAAATAGGTCCAATCACAACCGATCTTATGAAATTTATTTATATATTTAAATAATTGAACAAATGAATAAATACGTTTTTGCCATTAATTAAATAAGAAATCGAAAGTACAACTGAAATCTCTAACATGTAACTATTACATGGTTGCTTTAGGGCATATCTCTAATAGTCCAATCATATCTAGCACTTACCAATCAATACTCTCTAATTCCCTTTCTTCACAGGAGGTGAAGGAATACTCTGCTCATGCCTAAAGAAGTTATCAGGGTCAACCTTGGACTTGACCTGAACCAACCTGTAGAAATTGCTCTTGTAATACTTTAAACCCCAAGAACTTGCCTCCATCAAGCTGTTGAAACCTTTCTTGTTCATGCCCAAATCAAGGTCTCTGTAATTCACATAGGCCTCTCTAGGATTCTTGGACACATAGGGACCCATGTAGTCGTATAGCTTCCTGATCCAGCTCATGTGCCTGGCCATGTTCACGGCCCCATTCTGCCAAGACACTGAATACTCGATATTAAATAGCGTGCCATGCCGGTGCGGGAATGGTGTTGCCGACTCGGGGACCCGCGCCATCTCGCCACCATATGGGATCCATATCATGGCTGGGATCTCCTCTTCAAGGTACATTTTCCAAAGGCCCAAGAGGCCCTTATAGGGGATTGGGGCCCTGACGAAGTCGGACTTGGACTTGAAGTAGCTCTGAAACTGAGGCTTCCCCTGGAGGAGGACCTCAGGGGCAGTCGTGTTTGGGTACTGTGCCATGTACAGGACCGACCTGATCCAGCTCATCTTGATGCAGTCGGCCGCTGTTAGGCCCAGCTGAGGGAAGTGCTTTCCCATGATCCGAAGGAGGGTGTCTGGTTCTCCTAGGAAGAGTGCATTATAAGATGTCGTCACGGTCCGGTTCTCCGTCAGTTTGGCGCTCGAGGCCAGGACGATGACTCTTAGGAAGAGCCTGTCATCGAGCTTTGGTGCTATCTTTTGCCATTTGTACAGGAGCTTCGTCGCCCCTTGTTCAAGGGTCTTGGTGACTGTGAACGCGGTCGTAGTCTCAGGCACATTGACCAATTTCAGCTTCCAAGCAAGGATTATGCCGAAATTGCCTCCACCACCACCCCTGAGAGCCCAGAACAGATCCTCTCCCATCGCCTTCCGGTCAAGAATCTTCCCCTTGGCATCCACCATTCGAACATCGAGCACGTTGTCAACCCCCAGTCCAAACTTCCGCAGCATTGAACCGTAGGCCCCTCCGGTGATGTGGCCCCCGATGCCCAAGCTTGTGCACACGCCCATCGGAAACCCGTGGACCTTGCTCTTCTCAGCAATCCTGTAATAGACCTCCCCAACCGTGGCTCCTGCCTGGGCCCACGCAGTACCCTGAGTGATGTCCACCTCGATGGCACGGAGTCTGGCCAGGTCAAGCACGACGAAAGGGTACTCAATCTGGGACACGTAGGAGACCGCCTCGAAGTCATGGCCCCCGCTCCTGACGCGCATGGCGAGCCCAAACCTCCTCGAGCAGAGGACAGCGGCCTGGACATGGGCCTCGGACAGCGGGGTGAAGATGATCACTGGCTTCGGCACCGTGGGGAGCAAGTACCGGAGGTTGTTCGCCGTCGAATTGAGGACGGACATGAAGGAAGAGACATTATTCGGGGTGTAGTACGAGGAAAGAGGAACAGAGTTCGTGGAATTGGCCGAAAGGCAACGAAAGAAGGTCTGTTCAATCGTGTAAGTCCCAGATGTCCATGAAGATGATGAGACTAAGAAAAAGAAGAGAATCTGTGAAAGTAGCAGAGAGCTATGAAGCGCCATTTTTTGGGTCGATTTTTTTCTCTGCTCTCTTCAGTTGTTACTATTGAACAACCATTTGGTGGGTCGTGTAATATATAGTGGATTTCCATGGACTAGACAACGGTGGATGATCTCATCGCGAACATCACTTTGTGTCTTCAAGGTATTCCATCAATTTAGTGTCGGGTCTCCAAATTTTTTTGCGTACTATATTCTCCACCTGTTTCTCAAACTCTAGATTTCAATGAGAGCAACAATTTGGAGCAACTGTAAGAAATGCATCAATTTTCCTTCACAGTCATAGTCACGCAAAGTAATATTAACTTCACTTTTTTGTTCTGCTGCAATAACTACGCTCCCAAAATTGTTGTCGCCACAAGCACCACTGTCGGCGGCACTGCTAGCACCTTCACCGCCACCCGTCCACCATTCTATCACACTGGCTTCAAACATATCGATACAATCAGTGTTGACAAGTTTAGTTTCCAGCGGGTTAATAAGCTCCTCAAACCATTCCTTCTGTTAGCAAAACAGAATGGAGAAGCATCTCACATCTCACAACGGTCGGACTGGGGCTTAGAAGTAGGCCGGGATCAAGATTTTTTCCCCTAATGAAACTAGAGATGGAGATTTCTCTTCCCAAGATCATATCACACCCATGTTGAATTTCGGTACACAAACATAAAAGAGGGAGTAGAAAGGTGAGAAAGAGAAATGGAGACACAAGATTTATCTTGCTTCATCCTTAAACTAGAGCTATATCCAATAAATGATTCTATTATAATTAGCATTTCTCACCTCTTATTACTTCACTCAATTATAAGCGAAAAAGATTATTATCCAATCCAAAACTACCAATAAACTACATGCCCAAACTATCGAGATTTTATGATATCTTGAGATCTCGTCTTTCTTATTAATGGAGAGTATGAACCATACCCTATAAAAATAAATAAAAATTATATATATATATATAAATATATATATATATCATTTTAACGTCTGCAAATGTCATTAGAAATTACACAAAATCCAACACCCTCTCACTGAAAAAAAAGGAAATGAAAAAAGGACTTGGTCCACATGGATCAAAGTCAATGCCGGGTCGTACATATAATTGATCATTCAATGGGACATGTCTTCATGCACATGCATTTGCACATACGTCGGCGATGACGACCTCCCGCCCACCCTCAAACCTTGTTCTTCAAGCGAATTTATGCTTTCCCTTTCCTTATGTTCTTTTAACGAATTTTCTCGAGACTTCTTTTTCCCATAAAAAAGGAGGCGCCCACTTTGTAGCCCAAAGAATTATTAATCTGTAAATATAATAAATGCACCTTCTGGCTGTGATTTAGCCGTCGTTGACCAGCAAGAGGTGTTCGTCCTTTTTTTGTTTTTTATTTTTTTATTTTTTAGCATCAAGATTTTTCCCCGAGCGCGAGGACCACTTGCTAGCAAATCGTTGATCATGCATTCGAACGATCGGTTCATCTATTTTTACACGTTCTCGTTTTGAACAGCGTTGACCGATGATTCATGAAATGTCTCGAGTTAATTAGTCAAAAAAGAAAAAAAAAAGTGGCGTCTATTATTGACAAAATAATTCAACTCATTCAATGGACTTATAATTGATCATTCAATAAATAGTTATACATATGACACTAATATAGTTTTAAATGATTTTAAGTTTTTGAGTGAATGATTAGTTTGACATGATATCAGAGTATAAATAACATATGATACTAATATAGTTTTAAATGATTTTGAGTTTTTGAGTGAATGGCTAGTCTAACATGATATTAGAGTATAAATAAGGGGTTCGAATATGGTTACTTCTTCTCAATTTTATTTCTCATGTTATTATAAATAGCGGTAGCTATTCATATAACTTAAAGGTTCATTTAATTATGTGACAATACTTCCTATTTGAAAAGGAAATCAAGGCGAGGATAAGATTGGCGTGGAATTTCGAAAGAAA
This sequence comes from Rhodamnia rubescens, assembly GCA_021437795.1. NCBI lineage: Eukaryota > Viridiplantae > Streptophyta > Magnoliopsida > Myrtales > Myrtaceae > Rhodamnia > Rhodamnia rubescens. Next base: position 786,783 of record JAILYA010000092.1, on the reverse strand, counting down.
TGAACATCGAAATCAGCATTCTCATTTCAATTGTTTGGCTGCAACAATGGAATCGATTAGGAAGGAAGTCACATTCTAGTGCTCGGTACACCGTCAATTTAGGCCAGCAAAATGGTGATCGAATTTGATGTGTAAAACTAACAAGATTGTACATGGTAAAGCAGGGTCAACGTAAGATTATTGAAATAATAAAAAGACAGAAAAAGGCATAATTAGTACAACTCTTATAATTTGTCATTTTGGCGAGACTTTTATTTCTCCATACTTTGGCAGTGTCTTTTATGTTTGCTTTCTTTCCCCTTTTGTTATTGAAAAAGTTTGGAATTTGGCCTTTGTTAAATAGAATAGATAATATCCTTATAAGTTTTGGTAACTTGGAAAGCGTTCGTAATGTTGAAAGTTAACAATTATTGTTTGTATGATAGCTCAAAGGGTAAAGCAGTAATAACTCCTTTTGACTTTTAAGTTTTTTAAAAATGGAGCCCAACCATTTCGCTCATATTATTCAAGCAAAATGTGGCTGGACAATAAGGATTGGAACTTAAAAATTTAGGTGGTTAGACTCGTATCTTAAGTTTATACCTTTAAATAGTTGACACGCCAGCCAACGAAATCGACGACCCTCTGATATGGGGTTTTCGTTAGTAGAGATTACGAAAAAAGAAGAGATTGCCAATTGCCTCCATCAAAAATATTATAGTTGCATTAGGTATAGATGTTTGCTGCAGAAATCATGGGACCATAACCAATTGGACTGACCGCAAATGGGCAGGCTGGAATCGATTGGACCGATTACTCAGCTCGGACTAGGCTTTTAGTTTGGACTAGTTTTTCAAATCCGCCCATCTGCGCTTCGGGCTCGGTTGATCTACGAGGCACGTGAGCAAGTATACAGTCAATCTAGGGACAATTACAACGGAAGTCCTAAAACATGTATTATTCAAGTACTCGAGTCCTAGAACTTTCATTTAATGCATTTAAGTATTAAAACTTATCGCGATTCCTCACCATGCTAGTGCTTCCGTTAGCTCCTTTAGCTTTTAGAGGACAAAAAGGTCCGAGATGGCTTCTTTTATTAACTTTTTGGACCATGTAAGAGTCAAAAAGCCAACGGAGCTCATTAAAGCCCAATACGGGGTCGTTTTACGTTACAAATAAATCAATATATATATATATATATATATATATATAAAAAAAATATTCTAGAGAATAAAGAAATAAATTGAAAATTCAGACAAGGGGTGGCGGGATTGGGGCCGAGGGCAAAGATAAGCAGTGGCAGCTTCGACGAGAGTCGGGAACCCTTGCCGAGGTTGCTGTGAGAGCATGCGAGGGCCAGCGGTGACGAGCCGCATCCCCCACACCATCGGGAGTTGGGCCTTGTCTTCTTTTCTAAATCAGTTTTCACCTTTGATGGATGTGGAAAAGGTCAAAAACAAACGCCTTCGCCAAATTTTTCCAAAAGGTTAACGTAGTACCCAACATGTTCACACGAAGCTGTTCCAAAAGATAAGCTTCTTCCTCGTGCTTTAGAATTTTCACTCGTTCAAGATGACCCCATTGTTTCCTCCTTTATTTTATTTTCTCCCTCCTTTTTTTACTTTACCCTCAATTTCCGAGCCATATTTTAATTATATAAAGAAAGAAAGAAAGAAAGAAGAAAAGAGGTCGAGAAGATTCCACATGACATGTCTGCATGTTTGCGAGAGAATATTCTTTTCTTTTCTTTTTTTATCTTTACTTTCGACTTTTTTCCAAATATTATAGTGGGTGCATTTTGCTTTTGTTTTAATGTAAAATATTTGAAACCTTTAAATACAATTAGTCTTATATTTTGAGGTTTAGATTCACATATATCTTAAAAATTTAGTTCTTTAATTAACAACTAAACAAAGGGCTGCAGGCACACAGGGGCGCCGGGCGTGAGGTCAAGCGGAAAAAAAAAAAGACGAAACCACAAAGTTCCAGCATGAGTCAGTATCATCCCAATCAAGGAAAAAAGAGCAATATTCCAAACAAATCAACGTGACACAGTTTCATTACTTAAAAAAAAAAAAATTAATAAAATCATCAAAACAAAACCAACAGGAGCCAATTTAACAAAAAAACCTAACAAATAACAAAACAAAAAAACCAATGCCCCAAAACAAAAAACACAATAATTTATTTAATCCCAATCTTTTGGCCAAATTATTTTATAAAATATAGGATCATATTTATTCCTAATCAAGGAATTTCATGTCCTTAATCGAACCAAAAATTACAAATTGAGTCATTTCTAGTCATTTTCTCTCCTTGAGTTAGTTATGACATTTGGTCTAAAAACCCTCAATATCATTTTTATCAAATCAATTTCACATTTTGAGCATATTGAAAATTTGACCAACTTTTGGGGACGATTTTGGGACCGAATTTTGGGGCTTCTAGTCAATTGATCATTTTGTACAAAATCAAGTCGTTACCCAAGGGTAATTGATCCTTTTAAATATGTTGGTAAGATTGGATTGGCACAATTTAGCCATTGAGAGCCTCAATTTGCCTATTTTCTCCTAGTTTTGACATTAAAATTTGAAATTTTCCTGGTTAATCAAGTCAATTGATCCAAATGCCACCACTATTAGATGGTTTTGATTTCCTAAAGTCCAATTTGAGATTAAAGTTGCAAAATTTGGTCTATTTGAGGTCTAATTAGGCCAAAATGGAAGAACCGGGTCGAACTGGATTGGACAAATCCAACCCAATCAACACGTCGACCGACCCGGTGCTCACAAAGAACTAAATTGGTTCTCTCTTCTTTGCGCCCAGGGGATGCCCAAGCAAGCAGCGAAGGAGACCTCAAATTGAACATCAAATTGGTATTACCCAGACCAACATGAGAGAACACCGGCTTGCCCAGATCAGTTCGACCCCAATGGAACATTTGGCATGTGATGGACACGTGCGTGACGGGCTGGCAAAACCGTGTCTCACGCGGGAAGGGAATTTGAAATCTGTTATAGCTAACTCGGGCCATTTCGAGGAAGTAGGAGCTCATTTGATCACAAAAACACTCTCAATAGACTAGCGAGAGAGAGAGAGAGAGAGAGAGAGAGAGAGAGAGAGAGAGAGAGGGGTTTGTGAGCTCAGTGGTGCCCATTGTCGTCGGTGACCGTGAAGGAGGACGAAGACTTTTGTCAGACTGATTGGGACAAAATAGAGCGTTCTCGATCATCGTCCGAGCTTCGTACGAGCTCAAGGAAGCTCTCGAACTCTTTCATCGAGTTCTCATCGCCAGAAAAGACAATCACCATTACCGGCCTCTCAAGATGTGCTTCCATGGTGGATCTATGATCCGACCTTGTTTTCACGTTTTGATTGATTGAGTCAAGTCTAGAAACATCCCCAAGTTCGATCACTCTTCTTTTTGCCTCGGTTTTACTCGCAAATCCATAACTGAGTCTCGCAAGCTCGCGGTTAGGTCACGAGCTCGTGAGGTCAAATCAAACTCAACCGAAACACTCGGAACTTAAGGTAAGTTTCCTTAAGACCCTCTTATGCTTCCTAAATGGTTAGCTTACGGATTAAACGTGAAAATCCTAGGATCGAGTACCGCCGGAAAGTCGTGACTGGCCAGAGTTGGTTAGGTGATATTTAGGTGGTTTCGAGGCCTGAGATTGACATATGTTGATGTTTGGGAGTTGGTTAGTTGATCTAGATAGAAATCGAAGAAGAAAATGTATGGTTAGGTGCGGTTTTAGGTGCTCTAGCGACATTCCCATAGTTTTGGCCAGTATCGCGTTGCTCCGGTCATCTTCCCGGCGAGGCTCAACGTTGACGTGGCGCCACGTGTCCGATATGTGGCATGCCATGTCAGCAAAGTGAATATCTAGATAATGGAAATAATAATAATAAATAACTGACGATCCTTATGGTGCTACATGTCATGTTCTGGTGTTTTCCAGAAATAAAAAATTTAAACAATAGAAAATAGAATAAAAATTAGGATATAATAAAAAAATCCTAAATATGCTTAATATGGTGTCGTTTTTGCTTGGTCCGTCCAAGACTCATATGGTCCGGGTCGGGCGCCTTCGGGTGCGGGTCGGGTCACCCGATCTGGAACATTTTCCATAATAAAAAAAATCAATCAAAAAGAAATGAGAAGAACCATGAAAATTTGAAGAAAATTTCTAGCTAGTTCTAGCTAGTTTGACACATTTTTCATAGTTTTGGACTTAGAATCCTCGGAAAATGATGATGTTGCCTTTTTGGGTGAATTGTCCCCAAATTGAATTCGAACCTTAATTGAACATTCTCTAAGCCTATAGGGTTTCACTATGGTCGATAAATGCAATTGTTCCCCGTCCATTGGATCCTTGATTGCGTACCTTATTTCCTTGGTTGTGATTGTTAGGATGGTCTACATTTGCTTGAAAACTTAGAAGTTGGACTTGCTTCACTGAAATTTAAAAATTGAAAACCTACATGAACAAGTTAGAAAAACACTTGACATAGGTACCGAAAGGGCGTTGGTGGCAACACCGGCCTAACCAATTCCCCGAACTTATTTTCTCTAGTTGCATCTTCTCCCAACCACTCAATAGATTTTCGGTCTACCCTCCTCAAAGACCGATGGAGACTCTAAGCATGTACACCTTTGCACATGTCACACGATCATATTAAAGATAGAAAAGCGATTAACCCCTACAAAATCGATTACTCCCCCCCCGCGACGCCTCTCGGTGGTAATTCTATATGGATTTGGGAGGACCCAGCTGAACCCTACCTTGAGGTTTAGCAATCCATTAGCCCTCCTTGATTTGAGAGGGTCGCAGTAGATAAACAACTTAAAGGGTTGCGAACTCAATGTTGAAGTATTACCCAATATCGCGTGACAATGAGTCATATGTGCTTCTTATATTCATATGGTCTTTCTCCACCTATCAATTTAAGCTTTTATATTCTACTTTCTATTATGGTATCGAGTCGGTCTTTATTCATTTTCCCAACACATTTCTCCAACTATAGTTCTCTCCAATTTCTATGAATGAATTGCTTCACAAAATAGTTTAATGGAGTGGGAACCTAACATGTCATAACAATACAACTAACATAGCTCTCCCACTACATACCTAAAAGAAGTTCAAGTTCCTAATAAGTTGCTTCAATGTTATCTCTTTTTCGTTGAATTTGACTCTACCACAAAATCTTTTTAACCAAAATTTTTTTGATTTTATTAGTAGAGACAAGTTCTATGGCCATTATAGATAGAGAAGCTAATTGCAATTTTATTAGTAGAGACATGATGTGTATGGCACTCTCTTTAATGTTAAATTTTTTTATTATTATGTTGGGCTGACAATGCAATCTAGAGGGGGATGAATAGATTTTTTCAAAAAAAATTCAGATTATGTAGAAAACAGTAAGTAATATGAAAAAAATTGGGTGACCAAATGTATGATAAAACGATATCCGAGGATTAGCACACCGGATGTACAATGGGTTCGGTTTATCTACCGAGCCTATGTCTACTCCCCACAACCGATAGCCGCAACACGAGAGTTGGAATGCACTAGTAAACCGCCTCACAAGCTACAAAAAGTATGTGAGATGATCTTTCACACGATAGATCACACTATCTTGATGGGCCTCAATACTCGAAATGTACACTCGATTTTGCATGAATAAAAGGCAACAGTGAATCACAAAATCTTTCAACACTTGAGCTTTTCAACTAGAACAATTTCTAAAGCAGCTTGAGATATTCAATTCGATTCAATACTCATTGGCCTTCATGACTTCCTCCTTTTATAAGTCTTAGCATTCTAGCCGTTAAGAAGCAAAAGAGCCATTGGAGATTGATGGGACATCTTGTCCTCACACTAGAGCAGACTTTTTCCAAGTCCGACTAGACTTGCTTAAAATAGGTGCTAAGCTATTGTTCCACACTTGACGACTTTCTGCTTGGACTCTAACATAGCAATGTACTATTCCTAAGAAGATAGAAATCCTCCCGTTGGCCTTTCCAATCAAATGTTGGTCACTTTAGCTGATCTTTCTCAAACATCAACTCGTATGAACTTTATACGACTTGTCGACATGTTCTTTTAAGCTCCGATATCAAACAATCGGTAACCGGATCTTTTGCGGTCCTTGTCGCGACCTAAAGTTTGGAAAATTTTAGGTTAATGAATTATCATGTTAATTATTCAATTAATCTAACTCGAACTCTCTCAAGCCTATACCAAATCGCAACTTAGGTTTATTTCATGAAAAATTATTCGAACCACCACTAATTGTTTACAGTGGGTCGACTAGAAACCTATATAAAAAAGCGGATGACTATTTTATTTATGTGAACCAGAGAAAATGAGTACGCGGACTTGGTTACATTACTTGGGAAAATTAATGCCCTTTTGGCACTAATTTTCATGAAAAATCCCTTTCAATTGATGATGTGAATTGAATGATTTAGAAAATGGAATGGACATATGAAACTTGAAAATCATGAATTTTTTTTTATTTTCGGATTAAATGATGGTTATGGTGAAAACATGCCATAAAATGTGATAACATCCAATTTAACTTAAGAAAATAATTTTTCAAAATCTTAACTTGTATTAGATGTTATTTAAGATATAAAAACAAGGTTTTGACATATTTAACCACAGAAAAATGGACTTTATTTACATGAACTAAAATATAGCAAGTATGAACAAAGATAAATAATAATGCCCATAAAATACCTTTTATTCTGATTTCTCTTATTAATTCACTCATTCCCAAAGATTAGGGCTATAGCAGAATTTATCCGCTACATACTCAAAGATTCGAGTCGGTATGGAGATAAAGATATAGAATAACATCATCCCTTAATCAAAGGGCGGATTACGAGGTTTTATAACAAATTATAAGTCCCATTTCATAACATCATGGATAGGGAAATATAATTTAATTTCCAAAGGGTCTAGGCACAATAGAGCATATATTATGGGCATGTTTATTTATAAATATGCATACTATAAAACAATCAAACAATCATGACCAGACGAAAAGTGAAATCAACCAAACTTGATTAAATTTCCAAAATTCTTTAGGGGTGGCCGAAAATATGAATTGGGATCCACCTTTCCTCATCCAAAGTTCAAATTTTTTTTTTTTTTTGGGACAATTACCTTTAAGAATTTTGCAAAGCATTTATGATAATTTTCAAAAAAATTGAATAGTCATCCAATTGAACTCAAATCTTATCCTCAAATCAAATATCAACATAAAATCAGAATAAATAAGATGATACAACCACCAGAGAAGCATGAAATAACTATCCAAAGCCAAAGATTATCCAAGACAAATCGGAAATTATCCAATTCATTTTTCTCACAAATTAGATAAAGTTCAATTATACTTAAACTTTATCTATAACAATCAGACAATACCAAATAATCAAGGATAAAATCAATTAATCATGGATAAAATTCTAACCAAAGCTCATCCAATAGCACATCCAATTCAGCCAAGAAAGTGAGTATGCCAAAAATTATCATCAAATTTTACCAAAAATTCAATCTTTATTGATTCATTCAATTTGATCTCACAAATCGAACAATTCGTTACTTTGAGAAAAAAAAATTCCAATCAAAATTTAATCTATTCTCAAGAGTATGCATAAAGTTCGATCTAGTTCAGCAACCAAAGTGAATTTTCAATCTAAAAAATCAGAATTTTTAATGCAATACAACCCAATTTTCGGTTCTTAGCAAAGATTGACAGAAAAAGTTTAATTTTTCCAACTTTAATCGCAAATCAACATATATTCATCAATATATATATGAACATATATGTGTTACCAATCAAACAAGCATATATCAGCAATCAAAAGTTGAGAAAAAAATTACCTTTTCTAGCTAAATTTCCAGAACGCATGCGCTTAGGATTCTCACCCAAAGCAGCCCAATTCGAGCTCAATTCTTCACAACAATACCCTCAAATAATTTAACACAAGAAGTAACTAGGTTGGATCTTCAAATAGCAACCAAAAGAGGCTAATTAACCTTAGAGACGGTGTTGAACAGCGGCAGAATTGAGCTGGGTTCTAGCGATGCTCAAAGGTGGAGATGAATGGTGGCTGGTCCGATGGTGGCGGGCTGTTAGAGCTAAACAGCGGCTGAGCTAGGACACCGAAGCATGATCGAGCCGTTGGGATGGTGGATGGCCTTCGATGATGAGCTGAATAGCAGAGCTCGGGCGAGCGGCTACACGCACGAAGGAGAATGCCATTCGGTGGGGGGGGGGCTCGACCATGGGGGTTGTCTCGACCACTGGGGAGACAATCGAACACTTGAACTACTCAAAAAGCTCTATATATTCCATCTCTTTTGAAGTGCGGAAAATCTCAATGTCGCCGAATGAACTAAGCTTGAGTGATAGGTTCTTATATAGAGCTTTAGTCCACTAGTCTTAGTAGGAATATGATTCATTCAGGACTATAAGATTAGTAATCCTAGTTACAGTAGGATTAATTTGCAGCCATTGAATTAATAGAGTCCGCATCCCATAGAACTCTAGTTGGAGTAGGAGTCTCACATTCTCGTGCTTCTAATTAATTACCCACTTAGTCAATTGGAGCCCGGATTAGACTCAAGATATAATTGCAAGCCCACAAGAGCCCCACAATTTCGGTCGTGCTCACATTCACCATCCCATGGTCAAAAATTGTAATATCCTAGGGGAGTTGGACTCTTTAAAATGCACTTAATTAAGCAATTTTTACCCGATGGCCATAACGTGATCCTTAGACATGGATATCAAATATCTGCACACCAAAAGTAAATAAAATATCAAAGGATAGTTTGTAAATCATCAAAATGTTTTACGAGATATTTCTTCAACAATCTCCCCTTTTTAAATGATGACAAAACTATCCGACAAATGTGATGTGAGACAGTGTTTATAGAGTGCAATAATATAAAGATCTACAAAGCGATTTTTCAATGATTAGGCATAATCGCAGATAAGTGATATTCTCCGAAAAGATTTAGTAAATGAATCTAAAGAAGAACCGACTGAGATGATCTTTTGACTTTGAAATTGTTTTGATCAAGATCTTTAGTCGCAGTTCAACATGTTAATATCTGCAAAGAACTCGAGAGAGAGACCATTGTTCTCTTGCCCTCGGGCTCCCCCTGTTTTTATGCTTTCCTTAGCACTTGGGATTATGCTTATCTTAGCACTTAGTACATCTTTGCATGATCCTATAAAAATCTCCCCCTTTTTGTCATGAACAAAAAGCATAAGCAGAACATGAAGTAGATGAATAAAAGAAAATTGAAAAAGCTTCATCTTCATTCATTCAAACTTTGCACCAGGGAGGTACATCAAAAGATAAGTGCAGGGTAAACAGATATAGGTAGTCATCCACAAACATTAGAAAACCACATTGGTTTTGTCTATTCAACAGACGAGAACACTTTAAGTTCCCTCCACTTCTTGCAACCTCTAGTCAAGCTTTACCAATAACTTGGCATTCTCATCATTTGGGGGTAGATGATGAACATGGGCTGCCAGAGATATACTAGTGTCGATCAACATAATTTCATTAAAGTCGCACAATGCTGAAAAGTCAAGCAATCAATTTAAAATTCTTGCAAAATCCGACAATACTTGAAGATACTTCAATTCAAAGTACGACGAAATGACATTAGAAAACTAAAAACAGGACTCCTAAACTAATAATTAAAATATAAATTCAACTTTCATTTGGTCCGATCTATATACATATGGGTGCCGACGTCATCTCGAAACCGCCTTTACTTTTTGGATATCCTTGAAACTCGTTCTGCAGCTCTTTAAGCTTTCTTCTTGAGGCGCTTTATCTCAACACGTTGTGTGATCTTCACTGAAACTTGGGGAATCTTTGGCCGTATAGCCTCCCGGAATCACATGATGATCGATGTACTCCCTTGAAGCATGATACATCTTTTCTTTACCCTTCAATGGCCTATCTAGTAGCTTCAATTCTATTGGTTGGCAATCCTTCCACACCGAACGAAAGAATGCGATAGACTCCTCGTGGTCGATGCTATGATTAGAAAAATCTATCAAGACTGGGTCGTTTAGTAATACCGACGGTAGCTGCTATAAGACACCATACTTTGTCGGGCTACTACGGATGGATAGTACTCAATGGCCCCGATGAAACTTATTAAAGGAATGGGCCCGAACCCTCGGCATGTAAGACAAGCTTCTCCAACTTGGAACCAATTAACATGCCATATGAAACCCCTAAAACTCGGATTTTTCATAAAAATCATCCATTCCGAATAATGATAATCTGGAGCCTTTTCTTGATTTTCTTTAAAACTTAAGATTGGGTTATCTAAAATACCAATCTCAGCTAATGTGAATAGCCTATCACCTTTTTTATATGGAAAAGGAACCAGATTTGCAATAATTCGGAAGATGCATATAAAACCTTTTCTTTTTTTTTGTATAAATCTAGTGAGAGACAAAAAGGTTTCCGCAAGCGCCCATGAGACAATATTTTTTCTAGAACAAAATTGTTGTACGATAGAGATTACTTGAAGATGAATAGCATTCTTCCGATAAAGGAAGACTATAAACCCGACAAATGTTAGCACAAAAATTTTGCCCATATCATATCAAGATTTAGAAGTTTCAAAACACTTGTTTGAGAAATGAAAAAGACAGCCACCATGGTGCGCTTTCAAGATTTTTCCCACGGTGTCTTTTTCTTCGTTTAAGAAATCTGCTAGGCTTGCAACATGATCAAATTCAATTGTTGGATTAATCAAATCCAAATCTAAAGGTTTTCCTATAATCTTGCCATATTCTTCCAAAGTTGGAGTGAGCTCATGCTTACCTACAACGAATGTGGTAGTTTCGGGGCACCAACAATGCGCCAATGCTCGAATAAGACCCCGTTCGGACTCGTACTTCTAGGAAGAGGAGGAATTGGCCGATCCTGGGTTGGACAAAACAACGACCGGTCGCATCAAGTCTATTGTACCATTGGCTCAACTCTTCCTTAGGGGTAGTTATGATCTAGATGCAAGCCGTTCCTTTAGTATATTCTTTAGAGGCGTTATGATCCGAATGCCACTGTTCCCATAGTATATAGACCAAGACCAACAATTAACCTAATTCATGGATTGACCCGAACGAAATTCAAAGAAGTAAATTACAAAATAAAGCAAAGAGAAATAGTTACTTTACACGATAATAATGTCAACCACATAGATAAGCGGATAAAAAGGTGAGAGTTGACATTTATAGGCTTACAAAATGAAACCACGTAGGTATGTAGATTGAGGCTAAGGGGATGTAGTTCAATCATCCCACGTGATCCCGGCTAGTCGAGTAGCGACCCGCGATTTGAAGGGTTATGAATCTATCTGCGTGGTTCACGGATGGGTAGCAAATCTCAACTTTGAAAGAAATTTCGAGACATAAGAAGTGCGATTCAAGTTACATGGTGGTAACTAGTGTTGCACGGACTTTCATAGCTAGATGGATTTAGCTGAATCATCCCTTCTTAGTACCATCCTAAGTTGTGCGTGCCCGAGTTCGGCAACGAGTTATTCGTGAGTGTGTGCAATATGAATTTAATTACAACATGCACAACGGTTTACATCAAAACACCACTTCAATAATATACAAAATTTAAATTCCAAACTCCTAGGCCTGGAAAACAGGGGTTAGCCACAACACTCCTCCCCTTATGACTCACATATGCAAAAACACTTAATACCTAAAAACAAAATAGAGTCCAATCAAAGTTTCCAAACCAGTAAATTTTTTCATGAAATTGTTTCGGACCTAAGTCCACTTATGTCTAAAATTTTTTGAAAATTTTAAACATATTCCCTAGTAGAGTCGCCAAGCTGTCCCGACCTAAAAATCGGTGTTCCTAGGTTAATGGATTGCTAGGTTAATTAAATTAACTAACCTAGCTCGAGCCCTTCCGAACTCTACCAACTCGCAACTTATGGTTCAAATAATTAACATGAAAAAAAAATTCAAATTGGAGTCGCCACTAGTCATTTTATGGTAGACTGATTAGACACCTAAATAAAGTATCGGGAGAAATACTTTATTCCTACGAACCAAAGATTCATTGAGCTCGGGAACTTGGTTACGCTAATATTTCTATTAACGCCCTTTCGGCACCTTTCATTTCAATGAAAATTATCTAAGTTGGCAACTATCAAGGATTCTTATTAAAGCTTCAAAGGTGTAATTATTTTTTATTTTTTTATTTAAATGAATGTAATGCATAAATGTAATTGTATTACGAGAATACAATTAGTCTAATGACATGAAAAAGTGACAACTATCCTAATATGACATGAATGCATGATGAATTTTTTTTATAGTTTTTGAATCCTAATGACATGCAAAGCAACATGAATTCTAGCCTACATGTTATGCAAAACTGACATGAATTTAATCTAAATGACATGTTATGATAGATTAGACTAATCTACTAATTTAAAATGAACGAGCCTTATTCTAAATGACGTATGAATGCGACATGGCATCAATGACTTATCAAATTTATCACACGACGAATAATACGACATGTCATAAATAATATGACAAAATCACATGCCAAACTATATGATATGACCGACTTTAATGATATAGCAAAACTATATGACATGACTAATCAATGCAGCATGAAAATGACATAACGGTTATGCGACTAGGCCTATATGAAACGCATATGTGAAATAAAATGTTCAACCTACATGAATGGAATGTTCTAAACCATGCAATCTACATGAATGAGATATTTTTGGTGTTTTGAATGGATTTTTTTTTTTTTTTAAACAAATCAAATCGTTCCACATATAATGCATGATCTTTTACGAAAATATTTTCCGATCCGAATTAGATAACGGATTGGATCGAGGAATCCAATCTGATGGTTAAGATTAGATATATCTATCCCCGTGCCATTTAGACAAATCTCGGGATTGAGATTAGTTCGAATTTGCACGTTGCGGGTAGAGAATCACTCCTTAATTCGAAATGATTTTCTAATCTAAAAATAATTATCACATGCTGCAATATCAGTAAATAAAATTTGCCTAACCGAATGTCATCCAATATCCACATGGAATTTAAAAAGGAAAAAGGAAAGCGAAATACGAGCATATCGAATTTTACCTAATCTGAAACAATTTCAGATTTTTGCTTCTCCTTGAATCTAGATGGAACTTGCAGATGAAGTTGCAATTGTCATGGACCTACGGGTCAAGCTTGCACCCCACCGGATTGGCTCGGATGAATCGCAAAACGGTGAAAGATTTTCACAGCTGGGCTCTCGAGTCTACAACTCCCGGTTCTTTCGATTTCGGGACTGGACAGAAATCATCGGTGATCGAGCAGCAACTTTGTTGATGAGGAGGAAAATAGGACAGCGGTGCCACCGCAACAGCAAGGTCACAGAATCGTCAAAACAGCAGCTTCAGTGTGGGCATGGTTAGCTTAACAAGATTGGTCCACTAATGGTCAACAACAGCTCTCAGACTCCTTATTGCATGATATTGTCTTACGTGGGTGATCTTTCAATGGAAACCAAGCACTAATGATATCAGGACGTGGAAAGCACTGGCATGGGCTGATCTCCAAACCACACGTTTATTGTCCCATAAAACTTCTCCTGCATTAACCTCTTCGAGAAAATTGAACAAGTGAAGATTTCGAAAGAGAACGACCTCGTGAAAATTCGTGGAAAGGCTTTCGAGACTCCTTGGCATGGCGATCAGTGTGATTGCCGAACGGTGACTACGGTTAAGCAAGGTCGTGGGACGCACCTGCAAGAGGGTTCAGCCACGGAACTCTTGTGCTCTCTTTATTTCGCTCTCTATTTTTTATTGCTCAGAACATCAATGGTGTGCTAGAAGCTCTCTTTCTTTACGTGAATTCTCTTCTGTCGCCCCCATTCTTTTTCGTGAAGGCTACCCTCATCCCAATCACAGTACTCTCGCTCAGTATCTCACTTTTTCTTCCTTTCTCTCTCCCGTACGAAGCCCCCCAAAATGGACGAAGCTGCCTCTCCCTTTTGGCCTTGTGGTATTCAGGAGCTTCTATTGACTTGTGGACCTCCTGACTTTTCTGCACTATAATACTGTGAAGCCCCCTTTTTTTTTGACTCTACGTGCGGGCCTCATCTTAAATAGGCTCGCTCACTGCCTTCCACTTGAAGGCACCGCATATCCTCCTCCTCTTTTCGTGTGATTGTGCAAATAAAACATTCCCACAAATCTCTCAATCTTTTTTATTTTCCCGCTTTTGCTTCCCCAAGTAAACGGTTATGCACGAAGATCATGGGGCTATGCCGATTCTCTCAAATCTTGGTCAATAGACTAAAGGTTTCAAAAATTCAACTTCCACGTTTGATTTAGACCACCTAGATGAATTATGGGCTTATTTCAATTAATCAAATTCTAAACCATTCAATTAAGCCCATCAATCATCGACCCGATGAATATGCGAAATGTATGAGGCCACGTCCATACGACTAGCTCAAGCCCATTTTTATTTTCGGTTCAATTAAAGGCAAAGTGCAATGCCTAAATGACAAAATTAAATATGAATAATGACTTAATTATTTTTTGTGGAAACTAAAATTAATTCCTTATTTTTTTATGCAAATTAATGATGGAAAAATTTAGGAAATTTAGGGATTCCGCTTGAAAGAACCGGTGGAGCGGGACCAAAACACCAAATGATCCAATTTTCACCGAACCGAACCTATCTCGCCAACAACATCCCTAGGCCTTAATATACCAAAACAGCGCTACCAGGCCCTCCCACACCGGGAACAGCGCCAGTTAGTCGTACAAATTCCGGCGGACCAAGACCTCCCATTTTATTGTTCGAACTTCAATTTCAGCCACGACCACATAAAAGATGCCAGAAACTAACCTACCTATTTTGACCGCGAACGCGTCCATTCAAAGGCTACAGATTCGGGCCTTCGGCGAGCTCCGAGGCTCGGTTGTGGCGATTTAAGCTCAATCGATGAACAAAAATGATAAGCAGCTAGCTTCTGTCTAGATTCGAAAGAACTCATAAATGAACAGATAGTACGTTCGAGATCAACAACCGAAAGTAAGACCTCAAAAACCAACCCGAAGACATTTTATCGAACAGTTAACGAACAGATTCCAAAACTTGCTCAAATCATTTGTCGAAGATCCACCAGAATGGCAACAAAACCGATGAGTTAATCACAGTAAATGCACATTAGGGACTATAGGTTTCGGTGCGATTCGATCAAGGCTGGAATCGGACAAAATGCACAGTAGATTAAGAGCGAAAACAGGATAGGTTGAGCTCGAAAGAGACAAACCTGTTTTGCGACTTCGATGAGATTCCACGACGATTCTGGAATTCCCTGAAACCTGGACGAAGTCAAATCTACGCTGGCGAAGCTCAATTGTATGTGGGGGGGGGGGGGTTTTTTTTTTTTTTCAACCCCCCGGGTGGTTTTTTTCGAGAATGGCTCTCTGTCTCTAAAATGATCTCAACTGTCTCTAGGATCTGTTGAGAGTCAAACCGTACATCAAATTAAGCTTTTCCTTTTTCCGTTTTTTTGTTACTGGAACGCGTCTGAATCATCTTAAACAGCTTTCCCAGATTTTGAGCTCCCGCCCAATTCTGTTACCAGCAAGCCAGCTTGGCCTCAATCGTGCTCGTTGCCAGTCGGGCGCGCAAGGAAGAACTGAACAAAACACTTTTGTGAGTTTGGGTTGACCCGGTTGGATCAACCCAACCCGGTTGACCCGGTTTCGTGTTTTTGGGCCGATTCAACGCCCATTTGACCTATCTTTATGAAATTAAAACTAAAATTGGACTTTGAGACATGTTTAGGGCTTGGGCATAGGGGAGGTTTCGATCAATTGGTCCAATTATGCGTCAAAACTCCAAATTTCTTGTCATAATTACGTGTAAATTGACCAATTGAAGTCCTTAACGTCAAAAGTGTGCAAATCAGACTTCTCCATTGTGTTTCTTAAGGTCAATTACACTTGGGTAATGATTTGGTTCCGCATGAAAATGACCAATTGACTAAAAGCCCCAAATTTGGTCCAAGATGTCCCAAAATTAGGTAAAAATTCGAATGTGCTCAATTCATGAAATTGATTTGACCAGACTATAATTAAATGCCTACGGATCAAATGTCAAAACTAACTCAAAGCCAGAAAATGACTAGAAAGGCCTCAATTTGTATTTCGATTTGGGTATGAAAAGTCGCAAGTTGGGAATAACTATGACCCCAACCTAATTTTATAAAAATGATGCGGGTAAAATGAAATTGTAATTAAAAATAAGACTATTGACTATTTTTTTCCAGAATTTTCTGGCCTCCTTTGGTATTGTTTTTTTATATAATTTTTGGCTATTTTCTAATATAAATAAAAATTCCAAAAGAATTCAGAAAAAAATTTTTTGTTTAAAATTGTTTCCTAAGACTTGGCAAAAGGGTTCCAAAGATGACTTTTGATTTTCGTGAATTTTTATTTATTTTTATTATTATTTTAAAATAAAATGACCAAAAATCATGTATCTAACATAATGCGAAGTAGAACGCTAATAAACGAGTCGACACTAGTATTTTCCTTTCGGGATCGAGCTTCCTAAATTTCCTTATGTGGCGAATGATAAGTCTATATAAGCCAAAATATAAATGTCGACAGGCGGTTTCTCTCATCACGCAAAATCTTCTATCTAAAAGGAAAGGAAAAATAGAATAAGTTGTGTTTCCCGTTGTGGTGCGAAAATTCTCCACCACAAGGCGACTCCCTTCTTGATGAGTTTTGTGATTAAACAAGAGTTACGGACACTAATTTTTTCCTTCCCCACGAGGCCTAGTGGCTCAGTCTCACCTCTATTGGGGACGGCCCGAGCTCGCCTTGTGCGAGGAACGAGGATGGAAGAAAATGGATTCTATACTCCGCCTCGAGTGCATTATTTTGTTTTCCTTTTTTTGGCTTCTCATATTATTATTATTACTGTGTGAGATTGGTAATATTAATACAAATTCCTCGTTAGAGGCATCAAATGTGTGGGCGAGGTTGGGTTTGGGTCGGGTCAAATATAGTTCAACCCATATTGATGTGTCTAACCCGTTTTGACCCATATTCAATGACCTATACCCGATCCGACCCATTTTGACTCATATTACTAAATCATACTAATATTTTAATAAAATATATATAACTCATTTAACCTATTTTAAGCTCTTCACATATATATGTTATGATAAAAACTTCACATCAAATAAAAAAGAAAATAAAAAAAAAAATTAGTAAATAAAATAAAAAATAAATCATACAATAAAAAGTTAAGTGAAAAATTTTCCTATTTTTTTAATTTTTTTAAAAAGTCTATTTTTATTTATTTTTAAAATATTTTTTAAGTCAATGAATTTTTTTCTTATTCTTTTTTTTTTTTTATTTTTCAAATATTTTTTAACCAAGTGAAATTTTTTTCCTTTTTTATTTTTTTTTTTAGAATTGTTTTATTTTTTTTTAAAATATTTTCAATCAAGTGAAGTTTTTTCCTTTTTTAATTTTTTCTGATTTCCCTTCTTCTCCACCTTCCATCCCACACGTTATCATCAGTCATCACCGTTGTTGGGAAAGCAAAGCAAGATCTGGTCTCAGATCTCGTTTAGAATTGATTTTTCCTTGGGCTCCTCCAGCCTTCCTTTTGGATTTTCCCTTTAGATCATCAGACTCTAAACGATCTTAGCAGCTTTCGCCCTCGGATTCTCCCTCGCGATCGCCTCACGGCCGGCCGCCTAGTAGTCGTAGTTGCAGTCGTGCCGATCGGAGTACCGGTGCTCCAAACAAAAGAGTTCTCTGCGCCGACATAGGAATCCAGTGAGGCCTACCTTCCTCCGGCATCCGGAGCACCAATTCACTTCTTGCTTGGGGTTTGACTCGGTTGAGGGAGGCGAAGCAGCCGTCTCTCTTATGCTCGTCCCCGTTGCAACTTACGAATCTTCTTGGCGGAGAACCTGAGATCCAAGGTGCCGGCGGCAGAGGAGGAGGAGGAAGTGGTGGGGGGCGGAGGAGGTACCAGCGGTGGAGTACAGCTGCGATCGGCGGGGTATGGCGGCACACGGCAGTTAGCCGCAGGAGCACGGCAGCGACAGGAGAAGGGATGGAGGAGTACAGCGGCGATCGGGCGGCGCCAGCAAATGGTCGGCGGATGGCGGCTGAATATAGCAGCGATCAGCAGCGTCGGCGGAGGGTCAGCTTATAAAAATAAAAAAAAAAATAACCAAGCCTTTTAAGTACTTTGGCCCATTTGCAACTTATAGGACTACCTTCATGGGTCTAGAATGGGTTCGAAATGGGTCAGAAATGAGTTTTACGTGTGACCCATTTAATTTCACTTCAACCTTTTTGACCCATTTTTTAGTGGGCCTCTAAAAGTTAATGACTCATATAAGACCCATTTTATACAAAATATGAGTTAGATATGGGTTTATCACCCATATTGATAGCTCTATTCCCCGTTCCCCGCATGATTATCCCACCACTAGTTTTGTGGCAATTTTATTAGGTTGATCCGATCTTCGGATGAGAAATCTCCATGACAAGTTTCAATTTGGGAAGAAAATCTTGCTTCTAGTCTAACCCTATGCCCCAGTTCGAACCATTGCAAGATGTTTTTCCATTTAGTTTTGCCGACAAAAGTAATGGTTTGAGAAGCTTAGGATCTATTTGGCAACGATTCGATCCGAAAAAGTTATTATGATTAGAATCATATTTTCCGATTCTATTCCCCGGATAATTTTTAGAGAATCGAAACACATTTGGTAACTCGCATAAATTTTCTATTCTCGGGGACAACAAGTTATTTTTTTAAGTCTTTTGCATTTTTTAAAATTTTTAATTCCCCTTTTAAATTTTTACATTTTTTTAATTATAAATCTTATTTTTAAATTTAATTTGAAAAATAGTTGTTAGTAAATTTTCAAATCAAATTTTAATTTTTTTAAAAATTTAGAAGTCCACGTGGACTTAAACTTTTTAAAAGAACTAAGATGTTGTTCTTTTTTATGATTCTTAAAAGTGATTCTTTTTTTCAGATTCAACTTTTTTTATTATGATTTTTGTTCCAAAACTATTCTCAAGAATAGAATCAAAATCAAAATCATTTACGTTACCCTTTTTTGTTGTGGAGAATAGAATTAGAGAATCGGAATCATTACCAAACAAGCACTTGTTAACTATTGAAACTAAACTTGTCAACGCCAAATTTATTGATATATAACCCTTAGTGTACATGCGACTTAATTAGTCGATCAACTTTAAGCCAAAACTCACTTAGTTACTTAAGTAAATTAAGACCTACATTCATATGCCCAATTATAAAACTTAAAATTAGTAATGGTAGGATGTATAATGAGAGATAGGGGTGAGCAATTTTAAGTTCCGTACAAGTTCCACCTAGAACTTGAAACCTACCCATCGAAATAATTTTCTCATTTTTTGAACCAGAAACATACCTTACATGTCCAAACTTGAAACTTACTCGCCACAAGGTCTAAGGTTTATTCGGGCTCTACATATATTATTAATTGAACGATTGCGGTAAGTCATCACCTTTTAATGACAACCATTTACTATTATAATCCACTAACGACAACTCATATTTGGACATGAATAAATATAAAATATTAACAAAGTAAAAGTCTTAATCATAATTATTGCCAAAAATGGAAGCTCGGACTAATGGTTCTACTTTACACACTTATCATCGACGTCATGGAATACTTGCAGGATTATGTGAAAACATCTATTGAAAGAAACACAAAAACTTGTTTCAAGTTTCAAGTTTCAGATTTCAACTTTCATTTACCTAGTACTTGAAACCCACTATTGGAATAGGTTTCATAATTTTTAGAATGTAGAACCCACCCTACATATCTTAAAATCTAAAAAGCTGGACTGATTTTCCACCAGTCCGATTCCAAGTTCTAGGTTCTATCTTGGAACCGTGCTCACTCAAAATAAGAGGGACTCTTTGAATAAGAAGCTAGCGAGATAGAATGGTGGATGGTAGGGGTGTCAACGGGCCAAGTCTCGGCCCCGCCCGAGACGACCCAAACTAAATAATACCGGAGCTTGACCCGGCCCAATCCGGGGGGGGGTCGGGTCGGGCCGAGCCTAATTATGGATGAATTCTTTTATTATTATTATTATTATTTCTTTTTTGAATCAAAATCAATTAACAAATCCATCAAATGAAAGAATACAAAAAAAAAAATTAAATTAAATTAAATTAAAAAGAAAACATTAGTGTTAAAAAAACTCGGGCGGAGGGCCGGCCGAGTATCAAACGCTGCCCGAAAAGGCCCGAAAATTAAGTGAATTTTCAGTCGGGTCGGGTCGGGCCGACCCACTTAGCCCAGGCTTTTTGACACCCCTAGTGGATGGGTGGCAGTGAAGGCTCTAGCAACGGTTGCGTTTGACGAGAAAACCCTATAGGGAGCATTATTATGGCAGAAGAATGGGGAAGGTAATGAACAAAATGTAATGCCTCCTGTGAGAATGCATCAAATAAAATGGCATCTGCTTCTCGATTTTCAAAGGGAAAATGAAAGAACTTTTAACACTAGACATTTTCTTAGAAGCAGTTTTCAATCAATCAAATAATGAGGAGATAATGATATAAATATTTCATATTTTGATCTAATATTTAATGTGATCTTTGAACTTTAAATTTGTTCAATGTAATTCCATGAACTTCAAATTTATTCGGTATGTTCTTTGAACTTTAGCCCTACGTAATGTGTTCCATAAACTTTAATTTTGTTCAATGTGATCCTAGAGTTTTTAGTCCATGAAATGTATGAAAATCAAGAACAACTTTGAACTATTTCATGCAAATTGAAGAGGGAACTACCAGCTTGACAAACTAACATAGTGGGCGATTATTTCGACTACTCAATCTCCCAATCAATGAGTAATTTATGCAAAACACAAGGTGATGGTGTGGATCTATGATTGAGATTGTCAAGAAAGCATTTTCCAATTGAATATGTACTAAAAGTTCAAAGACCATATTGAACAAATTAAAAATTTGGGGGCAACATTGCATATTGGAATAAAGTTCATAGATCATGTTGAATAAATTCAAAGTTTAGAGATCATATTACATATTAGACTAAAGTGGGCTAAAGTTCAAGGATAATTTATGTTATTCACCGTTAATGAGGTACCCTAAGAAATTTAGACATCTAGTAGTTGAAGGTTGCGTGAGGGAAAGCACAAGCCGTAAAGTTTTTGGAAAAGCACAAGTCGAAAAGACTGTTAGTACAAGCTAGCAACTAAATTTTTTTTCATGAAAAGCACAGAGTAAAGGAGAAAGAGTGGTTTCTGGAATAACCACTGAACTGTAGATTATGGAAGAGAAAATTGATTATGTTGGGTGACTCTAAGGCCAATGGTCTGCTTCGAGCCCAAAAAATAATAATTAACTAAAAATTATTGTGGGATTTACTTCCTTAAGAAAACGTGGCTCACAACATATTGAACCCTCATGATCACCAAAAGAATGTCATGTCTTCGTCTCGACTTTGAGGGAATATGCCGAACTTGGGAGGCCGGTTACCTTTTACTTGGTTCAAAGCTTAGACATCAATCCAATGATGCATTTTCGCCATAAGATTTTGGCAATAGTTACATTAAACGACCCCACGCTAAATTGATGGAAGACCTTGGATACCCAAAGTGATGTTCGCATTAGATCATCCCCACGTTGTATATGCCATGAAAATCCACTATATATGCCCGACCCACCAAAGGGTTGTTCAATTGAACCGATTGATGAGAGCACCGCAAATCGACCCCAATCAAATGGCGTTTCATAGCTCTCTGCTACTTCCACAGATTCTCCTGCTTTTCTTGGTCTCGTCGTCTTCGTGGACATCTGCGACTCACCCGATTCAGCAGACCTTCTTTCGTTGCCTTTCGACCAATTCCAGGAGCTCTGTTCCTCTTTCCTCCTACTACACCCCGGGTAATGTGTCTTCCTTCACGTCCGTCCTCAACTCCACGGCCAACAACCTCCGGTACTTGCTCCCGACCGTGCCGAAGCCCGTGATCATCTTCACCCCGCTGTCCGAGGCCCATGTCCATGCCGCTGTCATCTGTTCGAGGTGGCTTGGGCTCGCCCTCCGTGTCCGGAGCGGAGGCCACGACTACGAGGCGGTCTCCTACGTGTCCCAAATTGAGTGCCCCTTTGTGGTGATCGACCTGGCCCGCCTCCGCGCCGTCGACGTGGACATCCCCCAGGGGACAGCGTGGGCCCAAGCTGGGGCGACGACTGGGGAGGTCTATTACCGGATCGCTGAGATGAGCAGGGTCCACGGGTTCCCGATGGGCCTGTGCACGAGCCTGGGCGTCGGGGGCCACATCACTGGCGGGGCCTACGGGTCAATGATGAGGAAGTTTGGGCTTGGGGCCGACAACGTGGTCGACGTCCGGATGGTCGACGCCAAGGGGAGGATTCTCAATCGGAAGGCAATGGGGGAGGATCTGTTCTGGGCACTCAGGGGAGGCGGCGGAGGCAATTTCGGCATAATCCTGGCTTGGAAGTTGAAATTGGTCAATGTGCCTGAGACTGTGACTGTGTTTACAGTCACCAAGACCCTCGAACAGGGCGCGACAAATATCCTGTACAAATGGCAAAAGATAGCACCGAATCTCGACGACAGGCTCTTCATCAGAGTGATAATCCAGGCCTCGAGCGCCGACCTGATGGCGAACCGGACGGTGACGACCTCCTACAACGCCCTGTTCCTAGGAGACGCGGACACCCTCCTTGGTATCATGGACAAGGGCTTCCCAGAGCTGGGCCTGACACGGTCCGACTGTGTCGAAACGAGCTGGATCGGGTCGGTCCTGTACATCGCGGGGTACCCGAACACGACCGCCCCGGAGGTCCTCCTCGAGGGGAAGCCCCTGTTCCGGAACTACTTCAAGGCCAAGTCAGACTTCGTGAGGACCCCAATCCCCGAGAAGGGCCTCTCGGGCCTGTGGAAGATATACTTCGAGGAGGAGGTCCCATTCATGATATGGAACCCGTACGGCGGGGCGATGGCACGGGTACCGGAGTCGGCGACACCGTTTCCGCACCGGTGTGGCACGCTGTTCAAGATCCAATATGTGACGGCCTGGCAGGATGGGACCAAGGACATGGCCAGGCACATGAGCTGGATCAGGAAGCTGTATGACTACATGGGTCCATATGTGTCCAAGTATCCTAGGGAGGCCTACGTGAATTACAGGGACCTTGATTTGGGCATGAACAAGAAAGGTGTCAACAGCTTGACGGAGGCAAGCTCTTGGGGGCTGAGGTATTACAAGAGCAATTTCCACAGGTTGGTTCAGGTCAAGACCAAGGTTGACCCTGATAACTTCTTTAGGCACGAGCAGAGCATTCCTACTCATCTTCGTGTGAAGAAAGGGAATTAGAGAGTAGCGACTGATTAAGGGCAAGATTTGCTTGGTCCCCTTCAGAGTTTGATGACTGGTGGTTGTCCCCCTTCTTTTGTCTTATTATTTATAGCCTCAAAACCAGACTGTTGTTTTCACGGCTATAACTTTATTTTCTTATGTCAATCTCATGTCGTCCTTCCTATGCTGTAAAAGACGTTCTCGAATTCCTAGAAAAAAAAAAAGAAGAAAAGAAGAAGCTAATCATGGAATGAACAGCGCTTCAAAAATGCTTTAGGGACATGATGGCGAAAAACAGGAGAGGTGGCTGTCATTTTCGAACATGAACCAGCATGATCTATGTTTCCCAAGATTGACTATAAAGCGGCGTCAACATCGTCTTGTCTGATGTTTCCACGTGTTCCACGATCTAAAACCCTAGCTTAGGGTTTTGACGCACGGGGAAATTTCTTGACCGCCAAGCAAATTATAGCCCCTGAATAAATAGCCAACACAATAGTGCATTTTGCTGGTTAAGTCACCCCCTCATCTACTTCTATGGTTGGACCCAAGCACCAAATTCCGAATTTCTTGACCTTTTGGGATGGAGATGTGGTCCATCCAGACTAAGTTCACAAGCATCATGATCAAATACTAATAGTTTACCGCACCTAAGTTGCGCATGCCTGAAAAAATTGTCCAAAAAATGATAAACCTATTACACGGCGGTAATTATTGTCATAAACATTTCAACTGTGTCAATTTAATCCCAAACTTTATAATTGTGATATTTTAGTCACAAAGGTTTTGATAATTTTTCAATTTAGTCTTAAAATTTTTTGACAATTTATTAATGTAATCTTTTCGCTCAACTATCCAAATAATATGATTAGGATTAAATAGGCAAAATTTCAAATGACTTATGACTGAATTGGTAAATAGTCAAAACGTTTAGGACTGAATTGGCATAATTGTAAAGGTTTAAGATTGAATTGGCCATCGTGCAATAAGTTTACAATGTCTTTGGACAATTATCCCTCTTATCTAAAGACCTTTGTGGGGAAAGTCAATTTGTATATCATGACATGGGAAATGATTTAGTTGAATCACATGAAGGGCACTATTCCATTGCCCGCGTCATCAAGAGGAGGGGGGTTTTATATATTTACTCTCACATTGATCATCTTTTGTTTGGATTTATTACCCTTTTTCGTCCTATGAGATCACGGGGATATGGGAGGTGGTCAATCCATTTCAGTTCACTGTTACCTTGTGAGTGTGAGGAGTGAGGAAACCTTCTGACCCCCTTTATGTCTACTCATTCGATGCTTATGTGAGTGCGGAGATGTCATTCACATCTCTTCTGCTTGTCTAACGTTAGTTCTCCTAGCCCTAGGACCACCTACTTTTTGATGAGTAATATCATAAAATTTTTATTTTGATTTCGGGCAAATAAGGATCGATTGTGGAAATCTTTGACAAACACAATCTCTTTGATTACAGGACGCGCCATTTATGTGCATCTTGTAAGGCCTCATTCACCAGGCCTAGCACGATATAAATAGTGAATTTGTCGCATTCGGATGAAATGTTTGACCGCTCAATTAACTTCTTGGAGATTATATCTGTACTCCAGCACTCATATTATGAATTTCTGGAGGATGGCTTCTAGGGCAGTCAATTTTAATTCTTTTCTAGGTTTGGCACGCTTGTTTCATTATTGCACTTCTAGGTCCCTAACTTTTTTCCTTGTGGAGTCCTCTATCTTCTTTTCATTCATCCAATGGAATCTTCTAACTATTGCCAAATGTGAAATCCAATACCTTATATCGGCAACTCAGATAATTATGTTAGCAGGACACTACCAATGCCAAGAGAATTGTGATGTGGAACTGGAGTCTTCTTATCTTCTTTTCATTCATCCAATGGAATCTTCTAACCATTGCCACATCAAGGAACGACGGGCATCTAACACTTGGTTTCTGTATCTCCTTCATATCCTTCCAACCTAATCCTAGTATCATATGTTCCTAGTAGCATATAACGCATTCCATATGTCGAATTGAGGGCTTTGAATTTGAATCACTGAGTTCAATTTTTACTAAATGAAGAGAGACATGATGTCTTGCATGAAGTCACTTCACCAGTCAATTAGGAGCATACGCACGAGAACCGGAGCAGTTGAGTGTCTATTATTATAGACAATCAAAGCATGGGAAGAAAGATTTTATTGACTAAAAGTACGCCCAGCAGTTGACGGGGACTGCACAACCTGAGGCTCCTCTCTCTCATCAATCCGAGCCTATTATTACCGTTCTAAAATGAATATTATTTTGTTGACAAATATTTAAACAACGAAAGTTCGCCATTTTCAAAACACCACCTTCCTCGTGTTATGCACAGTCACTGCATCACGATTGAATAAGATTTGTTCATCAAGGCTTCATTCGTTTCGCAAAAAAATATGATGTTTCTAGAAAAATATTTTGTGGGAAGCCATTTTTCAGGAAAATGATTATTTTTCGGTGTTTGGGAAACTCGAAAATGAATTAAAAAATACCTTCATCATTCAATAAGACAATATCTTCCGTCGTTTGATTTTTTGGGCCGTTGTTCCCGGAAATTGCTAACGTGGATTCGGCCATTCTACGTGACACGAGAGGCTTTAGATTTTTCAATGAATTTTTAATTTTCTTGTTTTTCTTTTCTACTTATTCTCTTCTTCTTGTTTATTTTCTTTCTTCCTCTCTAGATAGCCGACGACCGGCCATAGATGAGGCTCGGCCTCACTCCAAGCCGGTGAGCTCATCTCTCGCCGTGGCCGGTCACCGGCCGTTGCCACATCCGACCATCGGCAAAGGAATAAAGAAAAAAAAAAAAGAAAAATCAAAAATAAAAAAATCAAAACTAAAAAAAAAATAATTAAAACTAAAAGAAATATGAAGGAGCGTAGGGATTGAGTGTGTTTTTTTTTTTTTCATCAATGAAAAAAAAGAGTTATTCCGTGAACCGATCCCCCAAAAAATCAAAAAATACTTTTTAAAAAATTATTTTTTAGGAAACGAACGGAATATAATTAAAAATGTACCATGTGCGCTCGTTGACAAGACTCAATTGAAAAACCGCAAAGGCGAGATTAATACAAAACCCGGTAGGTGGAAACAATCACCAAAAAGCATTCCGACAGATATCATTAACAAACCCTAGCTTCACTGTGGCAGGCTAATCTACACGAGGGTTCGGGAGTTAAAGTCCTTGATAGAGCAATAATTGGGGAAGTAGGGAACAGATTTTCAGTGTTATTATAGCAAAAGGGCATGAGAACCCGCGGGCCATGACCACGATGAAGGTTCACGAAAGTTCAAACATAGCAGGACAAACTCACGGTTGGCTTGGCAGTTGAGGAACGACAAAATCCCAAGTGATTGTCTGGTTTCACGGATATGATTAACGTGAACAAATGTCGTTTGGCATTTTGCGGCTCGAGTTGGACTTTGGGAATGGAATGTGTCGTCCACACAAGGGCACAAAGGATATGGAATTGCAAAGAGTTGGTGAAAGGGGTTTGAGCCGAAAGAGAGAGGACAATCAGCATTTCAACTGCCCCAGCAAAAAAGATATCGATGATGCATTCATAATCTTCTCTTCGAAATAAAGTATGGACGCCAATTTTGACCCGCGAAATTTAGTTAGGATACGCTACTAGCTAAGTTTAATATTTTTTTCAACGATTGAAGTAATTTTTCTAAAAGCTAGTTCGCCTATTACCATCGCGGCTTTGCCATTAGCAATCCGGTCCCCTCTCCATCGCTAGTAACTATTTCATCTTTGAGAATTGATTATATAACAATCTTTGGATGACTATAAGATTAACGGCCTATTTTGGGCAAAAACAAATCGATTAAGTATTATTGTGAGGTCCACTTTTTAAAAGAATATTTTGTCTACAACATACTGTTATTTTCACGGTAACTTAAAAACTATTATGCTAGCAAAACCCTTCCTTTTTTTTTACTATAATAAACGTGCGAGATGTTGCTTCTTTGGTATGATGCGTATGACAATTCACAACCAACCAAATTAATGGAGTTCCAATGCGTACAAGATAGATATTTGAAAAAACCATGATGGAACCGTTGTCAATTTTACTGTCGACTAAGCCTGTCACTTGTTGATTATAATCAAGATTTGGTCATTTTTCGGTGTCAACAGATTGAAACATCGAACCAGATGACTTCTTTCCGTGCTCAAAACTCTCACTTTAGCTGGAATGGAATCCCTGGTCGGCATTTTATATTTCCCTGACCTACCTTTATGTTTTTACCTTTTTTACTATGTACTGTGGGCTCGATAATAAGCTAGACAACAGTCCTTTTCTTTGCTATTAACTTTAAAAAAGTTAAAGCTTCTTTTCCTTCCGTAATTGCTCGCAAATTCTTTCACATCCCTAAGTGGACCGAGCAAAAGCTTAAAAAGGGACATACACTCTGCTGATTAAATGCCTTCTCAAAGGGTCCTTTTACGTTTCAATCACATGAACAGATCCTTGCGATATCGATGATCCAATGAGGTGTACGATGGAGTTAAAAGCAACCGTGTTGCTATGCGATTTACTGCATTATCCGTTTCTACGACGGTCTTGGGCTCTCCACGCGCGGCCCTCTCGCTAAAGCGGACGACTTAAATCTTAAAAACGCCGCATTGGACCGTTCATAAGCGGCCCATTTGGATTTTTTTTTTTGTCAAAATAATATTTTATTCACTTTTTCGATTGAAATATAAAAGAGAAATATCTCAGTTTAAAGAGCATAACGTCAAATCCAGATAAAAGATAATTTCAAAACAGAATAAGTTGCAAATAATAAGAGAAATCATCAAAACAACGCTTTAGGTCACACACTCAAAAAATACACTATGACTTCTTTATATCAAAATTGGTGG
Source organism: Rhodamnia rubescens (assembly GCA_021437795.1). Taxonomy (NCBI): domain Eukaryota; kingdom Viridiplantae; phylum Streptophyta; class Magnoliopsida; order Myrtales; family Myrtaceae; genus Rhodamnia; species Rhodamnia rubescens. The sequence continues at coordinate 758,377 of JAILYA010000092.1, read as the reverse complement.
CCGATCACCGAATCCGTCTTCAATAATTAGCACATACCAAGAACTTTCATCTGACATTACGTTTTGCCTTTTGGACGGTCCACGCCTATGTTTGGTGTCCCCAACACCATCACCAAATAGAGTGAAAAGGTGCCCATTTGGACTTTGAAGGTACGATATTTGCCATCATCATCGAATATGGATAATTGTCCAACAAGTCGCTCATTTGACCTCCCACTTGCCTTAGGAGGCTAATTCCTTTGCTTGCTCACAGAACCCCATTCCGAGCTCCATCCCAATTGTCAAAGGGGCAATATCCATTCGGTCAATCAAGCTTCACACTTTCCCTTCCCCATGGTTTCATCGGATACAAAATTATGACGTAAAAGAAAGATAAAGAAAAGAACGAAAATATTTAGAAATTAAAAAAATTTATTGCAAAAACCATTCAATATCAGCACCGGTCATGCCATGGAGGAAGGCCGGTGTCCACATCAGTAATTTCCTATCTAAATTGGGCATATGAACTATATTGAAAAATCGTCAAGTTTTAAGACTAAATTAGCCAAATTGAGAAATTTAGGATTAAATTTGTTGTTGTACAAAAGGTTTGAATTTTTTTGATAATTTTTCCAACTAAAATGTGGAGGATGTAAGAGGACAATCATCCTTCTCTCAAGGGGACTTCGTTAATATTTTTTTTTATCTTTAAATAGCATTACGTTTACATCTATGTCACCATCTATCGCTGCCGGAGAGAGATGAAATTCCTTGTTCTTATTTGGTGCAGGCATAGAATGGAGATATCAGAGGCCGCAGTGACACATGCAAACAACCAGTTTTCATATATCATTTACTTAAAAATTGTTAAGATACACATATGAATTGCGTTAGAAAAGTTCCATATTAGAGAATTACTATGGTGTTGAGCGGTTGATATATCTAAGTTGACCTATAACTCATTGACTTTAAACTTTTGAGTGAATGTGGGTCCAATTGATATATATATGACGGGCTTGAACTTGGGCTCCTTTTTGGTGGTCTCCCCAAGTGAAGATATTAGACTTTTATTGCGCACTCCCAACAATTGGTATCAAAGCTGATGGTTGATTGATGGGCCTCCAATCTGCTTCTCCAATCTATTTTGGTGAATATCTCAAGGAAGGAATCTAGTGACCAATGCGGTTTCCGGGCCGATGGGCATTGTGGTATAGCAACACGGGGCTTGATGGGCGTTGATGGAAATTCAAATTAAGATATATTAGTGTAGAATGATACATGAATTAAGGGGGAGCATACCTAACACTTGGAAGAATTCACACGTGAGGAGAAGATTGTTAGGATGCACGTATGAGTTATGTTAGAGAATTAATATGGTGTGGAGCAATTGATATATCCAAGTTGACCTATAACCTATTGGCTTAAGCTTTTGAATAAAGGTGGATCCAACTAGATATGTTGACGGGCTCGAACTTGAGCTTCCTCTTGGCAATCTCTCCGAATGAAGATATAGGACTTTTGCTACGTACTTCTAACAAAAATCACAAGATTTGGAATCATATCAATAAGTATCTTTTTATCGTTGCGCAATTTCCCAATATCAGCGCTGATGATGTGATAGCGTTTCCGCTCATTTTCACATTTGGTGATCAAATTAGTGAACGATACCTTACCTCCAAAAAAGATGGTGGAATTACTCAATATATGATGGACTGATGCCCGTGGACTGGTTGATAAGTGTCCATATATTCATAAGGAAGTCCTTGTCTTCTTCCACTCAGATATTGCTGCCTCCTATATAACTTGACATTTTATATTGTTCGCCATCGGCTAGAAATTTAGGAAATCAATGCTTCGTGGCACACTTGATTTGGAAAAAGTAAACCAGCACCCGTCTTGCAAATAACCTTTTTCTTTATTGACATGGAATATCACAAACTTTTGCCATTCTTTCGGTAGCAATTGTGTGCAAAAACGGAAAACGAAATAAGAAAGTTAACGAAGGAAAACGAGGTAGGATTTAGGCTCCATTTGTTTTGCGAAAAATGAGTGATTTGAGCAATATTTTCCTACAAAATGATCGATTCTACTTTATCGCTTCCAAAAATGAATAAAAGAACAATATTTTCCATGAAAATTTTTAGATATAAATTGTTATCAATAATGAACAAATGTTCATTGACTAATTATTTCAAGCAATATAAATAATTATTTTAGAAAAATATTTTTCAAATCACCCATTCACCACGAAACAATAATTGGAGGGTAGGAAAGATGTGATTTAAGTTTAGAACCTTTGAGAGATTTATGTGATAACGTGATTTCTGCGTTGGCGAATTTAATTTACCATTATGTCTTAAACCAACCATGAACCACTCAATTTTTATTTTATTATTTTGGATTTAGTCTGAATTTTGTGCTATAACTTATACATCATGGGCTTAATTGAGATTTGTCTGTGTCCAACCCAAATGAAGTGACTGAATTTTTGTATTAGTTTGACTAGGCAAATGCAATCAATTTCAAGTTCAAAAGTGGATTGGACTTGGTCCATCTCAATGCAACCCATTCTCATTAAGGTATATGGGTACCTTACCAGTCCGTGCGAACGGCGTTCAAACTTCATGGGCTTAGATGTCACATTATTTATCTTTTCCTTATTTCACTCTCTTTATTATTTCATCACTTTATTTGTTACTCATCATTTAGGAATTATTTTAGCTTATTGTAAGTAAGAAAAAAAACACAGAACTAAAATACTATAAGGAGCAAATGTCCTTTAGATATACCAAACAAAACATACAACATTTCCGGAGAAAATATAGACAATACAAAAAGCATCATTCCGAGATCATATGTAAGTTAGTTTTCTCGAAATATTACGTGTAGAAGAAGATTTTTTCATGAATTTTTAGTTGTCTTTTTATTTAGTTTGGTAGAAATCATGCACGGTGAGTAGCCGTACGGCCGAGTACAATATATTAATATGTTTATGAAAGTTAAAATTGAGTAACTTTAGGGTTCTACTCCACTTTTAGGTCATTTGATTAGATGGCATTGCTAAAGCTCTTCTCTCCCTTAACGTTATTGACCCCATTATTAACCTTTCCTTGTTTAAAATCTCCATTATCTCTTCACTTTATTTGTAACTCCTCATTTTAACAAAATTTTCTTTTGCATGTAAGAACTACACGAGTAAAATAGTTTAAGACATACATGTTCTTGACATATACAGGGCATGTAAAATAATATTTCTATGGAAAATAAACAATATGAAACATCATCTAATATTAATTCATGCCTTAGTTTCTCTAACAACTAGCTATATAGTTATATATTTAGTCGTCTTTTATTATATTTCATAGGAAAGTCTATGAGGTGGGTAAAATGTGGCTTGAGAAGTAATATTTACATAAATTATTTAGTGATAAGTGCGTTGAAAGCCCTAAAATTTGTCACGAAAGTATAATTGACTTCAAAAACTTGTTAAATTATTGAAATCAACCCTTTTCCTTGATTGCACTTTTTGAAAGTTTTAGGACTCACTTACACTTTTGTGACAAGTTCTAGGACTTTCGATGTACTTACCCGAATTATTTTCGTATTTAATCATCATTTATTATAATTTATTTCTTTTGTTTTCAAAAGAAGTTCGCAAAAATTGCAATAAATGTAGCCCAAGAGAGAAAGATGTCAGTTTTTTTTTTTTTTTGTGTTGACTCTAATTTATTTCACGTTTGTCCGGTTTACGAGTACTAAAGAACAATTCAATTCTTTTTAACAGAGAACGCCCACCTTTTTACCAAGTGGAAGTAAAGAAGGAAAGGACAGGATAAGCTAAAATTCCAGTTGACCAACCATACATGTGGCCTAATGTGTGAAATCGTAAGGAAAAATGACATAAATAGTCCTTAAACTTTGATCAAATATATAGTATTCCCTTAACTTTTAATTTGTTCAAGATGATCCCCGAATCTTAACCCGATGTATAATATCGTCGCTAAATTTTCAATTTGTTCAATATGATCACTAAACTTTTACATATGTTCAAATTATTGCCTACACTAAATGGATATATTACGCTATGACCCAAGTAGCATAGGGCATGTGGAATTTAGAGAATCGGTCCGATTCCATGTTCAATATTGTCCTTGATCGGGGACAACATCGGATATTTAATATAATTTAGGGATTAGTTTGAACATTTACGAAAAAAGTTCATGGACTATATTGAACAAATTAAAGTTTAGAGACGACATTGTACACCTGGCTAAAATTCGGGATCATATTAAAAAAATAAAAAATTCAGAGACCACATTACATAATTGATCAAATTTCAGAGACCGTTTGTGTCAAGCCTTCGTAGGACAGAGAAAGAAGATCTAACAAGACAATAGTTTTATGGGCAGACTCTCGTACAAAACTACCATTCTTCATTGGCGTTATCTTCCCCGACTCATGTATGTAATTGCGTATAAGATGAAGCTTATAAAAAATATATAAACAGAGACCTTACTTGCTCTAGATTTCACGTTGCAGGACAACAATAGCCAACTGATCACAAAGCTTGAACCCGACAAATCAGAAGAAAAATAGGTTTCCGTTTACCGTTGTTTCATGTCTTTAGCAATAACTTGCAATTTGAACGTCATTGAAAACCTGAAACCACTTGAAACGTATAAATATTGCCATGTCGAAGTATTTCCTCAAAATTCTGAACAAAATAAAAGTTGCTCAAAAAAGCAACAACAAGGAGTCAAGATGAATGTGTGGCTTAATATCTAAATATTCTAATACTGCCCCCCCGCACATAGCCCTGAATTTGACCTAAAACTAAAACGTAAAAATATATAATTACGGAAGCAAATAAGGAATCTAAAAACATATGAGTAGAAAACTCATGCCATCTTGCTACACAAATATCTTATGCTTTTGCATGCGTGTGCACGGTGTAACATATAGATGCTCTAACAAATCTATGCACATAGAATCAGTCAGTGCATGTATAGGGAGAATTATCAAAAAAATCGTAAACCAATTGTAATTATGCTAATTTAGTTATAAATTTTTTTTAGCGAATTGAATCCTAAACTTTTTGTAATGCCAATTCAGTCCATCCGGCCCGCTTTGGTAGGCCAATGTTGATGTTGCGCCGACGGCATTGACATGACAATTTTTTTTATAATATTTTAATAATGTCTTCAAAATCTTTATACTTTTTTTTTCTTTTCTTTTTTTTTTTTCTTTTTCTTTTCGTTGCTTTTTTTTCCTAGACTTTAGGACTAGAGAGAGTCGACGGTTATCTACGGGCAAGGATTGGGATGCCATTGTTAGCACTGGACAAGGGCACCGCGGCCCTCGCCGGCCCTAAAGTCTAAGGGAAAAAAGAAAAGAAAAGAAAAGAAAAAGATATTAAAAACTTATAATATCATTAAAAAATATCCACATCAGCATTGGCGGGTCAAAGCTAGCCGGATAGATTGAATTAGTACAAATGCCAAAGGTTTAGGACTGAATTGAAAAAAAAAAAGTTTATAGTTGAATTGGGCGTGATTTCAATAGGTTTAGGAATTTTTTGATAATTTTTCCTCATGTATGTTATGTGTCTTGACCTGCAGATAGGGAAAGAAAGTCTCTCTAATTTGGTATTAGGAATAAAAACCCCAATAAAAATTTCTTTCTATGCTCAAGGATCTCATTTTATCTGGAAATCTTCAGTATTATCTGCTCTCTGTCTTTTGTTTCCTTTCTTAGCAATTAATTTATTGTGGGATTCATCGTTCTTCCTTCTCTATTTCTACACCAGTTTAAAAAGGAACATCTGATGATTTTTTGCTTGAAATGAAACGCCTCTTAAAGGGGTGCTTTTACGCTATCATCACAAGAACAGATCCTCAGGAAATCCATCCAGAGAGGTAGACGATGGAGATGAAAGCAATTGCATTGCTCGCGATTCACTGCTTCGCCCTTTTCTACCACGGCCACAGACTGTCCGCAGTCCTCTCACCAAAGAAGAAGACTCGGAGCTCGAAGCGCGGCTCAAGACCCTCAATAAACCTCCCGTTCGGACATTAAAGGTATGACATTTGCCGTCGTCATCAATTGATTGTCGTTTGCATGTGTTCTTGTATCGAAGTATCGCTCAGGATACATCTCTAGTAACGTATATTTCTCAGTTTGGGCAAAATGATAGGAGGTCAAAAGAGACTCACAATATGATAATTTCAACAGGAATGTGTAGGATGCGAGAGTAGATTTTCAGAAATGGCGAATATGTGAATTTCTCGTTATCCTGTATAAAATCATCTTTAAATTCACGTGACCACTTATTAAAAAGAGATGAATTCTTAGTTCTTATTTGATGCAGGCATTCAATGGAGACATCATAAACTGCATCGACATGTACAAACAACCCGCTTTCGATCATCCTTTACTTAAAACCCACAAGATCGAGGTACGTATTGTTAAGTGTCTTACACCGTAGAGTTTACCAAATTCCTCATTGTCAATATGCTCGGTGTTCATACTAATGGAATGTGGTTTAGACTATCGAATGATAAGAAAGATATGATTTTAGTTTAAAAACTTTGTGAGGTTCATGCAATCATATGATTATTGTGTTCACACTTCTAGTTAACCTTTTTGCATTATACCAACTCCAGGCTAGATTTGTGCACCAATCAAAGATTGTGTTTTTATATGTCACAACAAAAAGTTTGAATCAAAATTAGAATCCGAAAAGTTGGTTTTTTTTATGAGATAAAAAAATTATTTGAATCAAAATTAGGACACAAATAAAATTTGGGCATTGCCCCAAAATTGGTGTCTTTTTAGGGAATAAGGCCAAGTTGTACACCATTCTTTCTTTCTTTTTCCATTATGCTTGGATGGCAATTTTACATCTCTTCTCGCCCTTAATACTAATAATGAGGACATTATTGTCTTTTCATTATTTCTTCACTTTATTTGTAACTCCTCACTTAACAAATTCTTTATTTTTTTTCGTATGTAGAGATTGTACACGACTAAGATACTGTAAGAAGTAAATGCACTCGAGATATACAAAGCAATGCTAAAAATATTTCTGTAGCAAACATAAACGATATGAAATATAAACTAATTATAATAAATAAATTAATTTATCTTAAACACTACGTGTAGAAAATGTACTGCTGTATATTTAGATGTCCTTTTTCTTTGGTGTTGGCTTCAAATTTATTTCATTTTTGTCCACTACAAGATTGCCAAAGAATAATTCAATCTTTTTTTTTTAACAGAGAAAGCCCAGCTTTTTACCCCTTGGAGTCAAGAAGAAAAGAACAGCACAAGCTACTCCGGTTGAACAACCATACTTGTTGGGCGAATGTCCCAATGGAACCGTTCCTATTCTCAGGACGACCAAAGAGGACTTAATAAGACACCACTTCTATGGAAAGACACACGTATCAAAGTACAATTCTTCATTGGTGGCACCTCCGCTTACTCACGTAAGTAATTTCGTGATGTCATGTTGGGGGACGACAATAGTCGACTGGTCTTGAAACTCAAGCCGATGAGCGTGGACCGACGCGCTTATTATACATGCATCGATTCATATATACGAAGAACCTTCCATTTTAGTAAGGTCGGCAATGGTTGGTGAAGTCTCTTCAAAATTGATGTATTCAGTAATCTCATTCTTAAGAGAGATGTTTACACTGGTCAATGGAATTGTCATTAGGCAAAAGGGTTTTGAGATTCCAACCTAGAATCTACTTAGTTCAATGTAATATCTTACGTTCCTTACATTTTTTTTTTTTGGGGTGTTTGTTCATAAAAGTTCCTTACTTTTAGATGGAGCAATAGTGCACAATTATGTATGGTTCAAGAATCACAATTTTAATACTAAGAAATTCATGCGAAGCATGGAGATAGGGATAAAACTATAATTTTTTTTTTTGATCACTTGAGTGCCATAACATCAAAAAAAATGTTTTACTTGAGTGTGGTACCTCTCAATGCAGTCACCGCAACGCCATGAGTTTTAAAATACGTTAACTTAAATGTCAATCCGTCCCTCGATGTCTTAGATTTTTTTCATAAAAAAAAAAAAAATCTTTCACATGACTTTAGGAAAACATTGAGATAAGCGTTCTTTTTTTACCTTTAAGTTATGGTATTCAAGTGATCGATTAAAGTTATGGCTCTTAAATGCCAATCAGTCCCTTAAGTGTCATAAGTTTTAATAAATTAAAAAAACTTTCACGCGACTTTAGAAAAATGTTCAGATAAACTTTTTTTTTTAAGTTATGTCACTCATGTGATCGATTAAAGTTATAGCTCTTATAGTGATTCCGTACGATAGTTATGGCTCTTATAGTGTCTTTTTCCCAATGGGTAGATATGCAACTTGTTAATTTCAGTACTATCCTCGTAAATTTAAGTTGACATTATGGTCGGGTCAACATTAAGTTGAAGAATGCATACACATCACGTAGTACCCTTTGATTGTGAACAACATATGTTTATCCGCATCTATTTATGTACTTAAATACTAAGCAAATAATCATGGCTTCAACCAAAACCAAAAACAATCTTAACAATAATACCCTTTTGTTTTCCAGCTCTTCATAATCTTGAGCAATTAATTTACAATTTGAGCATCGTCTCATTTGAGTCCGTAAGTACAAAATCCTATGAATTCGTTCGATAATTCGCATGTTAGTGAATGTTTTCGTGGTAGTAAATTTTGACATTTTGGAGAAATTTTGTTGTGTCCCAGTTCGCGTTCTTGTCCATAGAGGCCTACAAACAAGGTCCTCTATTTGCGGCGGAAGGATACATCGATGTCTATAACCCCAAGGTCGAAGCTGGACAATTCAGCACGGGTCAAATCTTGATTACCGACGGCCCGGAGGAACTATCAGCCAGCAAAATCGAAGCCGGATGGATGGCAGTTTTCTAATTTACCTCCTTGTTTTTTTAAATGAAAGTTAATTAATTGATTGACATCGTGCATTGAAAAGAACCATCACAAAATAAAATTGCGCAAACCCAAATCAAAACAAGAGGAGAATTATGTCCAGAGGCTTTCTATAATATTTAGGCTCCATTTATTCTAAGAAAAATGACAAATTTAAAAACAAAATTTCTAAAAATGATTATTTATATTACTTAAAATAATTACGATAATAATTTATGTCAAAACATTTTCATAGACGGTGAAAAAAAAAACGTTCATTCATTTTTGTAAAAAAATCGATTATTTTTCAAAAACATGTTTCAAATGTCAGTTCAATAAAACGAAGCCTTGATCTAAACCTTTTTTTTTTTTTTTCAAAAAAAACTAGTGATTACTCGAAAAATTTTCCTTCAGTCTCCGATTTCCTCCTATCATTCCTTTTCTTGGAACATGGGCGGTATTCATGATCGTAACTCACCAATCGAAGAACCCGTTGACTAATTTCCTAAGACAAAAACACGGTCAAAAAAAAAATCCTTTTTGATTAAACTAAATGAGTTTATTCATTTTACCTTGCTTGGGCTGGAATTGGAGAACATGAAAGAAAGAAAGAAAAATGCACTTTAACTTTGGACAATGTGCTCATCTGTTGATGTGTTTTGTCATGCTTTCTGCTGTTTAGATTGCTTAAGAGTGACATGTTGTGACGCTACAGGTGAATCCCAATCTCTACGGCGACTATCTCACTCATTTCTTCACTCGTTGGACGGTAAGTCCTTATCTCATGCCAATGTTCTAACCGTTCTAACCCAATTGAAACTTCAGTTCAGACACCTATTAGCTTGAGCTAAGCAAAACCTTTTCTTTTCGTCTTCTGGATAAAAGGCCATGCATGATATTTAAGCGTGTCGGTGTGTCGGCTATCGTCCGACACTCTGTCACTTCCACCTTGACACAGCTAGACACTCAAGCTACTTGGCCGTCACTTGAACTTGGCCGAGCCGAGTTAGAACCGGCCGGTCGAACTCAAGGAGCTCATGAGTAGCTTGCCTTGCCGGTACCTCGAACAAGTGGCTCCGGTCATGAAATTTTTAAAAGGATGGTGGCACAAATGATCCATGAACTTTAGCTCAGTATGAAATGTACTCCCTAAATTTTTAATTTGTTTAATGTGGCAGATGAATTTTAGCTTAAGGTTCAATGTGGTCCTTGAAATTTTAATTTATTCAATATGGTTCCTAGACTTTTGGTACATATTTAATGTAGTCCTTGAACTATATAAAAATGCACAATATAGTCTTTTCATTATTTTAAGATCATGGGCGACATTGAACAATTTCCTAAAGTCCATAGATTAAATTGAACATGTAATAAAAGTTAAGAGATTAAATTGAATAAATTAAAAGTTCGTGGACCATGTTTGTCACGCCCCAATCCCAGGCCCGACATCCCTACCAATCTCACCTCGGCAGAATGATAGCGCAAGGCGACCTACGAAATATGGCGCATGCGACGGCAACACTCCCAAACAACAAGATCATCAGATAGACAAGAAAACAACTCAATCATTAGACAAAAGACAATTCCATTTCACAAACCAAAGTAGATGAATTTTAACCCTACAAAACTACAGAAAACTATACAACCCCATTCTGGGGCTCACTAGGACCTCAAAATGATATATGGTCGGGTAAGGTTAAACCTTCATCTACTCCCAAAAATCCTACTCTAATCATCTTGCCCTAACATCACGGCTCCATCACTTGGGACTTGAAATGGTTAAATGACGGGTGAGAAATTAATCTCGTGAGTCAACGCCAAGCCCGTTAGGACGTTGATTCGCTCGATATCCTAACAATCATTCACATCACATAGATAAGATATTTCAACCACATGCAAGCTTACCCTCCAGGCCACATATAATGCGATGCATTTGACTCAACAACAACCAATCAAACCAATTCAATCCATTTGCAAAGCATTACATCATTTGCATGCACAGGACACCACACGTAGTTCATTTATTATTAACAATGACCCGAGGTCCAAAGACACTAGCCGGCCGGTGCTCTCGCAGATCAAACATCGTCCTTACTTCCGGCACAGCTTCGATAGTCCATATGACTCCGCCGACCAACCAAAGACAATAATTGTCACACTCAGCTAACAGGAATACTTAAAAAGGCTTCCCAACATAATTCACCGCAAACGATCACCAAAAGAAAAGATCAGCGCATCCAAAATCGAAGACAATGATTACCAGACCGACGACCGAAGAAATGATTGTCGAATTATCCCATCATGTGACCACTCAAGCACTTCACAATTAGCTAGTTCATCTCTTGAAATTAGGTCGAATCTCATACTATATTCAAATACTTGGCCCAAGGCCGTTTTAGTGCAAAACTATGCAATTTGATCTCATACGTGGTCACATGAATGCGCAATTTATCGCACACTCAAGCAATTTGGGGCGATTAATCTCTAATCGAACCCCACGCAATCAAACTCAAATCCGGCATTCACACCAACAATTCATGAATCAATTAGACAATTGCAACCGTCAATTATTAATTCCAATTTCAATTTCTATTGAATAATCGCGCACTCCTCACGACCTATCGCGCTCGCGATCAACTAATGCAACACAAATCAATCGCCTACTCACCAATTAGCCATAGATAACCTAGCTAATTGACTAATCTTAACTAATTATGGTCATTTAGCCTAAGCCACGTTTCTATCTAGCCCGATCATAATTAATCTACCTAAACACCATAATTAGCTAATTAAGCTAAAAACGCAATTAGCGTTCTAACCAAGAGTTAGGGCTAACTCACAAAATTTCGATAGCTTGGCGGCTCAATTAGAGCGCGACACACGAACATGGCCGCCAGCCCCGCGCGACGATTGGCATCCGCGGTCAAACTCGAACTCGGACTCAAACTTGGTCCAAAGCGTCCGATGAGGCGGCAACACTCCGACAGCGGCACGAGCCCAAGGTGGCGGTTGATGGTCGCCGTGGCCAACAATGGCTGGCCGACGGTGCACAGACCGCAGGGAAAAACAAAACAATGGCTTTAGGGGCCGTTTGGTGCCCGGGTGGGCAAGGCTGGAAAGGTTCGCTAGGGTCGGGATCTCCGGGCTTCGGCCGTGGCGGAGGCCGCGTAAGGCGGCGGTCCGAGGCTAGGCAAAACAGGGCGCCAAACAGGCGCATTAGGAGGCTTGGTCCGGGTGGTTCACGGCCTCCACGACGGCCGGCTACCGAAGTTTCGTGGGACAACTAGAGGCGGAGGACGATGATTAGGGGTGGTCGGCGAGCCATGGGTCTAGCAAAACTAGGACGCCGGCAGCTCGGCGACAAAAACAGGGCACACGAGCTTATCGTTCGGAGATTGGCTCCGCGCACGGCGTGGGTCGGCTTCTAGGGGTCGAGGGAAGATGACGAGTGGCTGGTAGTGGTCGGAAGTAGCCCGGGCGGCGAAGCCGAGCAGCCCTTGGCAAAAGCGCCGGGCTCGCAGTATCCGGCGGCTTCGGGCGGCGGTCCGTCGACGGCGGAGCGGCGAGCAATGACGGCGGAGGTGGTCAAGATGGTGGACAGGTGGTCGCACAAAATGAAGACCAAGGAAGGAGAATGAGGTGCTCGGTTTGGGAGGGGTCTGAGAACGGAGAGGGGAAGACCAAGGAGAGAGAGAGAGAGAGAGATCATGTGAGAGGGGCCGGTGAGAGGTGGTGATGGGACAAGTGGTGTCCCATCACCCATTATGGCATTTGTTTATCTACATTAATATCCGAAGGCCTTTTGAAACTCGGTAAAATAGGATTGGTTGACATTCGCTCAACCAATTGGAAATAAAATTTGGATTTTCATGGGTTAGGCTCGGCCCAAATAGGTCTAAACACGAGGATTAAAAATCCTAAATTGCGTGACCACAATTTCGAGACATAATCGAAATCGAACGTCATTTCGGAATCGTCAAAATTCGTCACTTACGTTCTTACGATCCAAAATTTTATACCAAAAATTTAATATTCGTACTTTTATTGAATTCGGGTATTTTATAGATAGTGAATTTCTAGGACGTCACAACTCTCTCAACCTTAGAAATTTCGTCCCCGAAATTACAATACATCACGATTCTTCAAAAGATACGGACATTTACTCTTCATAACTTCATTGTTCTCCTAAGTAGTTCCTTCGGTTCCATGATGTTGCCAAACCACTTACCAATTGAATTGTCTTGCTCCGTAGCACTTGTTCTTTCCTATCCACGATCTTGATGCCGTTCCACATACGCAGCTTACTCATCTAGCTCAATTTCTTCATAACTCGCCATGGTAGGGTCGCTCGTAATTTCTTAACATTAACACATGGAATACATTATGCACTGAGCTAGTCTTGCGCAATGCAAGACGATATGCATTTCCAATCCGCCCAAAATCTCAAATGGCCCAACATACCTAGAGTTCAACTTTCCTTTCTTGCCAAACGAGATGTCCCTCTCATAGGCGATACCTTCAAAATACATGATCGCTACTTGGAATTCAGGCGCCCCTATCCGCATAGCTTTTCTAACAACTTTGAGCCGTTCTAAGTATCGATAACCGACGCTCCATAGACTCCATTAACTCGACCGGTGATCTTCCTTTCACCTATTTCATCCCAACAACGGTGTCCTACATGGTCTACCATACAACGCTTCAAATGGTGCCATCTTGATACCTGAAAATTGTTGTTGTAGGTGAACTCAACCAAATCAACGTTCTTTCCAACTACCCTTGAAATCCAAGACACGGGCTCTCAACATGTCCTCTAGAGTCCGGATCGTCCTTCCCACCATACGTGGGTGATAGCCGTCAAGTGCGGCTCGTTCCCAAAGCGTTGCAAACTCTTCCAAAATGTGGCGTGAACTTGGGATCACGATCCGAGGTGATCGCCACCGGTACTCCATGTAGTCTCACAATGGCATCACATATAGATGCATATCCGTCCAGGCGAAGTCTTTTCTTCTTGGAATGAAGTGCGCCGACTTTGTCAATCTGTCAACTACGACCTAGATTAATCATGTCTGTTTAGCTTCTGGCAATCCCATCACGAAATCCACGTGATATGCTCCCATTCCCACTTCGAGATCTCCAAAGGCTACAGTCCTCCCAGGCTTACAATCGGCGCCGACCTGCGACAGTCAAACACTTAGCCACATGTTTAGCTATATCCGCCTTCATCCCATTCCACCAATAATGTTGCTTTAGATTCCGATACATCTTCGTACTCCCAAGATGGATACTATAATTGCTACGATGTACCTCCGATGAGATATCCTCCTTAACTTTCATCCCTACACCAAACGTCCTCGAAACTTAATCCTATCCTCGCTACTTGAAAATCGACCCTTCCTTTAACCAATCCTCTTGAAGGATCTTCCAATAGTAGGGTCCGTCGACCGTAGGGTCTTTATTCTAGTCGCACTCCGCTCAATTCTCAATGTGCCACTACTGATCTCGATCTCCAAGTCCGAGTCCATCACTTGCTCAAGCAAACGCCACTCATGAACACATAATTGAGCAATCACGATTTTCTACTCGGGCATCTGCGACCTTATTCGCCTTACTTGGATGATATAGGATCTCACAATCATAATCCTTAAGTAGTCCATCCATCGACGCGCTCATGTTCAACTCTTTCGAGAGAACAAGTACTTACTTGATGATCGGTATATACTGAAAGCTTTCCCAATCGCTAATGCCTCCGGATCTTCAAGGCGAACACACCCACCCAACTCTAGGTCGTGAGTCGGATAGTTCAACTCATGAGGTCTCACGACGAGATGCATACGCTACCACCCTTCCATGTTACATCAAAACACAACCTAGACCTCAGAACGCCACCGTAGATCTCGAATCCTCCAGACCGACGGAATTGTTAACACAGAGCCGTAGTCGCTATGCTTAAGCTCTGAAAACTACACTCACACTTATCCTCCACTCAAACTTCACGTCTTTCTTCAACAACTTGGTCACAGCAAGCAAGGCAAAATCTCTCCACGAAGCGCCCATAATACCCTATCTCAAGAAGCTTTGATCTCACGGTGTCGGTCTTGGTCGATCCACGACCGCCTCAATCTTAGACGGATCCATTGCAATTCCTTCACCCAAAACTACGTGGCCTAAAATCGCCACACAGCCAACCAAAACTCATACTTCGAACTTGGCAACACATGCATCCTAAGGTCCTAACACTATCCTCAGGTGTTGTTCATGGTCCTCAAGATTCTTCGAGTACACCAGATATCGTCTATAAACACTATGACGAATCTATCTAAATACTCCCGAACACTTTGTTCATCGATCCATGAAACGAGGAGCATTCGTCAAACCAAACGGCATCACTGGAATTCATAATGTCCATAACGCGTCCCGAACGCCGTTTTGGCACATCCTCCTTTTAATTCTCAACCGGTGGTATCCCGCCGAGATCAATCTTCGAGAATACCGATGCTCCCAACCATCAAACAAATCATCAATCCTCGGTAGTGGGTACTTATTCTTTATCGTCACCCGATTCAACTCGGTAGTCCATACACAACCTCAATGATCAATCTTTCTTCTTTACAAAAAGAACGCGCTCCCCAAGGTGATGCACTAGGGCGATGAACCCTTTATCCAATAACTCCCCGCATCTCGAACCTGAGTTCCTTCGATCGACAACGCCATCCTATACGGCGCCTTAGAGATCGGCTCCGTCCCGGGAGCTAACTCATTCACGAACTCTATTTCTCTTTAGCGGCAATCCAGGCGTTCTTGAGGAAAAACGTCCTGGAAATTCACATACTACAAGAATATATTCCAACTTAGTTCCCCAACGACGTATCTACTACCGCAGCCAAATAACCTTGGCAACCACTCTCCAACAATCGAGTCGCCTCAGGACGAAATCATTACGCGAGATTCCTTCCGATTTCTCACAAATTCAAACGCCCCATCCAACGCCTAAACAAGATACCT
Organism: Rhodamnia rubescens; assembly: GCA_021437795.1. Lineage (NCBI taxonomy): Eukaryota > Viridiplantae > Streptophyta > Magnoliopsida > Myrtales > Myrtaceae > Rhodamnia > Rhodamnia rubescens. The sequence goes on along the minus strand of JAILYA010000092.1, from coordinate 742,452 downwards.
TACGATAGCCATCGTAGCCCTTTGCTCACAACTAGTCCATACCCACGATCATATCAAAACGTACATCTCCAACAATCGGATCTATTTCACTCCATGACCATCTACTACTAGTCTACACCCGAAAGCCTACGCAACTATTATGCTATCCTTTATAGATGTAGACACTTTGAAAACCATATCTAATGGTACAACATTTAAACCAACAATTTAACAAATTGATCCGCAACAAAAGAATGCGTAGCACCAGGATCAAACAAAGCATAAGCTACACTATTCCAGAAGGACCGTCACGACGGTCGGCGAATCTTTCACCTCCTCTCGGGTGACCGCAAATACTCGTCATTGCGCCCGAAGTCCGTTCGGTTATTCGGTGGCATAATCCTTTCAACTTGGCCTCCCGGCGCCTTGTTTGTTGCCTCTGCGGGCAATCCCTCACAAGATGGCCCGCGGCCACATCCAAAGCAGCCACGCATCGGAACAGAGCGACCCATGTCTCTAGTTATATAAGCGGATATCATCTCGACGGGCATCGGCTTACTAAAGGCTCCTCGCGATAGCGGATTGTTGAATCTATTACCTTGCATCGGCCTCTTCCCTTGCCGCTATCAAACCTACTCGAGGGCGCGAACCCGATCCGATCGGCCCCTTTCTCGAATCTCGCTCAACCATCCGGCTCTCTCGTAGAAGTCATTGTAATCCTTTAAGTTGAATGGTATCGACACGCTTCTAATCTTGGGCTCACCCATCTCCAACCTTCGACCCTATCCACGGGATCTTCAACCATCTCGAAGCATACTTGGGCCAGTTCAGCAAATTTGGCCTCATATTGGTATATGGTCAACCGACTAGCGCAGGCGGATGAATTCGCCATCTTCGCTCCCCGGCAATGTCCGAGAAATACTTTCCATTAAGGCCTCCACGAAGGTATTCCATACCGATACCATACCCTCGGGAAAGACTCCATCCTTAGAAGCTCTCCACCATGTACTTGCATTTCCCTCAGTTGATAAACGGCCGAGTGACCTTATCCTCCTCGACACCCCACAGGCAAACGCCTTCAATCCTGGATCCACGAAATGGCAACCTCGGGTCTCCGCTCCCGGAGAACTTGGGCGGTTTCGGTTTCAAGAATTGGTCCACCAATTTCTCGCACGCGCACCCTCATTCCGCTCCCCCAACGGGTTATCATGCGGTGCTTCACCCACAAGGCAAGCTTGGTTCCTCATCCGATGTCCCATCGGATCTCCTAGCGCTCCCAGGCCTGCAAATCCTCCATCCTCGGTCTTCCCTAATAGGTCTAGCAGCAGGTGGTGCTCTTTCTTCCACTAAGATCTCAACAATCGTTGGATCCCGCCTAACAGCCTACCTCGGGGTCCTCGAGATGCTCTTTTACCGCGTTCGCTCATCTCGGGTAAAATACGAGTCCCGCACACCCCATAGTAAGCGCGATCAAAAGGCGGCCCCATAATTCAAATCTATAGCAACAATCACAAGCATAATGATTATTAACCCACTAACTATCTCAATTTCTATCACTCTTTATTACTCGAGGTCAATGACCGATGAATCGAGCTAACCTTGCTCGATACCACCTCGGGGATGTCACGCCCCAATCCCCAGCCCGTGACATCCCTACCAATCTCCTCACGTCATGAATGATAGCGTTCCCGTAGGCTATCGACTTATGACAATACGGCGCATGGAACGTCAACACTCCCAAACAACAAGATCGGTAGGGATAATACGAAGGAAAATCAACTCAATCATTAGACAAAAGACAATTCCATTTCACAAACCAAAATAGATGAATTTTAACCCTACAGAGCTACAAAAAAACCTATACAACCCCATTCTTCGGGGCGGCTCACTAGACCTCAAAATTATATATTGTTGGGTAAGGTTAAACCTTCATCTATTCCCAAAAATCCTACTCCGATCACCATGCCCTAACATCACGGGCCCAAAGACTGGGACCCGAAATGATTAAACGATGGGGTGAGAAATTAATCTTAGTGAGTCAACGCTAAGCCCGGTAGGACGTTGATTCGCTCGAACATCCTAACAATCAATCACATCAAGATAGAAGAGATATTTCAACCACATGCAAGCTTACCCTCCAGGCCACACATAATGCGATGCAATTTGACTCAATAATCAACCAATCAAATCAATTCAGTCCATTGGCAAAGCATTACATCACTAGCATGCACAGGACACCACACATAGTCTATTTATTATTAACAACGACCAGATCCAGTACACTAGTCGTTGGTGCTCCGCAAACCGACATCGTCCCCTACTTCCGGCGACGGCTCGATAGTCCATATACTCCGCTCCACCAACCGAAAAAATGATGGTCGACACGGCAGAGCTAACAGAATCCTTAAAAAGTTTCGACCCATCACAAGCTACGACCGGAACGATCGCAAAAGACAATTCGACGCGCATCCAAAGAATCGAATACAATTATTACTAAGACCAATCGACCAAGACAATGATCGTCAATTATCCCATCATGCGACCACTCAAGCACTTCGACAATCAGCCGTTCATCTCTTGAAATTAGGTCAAATCTCATACTTGCATGTTCAAATACTTGGCCCAAGGTCGTTTTAGTGCAAAACCATGCAATTTGATCTCATACGTGGTCACATGCATGCGCAATTTATCGACTAACACCTCAAGCAATTTGGGACGATTAACCTCTAATCGAACCCCCACGACAATCAGCACTCAAATCCGGCATTCACAAAACAATTCATGAATCAATTAGCCAATCGTAAATCAATTATTAATTCCAATTTCAATTTCCATTGATAGTTAATCGCGCACTCGTCCCGACCTATCGCCCACTCGCGATCAACTAATGCAATCATCAAATCAATCGGTTCTACTTACTAATTAGCCACGACAACCTAGCTAATTGACTAATCTTAACTAATTACGGTCATCTAGCCCAACCCACGTTTCTATCTAGCCCGACCGTAATTAATATACCTAAACACCATAATTAGCTAATTAAGCTAAATTCGAATGCAATTAGCATCATAACCAAGAGTTAGGGGCTAACTCACAAATTTTAATTAGCTCGGGCGGTCCAATCGGCGGCGACGACACAAACTCGGCCGGCCCGGTGGCAACGATTAGCGATCCGCGGTCAAACTCAATTTCACTCCAAACTTAGGCGAAAGCCATCCGGAGCAAAACACTCGGAGCGGCACGGGCCCAAGGTGCGGTTGGTGGTCTCCTGCCAAAGTGGCGGCCGACGGCACAGAGACAGCAAGGGAAAACAGGTGGCTTTGGGGGCTGTTTGGATGGTCTGGTGGTGAGGTTGGAAAGGTTCGGCTACGGTCGGGGATCTCCGGCTTGCAGCTAGTGGCGCCGGCGGTGGGCAAGGCGGCGTAAGGTGGCGGTTTGAGGTTGGGCGAACAGGCGCCAAACAGGACACGCGGCGAATAAGGGAGGCTTGGTCCGGGGTGGTTCACGGCCTCCACAGCGACGGCCGGCCACCGGAAGTTTCGTGGGGCAACTAGAGGTGGAGAACACGATTGGGGGTGGTCGGTGGGCGGTGGGTCTAGCAACAACATGGACAGCCCGCGGCGGCTTGGGCGACAAAACAAGGCACACGAGCCCGGTGCTTTCGAGCGTTGGGCGGCTCCGCGGTGGCGCACAACTGGGGCGGCTCTAGGGGTCGAGGGAAGATGACATGGTGGCTAGTAGTGGTCGGAAGTGGCCCAGGCGGTTGAGCGGCAGAGCGACCTTGACGCGAACAGCAATCGGCGCATGGGCTTCGCGTGTCCGCGGCTTCCGGGCGGCGGTCGTGTCGGATGGTGGTAGAGCGGAGCGATGACGGGCGGAGTGGTGAAGGTTGTGGGCAAAGGTGGTCGCACAAAATGAAGACCAAGGAAGGAGGATGAGGTGCACGGTTTGGGGGGGTCGGCGGGAACAAGGGAGGAAGACGAGCGGAGAGAGAGAGGGAGAGATCACGTGAGAAGGGCCGGTGAGTAGGTGGTGATGGGACAAGTGGTGTCCCATCACCCATTATGGTCTTTGTTTTATCTACATTAATATCCCAAGACCTTTTGAAACTCATGTAAAATAGACTAGTTGGACATTTGGCTCAACCGATCGAAATAAAATTTGAATTTTCACGGGTTAGGCTTGGTCCAAATAGGTCTAGATGCAGGATTAAAAATCTTAAATCGCGGTGACCAAGATTTCAAGACCCAATCGAAATCGAACGACATTTCGAAAGCGTCCAAAATTACGCTACTACGTCCTTATGATCCAAAATTTTATACCAACTGAAATTCAATATTCGTCACTTTTATTGAATTCGGTACTTTCCGAATAGTGAATTTCCAAGACGCCACAATGTTGCACATTGAGGTAAAAGTTCACCGACCACACTAAACAAATTAAAAGTTAGAGCACCATATGCACATGGCCAAAAGTTCAAGACCATTTGTGTCATTTTTTCCATGGTCAAAATAGAAGCCCTAAGTGTAGACATGGCCATTTGGGCCCGTGGGCCGGAACCGGCCCGTTGACCGGGCCCACGGTTCCAAACCGGAACGAACCGCCGGTTCGGGGCCGGTTTTTTTTTTATAAAAAAGTAAGAGGCAAGGGGAAAAGGCCTAGGAACCGGCGGTTCCGAACCCGAACCGGCCCGGAACCGCGTTCCACCTTTTCCGGAACCGAACCGCCGGTTCCCAACCGGAACCGCCAAGTCTACCTAAGTGTATTACTTACATTAAGATACTCATGCTTTATTTTCTCAAGGTGTAGGAAACGATTCCAATTTTCACAGGGAGGTGGTGGCGTGGGAACGGGATGCTACGAAATGGCTTGTCCAGGTTTCGTGCAGATCAATCCCAGAATTCCCGTTGGATTTGTGTTGCGAAATTTTAGTGTTTACGGTCACGTTCCATACGATATTATTGTTCAAGTTGATCAGGTATAGCCCTCGTCTGTGATCAAGCAATAATCTGCGATCAGATTTTCCGTTCTTCCTTTTTGACCGACCATTTTCGTGACGGTCGCAGAGGATCTTGGTGGTTGTTTTATGGTGATAACAGAGACGAAATTGGCTACTGGCCCAGAAATTTGTTCCAATATTTCAGCAGCAGCGCATCGAGGATAAGCTTCGGAGGGCAAGTAGGCCGCGCCCCTAACCGCCCGAGCCCTCCGATGGGGAGCGGTCACTTCCCGGACCACGATTTCGTCCACTCTAGCTACATCCGACTTATTCGCTACGGGAACAGCCACAAATGATTGGCGACCCCAAGTCCGGACGGCACTGCGACTCACGTGGACGTTCCGTTCTGTTAGAACGTGACCGATGACGGGGATCTGGGAGGCGTCACAGGATACGCCACGACTTTCGGTGGACCGGGTGGAAATTGCGATTGAATAACGTTTTTAATGTAGCGGACAAGAACAATAAAAAGAATCATCTTTTCATTTGTCCAGAGTCTTTCCGACGAAGAGGGTTTATAATATGTGCTAAATGAGTCGTGTTTACGATAGGTTACGATGCATGCAGAAAAATGATAATGTTAGTAACTAGAACTTTAGACGCAAGCACAAAACATCATTGGCAAATGGCAGTTCTCTAGCTTGGGCCGCATCAGCAAATTACGGGCATTTCACCTCCAACCTCTTTTAACTCATCCACCTCTCTCTCTCTCTCTCTCTCTTGACTGGCCACCGGCACTGCCCTTAAGAGCTGCCGTAGCTACCACCACACCACCGTGACCAGAGTGTCGAACTCCGTAGCCGCTAGCAAAGACGGCTCTCAACCACCAAAGGCCATGGTGTCTAGTCTTCCCTTGCCTTACTCTGTCCCTCTCTCTTCAATCAGAACCAGATCGTGCCCCTCTGTTGCAAAGGGTTGATTTTCTGTCAGAGTTTAGGGAGCCCAAAGGCCCAACAGGAAAAGCCTGGCTAATCTCTTGCTTTATAAAGTTTAGGACAATAGAAATTTGAAAGTGCAATTAAATTTTCAAACTTCCAAATCATGTGCAAGTAATTCTCACTTCTATTTACTTAAAAGATATTTAGATGACTGGATGATTCTACATGGTATGCTCTTTCCCTTTTCCTCCTTAAGTGGCTATATTGATCATAATTGGCTTCAAACACATCAATACGCAGCATTCACGGAAGAAAGATGCAACGCCGTCTAAACAAATGACACCAGAGTCGGGCGAGGCAAAGCGGTAGGGAATTACCACGGAGGACATGGCGGCTCTACTCCTCCTCCGTCAGCACAAGCAAAGGCATCATCTCCTCTCACAAAAACCTAGCCAGGTGAGGACTTTGCAAGGCCGTGGAATGACCAAGATGGAGGATATTTTGGTTTCTAAGGTAACGATGGATTGACATTAGGAAAAGGTAAAGGTCATGCGATGCCAATTAGACATGATTGCTTGCTTAAGTTATATCACATATAGAGAGCAGCAACGTTGTTGCCCTACTACAAGAAAAACATTCACAGAACATGTGCTTATATGTGAACTATTTCTTACCAAACAAGTTTCAGGGACGCATTGAACATCAGATGGAAATTCAAAGGACTGGTGTAGTTACTCAACCCAGAAGCTAACATATTAGGTTGGGGTACATCTGTAAACAAAGCTTACCTGATTCAAAATCCATTCTTCAATAATTGCAATCACAAGGTTACACCAAAGATGCAAAACCAAACCAATATTGTGCAGAAGCTCTGTGAAAAACAAGATCTGCATCTGGATAAATGCTGGAAACTTTCTTGATTGAACATGATAGAACAGACATATACACAGAACTCTTCACCACAACACTGAATGGACAAACACGACAAGCCCATGGTGATTGAAAGCACGAAGAGAATAGGGCAATATCTTACCAAATGAATGGGTAGATGAAAGAAAGAATTTTTTTTTTTTTTTGGCTAAGATATATCTTTCAGCCCCCCTAAACTTGCTAGATATCAATTAACAAATAGTGAATGGCGTCGCTGCCTTTATCTTTTTTCTCTGCCCATTTTGATTGAGGAAGCGTTCCAAAGATTCTGTCCCACAGCGCTGAAGTGATCCCGAAGCCTTTGTCTTGTATACGGAAATGGTGGTTCAAGTGATATTTCTGCATAAGAAATGCCGATTACATAGCTTTGGTTAACTATGAAAAAATTGCCCAAAACATAAGGAATTACCGGTAGAGAATAAGCACATGCTACGTGAGTTTTCAAATTCAATCACGTGCTAAAGAATCAGATCCTGAATAACCCACAACCCAGACTTCCCTCTATCAACTCTCGGAAGAAAGAAAAAAAACTGAAAATAAACGGAAGCCGAGCCATGGAAATAGAGGGAAGAAAATGAAGAGGATCAATGGATTAAGGATTGAAGCAAATAAAGCAGCACATGCGCAAGTATTACCTTGAGATTCTGTGGCACTTTATTGGATGGCTGTCCATGATGCAAGTAGTAATGAGTGCAGTCATATATCACATAACCCAGCAAACCCCCACCAAACAATGCTGGAGTGGTAGAAGGCGTAGAAAAGAGCTTGACCAGGTTCCAGAACTGGCAAGAACATATCGCAAGAGTCACAAGTTCAGCAGATTTAGCGCACAAAAATATATGATATAAGTTTGACGCAGCAACTTAGATGTGTGCACTCTTAGAAAAAGACAAAGCTGAAGCAGTGCCTCTGTTAACTTAAGCAGATGCGGCGTCGCTCCAAAACACCCAATAAAATTTCATGAAACTGCCACTGAAGCTGTATTATCCACTACATCCCCTCCAACTTAAACATAATAATTCCACCCCAGCTAATTCAAGCCTCTATCATCCGCATTATATTCAATCATTACAATGCAAAACAAGTCCAGGAGTTGTAACAATGCTTTACATTACTGCAAATTAATGCTCAGTGGAGCAACACACAATAAAGATAAATTATGCCCAATGGCAGGGAAATGTTAAATCTTCACTCTGAGGTCAGTAACTCTTGATTTTGATAGAGACTTCGTATCTTGTGAGAGCTTTCAACTGCAGCAAAACACCGACAATCGTTTATGAAATTTTATATCCAACCATCCTCCAAATCCTGCTAATCTAAGTTTCCTCATGGACAATTTATATGGCATATTCTGTAGTTCTCTACTAATGAATGTTGGAAGTTCCGACTTTAAATTCACTGGCAGAATTATTTGAAAAAGATATATTGCTAGCTTCAAAAGCTTTTTACTAGACTTTGTAACCTAATAGGGATTAATTGCAAACAAGTAATTGACAGTAGAACAAAACTTCAATATATATTTGTACAGACATGCCGAATGTTTTAGTCACGCTCCATCCACGATAATCTTTTAGCTATGATCCATGAGTACTCAGTCCAATAGGAAAGTTAATATGCTGTCGCCTGGGAGTAATTAGGATATACCTCATTATATGCTAAGTATCCTAGCAGAACTCAATTAGCAGAAAACATAAAGTAAGGTAACAACACCGGATGATGGTAAGGACAAAGGAAAAACTCATACAGGAATGCAGAGAACAGCTGTTCCTGCTGGCGGAAAGACAAGCCGCAGGCCATCCATAGGATGTTTGTGATGGCATCCATGAATAAGATAGTGTACGGTGTTCCACCTAAATCATTCTTAGAGATGTCAAAAACTTTGTGTGGTTGGGGAGAAAGAAAGTCAGAAAAGACACCAAAAACATTTAGAAAAAGATATTCCTACATTAGAGAGAGAGAGAGAGAGAGAGAGAGAGAGAGAGAGCACTCACCAATAACTGTCCGTATTTATATGGAAAACGAAACGGTGCAAAGAGTACTCCAGAAATGTCCAGATGAAGATGCCCATACTCACCAGTAGACCTATCTCAAGAGCTGAGTGGCCCATATGCACAGACATAGAGATGCACCAGCATACTACAGGAAGCCAAATGATAGGAACTGCGTACCATCGAGTACGGGTCAAGAACTGTTTCAAAGAAGGCAAAGATCTGTTAGTAGATTTAATAGCACTTAGCAGCTTGTTTTTTAAAGATAGGCCATCCGCTACTCATGGAGTACCTCCCAAAAGTCACTTTCAAAAAATCTAGGCCCTTCCTTGCTCACAATGGGTTTATGGACCCACTCCTGATAAGATTCACCTAAATGACCAACCTGTCGAAGAAACCATATGAACGAAATACCAATATTAAGAGAATACTGTGGCAGGGAGTCTCCCAACAGGAAGAAATTTCTAAATCATGGAAAAGGAGAAGAAAGGGAGAAAATCAAGGTGATCAGACGGAAATTTATGATAATTAGAGCTCAATGGTCCGTCAAGTGCTACATCCGAGACCATGACGCTACAGTCCATACATTCAGTCAAGTTACTGCATTCCTACAGGACTGACTTACGTGACTTAAAATGTATGGACAGCGAAGTTCAATAAACGTTTCTGAAATCCAAGGAAAGAGAGATCAGAAGAAAGCTGGATATGCCAATGGGTACTAGCATTATACCTGGAAAACGAGGGGTTTATTCAGATCAACAGTGAACTCCTGAGCAACCATCTTGGAGAACTTGCAAGAAATCTGCAGATGAATGGAAGGATCAGATCAAACAAAAGCAGAAGGCAACCTAAGAATTTCTCTAAGCATAAATACAGTCATGGCATTCTGACTTTCCTTGGTATCAAATGTCCACAATGTGTGAACCTGTCATAAGGTGAACTACACCATACGCAATGAACAAAGGCAAAAGACTGCACGAAAGTTGCAGCAACAAATTTCATTCATGTTCAAAACACAAATCAAACAGTCTGTTTGGCAAGAGATCATAAATCATAAACGACTCAGAGAATGGCTTTATCGATCCATCTTCCAATATGGCTTTGCAAATCATTCTCAATTCCCCTTAGCTTAGCATGATCACAAAGATAAGCATTGGACAATCTCCTGATGCTTCAACGTGAAGAAAGCTACACTGACAATATTACACTTATCAGAAAATGTAACACCAAACAAAGAATAACATAATCCTTATAAAAAAAAAAAAACAAAGAATAACATAAAGTTATGGATTGATATTCTGAACTCGGCAAAAGATCCGTTATCTGACTGGAAAGGAATCTACCAAGGTAGTGATAAACGAATAGTAGCAAGCCTGTTTCTCATAGAACATTTACTGGCACAACTGGAGGAACATAAACCTTTTAGCAAAAAACTTCTTAAAGGCTAAACCACCAATAACATCTTGTAGGTGAAGGAAGCCGCTTTTATAGGGGAAATCTTCATGTATTGAAGATAGCTTAAGACATGAAAACCTATTCTTGGACGTGCATCATCAAATCCACCCAAAAAAGCAACAGAATAAACATTGATTCCTTTTACAGCTGGACCCACACTGAAAAAGGCGATTCGCCCAACTGCAATTAAAATGCGAAAAAGAAATGCACCTTTCCCCAAGAATTCAAATCCAACACTCACACTTCACCTCAGAAAAAGTCAGCATCGACGTAAGAAAGCCTTACATGCTACGGAACCCCAAATGAGCTACGCAATTTCCTTCGTGTCGGCCAACACTATACATTACATCGGATCTGAACGAGAACGAAGCACCAAATCAAGGACAATAACTCAGTCAGACAAAACCCAGAAAAGGATGCAGCCCCAAATTCAACCTCGATCAACGCAATGTGCCATCGCTAAACACCATCGGGAGGAAATATTCTAGCATTCACTCATAAATTTCCTTGAGTTTCAGCCAACAAACTCAAATCCAGAGGAAACCCAGATCTACAAAAACCACAATGCCGCAAAAACACAAACAAACAAGCACGAAGACTAACCCGATGAAACGAGGGTCGGATCTAAATCCCCAAACGAGAAGAACAGCGGCCCAGCACCAACACAGCGACCACCGTCAGACGCAGCACGGCGTCGCGTCGCTTCCTCGCCGTCGCGCTGTTGATGATGATGCTGCTCGTCTGTCCCCGCGCGGTTTTCTTTGCACTTTTCCCTTGGTCCCCCGAGAAAGTTACGAATGGACGGACGACGGTGGGCTTAGGGAGAGAGAGGGCGAGATTTTTGGGGGATATTTAAGTGGGGCGAGCCGAATGAAATCTGGGCCGTCCGTTTCGAAGGAGCATCAGAGGATCAGGACGAAGCAGATACCGTTGGATTCCTTTCCCTTTTTTCGGCCCTCCCTTCCCGTTTTGAAAAAAAAAAACACGGATGCCAGGCTGGCGAGCCCAACTCGCGCACAGCTCAGCCACTTAAAAACAGGCAAAAACCCAAAACGGTGTGCGTTCAGGATTTGCTTGGACGAAGCAATTTGACGATGTTTCAGGACGTGAACATGTCTAGAAGGTGATTGGTCGGACAGGCGGGGCCCACTTTTGTTCGCGGGGGCCGGAGCGGAGAAATTCTTGCCTCGGACCCGGGTAGACCGATCCAGAACGATGAACGACCGTTGCTCTTGGAAAGTTCTTTTTTGAAAAACAATTTGGTCGGAATTGCTCTTGGAAAGTTCGCACACCGGAGTTACGTCCGAAAAAAACTCGTCCGGGGCTTTCGGAGACTAAGGTTGCGTATAGTAAACTTTTCTGTTCTAAAATAACTTTTGGAATAGAAACATTTTTTTCTATTTCGCTCCCTAAGAACGATTTTTAAGAACAAAAACGCGTTTGGTAATTGCAAAAAATTTACATTCCGTAATAAAAAAAAAAAAAAAAACACGTTTGGTAAATGCATAAAATATATGTTCCCAGAATTAAAAAAAAAAAAAAAGGAGAAATGCGTTTGGTAAATGCAAAAAAAATGTTCCTAATTTTTTTCATTTAATTAAGGGGACCATATATATTAAAATTAACATGTCTTTATCTTTTTAAATTAGTAAATCAAATTAAATCTCATTTGTTTAATTTACTAAATCAAATTAGACCAATATATGTATAAGTAATTTATGCATGATTTATCAAATTACAATATGGATGAGATCACTATAAAAAAAGGGAAAAAGAAGACAATTGGAATTGGACAACGAGAACATCAAATATATTTTCTATAGATATGAAAAATTACAATTATGAGTCACACGTAAATGTTCTCAAGCAGTTAAAAATATGATACCTTTAAACGGGGACCTATAGAAAAATATTAATTGCACTTTGAGTAAAATTGGGGACTAAAATGAAAAAAAATTATGCATTTAGATCCTTTTAGTCCAATTATGCAATTTTTCCAAACATAAGGACTGAAATGAGATACAAGGTATCAAAGTCTCATGACATTATTGTAAAAGTAAAAAAATTTGGCTAAATGATTTAAAGTGAATGTTTTTTAGTCAATTTAGGATTATGTTCAATGAATAGGCATGTGGTCCCAAACTGAATTTTTAAAACTTTAAGAGGTCAAAATTAAAAGGGAATTAAAATAAAATATATGGACTATTTTTGCGCATTTTTCTGATCACGAATACTATTTTTCCTAATTTTCAGCTATTTTTATAATTAAATTAAATCCGAAAAATGTCAAAAATTAGGAAACATATTTTTTGTTCAAAATTGGTTTCTAAGGCTAGGTCAAAGCTTGCAAGGTTGATTTTTTAATTTTATGAATTATTTTAATATTTTTAATTAATTTTCTAAAATAAAATGATTAAAAATCGGGTGTTAGTATCGTGCAAGAAACGAGTAAGAGAAGAGAGTGTGTTCAAAAATAAAATTATTCCCAATTGTTTCTAAAAAATATTCCAAATGTGTTTCTAAAAAGTGTTCCAAGAACACGAAGCAAGTTTTTTGGTTTTATTGTTTCGCCCAAAAGTGTTTTTGTTTTCTCAAAAATGTTAAAACTTTGAGAACACTTTTTTATCATACATGTTTCTATTCCCAAAGTATTCCGAGAACACTCTAGGACCAGAAACATTTTTTCTGGAGCGTTACCATACGCAACCTAATAGCTCCGGTATTTAGGAGAATTTCAAATAAGGGCTTAAAATGCCTTTAATTAAAAAAAATAAGGATATGAAGTAAATTTTATTTCAAATAAGGACTTAAAGTGGCATAACAATTTTAAATAAAGGTGCAAAGTGATCAAGTAATGTCAAAAAGAATCTCACCTCAAGGGCATTTTCGTCATTTTATTTTTTCTAATTTTATTCTTTTTTCTATTTTTATTAAAAATTAATAAAGTAGAAAAAAAATCACACTCACACATAGAGACGGGAACGCCGGCGACTTCGCCGACCAAAAAGAGAGGGCTAGCCCAAGTCCGAACGAGAGTCGCCGACCCCCACCCATGTTCGGCGGATGGCCCTCTTCTCATTCTAGCAAGGGCCTACTAGCCCTCCCGCTTTTTTTATTTTTTTTTATTTTGAAAAAAATGGAAAAATAAAAAAATTTAAAGGAAGAAAATGTCCTTGAGGCGAGGAACTTTTTTCATATTACATAGCCACTTCAAACTTTATTTGAAACAAAATTCCATTCATGCCCTTATTTGAAAAAACAAGAAGCGTTTCATGCACTTATTTGAAATAAGAAGTAGTTTAGAACCTTGTTGGAAAAAATAAGAAGCACTTCGGCCCTTATTTGAAATTTTCCCTAGATATTTTTAACATTTAATTATCTTGTGCAATATTTTTTTGTTTTGTCGTGCTTTTATACTTATGGCGGATAATCATCAAAAAGTAATGTCGTTATGATAGCTCTCAACACTTATTAAGCAATTAAATGAAGCATATTTGTTGTTCTCATCCTACGTAAGAAATGATCTGAAAATCAAAGCTTTGCTTTTTGTAATTGAATGAAACAATGTTCGTTGTGCGCTTGTTAGTGAGATGCTAATATATGTGTTGCATGAGAAAGCGATGTTTGATCTGCTAAGATGATCGACATAGCTTCGCTAAAAACAAGTAACTCGGCATGCTACAAGCGGATGCTTAGGATCTAAGTAAGCGAGTAGCAATTGTAATTCGGTGACAGTTTATCACATCACTTGTAGAATATCAATAGGATAAACCACTTTTATTATAATCAGATTACTCATCTTGCGTTTGCATGACGTGGTTTGTCAACTCCTAATCACCGATTCATCGTTCGAGTAAAACCATTCATTGTCCCTTCGAGGTGAATTTGAATATCTTGTTCATGTACTGGGATCTATAAGTTGATGGCCCGACCATTGTGTCCATCTCACTCGGATTTTCCTCAAATAACAACATATATTTGGGTCGACACTTGTGATTAAGGGATAAAATATTGGTTAATCTGATGTCCGATGCAGATTAAAAAGAAAAAGAAATCAGGGTTTTTGAGATTTGAAAGCAGAACCATAACATAGGCCAACCGTGGTGTGTGGATACATAGATGTTGAACAACACATAGGCTCACTATTATAAACCTCGGATAAGTACTAAAGTGTACGGCGGAGGTGATACATAGGCTTGGTACTCAAAACATACATCGGTAGCCATATATACCATGGCGCCACATAGGCCCAATCCGTCATGTACCTCTATAGAGGGAGAATCCTACATTCAATCTTGAATCTGTTGTGCAAATTTAAATTTAATTGAAAACATTTCAGTTGAGTCAATATAGTCATAAGCCTTTACATGAAAATGCAGTCAAGTCCTCTCCTCCAGTCACGGCCTAGTATCGCCTGCACTTCCAAAAAAAAAACGAAGTTGCCCCCACCGAGTCCAACAACAAAAAAAGGTCATATAACTAACAAAAAATAAGATCACAAAACATCAAAAAAATATAAATCAGTACACACCGCCAGGGAAAAAAAAAAAAAAAAATACAATTAAAAAAAAAATATATAAAGAAACAAATGAATAAAATAAATAAAATTTAAAAAATAAATTACTAAAATAAAACCCATTAGACATAATAATTAAACCACGATTTTTACAACCAACAACATAATCCTTTATTCTCAATATCAAATCACAAAAAAAATACACCTAATAAAAACATTAAACATAACAAACTAATAAAAATATAAATAAAAAAATTTTTTTATTATTTTTTTAAAATCCCAAATTAATTTTCAATTTTTATGAAATAATTGAGAAAACTTTATTCAAAGTTGAAATTAAAAAAAAGAAACATTTAATTGAAGAAAGATGAAGGTATTTTAGTAAGTTAACTACAAAATAGTGCTTAACTAGGAGGGAAATAGCTCCCTTAAAATAAGTTTAGGATTGTTTCGGTAATTCTTCCCGGAGTCATCTGATTCCATTGTTACTTCTACCTGTAGAAGTGAAATAGCTACGAGTAGAAGAAAGCACACTCAAGCGACCAAACTTCTTGTAATTGCATAATGAATTTCAGTCTGATTGGGACTGTTAAAGCTAGATGAGTGGAGTAGGCAAGTGGATCAGTCGAACCACCATACGTCGGAATCTTGATTCTTCTTCTTCTTCTTCTTCTCTGTCTCTCTTTCTTTATAGTAGAAGAATCAACTTGTTTAATCACGCAATTTTCAATGCACTTAGGCGTAGTGTCCACGCAAAAAACTTTCCAATGTTTCAATAAACAATCGATCCGCCCCCTCTTAGTTATTGTGGTGTGTCCATATCAAAGAAATCTTGGATCTTGTTGTTTTCTATCTTTTCCTCTCACTAGTTCATTATTGAATTGATTGATGGCTTCTATTGCTTGGTTTTTAACCTTCAAGTTCTTGCATGTTATTAAGGCCGCGTTTGGCCACGTTTCAATTCCCGGGAATAATTTTTTAGCAGAATACTTTTTCTAATTCTCGTTTGAAAATAGTTTACGAATAGAAGACCATGTTTGGTAATCGTACAAAATTTCCATTCTCGTAATAGAAAAGGAACATAAATGTGTTTAGTATGATCCTAAAAATTTCAAATTCTCAACATTTTATTCGATTATAAAATTGTCAAAGGAGGTGGTGGGGACCGGTGAGTTGCTGCGGCAATCAAAGTACTAAAATATACTAAAAAATTGAGATGAGCAATCGTGAAAAGTGTTTTCACCTCTTCGGATTGGGGAATTCACTTTCTTGATTATATGCATGAATTTTTTTGTTAATCGCAATGTGTTTTTTTGTTCACTAAGTCATTATCGTTGAACTAAAAGGATGAAAGTCCGAACAATCAATTTCGAGAATACACTTTCACTAAAAAAAGTTAGTTGGTTTTACTAATTAATTTCTCAGTTCATTTTTCTCATTATCATTTTTTCTTAATATATTCACATCTTATTTTACTTGGTTTAGACCTTCACCAACAATTTAGGTTGTAAACACTCAATTTAGCGTGAGCACGAAATCCAGTAGATGAATTACATAAAATAATCTAATGTAATGAACCAAAGAAAGTTGTTTATGAATTCTTATGGTTAAGTGATGTGGCAAGACAGACATGCACATCAATCATGACGTGACACATCTCGAGTAATCTCTAAGTTATTTTTATTATATAAGCCACATCGAAATGTGACTTGGAAGACGTTGGTCATTTATTTCTGTTTGGGAAGAGTCACGTATCAATTTTTCTAGCAACTGATTGCAAATCAATGCGAGTTTTATATCTGGATACTGAAAATCTAGATATTAGCCTGCATTTGTTTTAGTGAAAAGGGAGAAGAACACCAAAAGCGTCAAAAATTACGTACGGCGCTCACTTTAGTCTTAAATATTTTTGCCGGATCGCTTAAATGCCAAATCCGAAAAGAAAAAAACGATCACTTGCCTCCGATGACATATTCCAGTCAAAATTAGTGCCAAATTGAAAAAAAAAAAAAAAGATCACTTTCCTCCGACAAGATACTCCGGCCAAAATTAATACGTGACATTTATCATTAAATTTTTAATATAAAGTGGCATTATTTATAAAAAAAAATTAAGTCCACGTGGACTTCTCAACTTTAAAAAAATTGAAAATTAAAAAATTAAAAAATACATTTAAAAATTGATAAAAAAAATATTTCTTAAAATACAAATTTTATTTAAATTAAATTTAAAAATAAGCTTAAAAATTTAACAAAAAAGATTAAAATTTTTAAAAGGGGGAATTAAAAATTTTAAAAAAATTTAAAATTTTATTGTTTTCAAAAAATATTATAAAAAATTTAAAAAAATTTAAAGGGGGAAATTAATTTTAAAAATTTTAATTATAAAAAAATACAACATATAAAAATAAAAAAACATAAAATAATTTAAATAAATTTCTTGCCACCTGGTTCACCCCCCTTTTTTGTTAAATTTTTAAGCCTATTTTTAAAACTTAATTCAAATAAATTTTTTATTTTAAAAATTCAATTTTACAAATTTTAAAGCTAATTTTAAGTTTTTATTTTTGGGAGTTTTTAGCTTTTTTATTTTTTAATCTAATTAAGTTTTTATTTTTTATTTTTATTATTTTTTTTCAACTTCTATCTTTTTATATTGCTGATTGGACCTCCGGCATGCAACATCGCCTTCAAATATTAATAAAAAATGTCATGTCGAATTTTCACCAAGCAAATCGGAGTAGACATATAAGTGATTGTTTTTCAAAAAATTTGACACTTAAGTGATTCGAGAAAAACTTTTGGTATTAAAGTGAACGCCGTACACTACTTTTGGCACTCCTGGTGCTCTTCTCCCTAGTGAAAGCATTTTATGTGTATTGATTTTCCAAACTTTTACTTATTTGATTTGCTGAAAATGACTTAACCAACGAAAAATTGATGCATAAAATTAACAAAAAAATTTCTTAATCTAAAGAAGTGTCAACACTTTTGACCAACAAGCTTTGACGATGACCAGCAATCGGCCACATGAGGTCGAGCCTTGCTGGTCACCTCTCCGGATCCCGACAGGCTCGACCTCGAGGAGGAAGAAGAAAAAGGTTCACTTCTCTACTTCATCGAATGCACACAATCTCATCAATTTTTTTTTTTTTTTTTTTTGGTTCATCCAATCGACTTTCGCCTTGTGCTTTACTTGGCTTAGGAGACTGGTGAGGCTTTAAACTACAACAATGTTAAGAGAAGGTTCTACCCCCAATAGGAAAAAAAAAAGGGATCTCACTGAGTCATTAAAAATGCGTCTAGTAATTGTATCTTAAAGTTCGCTTGCATTTCAATTTTCACAAAATGTACATCATTGCTACGTGCTATAACTTGAGAACCGTTCCTTGAAAGACCATATTCGCCAGGTTTACTTATCTAAGATGGGCATTTTCAACATAAAGCGAAAAATCAAATGCATCTTAATCATAATTACTAGATATTCGGCTACGTATTGCCAAACAAAGAAAAACAAACTGTTTTTTTTTGAAAAATAATTTCCCGAAAATCGCTTTTCCTTTTCCGTGGGTGGTTGATCGTGGTATGAGAATAAACATATCTAGGTTATTTCGTTTCATCTGATTTCAACCGAATACATATTTTTGACTAATTTGGATCGCGCTAAGTGTCACGACCTAAAAATCAAGCTAATGGATTATCGAGTTAATTAAATTAACTAACCTAATTCGGACCCTCCCAAGTCATACCAAATCGCATCTTAGGTTTATTCATGAAAAAAATATCCAATTGGAGCCGCTACTAACCACCATCGAAGGTTGATTAGAAACCTTAATAAAATAACGGGATAACTATATTATTTCGCGCACTAGCGAAAAATGAGTTCGAGAACTTGATTACATTAATTTAGAAAATTAATGCCCTTTCGGTACCAATTTCATGAAAAAGCCTTTTCGATTAATCGATGTGAATTCGATGATTAATTGAAAAAAATGAATTATATTTGATTTTTCTTTTGTATTTTCTTGCAAAATAAAAACAATCAAAAGAAATAAAAATTTGAACAAAAATAAACAAATATGCACATAATATGCCTTTAAATTTTTTATTTTTCTGAAGGAATTCACTCATCCCCAAAGATCTAGGCTAGAGAAGAATTTTTGTTTACTACAACCTCAAAGATTCAAGCTAGTATGCGAGATAGAGGTATAAAACAATAACGTCCCTTTCGCCAAAGAAAAGAACACGAAGTTTTATACTAAATCACCATTCCATTCCGTGAGATCACTACTGAGGCGTGTGATTTAATTTTTCCGAAGGATCTAGGCACATTGGAACACATATTATGGGCATGTCTCGTTTAAAGATGTGCAAATTTTGTAACAATCAAAAGCAAACAAGCACGATAAAAAAATAAAATAAAATAAGCCAATTAAATTGAAATTTCGAAAATTCCATAGAGGGTGGCCGAAAATATGAATTGGGGATCCACCTTTCCTTATCCGAAATTTGATCCAATTTTAAGAAAATTATCTTTAAGGTTTGAAAATTTATTTTCAGATAATTCTAAAAAATTTGGATAGTTATCCAATTGATCAAACTTTATCTCAAATCAAATATATCCAGAAAATTTACTAGAGATAAGATCAAATAATCATCCCAACCGATTCACATGTTAAAGATAATCATTGTAATCAAAAGTCTACCCACTACGATCAAACATTATCCAATTAAGCACCAATCCTTATCTACGATACAAGATAGCATCAAATAACCACAAGATAAGGCAAAGATTAGATAAATCAACCAACCATGGATCATAATTCAAAGTGAGGATTATCCACAAGTTAAATACTGTCCGATTCAAAAATTTCCAGAGATTAGATGGAGCCCGATTCGCATGATCATTATCTGATTTACATGAGATAAGATTGAACAACCAATGGATAATATCAAATCAACTGATCGGGATAAAAATCAAAACAATGCTCATCCATCTATATGTAATTCGCCAAGAGAATGAGTATGCCGAAAATTCAATTCTTAATTTGATAGAATCCTCAAATCTTAACCTAGTTAAATTTGATCTTGAAAGCGCTTGATTTACTTTGAGAAAAGATAAATTTCTAATTAAACTTAATTAATTCACAAGAGTGTCACAATTCAACCAAATTAATGAACGTGTTAAGAAAAATCAGAATTTCATTCCAACATGCTCAAATCAGAATTTCATTCCAACATGCTTAAATTTCTGCTCTTGATTGGAGTTGATAAAAACATGTCATTTTCCAACTTGATCGCAAATCAACATATATTCATTAACATCCATGAAGTATATGCGTGTTACCAATTTAAATAAGCATAGATAGCAACCAAAGATGTGAGCGTTTTGCCTTTTTTCAGAGCAATTTCCAGCACACCCGCAGCTGTGATGTCAAGTCCGAAACAGCCACCGTTCGAACTCAGATTGAGTTCTAAACTTCAGGAGATTCTTGCACAAAGTAACACAAAGGTTAGTCACCAATTGTTAATCAAAACCTAAGCCAAACAGCCCTGGTCACACGATCGAACAACAGTGAAGCAGCGATGGACAGCAGCTCATTCGATCGGCAGTTTTGGTGGATCACAACTACTCGGGTACACCGACGAAGCTAGGCAAGTGGTGGGCGTTCGAGCTGAGCTGAAGTGCACGGTGAGACCAAGCTGACTTCGGGGAAGGCTGAGCAGGGATGCCGGTGATGATGCGTGATGGAAGAGAAGAGCGATTGGCGACAGAAAAAGAGAAACCGTTTGATTTAGACGTCTTCGGCAACCCACAAGATACCTCTGAATTTTTTGCTCTCAAAGCTCTCTCTAGATGCCAAAAATTTGATAATCCCCCCTCCAACGTGAATGAAGAGCTCTTTATATGGACTCTTGTGCACCAACCCTACTTGAGATAGGAAATAATTGTGACCATAGGATTAGTATTCCTAATGCAAGTAGGATTGCTTTTTGGCCATTGGATTTTGAGTTTCCGCATCTACTAAAACTCTACCTAAAGCAAGAGTCCTAATTCAATCAAATTTTTTCCGCATCTACTAACACTCTACCTAGCGCAAGAGTCCTAAACTTCATCAAATTTTCGGGTAAGGGATGTGATGATGGCAGTGGGCGAGCATACCCTCATTCGTGGGCTTGAGATGCGATCTTTAAGCTTGATTGGCGTTCAATTAGTTAAATGATCATCTAAAGGCCTTATAAAATAAACCATATTGGACTTGAATCAAGGTCCAAACCTACATGTAAATTTCGGCAGCCATGCATCTATGTCCCATTCGAATTTTCCATTCCAAGTCATGGGTTTGTTTTATTTCAAGCTCAAATGAGACTCCTTCTAAATAATGGATATTAAATTGGCAACCTCAATAATCAAATCAAGCTTGAATGAATTGAATCAAACCCAAGAATAAGTCCAACCGATTTAAGCAAATTCGGCACCCTCTCTAACTTTAGGCGAAACTTCAGACCGAGTCTTTCATCCCATAGCCTGTCAAAATTAAGCTCAAGTGACTCATCATTGTCTTAGATGTAAATGACACGTATCGACGAAAAATATGCAATGCATGAGAAATTATTTTTGTGAGAACTGTAACCAATTCTCATTTTATGTTTAAATAAATGAATTTCGAAATCAAAATTTAGGTGTTAACACTAAGTTTTCTAACTGATTATAGCACGTGGGTAGCCCCCTTTTCAATGTTCTTTGTTTTATCAAAGAGGATTAGCTTAATTTATTATGACAGCCATGACACCTCGCCGATTGCCGATTGTGGGCAAGGTGTGCCACGTAACGATCGGCATCCATGTTAGCGATTTTCGGCCAATAAGACTCAACTGAAAACAAGTGAAAAGGTTTAGGATTTTTTTTAGCAAAAAAGTTTAGGGCTGAATCAACAAAATTTAAAAGTTTAAGACTAAATTAGTAAAAGTGAAGTAGGTTTAGGACTTTTTGGATAATTTTCCTGCAATCCAAGTGTTCATTGATGCAAAGGTACTTTATTTCTTTCTATATTTTCTTCCTTTAATTTTAGGTTTTAAAAGTACCTTTTTCTTATTTATTTTTTGGCACAGATACAATCACGCTTCGATTAAGAACAATTTTATAGTTATATGATACTTTACATATTAAATTTTGTGTAAAACGAACACATCATTCCTCACGACGAATGACAAGGGCTAAAGCTTATGGTTACGGGATGTCCATTTCATTGAGTGGAGCCTCCTGCACATTTGTTGCGCGGATGGCTTTTGATGAGTTGCAGGTAAAGTTGTAATCGAAACGAGTTGAGCCGACACAGTGCTAATCTCGAGCTTGAGCTCAAGCTCAATTCATGTCGCATGCTCGGCACTAACACTTGGCTCGAGCTCCAAGTAAAAGTTTCTACGCTCGAACTCAGCTCGACATAAAACTGGGCATACAATGAGTCCTCTGTTATCGTTGCTTACCATTCGGCATTAGGTCAAATAGGATCCTTTCGACCAAGCTTTGTACGATATGAGGCATAATCGGAAATGGGTCCATTGGATTATGTCCTGCACCTTTACTGAGAGCCCATATGGGCTTGTTTTATTACCGGGAAAGGAGCTGGTTTTGTTAAACCTAGCAAGGGACTAAGTCCCAGAGGATCCTTTTTCGCTCTTTCTATTCGCTATTATGCTTGATGGGCCTTCTACGGTGATATCTGACGCCATTAGTGATGGCAGAATCAATGGCATTTCGCCTTCTTTCTACATATGACTCCTTTCATCATTCGCAGCTACAGATGAGAATGCTCATGACCTGAAGACAATGATATCAAGATGTTGGGATTCCTTTGGGTTCAATTAAGCATTGCTAAGGCAATTATTGATGAGTTGAGTGTCAGAATTCATGGATGGAGATCTTGGTATTTGGAACTTCGATGCAACTTAGAATGATATCCCAATTAAAGTAAAAAGAAGAATAGACAAATTTGTGCGGCCCCCGATGATTTTACTGCCATCTTATCGTTTCTTGAAGGGGCCGAGAGGAAAGGCGTACGCCATGAGGAGTTATCTGTCTGAATAGGCAAAATATGAGACGATGGGAAGTGCCTCTTTTCTGATGAGAAGGCGACAATGGATATTATGGTCTGATTGATAGTACGAGAATCTGATGCCGGAGCATCGGGTTTGATGGAGCAATTCTCCAGCTCAACTTCACATTCATTGATTGAGCCCCGTCAATCGTTGCGCACGCGAGCAAAACACAAATTCCGGCCATCGTGTAATTCAATGGGTCCAAATTTGAAGATGTCTATTTCACGTTCTAGTCATCAACTCCGAGACTAGCTGTAGATTGATTACTAAGATGCCAACAGTCGACATTATTGAATGCATGAAAAAGGGAACTTTTGAGTGGACTAAGGTTGCCTACAATACCTTTAAAATCTGAAAACAAAAGCTTTATGGGTCTCTTTTCCTTGCCCTTCCAGTCTTTTATAAAATGTTTGAGATTGGATGCAATGCAAGTAGAGTCGCCATCGGAGCTGGTCTCACCCAAGCCCATAGGCCTCTAGCATATTTCAGTGAAAAGCTAACAGGGTCGAGGTGGAATTATCCTACCTACAACAAGAAGTTCTATGCAATCATAAGGGTTCTTGATCACTAAAGTCACTACTTGAGGCCTAAACAATTTGTTCCTCACTATGATCATGAGTCCGTACAATATATTAGTGCTATGACGAACTCAAAAAATGGGTAGAGTTCCTGCAATCTTTTTCTTTGTCTTGAAATATAATGCCGATAAGACTAATGTTGTAGCAGATGCATTGTTGAGAAAATACTCAACAATCGATGCTCTGGACTCTAGGGTCCTTGGCTTCAATTCGACGAAAGAACTCGGTGCTGCAAATCCAAAGTTTTCGTCCATCATCGACCATCGCAAAAGATTGAGTTCCTGGTGCCTATTTGATCCAAGATGGATTCCTAAGGAAACAAACTTTGCATACCAAAGAGTTCCTTTATAGAGCTATTAGTTTGAGAAGCATATGGTGAAGGATTGGTAAGCCACTTAGGAATCAACAAAACTCTTGAAGTCCTCTAAGAACATTTTTAGTAGGCAATGATAAATGGAGATGTACATGCAATCATTTCTATATGTTCAACGTGTCAGAGGGTGAAGAGTCATTATCCTCATTGCTTTATATTCCAATTCCAGTTCCTAGACAACCCTCTGAGGATGTAGGTACAGGTAACGTGGCCGTTCATTCGAACCGCCGGTTCGGTTCAAGAACCGGCGGTTCCGGTTCCGCCAAAGGTGGAACCGGCGGTTCCGGGCCGTTTCCGGACCGATTCCGGTTCCATTTTTTAAATTTAATTTTTAAAATAATAAATAATAAAATAAACATAATAAATTATAAATTATAAATTATAATTAAATTGTACATTGCAATAAAATTTTGAAAAAAAAAAAGAGAGAAGGAATGGGCTTGAACTTAATGAATTATCATTAAGCGCCTACATATCTTCTTGGGGATTTAGAAGAATCAAAGCCCATGTAGTTTTTTTTACCTTTGATAACCCCAACTTACCTCATCATCAATCGTCGCTACCCGTTGTGGTACCCGTGGCG
The DNA here is from genome assembly GCA_021437795.1 of Rhodamnia rubescens. NCBI lineage: Eukaryota > Viridiplantae > Streptophyta > Magnoliopsida > Myrtales > Myrtaceae > Rhodamnia > Rhodamnia rubescens. Next base: position 718,074 of record JAILYA010000092.1, on the reverse strand, counting down.
GTGGTATCTCCACAATCCTCACTCGAAGAATTCGTGTTCTCGATCCAACTCTTGGTGTCGAAATCGGCTCGTCCAATCGTCGACACAAGCTTGAGCTTCCACGGACTGGACTTAATCTTGAACGACGAGAGTCCAAAACTAATCCTCCAAGCTAAATGCTTGTTCCACCCCAACTGTTGAAGAAGGGGTTGCTAATATCTCAAGAGCGATGAGGACGAGTAACCGAATCGTTTGAGTGACTCTTCCACCACTCTAGGATTTGGAAATCAGACTTATGTTAGGCATCACGAAACTCAAATTGAGTGTTTAAATATTTTTCTAATTCAAAAATATTACCGTTGCCCCTTTTTATTTTTTTTTGTCTACTCTTAAGCATATCGTACCATTTACTAAATGAACTATCGCCTTCGCTCGTGAGGCAATAGATTGTAAAGATGCACTATCACTTAAACCATATCTACCACAAAATTCTCCATATAATACTACTATATATTTTTTAACCTCTCCTTGTATAATTGAAATATCTATTACATCTTGTAAATGTAAACAATCATAATAATACACATTCGGATAATCTAGCAAACCATCTAATTTAATACGTGAATAAAAAATAATACCAACTAAATAGACAAGAGAAATTTTGAAATAATAATGCAACCATTTTTCTCGCATTACTAAAATAGTCCGAGCTAATTCAATATCTTTTTCATATGCATTAAAAACATTACCAATATTAACACACTCTATTAAAAATAAATGCGTAGTAGGATAATAAATACCGGATAAAGCATTAGTAGCATCATTAAAAAACTTTCAAAAAATCTAAAATTTTTTGCAAACGTCCCAATGTTACGGAAGTAAAGTAATTTCAGGAATATTTTGCGAAATAAACATACACAATAAATCTTTGTAATCAAAAGTTTGACGAAGTAACTCGTAAGTAGAATTCCAACGAGTCGAATATCTTTTGGAAACCTTTTTGCCCTTCTCCCATGTTGTTTACAAAATTTTCCCCATGTTTTCATAAAATGGGCACGACTCCATAAAACTTTAATTGCACTTTTTATTGGGGCGAGAGAAATATCAAGAGTTCGTAAACCATCTTGTACACATAAATTTAAAACACAACAAGCACATCTAATGTGAAAAGATTGTCCGCCAAAAGAGGGTTTGCAAATTTTTTTCTAATTCGGGAATGGAAGCGGTATTTGCGGCGGCATTATCAAAACCAATTGAAAAAACTTTATTTATCAAAGTATATTATTCTAAAACTTGTCTAATTATTCTATAAATATTATGAGCCGAATGTTTTTCATCAAAAACTCGAAATGCAAGAAGTCTTTTTTGAATGGTCCAATCGTCACCTATCCAATGACACGTAACACCCATATAAGAATGAATTTGTTAGGGATCACTCCAAATATCGCTTCCTAAATGCACACGTCCATTGAATTCCAAAAAAAATTTACTAAAGCTTTTTTTTTTATTTTATAAAGATGCAAAAGTTCTCGTTTAAGAGTACTTTTCGGAATAGTTAGTGCTTACGAACCAACACAATATTTATCAAATATTTCAAATTTAAATTTTCACCAAGAGTAAACGGAGCATGATTAAGGGCAACATATTCAGCTAATGTTTGTTTATAAAGTGCATCAGTGTAATGGAATAAAGGATGAGTATTAGGATTGGCGTACCCGAGAATTTGTTGTTGTCTAGTGTCGATTCCCGCTTGTGTTGGATGTTTCTTCGTCGGATGTCGATGGAATGTTTCGTAACCATCTCCTTTGGTAAATTTATATGTTTGAGGACAATATTTACAATTTATATTGTACTTACCTTTGCTTTCATCAAATATATTGTCGAAGTGCAGCCACAAGTCGGATGTGCTCTCTCGGCCCTTTCTTTCCGGCTCATTTGCCATCGACATTTCTTCGACACTAGTAGGAGGATAAAGACTTTCTTGTGTTGGGACGTGTTCGACGCTCGAAATGGGAACAACGTTGATATTATCGTCGTCGTCTTCCCAATATGTATACTCACGAGGATCATATTCGGGAATAGGATATTCGGAATCTCCCATCGTCATCTTGCCCTTTCTAGTATTTCGCTTCCACTTGCCATTTTTGAGAGAATTGAGGCGAAATTGAGAGAATTGAGCCGATTGAGAGAATTTGAGAGAATTTGTGAGAAAAATGAAAGAGAAAGGATTGGTATTTATAAAAAAGGGAGGGTTATTTAACAAAAAAAATTTTTTTGCCCATTTGGCCGTTGCATTAGCCGTTGCAATTGCGAGCAGCTCTTTGGGCCGTTGCGGCCCGGAAATTTTTTTTTTATAAGGGCGGGTCGGAACCGGCGGTTTCGGGTCGGTCCAACAATTTATGAACCGGAACGCCCGTGAGGGCGGTTCCGGTCGGAACCGTGGGCCCGGTCAACGGGCCGGTTCCGGGCCCACGGTTCCAAATGGCCATGTCTAGGTACATGCTTTATTCGTCACTTTTAAGAACTCGGAGGAAGAAAGATGACATCATCTTGGTTGCTAATCGATTTTAAAAAATGGCGCATTTCATTCCATGTCATAAAACAAATTATGTTTCTTGCGTGTCCGAGTTAAATTTCAAGAAGATCATTTGTCTACATGGAGTTCCTAAGATCATTTTGTCAATTCGTGATTCCAAGTTTCTTAGTTACTTTTGGAAGACCCTATACCTTAGCACTAAACTCCTATTTAGTACAACTTATCATCCACAAAAAGATGGCCAAACCGAGGTAACCAATCCTACCATCACTACTCTTCTTTGCAATTTGGTTCTAAAACTTTAAAGAACTAGGATTTAAAGCTTTCGTTTGCCGAATTTGTGTATAATCAATCATCCAGTTACACTATTGGTCAGTCACATTTTGAAGTTTTGTATGGAATCAACTCTCTCACACCTATCGGCTTGATTCACATTCTATCCAACTCACAAGTCAACTATGAGGTTGAACAAAAAGCCAAGATAATGAAGAAGTTTCATGAGTAGATTCAATCCAAGATTGAAAAGGCAAATGAGTATTTATAAAAGAAAGCTAACAAGCATAGGAAGAATGCTTAGTTTCCGCCGGGTGATCTTGTGTGAACATTGTTGAAGAAAACCTTCTAATAGATTTTGATAAGTGACAGAACAATCTTCATTATCTAAAGTTGATAAATGCATCTAGGTATTTGTATGTACGTGATAACTTCATAAGGAAAGGAGCTATATCAATATTGCATGCGACTTCGGACTCCATGAGTTAAATTACATAACTATGGACCATATTGGTATATTCATCGAGGATAATATTACCAATCTTCCTCGACATGCTTAAAAGTTGAGACATGTATATTCCCAAAGGCATTTGACTTCGGAAGCTATCGACTCGACTCAATTTTAAAGTTTAACTTATGTTCGAACTTAGATGCATATTATTTTTATAATGACTAGTGATCCGACTTGGATTTTATACGTTGAAAAGAATCAATTTAGATAGTCTCGCTTATTAACTATTACAAAGAAGACATCTTGATCGATTGGCAAAGATGAGATTATGAAGAATTCAACTTATGAAAACTCGGATTCATATTATATGGGAGATTCTAATCTCAATTTCAACGTCTATTTAATCTTCTTTTGGCAATTTTATGCAAAAGAGTCAATTGGACAATTGAATAGTGAAATCCAACCAGTAGGTTGTTAGCATGGAGAGTAGACGCAGGTTTGATCCGAAGCCGAACCACTATAAACATTGTGTGCAAGTTTCTCTATCTCCGAACTTTAGATATTGCATCTAAAGATTCTTGCATATACATAAATTTCAATATTACTATGCTTATACTAATTTAAACTTGGTTGTTTATAGTCCATGATAATTTATCAAGTTCTATATTATTCACATATTCACCCCCTTTAGGTGATTCTACTAGCAACATCAAATACGCTTGAGGAAGGAGATGTTTCCATCTCATCCAAAGAACAAACTTATGCCTAGAGTTGATGGCCATTAAAAGTACTCGAGAGAATCGGTAGCGATGCATACACGTTGATCTCCTAGAAGAATATGACGTCTTGGTAACTTTCAATGTGTGAGATCTTTCTCCTTATTTTGAAGATGAAAGCGTACTAGATTTGAGCTCAAATCTCAATCAACTTGGGGAATTCATCGATTAATCCTCCTCAATTATAATCCATGCAAGCAAAAAAATAAGCATAATTCAATGATTTCAAGTTTGAAGATGTCGATTAGTGTGCTAGTTGTCGACTTGCAAGACTAGTTGTCGATTTTACAAATTTGATGAAACAAGTCTCAAGCCTAACTCCGAATTCATTGATTAATCCCACTCAATCATTACTCATATAAGCAAAAACAAATTTCGGCCACATCGTAACTCAATGGGACCAAGTTTGAAGATGTCGATTTTACATGCTAGTTGTCTACTCGCAAGATATGTTGTCGATTTACAAGTTTGTTGTCAACTTCAAAGCTACTTTTTAACTACCTAAAATGACTGGAGGTTGTTCTAGTCGATTTCTATTGATGCTTGTTCATCTTCTAGGGTGACTATTCAATTTCCAAGGCTGGTGGACAAATTTGGAGAGTCTAATATTAGTTATTATGATTTGGTCTAAGTTAAATGCATTTAGTCTCAATTATCATGTATCATACATTTTATTGTCGCTTGCTAGTCTTAGTTTTTTAGCCTTTATTATGACGTCAATCCCAAGAGTTTTAATTACGTTAATACTCCAAGAGTCATTTTGCTTTCTAGAATTTCAAGTGTCGTTTTCTTTTAGTTTAGAAAAATTCCTTCTATCACCAGACTTTAATTTGAACATGCATGACCTCAAGTGAGCGAATTTCTTATTTCGGGTCTTTATCCAAATTTCTTTGTGGGTGACTTAGAGGTAATTTTATCCTTGGATGGTGGTTTTCTTTTAGGTCTTAGAGGTGAATTTCTTATATCTCGAAATCCTTTATCCTTGGGTGGTGGTGTTCCTTTTGTTGGGATTAGCATTATTATCTAGAGAGGAGTGAATAGGTGTTTATATAGTATTTTAAAAAATCGGTGCGGAATTATAATTGAATAAGCTCACGGCTTAACTCTCGAATGATGATCAAACGTAAGATTACAAAATAGGCAGCGTGCACAGTTCTATTATCACAAGATATAATCATAAACAAATAAGGGATAGAGAAACCGCATAAAGAATTTTTAGTGGTTCACTTTATTCAAGCTTACATCAACTTCTTCACGCAGAGCAATCGGCCGGATTCCACTAGATAATTTCTCAAAAGTTACAACTCAATGATCTCCCTTGAGATGAAGGACTTCACACCTAACGCTCAACACTTGTGTCTACACATCTAATACTACAATGAATATATCAAGGAGAATATAAAAAGTTGAAGTTCTCTCAATCTTGAAATTTTGAATCCTATTTCTTCTTACGGTAACCTTTTTTTCTTCAACTTTGAAATGTCTTTTATGCTCCTCCACCTCTAACTATCCGTTGCAAGGCCTCCACATGATCGCTCTTCAAAACTACCCATTTGGACGAGACTGTATCTCAAAAGAAGATCTCATAGCCATTGAGAGTTGCTAAAGAAAAGCATTCCCATTGGATCAAATCACCGATGCAATTATGGTCCTGCGCTTTCATAAATAGAGTTTTTCATTAGGGAGGTCACGTTGGTCTCCCTTAATTCGCGTCCTTGATTGATCTTCAAGACAGAGAATCTTCAAGAATGATCCAACTCGATTACTAGCCTTTGTGATGATGTAATATATCGATTAAATCATCTTTCAATATATCTCTTGATATTCCGGTTGTTGCGCCTAAAATACTTCTATCGAGCTTGAGCATCATTCCAACATCTCGAGCTCCCCGCTCAATGTTTGAGCTCCATACGCATCTGAGTCCCTCATAAAAACATCTTAGCCCCTTTTTTCCGAATTCAATCATGTGTATCACCTTTGAATAATCTGCAAAATAAGTATTTCACCGTATTAACCCAAATCAAGAGCACATGGATTATTTTGTCAACTTCAAAATAATTCTAGGGTTTTTTTCAATAATCTCCCCATTTTTTATAATGACAAAACTATCCATAAGTATATCTATTGTTAAATAAAAAAGGTGAGTAACCTAATAATTTTGTTACTCAATGAAGTCTTGCTACATAATAATGCATCATTTCATATCTTGTAATTTAACAAGAGATAAGTTCCGAAATAGAGATGAATTCGAAGTTTGAATTCATTGTCGGTGTGATTCTGTTTTTGCTCTCGAAGTTGTGGAACCTATATCATAGTGTTTTTAGAACATAGACTACAGGAACATAGCATTTAAATTTTGAAGTATGTGAATATAGTATATGAGATAGTAAAAAATTTTCTATGTTCAGAGCATATAATTTATGTGAACTCAGATCGTAACAATAATCTTCAAGAGATTATAGTAGTGTAAGATTTCAAAGCATAGTACTTTAAGTTTAGACAATTATGTATTATGATGTTTAGAACATTTTGTTTTGTATCTTTTTGGAGCTTGTTCCTCTTGTTCAACCTATTTTCAGAATTTGAGATTTGATCAACTTAATTGTTCAACCAGTTTTCGAACTTGCTCAATACGATAGAGTGATTCTTTGATCAAAATATCTGTTCCTATTAGAATAACATTTCACCTGTTTCGTTCTAAAAAAATCGGGAACCTATAGATCATAATCTCACGTGCTTTTTCATAATGAGACTTGTCATGAGACGTTTAAGTAAGACAGTTTAAGGAGAATATAATTGATATCATGCAAGCACATAACTTCTTCCCCTTTTGGTCATCAACACAAAAGGTTATAGCGAACTACTAATATATATGCAACGAAGTCTCAAATAAGTTCATTCAACCAAAGTACTTAAATAACAACATCAAAGCTCAATTCAAATATAATATAGATCCAAACACAAAAAAATTTAAACAAATGAAAACAAGTTCTAATTTGGAGGATTTGGAGCTAGAGTAGACGTGGATGGGGCTTGAGTGGAAGTTGTGGGAGGTTGGTCATCGAGTAGTTGGAGAAGGACGAATTTTGTGAGCCGTTTGATTTTCCGATCAAGATCCCTTGTCATGTTGACAATCTTCCAATCCAAATGTTCCAAGTGGAATTCAGTAAGGCCTATATTTGTGGATGTTGCCTTCTTAAGTTGCATGGCTTCGAATCTAGCCTCGACCCTCGTCCATCGATATCCGGATGCAAAGACTTCCAAATACCTTTCATTGTCTAATCCATCTCTCTCTACTTGTGCACTAATTCTCCGAGAAGCTTTGAGTTAGTAGCACCACCCATGTTATTATCGGTCCGAATGGAAACATTAGAAAACCCCCTAAGTCCCGGCACGTTTTTTAGATGATGAGGTCAGAATGTCCTATGGTGGAACATCCGAGGTAGTCTTGCCTTTCTTGGGGAATCCGATGTGTCAAGGCGGCATCAATTGCCATGTCTCGTATCCTCCCCCTCCGATGATACTTCCCTCTATGCAACCCCTTTACTCAAAACAAATTCGGAGATATCGACCTGTTCAATTTGGTCTTCTTGAGGCTATATCAGCATCTCTTCATCATCCCGAACCACTTTCTCGATTCTTGAACCTCGAAAAATTCATCAACTTCTTTGTCCTTATGTTGGACATCCTAAGGTACTTCAACGGTTGCATCCTGTTGTCTTTCTCTTCTCTCTCCTCTTTCGATCCATCTATGCTGCAGTTTCATCCTCAAATATTGACCCCACAATTGTCTAAATCATTTCTTCAATCTCACTACACTTACTAAGAAGCTATCGAAGTTTGCTCTTTTTTGTTCCTTTTAAGCAATTTCTTGACAAGTTTTCTCTTCTTTAGTCCGGACTTGGTGGACTTGTGAGTCAATGTTTTCATCCTCCACTTTTGAGTGGACTCGAGAGGATGGTCCCGCGGTGAGGCTTCTACGGACTTTTCAGCGGTTAAATTTCCTTTCGAGTGGTCTCCTGCTACTACGGTTTATGCAGTAGGAAGATCTATCAATATGATATTTTTTTCCGATCTCTCCACTGACCATTTTCAAGCATGTAGCCCATCTTGCTAAACATTGTCTCACCAAGTACTTCCTTGAGAAACTTGCAAAGATCCGAGCTACTATGGAATTGCTATGCTTAGATATTCAAAGATCCTGGTGATCAATGATCCAAAAGGCAACCGGTCTACTTTTATGCATGTGTAGAAAGAGAAGGTGTGGAAGAGAGAAGGGTTTGCTATTTAGGATAGTCTAGATGATTTTGGCTTCAAAGCGAGAAACATCGGTCTTGGATGAGCTTTTGGGCCTAAGGAAGTTTATTACTACCTTATGCGAAATGATGGTTCTCAAAGGAAAATGATGATGCTCAATGTGAGCTTTGTTTGCTCTGGACATATTTTGATTGCCCGAGAGATCTTTGTAAACAACATATCATCTGGAGATGAGAATTGGAGTGAAAGTAGATAGATTAATGTTAAGAACTTATGCAAGATCTACAGGCACTCAGGATGATGTTCCGTTCAAAGAAGGAAAATCGAATGCCATCTCTAGAAATCATAGAGAAGTTAGAATAAAAGTAGGCGATCAACTCAAGATAACAAGAGGTATTTAGAGAACAAAGAGTTTTCAATTGAAGTTTGGTGAGTGGATAAAGAATTTGCAAACAATTCTTCTCAAAATACTCGAAGTCAATGGCCTATTTGCCATAGAGGTTCCGTAATCGAGAGAATTATAGTAAACACAATGTTCCTTAGATCCGAACTTTCTATCTGCCTTTCCTTCCTCAACCAAAAATTTCATCATCATTCCTTGAAAGTGAGCATAAATCATCTCATCATCATCTTCCCTCGGATGATCACCGACCAATATGGTTTCGTCCTAACTTCTTTTTCGGTTGTGGCACTTTCTAATCTTGTCTCTATCGATGCAATTTGCAACTCTTCTACTCTTGAAGATTCATCAACCTACTATTTTCCTTTCTTAGAGGACTCAAATGACCTAACTTTCTGAAATTCATCTCCTACCCTTGTTGCCTTCTATCTCATCTCGAGTCAAGATCTCACTAAATTTCTATAATTCTCTTTCATCAAAAAATCCATTTCTACGTAGAAATTCTTGAATATTATGATCGGGCTTGTCTTGCATTCTCATTCCCCTAATCACATTTGATAAACCCCTTGTTAGTTTGATTCTCTTATCAACGGGAAGATTAACATTTTCTTCAAGGGTTTGAATTACCATGTTCATGATGCGGTCCCGTAGTTTCTTCTTCTTTTTCTCCACGACCTCTAAGGCCCCGATAATGACGACTTTAGTGACTAATTTTCGTGCCTTCTTTGATCATCACTTCCTTCCCCCGGAGAGCTTGTGAGATGATACTAAGTTGGATAGCCATATAACATAAAGCTCGATGTCTTAGAATACCACAATCCTAGATAAGGATTTGGTCCAACGTATTTTATGATCCTTTTAATCTAGGAGAAGTGAGATTCCTTATGATCCGATTGAAATCTAGCACACATACACACACTAAAAATAATGTTAGGTCTAGAAGTAATAAGATATAGTAGAGGATCATGCTCCTATATAGCTTCCGATTGACATGTTTACCATGTTCGTCCTTATCTAGCTTGGATGAAGAAGACATTGATGATTCAGTTTTCTTACGCTTTTCCCGATCAAATTTCTTCACAATTTCCTTTGCATACTTCTCTCGATGTATGAAGATTCCTTGTTCGGTTTATTCACTTGTAGACCAAGGAAGAAAGTAAGTTCTCCCATCATGCTCATTTCAAATTCGTCGCTTCTGCATGATCCGAGAGAAATTCTTGTAAAGTTTTTTGTTGGAAGAACCAAATATAATGTCGTCAACATATATTTAAATTAGCAAGATATGTTTACTTTCCCTTTTGATAAACAAGGTTGTATCTATCTTACCTTTTTAAAGACTTTTTCGATAAGGAAATTACTTAACCTTTCATACCATGCTCGAGATGCTTGCTTGAGTCCATAAAGAGCTTTCTTGAATTTATATACATGATTCGAGCTCTTTGGATCTTCAAAGCCTACGGGTTGTTCCACATAAACTTCTTCTTTAATGTATTCATTTAAGAATGTGCTCTTGACATTCATCCGATATAACTTGAAGTCATTGTAACAAGCGTAGGCGAGTAGTAGCTTGATGGATTCCAATCTCGTTAGTGGAGCATACATTTCATCGTAGTCAATCTTCTCTTCTTGAGAGTAACCCTTTGTAACAAGTCTTGCCTTGTTTCTAGTGACTTTCCCTTTATCATCCAACTTATTTCGAAAACCCATTTAGTTTCAATAATTGGATGATTCTTAGATCTGGATACGAGTTCCCAAATTTCACCGAGTTTGAATTAATGTAACTCTTGCTGCATTGCTTCTATCCAACTTTAAATCTGCTAGAACTTTCTCAATTCATTTGGATTCTACTTCAAACATGTGCAAATGCTTTTATAGCATTCTTAAGCTTGGGCCTTGTTATGATCCCTTCTTCTATTTCTCCAATAACGAGGTCCGTAGAATGACCGGATTTGTATTTTCGGTTCCTCTTGGACTTATTACTTTCATTTTCCGGAGATTCATGTTGATTTTCCTCTTCGGAAGATGTAATTGTCTGAATGTCTTCCATGTTCTAAGTAGGATTGTGTGATCTCGTGTCCTCATATGATGGACTCGACTCAAATGATACTGTGTGTTTCGAGTATATGTCCTCCGAGTGATATGTACATCTTCAAATCTCACATTTATTAACTCTTCAACTGTTCGTGAGTTTTTGTGGCTCGTTCACCGTACGGGAGATTGTACACTTAGTACATCATGCTCAATTACGCTCCCACTCGGATTAAATAATGATGGCATCGTCCAACCAAGTGGTTGCAATTGAGACTGGTTTGAACTTAATTCCCCATTTCTCACATTGCTCCCATTTGGATGAGATGCTCCAATAATATCATTATCACAATCCAAGATTTCAAACAAAGAATAGTCTTCACCTATCTCGCCCTTTTTATTAAAATTATTTTCTAATAATATAACATTTGTTAATTCAAATTCATTTACACCGACACTTTCTTGTTCACCTAAAGATACATATCCTTTCGAGTGCTCTCGAGTATCTTATGAAGATAAATCATTTTGCCTCTTGGACCTAATTTTTCATATTTATGAGAGGACTTGTGAGTATATGAAGCATAAACCCAAGGTTTAAGAAAACTTAAATTGAATTTTCGACTTGTCCATAATTCATATAGAGTGGAAGTAATCGATTTAGAAGGCACATGGTTGTATATAAACAACAGTCAATAAAGTATCACCTCAAAAGGTGATTGGCAAATTAGGGCTTGCATGATAATGATTCCGATTCTCTAATTCCGTTTCCTAAAATAAAAAGGATGACAAACATGTTTTGATAATGTAAACGATTCGATTTTGATTTTGTTCCCGGAAAGCAGTTTTTAGAGCAAAAATAAGAATTAAAACAAAAAGGTTGATTCTGGAAAAAAGAATCAATTTTCAGCAATATTTTTTGTGTGTTTTAAATGCAGGGATTAAACAGGCTAAGAACACATATAATCAATATCCCTATTTAAATTTTGTACTATAATTGACCTATTCATTGTTGCCACATTCAACAATATATCATTGTATCGCACTAAAATTACTTATGATAGCCTAAAATACATTTGGACAAGTGAGAATTAAAAGCTAACTAACTAAACTAATTTGAAATCACACACTAACCCAATATGGTCTCTTTTTTTTAAGCTTAAAATGACTCTTTATGACGGAAAAATTAGATGGAATAGCACGAAAATATGTTATATGCAATATGCTATATAAGAGAATCAATATGAATTAATCTTCAATTAATTTCAAATGTAGGATGAAATTTAACAAAATAACTACGTAATTATTTGACTTAAATAACAAAAATTAGGAAGAGAAATTATTACCAAGAACAGAAATTTTGTGCGGTTACTCAACATATTTTTTTTTTCAAGAACAGAAATTTTGTGTAGTTATCGAGATACGTTCCAATTTTCTAAAGCTCATCCAGAGAGTATAATTTGAAAAAATCAATTCTAGTCGAATCATTTTTTCGGATCATAATCATTGCCATGCAAGCCCTTACCCCGTGCTACTATAGACCTAACCATTTTCATTAGGGTTCTATTTCTTCTCTCTACAACACCATTTTATTGAGGAGTCACTAGAATAATCAATTGTTTCTCTATTCCTTTTTCATCACATAAATTTCTAAATTGATCGGAACATTCTTGACCTCAATTGAATTTTAATACTTTTATTTTCACATCTAATTGATTTTATACCATGTTCATACACTTCTTAAAGCAACTTAATGCATCAAACTTATGAGAGATCAAATCGACATAACCGAATTGAGTATAATTATCTATGAATGTGATGAAGTAAGCAATCTCATGCCTTGCTTTTACATTCATTGGACCACAGGATGATTGTATAGATCAATTGTGAAGGAACTTCAGCTCTTGTTTCTTTTCCAAATAGTTTTCGCGTTATTTTTTCGCTAGGTAATGCTCATAAATAGGCAAATCGATTTTTTCAATATTTAACCAATAAGCTTTCTTTGGTTAATCTATTCATTTATTGTTGCCCAATATGATCAAGTCTAGCATGTCATACATTCACATTACTATCATAAGATTCGTAAGACATAAATAGTGAATAACAAACATTAATATTATCGCTTTTAATAGTTAGTACAATAAAATCATCCAGAAAATAACCACAACCATAATGACCTATTCCAAAAGACAAGTCGAGATCACTATCATGAAAGTTTAAAGTAAAATCAAGTTTAATTAAAATCAATACTAAAATCAAATTCCAACGAATCTCTGGTGCATACAACACATCATGCGGGAATAAGGTGCGACCACCATGTATGTTTAATTGGCGGTGCCAATCCTTTTAACTTCCTGCTCTGGAATTGTTCCCAACACAAATCAATTTTGCTCCATGTGGAATTCGTTGGAACTCCACAAAGGCATTCCTATCATTCTCTATATGGTTTGTGGCACCTAAGCTTACACGTCCACAAAGGATGATGTTTAGTTAGAAATACTGAAGTTGATAAATCAATAACATTCTCAAGTGTATTAAGGATTTCTACCTTCTTTGGCTCGCCACGATCGTGAGCAAAGTGACCCTTCATACCACATTTGAAAAACTTTATCCTTGAAATATTATTCTTTAAAGAACACTTTCCTTTCCCATGTTTGTTGAACTTTGGTTTCTTCTTGAAGAATCCATCCCTTTCCCCTTATACTTCTCGAACCCACTAGGATGCTTACGCTTGAATCCTGAAGCTCCATGTGAGCAAAACCAGCAAAATAAATATCAATTTTTGGTTTAGTCGCCGGAAGGCGGTTCTCTTCTAACTCGAGATAGGGCATCGCATCCTCAAATGTCTTAATGTTCTCATTATGAGTCGGGTGAATTTTCATATGCTCCCAGCTATGTGGCAAAGGACGGATCACCGTTTGTACTTGCTACTAGAGATGGCGTTCACCGAACGGCCCTTTAGGGGCCGGTTCCGGCGTTCCGACAGTTCCGGTTCCGATTCCGTTTTTTAAATTTAATTTTTAAACTAATAAATAATAAAATAAACATAATAAATTATAAATTATAATCAAATTGTACATTGTAATAAAATTTGGGAAAAAAGAGAAAGGAGGAATGGGCTTGAACTTAATGAATTATCATTAAGCGCCTACATATCTTCTTGGGGATAGAAGAATCAAAGCCCATGTAGTTCTTTTACCTTTGATAACCCCAACTTACCTCATCGTCAATCGTCGCTACCGTTGCGGTACCCATGCCGGTGGTATCTCCACAATCCTCGCTAAAGAATTCGTGTTCTCGATCCAACTCTTGGTGTCGAAATCGGCTTTCGTCCAATCGTCGACACAAGCTTGAGCTTCCATAGACTCGGACTTAATCTTGAACGGCGAGAGTCCAAAACTAATCCTCCAATGCTAAATGCTTGTTCAACCGCAATCGTTGAAGATGGGGTTGCTAATATCTAGCGCGCGATGAGGGCGAGCACTGGGTAGTCGTTGAATGACTCGCCACCACTCCAGGATTTGAAAATCAGATTATTTTCTATATCACGAAACTCAAATTGAGTGGTGAAATATTTTTCTATTTCAAAAATACTACCTGTTGCCCCTTTATGTTTTTTTTTGTCTACTCTTGAGCATATCATAACCTTACCAAGTGAACTACCGGTTTCGTTTCATGAGGCAGTAGATGGTAAAGATCCACCATCATTTAAACCATATTTATTACAAAATTCTCTATGTAATGCTACTATAGATTCTCTAACCTCTCTTTGTACAATTGAAACATCTCTTATATCTTCCAAATGTAAACAATCATAATAATACACATTCAAATAATCTAGTAAACCATCTAATTTAATACGTGGATAAAAAACAATACCAACTAAATAAACAAGAGGAATTTTGAAATAATAATGCAACCATTTTTCTCGCATTCGAAATAGTTTGAGCTAATTCATTATCTTTTTCATATACATTAAAAACACTACCAATATTAACACATTCTATTAAAAATAAATGCGTAGCGGGATAATAAATACCGGATAAAGCATTAGTAGCATCATTAAAAATTTCAAAAAATCTAAAATTTTTTTACAAACGTCCCAATGTTGCGGAAGTAAAGTAATTTCGGGAATATTTTGCGACATAAACGTACATAATAAATCTTTGTAATCAAAAGTTTGAAGCAACTCATACGTAGAATTCCAACGAGTGGAATATCTTTTAGAAACCTTTTTGCCCGCCTCCCATGTTGTTTACAAAATTTTCCCCATGCTTTCATAAAATGGGCACGACTCCATAAATATTTAATTGCGCCCTTTATTGGGGCGAGAGAAGACTCGAGGTTCGTAAACCATCTTATACACATAAATTTAAAACATGGCAAGCACATCTAATGTGAAAAAATTGTCCCCCAAAAAGGGTTTGCAAATATTTTCTAATTCGGAATGGAAGCGGTATTTGCGGCCGTATTATCAAAACCAATTGAAAAAACTTTATTTATCAAATAATATTCTTCTAAAACTTGTTTAATTATTCTATAAATATTATGAGCCGAATGCTTTTCATCAAAAACTCGAAATGCAAGAAGTCTTTTTGAATAGTCCATTCACCTATCCAATGACACGTAATACCCATATAAGAATGAATTTGCCAAGGATCACTCCAAATATCACTACGTAAATGCACACGTCCATTGAATTCCCAAAAAATTTGCTAAAGTTTTTTTTGTTTTTTATAAAGATGCAAAAGTTCGCGTTTAAGAGTACTTCAAGAATAGTTGGTGCTTGGAACCAACGCATATTTATCAAATATTTCATATTAAAATTTTCACCAGAGTAAATGGAGCATAATCAAGGGCAACATATTCAGCTAATGTTTATTTATAAAGTGCATCGATGTAACGAATAAAGGATGAGTATTAGGATTGGCGTACCGGAAATTTGTTGTTGTCTAGTGTCGATCCCCGCTTACGTTGGATGTTTTTTCGCAAATGCCGACGGAATGTTCCATAGCCGTCTCCTTTGCTAAATTTATATGTTTGGGAACAATATTTACAATTTACATTATACTTACCTTCGCTTTCGTCATATACCTTATCGAAGTCTTGCCACAAGTCGGATGTACTCTCTCGGCCTTTCCGTTCGACTCATTTGCCGTCGACGTTTCTTTGGCACCAGTGGCGGATGAAGACTTTCTTGTGTTGGGACGTGCTCGACGTTCGAAATGGGAAACAACGTTGATATTGTCGTCATCGTCTTCCCAACATGCATACTCACGAGGATCACATCCAGGAATATGATATTCGGACTCTCCCATCGTCATCTTATCCTTTCCAAAGTATTTCGCTCCACTTGCCATTTTTGAAAAATTGAGGCGAGATTCGAGAATTGAGAATTTGAGAGAATGTGAGAGAATTTGAGAGAATTGTTGAGAGGATTTGTGAGAAAAATGAAAGAAGAAGGATATGTATTTATAGAAAAAAATTCGAAAACTTTTTTTTTATTGCAACGACCAAATTAGCCGTTGCGGCCCTCGTGCTGCATTGTTGCGGCCGGCCAACCTCTTTGGGCCGGGGCCCCCTTAATTTTTTTTTTTTTTATATAGATCCGGGTTGGAATCGGCCCGGAACCGCCGGTTCCAATTTTTCCCAACCGGAACCGGCCCGCGATGGCCGGTTCCTGTTCCGATTTGGGCCCGTAGGTCCGTCAACGGGCCGGTTCCGGCCCACAGCCAAATGGCCATCTCTACTTGCTACTCATCGGTAAATATGTGGCAAGCATCCTTCAACTCACTTATCATTTTTGACATATGCCTCAAATGTTGTTTCATACTTTGCACACGAGCCATCATATATGATCATACCGATACTAAGTTTGCCTTAACTTGGTGACCAATGTCTATCCAAACGTAGGTTTCAATGCTTCTCATATATCTTTGGCATTTGCAAAACGCCCGAACTCACGCATAATGTCATTCTCCATATTGCTCAGCAATTTTAATATGGGTAGTTGAGTTCTTTTTTTTCCAAACAGCAAATGCTTCCTTGTCCCTTCTATGATGCGCTTGTGTTTCCATTCTCAAGTTATTCCATGATTAGGTTAAGAGCTTCAAGTGCTTCTTGCTCTTCCAAAGCACATACTGAATTTTTATGTTCCTAGACTTCGTAATTTTCACCATTCAACTTTTCGCTCTTGTTGAGCTCAGCCATTATGTTCTTAGAAGCGATTGTCATTGTATCCGAATACGAAGTTATTAAGGCATGTATTCACGAATTATCAATGCCTAACATTTATGCATCTATTTTACACAAATTAATTATATTAATAAATATCTTCATATAAGGTTTTAGATTCAAAAATTCACTAAGTTCCCAATTATTATCTAAGAACCCTACTTGAAATTATCATTACTATAAAAACACTTTCTAGTACTCCCCGCTCGATTAAAGCATGAATAATACAATATTTCATAAAACAACTAACTGATGAGTCTTACAAGAATAATAAAAAAAAATATTCATATGGAAAAGATTACCTAACAACCAAACCTAAAGAAATGACAACAATCTTATCTAATCCTCCTCATGCGATTTGGGATAAGACTCATTAAAATTCTTTGGAAGTTCAACTAGAGAACCAGACAGCCAGGGGAAGACCTTTGCAGATCCCTGAGGTCTGCGCCTGGTCGAATTCATTGCCAGCATCGATGTCTTCTTTGCCCCAAACTCAGTACACCCTTTCTTCATAAAATCTATAACCAGGTTCCTGTATCAAGTGTATACTCTAATAGTCATAAGATCATTTATAATCTCCTGCCAAACTCTAGGTAAGGAGTTTTTCAAGGCATCTATCTTTTCAGCTTTTAGTCCGAATAATCTGGAACCTTTCCAAATTAATTGTTGTATCTTCCCATTGACCTTCTGAACATGCTCCAACATGTTGTCATTACCGCCGTCCCAGCGATAATTTGTCAATTCCCTTCTTAATATCTCAAGGTTCCTTCTTTGTTCTTGGGTCCTCGAAATTCTAGGAGTTTGAAACATTCGTACCACCATTCTGTAATAAATACAGAACAAGAGTATTACTCATAATCCATGACAAACAAATAAATTGAAAACGTTCATACAGTTTTTGTTACAATTATTAGTAGTTCATGCATTTTACGACTTTAATACAAGAATACAATATAAATATACTATAGCAAAGATAATTTCAAAACGAACACTACGGTACCTCGCACGCCCCCAACGGACCTCACAAATGCCCCGAGAAGTCTTTGCACGTGAATTTCACGTGCCGGTCAACGGTTGATCGGGTCGGGTCGTGGGTCGAAAATCGGGTTGGAACCCGCCCGTTGATGTTAGCACATGTTGCGACGGCTCATCGCATGGGCGTGTGAATCACACGAGCATCGGCGTCCTACGGTGCGTGTGGCGTTGTCCGAATTCCTCCGGCAACGTGCAACCCCTCAAAGGCCTCGTATCAACGAGACAAATCTAATGGTATACTCAAAACCAATTTGCGTTCGGGGAAAGTGCACGTAAAAGTAGCATTACGTCGTGGCTCCGAGGGACTCGGTCCTATCGCGGCGCATGGTGTTGGTGATGCCGCATACGGCGTCTACCGGCGATAGTTGACCACTCAAATTTTTCGTCTCTTCAAAATGGTTCCGACTATGTGTTCAAAAATTACTTTTCCGGCTATAGATTTTAATTTTTCGACCAACTTTCTTGACTTCCTTTGTTTAATTGAGTGCCTGATAAACTCGGCAAATTTGCTCAGTTGGGTACAAAAATTAAAGAAAAATAATTGCGGTAGCTGACGTTGGATAACTTACCGTTAGTTTACTATTAATTTTACACTTTTGATGCATAAATGTACACACTTTAATGGCGTTTGATCGAGATGGAGGGTCAAGATGCATCCACATCACCCGTCATTCTCATAATCTAAACCTAATTTTTCCCAACAAAAAAAAAAAGAACTATTGCGACCTAAGAAGCTCCGACACGGTCAATGTGCAGGACACGCAAGCGACACGCATGTTAAGCATCTTAAAGAGCCTTTTCACTAAAAAAAATTATTTTAAACTACACGCTTCATCTTTGCCAAACAGTTGAGAGAAGTAAACCTTTAGGTCTCATTCCTAATATCTTAAAGCGTCATCTTACTTGTTATCCTCACTAAGTGGCCCATATAGGACTCTTTCCTTCAATTTGTAAATCTTCAAGTTTCATCCTTAACTTTTTAAAGAGATTTTCTGTTTGTCTCTCTCTCACCACCGATGCGGAAATTGTGAATCTTGAGGTATCATGTCTTAATTCCCATCTTCTCAAGTCATTTTGCTTTTGTCTCTCTCCATCATTACTAATGTAAGATCAATTCTAGACTTTTTTTTTAAAATTATTTATTTATTTGTCAATTTGAATCAAAATAATTTGATTGAAATAGTCATAAAATAATATATATATTTAATATATAACGTCTCTCAACATGTCGAAATTTTTTATTTTTTTGAAAGGATGTGTTGGAGTGTCGTGTCGCGTGTCGATCTTCTTAAGTTGTAACTATCAACTGTCACCAACCACTAGATTGAGTCGCCCAATTACCTCCATTAAAATTGAAAACACCACCACCACCGTGGTTGGCAATGACTAGAGTCCGCCACACCCGCTCTGAGTTTCGAGCTTGACCAACGCTACAACCACCCCATCCTCTCGATCGCACTGTGAGAACACGAGGGACCACCGCTCTCTCTGTTCATCTCTTTGCGATTTGAGGTCTCGCATACCTCCGATCTTTACATTTTCGAAATCGCGGACCCGAGATCACATGCAAATCTCATATGATCAAGAGAGAGCAAGCAAGCTGACGGCGATGGAGTTGAAGGAAGCTGGCGGTGATGGAGCTGCGCAACGACAATGAAACTGATGGAGATGATGGTGGCAGGGCAACGTCAACGGTGGAGACAAAGGGCGGCGGTGGCCAATCGCGGATGGTTGCAAAAAGAGTTGTTTTTATTCGTTGGGATCAAAGAATCACGTGGCGGTTCATGTTTTATCCCAATCACCGACTCAAGTGGCATTGCATGATAGGAAGATACATCTACATGACGCTTGATTTATTGGAAGCACGTAATTGAGCAAAATTTGAAAGGTCAAGTTACTCAACTGAATAAAAATAAAAAATTAGGTACTTTATTGAAAAAGGATAAAAATTCCGATACTTACGATGTCATTATCTCAACTCGAGTCAATGGATCATGATTTGCATCTACGAAATTTCGACATGAGTAATTCGGATTTGGATATTATCGTTTGGTAGGCAATTGATGGTCAGTGCAAATGGCCAGTAGGCGTTGCTCCCGGATGCAATCTTCCCTTACTTATCTTCAAAATTATAAAGGCTTTGCACCTGTCGACATCAAGACAGGGACTAAATTGAAAGACTTACCAACAAACATAGGACTCAATGTGGAAATATCTTAAACACCTGTTGAAGGGTACTATCGTAACTTCGTACGCGAGAGACTACTTCACCACCAACCAATGCCCGCTCCACTCTTCGCTCTCACCCCTCCATTTCTAACACCCTCGCGATCGTCCCCTCTCTCTCTCTTCCCCTTCATTTTCCCGCACTTTCCCGGGAAAAAAAAGCTAAAGAACAGCACGCCCACCACCCCCGCCACCACCACCGCCACCACAGAGACAAGCGACGATGAGAGAGATCCTCCACATCCAGGGCGGCCAGTGCGGCAACCAGATCGGGGCCAAGTTCTGGGAGGTCATCTGCGACGAGCACGGCATCGACGCCACCGGCAAGTACAGCGGCGACTCCGAACTCCAGCTCGAGCGCATCAATGTCTACTACAACGAGGCCAGCGGCGGCAGGTACGTCCCCCGCGCCGTCCTCATGGATCTCGAGCCCGGCACCATGGACTCCCTCAGATCCGGCCCTTTCGGCCAGATCTTCAGGCCCGACAACTTCGTCTTCGGGCAGTCCGGTGCCGGCAACAACTGGGCCAAGGGCCACTACACGGAGGGCGCCGAGCTGATCGACGCCGTCCTCGACGTGGTGAGGAAGGAGGCCGAGAACTGTGATTGCTTGCAGGGTAACGATTCCCTTCCTTTTGATCGATTTCTAGATCTTCGTTTTTGTAATTGCTTGTGGAACTATTTGCTTTTTCCTTCCCGTGGTGATTGTTTGTCAATTGGATTTGTGTTTGATATTGCCTGTTCTAAGTTTAGAAGATGGATTTAGGTTCTTGTTTGTTGATTGAATTCGCTGTTGTGAAAATGCTAGTAGATCTCATCGGTACAAGAAAATGAAACCGTCCTCTACATGATTGAGATTGGAGTATCGGGAACCCTGCAGGTGTGACTACCGTTGTTAGATATTATGGTTCACAGGGCTGTAGAAATGTATGCATACAGACATATCTTGTGTCTGAAAAATTGAGGTTCGGATGTCATTCGTATGTTTTTGTTGTCGCTTTGTCAGGTTAAATTATCCAATTTCACGGATAATTGGTTTACCCCTATACTTCATTCGTTGAAAAATGAAAAGAGGGAACATTTTTCCCATTTTATGTAGAAGCAGACATGCAAAATCATGAATTGTGAAGGTGAAAATTAGTGCCATTTCTCTATTTCTGTGCGCACCATGAATTGTTGGGTTGTTTACATCTGATTCTTCTCATTGCTATGTTTTTTTGGTGGAGGAGCAACTTGTATGTTTATAACTTAGACTTTTTTGCGCTCTTTAAGAAGAACTTCATTGATGAAATCTCATAAACTGTTGAGAAAGCCCTTCCTAGTGGCTGACTTCTCACTGTGTTGTTGATCTATTTGTCCTTCCTGCAATGAGTTCTTTGCTCGATTAAGAATTTATACAGAACTAATGATTGCTTCTTTTGGTGTGAAATTGTGATATTTTTTTGGCAACCTTGTTATTTCATGAAAGACACTGTCAATGTAATGTTTAAGTAATATTACCTCACCAAATTTATCTCAGTGCATTGTTAAATGTCCTGCCATCTATCAGGATTTCAAGTTTGTCATTCTCTCGGTGGAGGAACTGGCTCTGGCATGGGGACACTCCTTATTTCCAAGATCAGGGAGGAGTATCCAGATCGAATGATGCTTACCTTCTCAGTCTTTCCTTCTCCCAAGGTATCTGATACGGTGGTTGAGCCATACAATGCAACTCTTTCTGTGCATCAGCTTGTTGAGAATGCTGATGAATGTATGGTGCTGGACAATGAAGCTCTCTACGACATCTGCTTCCGTACTCTCAAGCTTGCCACCCCTACCTGTAAGTTCAGCATTTAATGGCCTTTTATAGCCCACTAAATAAGGTCGTTTTGGCTAGATTAACACACAATTCATCAATGTAATAGTCTTGTGATTTCTAACCAAAGCATGCTGTTTAAGCTCTTATTCCTTTGCCACCATGAAATCTATTGATTGATCTGCTAGCATTTTTCACTGTATTCCAGTGACATGCGTTTGACCCTGTTTTTGTTTACTTTGTCGCTTCCAGTTGGTGATCTTAATCATCTCATCTCTGCTACCATGAGTGGTGTGACATGTTGTCTTCGGTTCCCGGGTCAACTTAACTCTGACCTTCGGAAGCTTGCTGTCAACCTTATCCCGTTCCCACGGCTCCACTTTTTATGGTTGGATTTGCACCACTCACATCCAGGGGGTCTCAGCAATATCGTGCTTTGACTGTTCCCGAATTGACGCAACAGATGTGGGATGCAAAGAACATGATGTGTGCGGCTGACCCACGTCATGGTCGCTATTTAACTGCCTCCGCCATGTTCCGTGGAAAGATGAGCACCAAGGAAGTTGATGAGCAGATGATAAATGTTCAGAACAAGAACTCGTCATACTTCGTGGAGTGGATTCCTAACAATGTGAAGTCTAGTGTATGCGACATCCCGCCCAAGGGTTTGAAGATGGCATCGACCTTCATTGGGAATTCGACTTCGATCCAAGAGATGTTCAGGCGAGTGAGCGAGCAGTTCACCGCGATGTTTAGGCGCAAGGCTTTCTTGCACTGGTACACAGGCGAGGGAATGGATGAGATGGAATTCACTGAGGCTGAGAGCAACATGAATGATTTGGTTGCTGAGTACCAGCAATACCAGGACGCTACTGCTGATGAGGAGGAGGAGTACGAGGAGGAAGAGGAGGAGGTTGCTGCTTGAGTTGTGATTTTTCTGTTCAAGTATTTGTTGCCTGCGTCTGGACAGAGTTTATGTCATGTTGTGAAATTGTCGTATAAATTGCTTTACTATCCGTAAGTCGTGGTCCATTATTGTATTGCAATTTGCTGACCGGCACTTCTGCCGTTGTGGAACCTATTAAGTAAATGGAGGTATTGTTGGAAGCTAGAAACCTTCTTTTTCGCTTTAATATATGATTGATGCATTTGGCATGGAGTACAATGGGACTTCCAATTCATGAGTTGCAACTCTTTAGGTTCAGTCTGCACTTTTTTGTACACCTATTTTCTGCTCAGACAGGAGAAAATGTAGTCGTTACACAACTCTTGCTTGGTGTCCAAGATCCAGTAACGTTTGTCTCCACCTCTATGTTGGTTTAGGGATGGAGTCAATCTTGTTGTAGATCTGATCTACAAATTTGACCCCATGGAGGCATTTGTAACAATTGATCTTCGCAAGAGCGGCTTTCTAGACTTTCTAAACCCAATCAAGCGACGAAAACATTGGTTCCAACAGATTGAAATGGTCATTGCAAAAGAAAACTCGAGGGATGTGTTCATAGACAGATCTCACATGAACATTGTTCTGTGAACTGTAATTGGATTTGTTCATTTGCATTGTGAGCCTAAAGGAGTTATGTGGTGCACTCTGTCACATCACGTGAAATCTGTGGAACACCGCGCTGTTTGTTGATGGGTCATGCTACCGAAAAGCTACTCTGCATCCACCTTTGCCTTCATGTGGTACTTGACGTCGACACCGGTACCTTTTCTTAGGGACGAGTGAAGAGTTCCCAGGAGGCATTTGCACTGTTCGATTGAAGATGCAAAGTATCTATAACCGTCCAATTTGAGATCTGTCAAATGGCTGAGACCCGTTGCATTTCGATCCAACGATGAGAGATTATAAGGTTGCGGGGCCTTCCGAGGACTATAGAAACGACCCTCTTTTTGATGATACAACTATTCTCGCGTATCGGCATTGCAGGGAAAATAAATCCCTAAATTCAATCTAATCATAAACATGGATGGATGTAAGGGAGAGACCAAGGAAGAGTCAGCCTTTGATGCTCATAAAGTAATGTCGGATCTCGAGAATTGATGAAGTGTTACATTGCTGGTGGTGAGTTGTTTGTATGCAGGTGCCTCATAGACATGCCAACTAAATAATTGAAGCATGTGGGCTTGCTGCCTGTCCTTACTACATGTTATGCAACTTGCAAGCTGGGACTGCAAGTGGCACGAGATCTGAATCCTAAAATTCGAGAATCTATTTTATACGTCACGATAGGCGACCGGATGAAGTATTCGTTGAGATAAATCGTTAATTAAATAACAAGTATTGGATTTTCATGAGTTTGGAGTTTTATCTTTATGACGAAAAGTATTTGGTTGTATGAAAATCAAGTCAAATTGAATATGGGTTAACGCAAGCAAATTCTAATTGTTAATAGCTCTTATTACTTGATAGGAGATGGGGAAATGGATCCCCTAGCATTACCAATTCATGTTAGGGGTGACGTTGATCAAATCGGACCATCTAAATTAAAATGAACAATTCGATTTGATCCATGTCACCTTTTTAAGGGGGGCAAAATTTTAGGCGGGAATTTTAAAAATTTTGAAGAGGTGATATAAATCAAATCGGGCCTTCCATTTTGATTTGAACTGTCCGATTTGATCAATGTCGCCCCTAATATTGCCATCGCAATGTTGGGGGCTGAGATGGGTCACTCTTAATGATAATAAGATTTGTAGCTACCATTGAATTTTGCAGTTTTGTCCCTCACAACAAAAACTTCTTCAATCTCAAAGTGTCTAAAGGCTCTATTAGATGAAGTTTTTTGTTTTTTTTTTGTCGGATATTAGAAGAAGGCTTCATTCTAACGAAGTTATGGCGAAAAAGAAGATAGATACAAGTTAACAGTAGAAATGCACAGTCTTTTGGTGTTAAAATTTCCCTCGATTAACAAAAGATCGACGAAAAGAAAATAAATCACTATCTTGACACAAACTCCGACGTCGTTTCGACGTTACCAATAATTTTCTCGTCAGTCTATTTGTGGGAAATGAAAACAGAATCCAAGAACCAATTGGGAGAACCTGAAAGGAAAAAAAGCAAATTCGAACAATTATATTAAATTTCATTAGTTCTTACACTATGTCAATCATATGATGTCTCGGAAACCTCGATGAGTAAGGTCCATTTATTTCATGAAAAATAAATGATTTTAATTACATTTTTCAAGAAAAGATGGCTTGCATTGCTTGAAGCCATTAGGTAATATTAGTAATCTCAATAACAATTTACATCTAAATAATTTAGTGGACGTAAAAAAAAAAAATTGTTCATATATTTTTGCAAGTGATTCAAGTAATTTTTAAAAAAATTATTTTAAATCAATCATTTTTCGCGTAACAAACGTACCATACTTAAGCGATGTCTATTCTCTTGTCGGTAGTCTAAGAATCTCACTCTTCCCATTCAAGATGAACTGTCAAAATGGATGTCCAAAATATACAACAAAATTTGACAAAATTGCATCCTCACCATCGTAATCATTGGGTTTATGCCATTGAGTCCCCCCCCAACGAAACCAATCTTCCACCCTCCCCAAACTCTAGCCGCTACTAATATTTTCTAGGGCCTTTTCTCTTTTCTTAAGTTGTTTTGATCTTTTATTTTTTCCTTACTTTCCTTCCCGTTTGGGAGCTTTCCTCTTCGATATAGCCTAGATTTGGAGTCTTTTCTCTCTCATTTTTGAGAGATTTTTATCCCAATCTAGTTTAGATTTGGGGTTTTCTACGTGTATGCTTTCGGGATTTCGCTCTTTTTGGGTTTTGTTGGTGAACAAGTCCAGTGTTGATGAAGATCAAAGGAGTTTTATGAAGATTTTCGCTCTCACAGGTATTAAATCTATGCTCATTTAATCTTTTTATTTTGCTCGGTAATTGTGTTAGGGACACGAAACCCGGGTGTGCCTGCCGAAAGGCAAAGCCGTAACAATATATGGAGTTCTCAATGTGTGTGCTCATTAATGAATAAGGGTTCGGTGATCAGCCATCGATTATGATGTGAAGAAGTCATATATGTGCTCTTTGAGCATGTAATCTATTATCTTGTCCCGATGATTTCTTTTGTTATTTAGAGTTTATTTTATTTTGAAGTTGTTTGGGATGTAGTTTGGTTTGCGGTTGAACTGCGACATTTCTTTCTTGTATCCCGAGCAAATGAATGAAATGAAATATTATTTCCGACAAAGAAAAAAAATACTCATTGAGTTTCACCCGACGGCGATGAACATTTTGTCGCTGATAATCAATCCGCTGCGACTAGTCATTGTCCTGTTCATCCATTGGTGACTAACAAGAGCTTTTCACGAGGCACATCGACCATTTCCATGGCTAGTTTAATCACTCCACTTTTTTTGTGTACTCCTTCAACGTATTTAGGGTTTCCCGAGAAACAACACGGTGGAAAAAAGAAGGAAGAAGAAAGTTAAGGAGGTCCTCTTCTTCTTGAGGAAGGAGGGAACAAATAATTCAGAGTTTTGAAGAACATAAACCGAATGATGATGAAGGTTCAGCTCATGTGGCGAGCAAAAGAATCAAGTGACATTTTCGTGCTCGCGTGGGCATATATATCTGAATTTGCAAAAAATTTCAAAATCTATTGAAATTATACTAATTCAATCATATAATTTGTTTTTAAATTTAGTTCTAAACTTTTTGTAGTTGTGCCATTTCAACCTATTTGGCTAGGCGGTATCGACGTGACACTACCGACCCCGACATGGACTTTTTTTTTTTTATTATTTTCACGACACTCAATTTTTTTATGATTTTTTTATTTTGTTAAATTTTTCCCCACACTTAGGACCGGTGAGAGTCTCGGCCGACTCTCACCTGTGCCGGGAGAGGCTGCAACACCCTTGCCCTCACTTGGCTAGGGCATCGCCGCCCTTGCCTGTGGCCGGTGAGGGTCGGTTGGCGATCCTCACTAGCCTTAAATTTGGGGGAAAAAAACTAAAGAAAAGAAAAAAATTATAAAAAATTCAAAAAATTACAAAAATATTATTTTAAAAAATCCACATTATTGCGCGATAGTGTTACATCAGCACCGCCTCGTCAAATGGAATGAATTAGCACAATTTAAAAAGATTTATGACTGAATTGGCAAAGAAAATGTTTACAACTTTTTTGGTAATTTTCCCCATATATGTGTGTACTTGTGTGATTTGATCCTCTAAATTTTGTTTTATGCCATTAGGTCATCCATCTTTCTACATTTGTGCAATTTTGGCCCCTCTAATATTTATTTTGAGCAATCAAATTCTCTAGCTGTTTTAATTTGTGCAGGTGCTTCGCCTACACTTAATGCGCTCACGTGTTATCTCCAACCACATTAGCAACGCCGCAGTATTACTCATATGCGAATCCTTTTCTCCTTGAAAAGAAAAAGGGTCGGACTAGGGGTGATCCGTTCAAATTGCGTGATTCCACACTAGAATCGAGAATCATCCTAGAGATCGGTCCGATCCCCAGGTGGGTCCATAGAATCGGTCCTATCGAGTACATAGCACCAACATCAATTAAAAGAGTGAACCAATGAAACTATTTCCATGGGATAAGAGAAGACATGACCATTGGTAGTGCACTTGCTGATTTGTCCGACAAATTCATAGAAGTGAGAAGTAAAATTGCAAAGGCATGACCCATATTTTATTTTAGAAGTGAGAAGTTAAATTGCCTCTATCGTGCATAATGATCTCATGACATGTGAGTTTTGAAATAAATTGTCACAACGTGGCAATCCCCACAAACACTAGACCACCAAAAAATAATAGCATACTCTAACGAGTAATGAATTCGTTTGATTCCCATGCCTTAAAACCAAACCCATGTACATGGAACAAAATCATCCAACACAGTTAAATAGACTGTTGAGACTTTGGTTTCAAAATCCCATAAGAAGTTGAATGAGAAATAAAAGATGGAGAGTCTTACATTGAAAAAAGAGTAGATGTGAGATGAGTTTAAATATTTTAACCTCATATATGGGTTTGGGCCTCAAAGGGCACCCCACTTTTATGGAAGGGAGAGTACCTACGCAAAGCTAGATCGGCCCACACGCGCGCCGCCACCGGTTTAGTTATTTTTTTTATACTCTTTTTTGAACCGAACGGACACAATTCGAACAGATATTATTGGAAATTTCTTAACACTTTCTTCATCCGAACGGATGTGTTTGTTCGGAAATTTTTTCTTTGAATGAATATGTTTGTTCGAAAAGGAATTGTTCGGTTCGTGTTCCTTCATTAAGGTTCGTAATCCTTCATCAACTAAACCGTTCGGATTCATGACTCTTCGTCGACGATCAATTTTTGTACCGACATAAATAGTCATCAAAGGGATTGGTTTGAACACATTTGCTTGACAATTCTCTCTCATCTCTTTCCGAACTTGCATTCCCATTTTATCACTATCATTTGTGCGATTAATTTGTGAAGTTGCTTTCGAAGATTTTTTGGAAGAAGTATCGCTTCATATGAAGGACGATCCATTCTATCTTGACATGTAATTGTCTAAGAACTTTGGGTACCGGTTGAGGGGATCAATTTGTCTTAAGGACACAACGTGAATTCGTTGGGCTCGGATAATTCTCGTTTACATTCATATTACTTATTTGCGATTGGATTCAGGTTTGTTGATTAACTTTATTTTTTTATGTGCGACAATTTAGGCGACTACATAGACAACTTTACAATGACTTCAAGATTTGCCACAAAGTTTTGAAGCTTCCTTTTCAAATGCATCCATAGTCTACATCACATATTACGCATGAAAATAAGTTTGACATCCAATACGGTTGGCCCGAGTGGGTGGTTCTCACCTAGAACAAGGAATCGAATTGATATCGGCCGTTCCAAGAATTGAAACCGGGAACCGGACCGGTACCTAGGAAGAACCACCCAAAAATAAGTCGATTAGATATGATCCGATCCGGTTCGGATGGATCCTGATTTTTTTGCTCGCCCTGGTTCGGACAATATTAGGACCCGCCTCAGCCGCTTTTGGAAAGTTGGGCAAGCCCGTACGGGCGCTCCGTTGGACAATGACCTGCTCAATCCGTCTCCCCTTCAATCGTCACGCATGGCGTTGACTTAGGACGAGTTGACTTCTGCCGCCTTTCTTGGGCTCCAAGAGTTTTGCTTGGAAGCCAAGTAGAATGGCTGGGGAACGATAAACTTGTTTCTATCCTTTAAAAAGAATAAAGGTGAGTGCTTGGTCCCGACTCCCATTCACTTAAGCGTCGTTCTCATTCGGAAAATGCCGAAACAAAAGAAGACGGAGTCCCAAGAAAGCGACCCCGAGGGCGGCCACAGCGGTGTCGGTGCTGTTGATTGCTCGTGCACAAGTGATTTGCTTGTCGAAAAGGAGAGACAAGGCGAAGCCGTTGATGAGGGAGCTGAAAGCGCGACCGGCAAAAGAGAGAATGCCGGCGGAAAGGCCCATCAATTTTACTTTGTGAAACAATATCCTTTCGAGAACCGGAGCTTGGTCGCGACTGACAAGATTGTCCAGCATCGGTTCGTCATCGACCAAAAGAGGAAAGAAAAGCTGGTATGTCTGAACATTTTTTGGCATCTTAGATGATTCCGACTGACCACTTCTCATCAACAAAGAAGAAAAGCTAAGTTTCCGGAATATTGTCTCCCAAACGGTTAATGACTCGGCATACCGATAACGGCAAATGTATATCCCGTGTCAATCCTAATGTTCCATTATGCTCTGATATATATGTTTGGTTCTCAGATGGATCGACACCGACTGTACTCCTCGTTGCGCAGTCTGCGATACCTTGCCCAAGAATGGGGAAGGGAGGACTTGAAGTTGCTAAAATTATCCATGGACAAGCTATGCTTCGCGAATAAGGCGAGCCTCTGTAAAGCCGTCAAACCGGGCTCTTCTGTGGATGAGATAGATAATCTGGTTAGTAAGAGCAAGCCATGGTTAAAAGTTCTTCCCAAAGTACTTTAAAATGACTGTATGAGCAAGGCTCCGGTTGCAGCTAATATGATACTCTACTTCGGCTGATAAAATGGTGTAGAGCTTGCATTTTGGAATGCTTCATGGAGGCAACAGCCTGGTTGACGAAAGTCGGATCTTAAGAAAGACGAACGAAGCCCAAAGGAAGGCAGATCCATGCATGTCTAAGCAAGAATTTGATCAAAAGGTACGATTCGACGCTCGACCCTGATGTACAACCAACTAAATACTCGCTTTTAAGTAAAAGGGCTTTGTTTTGACCCGACTTCTTTTGGTTTCCCAATCTTTGCATCCGTGAGAAAACACAGATTGGGAGCTTGCGCTGCGCGAAGCAATGGCGGAGACCCGATTCAGATGAGGAGAGGAAGATCAGGGATGAGATCAAAGAGCTTGAATTGGCAAAGGAGGAGGGCATGACAAGTGCTGCTTGCAAGGGGAAGATGTGGGATTCTTTGGGCTCAAAGCAGACCATAAGAAACCAAGTTCAAGTAAAGGCAATCAGAGAATATTCATGTTCAAACTAATGGCTTCATTAATGCTTTCTTTTTCTCCTAGCTAGCTAATGATTTTGCTTATGCATTCTAGCTTATAGAAGAGGGACTAAATAAAACTAGACAACAGCACTTGGCGTTCAACTCCGAATTCGCTTCCGTCGAGAAAGAATTGGCATCGGTCGAAAACGAGTTGAGTTCTTTGGAGAAGGAACTGATGTACATAGAACTAATAAAGGGCGACGCGTACAAATTCATCCTCGAATGGAGGAAAGAGCATCAAGAAGCGGTAGGACGATGCACGAATCTTCTCTCTCGCTAAACTGCGTTTTTTTTTCTAGTTTACCTATGGCTTTCTGCTTTCGATTGATTTTCAGAATGCCTGCTACAACCAAGGCATTTCGCTTATGGAAGCTGCAAGAGAACTCGCAGAGAAGAAAGACATCGAGGCACTTCGCGATTTGTCTACTCGACATGTTCGTTCATCTCTCTCTCTCTCTCTCTCTCTCTCTGCATCATGTGTTGCTGTTACAAATTGCCATACCAACGTGTTTTAATCCATTCCTGATTGTTAATTAGGTGGAAAAGTTCATGCATCAATGGAACCGTGACGGGCATTGGAGGCAGGACTACGAGAGGAGGATAATAGCTTCGCTGAACCAGCGGGGGCTGACTAGGGACGGTAGGAGGAGGAATCGCGACGAGAAGCCGAACGTAATGGAGGGTTCGTCGATGACGAAGATACCCAGAAGGCTCGAGAAAGCAATGCGAGCGCAGCGAAAGGAGGATCTTCGAGCAGAAAAAACCAGGGTTGAAGTAGAATCAGAGAGTTCCCTCCAAAAAAAAAAAAAAAAAGTAGAATCAGAGAGTCGTGATCAAAATTAGTTCCAAAATGGTCAAAACCAAACACGAGTGGCGTGATTTTTACCAATTTGTAATAAAAAACAGTTGGCAACTACAATCGAAACATGTTGTTCGACAGAACCAATGCAAAACGGGTCCGTTGACGAAAAAGCAGATGTGAATCAGAAGAGCACCGCCACAGAAAATTACCGATAACCCATGAATCAGAAAGAACGTAGCGAAGTGATATTTTCTCATCAGCTGATAAAAGATTATCATCACTCGCATCATTTCTCTCATCACGTTCGTGGGGTCAAACGGAAACCGCGACATCTTCCAGCCCACCGAGGAAATCGTCAAGACCCCACGAAAAGCTCGGAGGAGGTTCTTGTCTTGTTGGGTTAAGGAAGCACATCAGCAGCTTTGTGCGTTCAACCAAGACGGGATCAAGACCATACAGTCTCGCAAGCTCGAGCGGTCGAGGTCCCTCGAATCAGCTACTCGAGAGAGCTCGATGCAGAGTAGATGCAGAAATCAAAGATGAAACAACAGTAAACAGTTCTAGAGAGAGAGAGAGAGGTCGCGGAGCCCATGCGGCTGTTGAAGTGGAGCTTCGCTTTATAACACCATAGGGTTGATTTTCTTCGAGAGTCAAGAAAGCCCGAAGGCCCAAAGGCCCAAAGGCCCAAAGGCCCAAAAACAAAAGCCCGCCCAAAGGCCCTCTCTAAATATTTTATGCAACGGCTGCACCACGTGACAGCACACGTGGGGTAACCGATCCATGGAGCAGACGATGCATAACCACATGACACCGAATAGGTTGAGATTCAGAGGATTCGAGCATTAATGATCGGTTGGCTACGTTATGTCACAATGGATATTCATGGTCCGTTAAGAAGTATTACATTTCCAAAAGAAAATAAAAATAAAATCAAAATATCGTGAAACGTGATGAGTTCGGAGGAACAGAGGAATCTACAATCGCTAATAAGGTATCGACTTCGATAGTAAGAAAATTTACTCATGTTCTTCAGTTGTTGGATTCAGACAAAAATGCGATATATTGGTGAAAACTATCCAATTAGTTATAAATCTATTGTATGGATGTCAATTCAATTTTAAAATTTCTGATTTTATCAATTTATTCTTAAACATTTGTGTGCATTTCCAATATAACTATTCCAGTTAATTTTCACTGAAAATCGCTTGCATGGGGATCGTCATCTCTAGTCGTTCTATGTGGCACATCGCCACATTAGCGACACACGGTCAAAATTCTAATATGCTCCTAAACGTTTGCCTCAAATTTTAATGTAATCCTTCCAATTAATTTTCGTCGAAAATCGCAAATGTGGTGATCCGTCATCTTCGACAATCTCACGTGGTACACCGCTACCATAGCGATTTCCGAGAAAAATTGACTGGAACAACTACATTGAAAATTTGTGTAAAGGTTTAGGACTCAATTGACAAAATTAAAAAGTTAAGTAACACTCATACGATAAGTTTAGGGCTAATTGAACAAATTTCAAAATATAATGCCAATACAATTTTGGTCCATGACTCATGTTTGCATCAAATGGGGATTTGTTAATTTTGCTTGTAACTAAACGAGATTATCATTGCACATGTCACCGCCAAGGAACTCTGTCCTGCTTCAGCTGTTAATAAAAGTCCGTCTTTGAATCCTTGTGCTTGCCAATTTAACGATGTAAGTAATTTCCTTCATTCGTAATGTAACATAGAGAACAATTAATCCAACGAAGATAAAATGCAGTAAGTAACACCCGTGCGGGAGTGAAAGTTAAAAATTTAAATTCTTGAATTCGAGTCTCACGTTATTTTGTTTGTAGAAAAATAATATTCATCTTAATATTTAGTGCTATCAAAATAATTCAAATTACTATTAAAAAAAGTAAATTTAGTTGGTACAATCCTTGGAATTTAGTTTGCAAAGTTTCATTTTTTGTTCTGGAAATGGACGTATATCTAAATAATGACAAAAAAAAAAATCATAAATCTATTGTATTGATGACAATTTAATTCTAAATCTTGCAATTCGACCAATTTAATCTTAAAATTTTTAACGATTTGCTAATGTAGTCATTCGCCAAATTTGCCGACAATCGCCGATGTGGATGGTGGCGCTAACATGGACACTCATTTACATTTTAAATTTTATTTTTAAAAATTTTTTATCAATTTTTTGGATTTTTTCTTTTTTCTTTCCTTCTTCATTCATCAGTAATTGGGCCTTGGTCGAAGGCAAGCCTCGCCCTTGCTAAGACCTCATCTGCTCTCACTTGTGGCCAGACACTGGACATGGTAACCGGTAGTGAAAGAAGGAAAACAAGAGACAAAAAAATAAAGAAAAGAAAAAAGGAAAAAAAATTCATAAAATCTATAAAAAAACACATAAAAAATAAAAATGTAAAATATTATCAACGTTAGTATCATTGTGCCACGTAAGATGGTTGACGTCCACGTTCATAATTATCGACCAAAATTGGCCGGAACAACTATATTGATAAATCGTCAAAAGGTTGATGTTTAAATTGACCAAATTGTAAAGTTCATGACTAAATTAGCATCGGTAGAATATGTTTAAGATTTGTTCCGGGGCCATTAAGGATTATTCTTAGTTCCAGGCGATGTAAAAATGATTACTTACACATTCACCGTTAGATGGATGAGATGTGTGTTTGGAGTTAGTTATATAACAACATTCTTTCGCATATCAACTAATTGTGAGTTTGATTGTTCTTAACACCGACAATGGATCTCATAATAATTCTTAAGGAACTCAAACTTATTGTCGATATTAATGTTTTGTTCACGCTTATTATATCGTCCTTAGTGCCCCATGAAGCAAAAACCGAAGAAGCCGACTACGAGACCGGAGAGAACGACGCCCCACCATTCCCTTCCTCCTAATTGTCGACGAGACGACCGTGTACTCGGTCATGCGACGCCGTCGCTGATTGGTTCTTCACGCGTTGAAATTTGCCGTCGCGCTCTATCCCTGCGTACTACTCGCGGACGGCCAATCTCGATGGCCCTTTCGCAGAAACTTCCAACATTCTCTTCCAATATAATATCAACTCTCTCACACAGTTCCTACGTCCTCCTGTAATCTGGCATGTCTATAAGTACTACCCATCTGCTCCCAGCACATTCCATCCGCAGCAAACCTTTTAAAAAACCCTACTTTGGTTACTTCTTCGAAGTCCCACTTCCAAGTTGAAACCTTAGCTACTTCGTTTTAGAGAACAAACAACCTTGGCGAAGATCTTGGTTGAGTTTTCGGAGATGGCAAAGAGTGTGGCTTTGGCTTGTTTCTTGGGTCTGTTTCTTGTTTTTGCAGCAGCTGATCATAGCCCGCTGCAGGATTTCTGTGTCGCTCAAGCTGGCAGTTCGGGTAAGAAATATGCGCCGAAAAGAAGAGGAGTTTGTAGGACTATATGCTTGTAGCAGTCTGAATATGGGGTTCGATAGGTTTTACTTCTTCTTTTTCTATATGTGAAGTCTGAAAATGCGTTTGTACTTCCCATGGCAGTGTTCGTGAATGGCGTAGCTTGCAAGGACCCCAAAACGGTTCAGACAAATGACTTCTCCTTCAGCGGGCTCCATCTTCCAGGCAACACGTCGAACCCCGCCGGCTCAAGGGTCACGCCGGTGACCGTGGCTCAGCTACCTGGACTCAACACCCTCGGCATCTCCATGGTGCGCATCGACATCGCGCCGTGGGGAATCAACCCGCCCCACACTCACCCGCGGGCCACTGAGATTTTGCTAGTCTTGGAAGGAACCCTTGAAGTTGGGTTCATCACGTCCAACCCGGACAACCGCCTCATCTCCAAGGTCTTGCAAAAGGGCGACGTGTTCATCTTCCCTCAAGGCCTTGTCCATTTC
Organism: Rhodamnia rubescens; assembly: GCA_021437795.1. Classification (NCBI taxonomy): domain Eukaryota; kingdom Viridiplantae; phylum Streptophyta; class Magnoliopsida; order Myrtales; family Myrtaceae; genus Rhodamnia; species Rhodamnia rubescens. Next base: position 682,849 of record JAILYA010000092.1, on the reverse strand, counting down.
CAAAGAAATACCGGTTTTGGGAATGCGGTCGCCATCGCAGCTCTCGGTAGCCAAAACCCCGGTGTCATTACAATTGCTAATGCCGTGTTCGGGTCGACGCCTGATATTTTCGGAGACATCCTTGCCAAGGCATTCCAAGTTGAGAAAGGTGTAGTTGGTCAAATTCAGTCGAAATTTTAGGCAAGGAGCAAAGCAAGTAGGGAGCATTTGAGATAGTGTTGTCTTGAAGCAAAGTCCACCGATTCATTTGTTTAACCTTGTGTCTCGCCAGTACTTACTGTTGTATTTATTCATTTTTACTATTTTGATATTGATTGATATGTAATTTACACTTAAGACCCGATTTTTTAAAGTTAGTTTGACCAAAATTCCAAATTCAACTCTCTCTCTGTTATATGATTGCCACGCGGCCACGCCATGTGGCTTCCGAATCATCAATCTGAGATAATCTGACTACAAAAATTTGAAGATAGATAGACCACATAGTCGTGCTTTAGAATTTTATTTCGAAAGCATCTGTTTGTCCTATTATGTATGAGCGATCCTTGCGCTTTGTGCCCAAAAAATGATTTTTTTTCTGTACAGTTATTCTTAAAAGATTGGCAGGTGTAAAAAATTTATTGGTAAAAAAATGTTCCAGTCACCTTAGGGCAATACTTATGGAGTACTTGTTGACGCCTAAATTTTGACTAATCTATTTCTTGCATAAAAATTAGAACCAATTTTAGTTCTAAACAAAAATCATCTCACATAGCATTGGCATATAATTCAAACTTAATTCAACAGGCGTCTGGACTAGGCATGGAGTGAAAATGTACCAAGAATATTTGGGCTTGAAAGAAATATTTTTTTTTTCGGGGACCGTATGTGCAAATACTAGAACTTCAAGGATCAGATTGCAAATACTAGAATCTCGGGGACTGCATTGCGAATACCAAGAGAAGAAGATGAAGAGAAGATGGAGAAAGGAAGATGATGAAGAGAAGATAATGAAGAGAAGGTGAAGAAAAGAAGATGAAAATGGAAGATGGAGAAATGAAGGTGAAGAAGAGAAGATGAAGATGAAGAAGAGAAGATGAAAATGGAAGATGGAGAAATGAAGGTGAAGAAGAGAAGATGAAGATGAAGAAGGGAAGATGAAGATGAAGAAGAGAAGATGAAGATGGAAGGTGGAGAAATGAAGATGAAGAAGAGAAGATGAAAATGAAAGGTGAGGAAATGAAGATGAAGAATGAAGGATGAAGAACTTTGCCTATAAAAGAAGAAGAGTTCTTGAAGAGTTTTGGGGGTGGAAGAGAAGAGAATTGAGAGAGTTTTTTTGAGAGGAATTCTTTAGAGAGGAAAAAGAGAATTCTTGAGAAAAATGTTTTGAGAGAGTTTTGAGAGGGCTTGAGTGTTTTGAAGCTCGGTGCTACCATTGCCAATTTCGCACCCATCAACACAAGCCACAAGTTCATCACCATCGTTCAAGCTCGCCGCAAAAAAAGGAAAGCTAAGTGATTTCCTAACTTCCTCTAAGTTCGGATACAAATTAGCCCGGATTTTCTACACTGATTTTTCTCTCTACGTTTTTATGTTAAATAACAATACTGCAAATCAACGATGTCAAGAATAGAAGGAGAGCAAAAGGGAAAAAATATCAATGCCCAGATTGCGATCCCAATGAAATTCTAGCGAGATGAGAAAGAAGCGTCAAGGAGAGATAGGACCAAGAGATTTTTCGGTCTAACGAGTCACCAAATCGGTTCAATGATCAAGACAAGCCCGGAGCATAAGTTTGGTGCACGAGTTCAAATTGGGGAGTAATCTTGAACCTATTTCATCCTAATTTCATGTAATTTCTTTATTTCAAAAAATGTCAAGGGAAGGAAAACCCAAAAAAATTGATTCTTTGATCTTCAAGTATAATTCATCAAATTTGTCAAATCTATTATTTTTTTCATGAATTTTAAGGTACCGAAAGGGCATTAGTTGTAATTAATGTAACCAAGTCCCCTAGGACTCTTAATCTACAGTTCGCGAAAATAAGATAGTTTTCTCCCGCTATTTTATTTAGGTTTCTAATCGACCTACCGAAAATGATTAGTGGCGACTCCAAATTCAAATCACATTGCATGTTAATCATTCGAACCTTAAGTTGCGATTTGGTATGGACTTGGGAGAGTCCGAGTTAGGTTAGTTAATTAATTAACCCGATAATCCATTAGCCCGGAAATAATAACTTGTTTATTTTTTTTTAGGTCGCGACACCTTAGCGACTCACTTGGGGACGTCAAAGAGGACTTAAGTCGGGATAAGTTCATGAAAAGGAAAATTATTTGATTTGGCAATCTTGGTTGAATTTTAATCCCTATGTGTTAAATGGTTTTGCGGGAAAGGGAGTTATAAGGGGAGGAGTACCGTGGCTAACCTCCTCTTTTTGCGAGGCTTAGTGATGAGAGTTTTAATTTTTGAACTATCGGAGTGCTGATTGCCTTTAAAATGTCATGCATGCCCCTAATATAATTGCACTACACCACCTTGACTTGTGACCGAACCCGGGTCACCCGATAGTTTCGGGATGGTATTTATGTGGTTCTTTAACCTTGGCGGTAAGGTTTCGCTAAAGGTTATCCCACTTGGATCCCGAGTTCTTCAAAAAATGGCTCAAGGTTGTTCTCATGCACGTGAGGCTATGATGCATGAGAGTTGCCCTTGTCGACCGAACCAAGCCGAGATGATTGGACCCGACTAGTCATGACTATGTATGCGAGCGGCAACTAGTCATGATGAACGTGCGCGAGGCTGCGACATGTCGTTCTGTCTTTCATTTCATTTTGCTAAAAGAACTAAAATCTGAATCCACGATTCATGCGCATGTCTTTGTGATTGACATTTTCTTCCTATAAGCGGTAATCTCCTGTCTCTTACGCCCGTTATCTCATTTTTATTTTGGGCTGGTCCATGGTTTAGGTTGATTGTTTATGAATCTCATTGTCTTGTTTCCAATTTCACACTTTGCTTCCGTAGTTTTTACAATTTCATCGGTTGTCCTCAATTCTGATTTGGCTTGTTCTGTTGTACGATTTTTACTAAATTCTACGATCGATTTTTGAGTAAGTTTCAAACATGAAAGTTGTAGACCTATGTTTCAACTAATATCCTACAAACTTTCAGAATTAAATTCATAATTTAAGATGGCCTTTCGTTTTTTCAACTACCTGCGGTTATAACAGTTTTCTGAATGCGAATTTTCGGAAAGACACATTAAACTGATTTGATCCGCTCATTTCTAGTCCGATTGGCCAACATAAAAGTTGTTCATCATCTTCTTAACTATAAGTTCGTAAAATTTGGACGCATTTTGACCAACGTACGAATTAATATGGATTGTTTCGTAAAAGCGGACAAACTGAAAATTACATGTTTCAATCCTTTGGTCATAATCACTTTGTTCGTTTGAGTCTAGAGGGATGCCATGGGCCGGCTCGCTATTCTTGCTCCCTATACTCACTTTTGGTTTGTTACTACGAAGGTAATTTTTCACGGATCCTCCACATATTACTCGATCGATCCGCGAAGAGGATGGCCGACATTAACGCCACCGCCGAGTCTTTGCCCTAGACGAGAAACTTGGCTCCTTGACCGAGCGCTTTGAAGAGATGATGTCCCGAAAGATGGAGGAAATGATGGCCGCCTTCTCCGCCAAACTTCAATCATCCGCCAAACTTACGCGCTAACCATTCCTCCCCTAATTCCTCCTACGGACAACTCCGGGGGACATATGAGGAGGGAAACCTAGTGGATTCAGAAGTATATGACCTAGATGAGTTCAGTCCGGATTATGAGGAAGTTCGTCAAGATTTCGAAAGACATGAGGAGGTCAAGCCCTTGACCGGTGAACAAATTATCTCGGTCGGCCTAGGTGATGTGAAAAACCCTAAAGAAGTTAAGATCGGGGCAAGCCTTTCCTCGAAAATGTCCGAGCGCCCGATCGACTATTGAAAGATTACCAAGACGTTTTCGCCTGGTCCTATGCGAGATATGCCCGGTCTTGATCGTTCCATTGTCGAGCATTGTTTGCCGATCGATCCTTCGGCTAAGCCGATCGTGCAAAAGTCAAGGAGGGCCGGACCGGAATTAGTGCGAGAAGATCAAAGAGGAGGTCATGAAACTTCTCGATGTAGGATTCATTGAGACTACGAGAATATTCCAATTGGGTCACTAACATAGTCCCCGTCATGAAAAAAACGGACCGCATTTGGGTTTGTGTCGATTATCGAGACTTGAACAAGGCCAATCCTAAAGATGATTTTCCCTCCCGCATATCGACGTACTTGTTGATAGTAGTCAGGGTTTGAATTGTTTTCATTCATGGATGGTTTCTCCGGGTACAATCGGATCCCGATGAATGTTAATGACAAGTTGAAAACCACTTTCACCACACCATGGGGAATGTTCCATTACCGGGTAATGCCGTTCGGTCTCGAAACGCCTGGAGCCACTTACCAACGAGCCATGGTTGCCCTTTTCCATGACATGATGCATAATGAGATTGAGGTTTACGTCGATGACATGATAGCAAAAACAAGGCATGGAGAAGATCACGTCGAAACGCCGAAGAAATTGTTCGACGGACTCCGAAAGTATAAGTTACGCCTCAACCCCGCCAAGTGTGTCTTTGGGACCAGCTCGGGCAAGCTACTCGGATTCGTGGTAGCGGTAAGGGCATTGAAGTCGACCCTTCGAAAGTTAAGGCTATTCGTGAGCTTAAGCCACCAACGACGATTAAAGAAGTTCGAAGTTTGATGGGTAGGCTAAACTATATTGCTCGATTCATCTCTCGCTTATCGAAACCGCTAAGCCATTCCTCAAGCTATTAAAGAAGAATGCGCTAGTCCAATGGGATAGCGAATGTGAAGAAGCTTTTGGAAGATCAAGCAAAGATCTCATGAATCCACCCGTGCTTGTTCCTCCAACACCGGAGCAACCTTTAATCCTCTACCTCACAATTCTTAGTGAATCCTTGGGTGCTATGCTAGCCCAAGAGAAGCGGGGAAGGACGGAAGAGAACGAGCCATTTATTATCCGAGCAAGAAATTCACAACTTCGGAAATGAAGTACTCAAGTAGAGAAAACATGTGCGGCGTTAGTCCGGGTACGCACAGGGCTTCGGCAATATACCTTGCATTACCAAGTGCTTCGGTGACGAATGCAATCCCATCAAATATTTGCTTAATCAACCCGCCTTAATTGGTAGACTTGCTAAATGGCAAATCCTCATCTCCGAGTTTGACGTTCAATATTTGTCCCAAAAGTCAATCAAGGGACGAGCTATAGCGAGATGTCCTAGCTGAAAATCCGGGGCAAGATGATGATGCCTATCATTCGAGGATCGAATCATGCCGGTGGAGGATTACATTTGGACTATGTATTTTGACGGAGCTGTCAATTTATCAAGGTCGAGCACGGGCGCGGTTACGATATCTCCGGGTGTTCGACATTATCCTGTGGCAGCAAAATTGGTATTCCCTTGCACAAATAACGTAGCGAGAATATGAGGCATGCATCCTCGGTGCACGGCTGCGATTGAAATGGGGATAGCCCGACTCAAGGTGTTCGGAGATTCCGCTTTGATTATCCTTCGACCGTTGGAAAATGGAAGGCGAGAGATGCTAAATTGCTACCATACCATGAGTATCTCGATGAATTGGTGGAGGAATTCGAAGATATCTCATTTGAGTATCTGTCCAGGACTCATAATCGATTCGCCGATGCATTGGCAATCTTATCTTCAATGTTACAAGTCACCAATGGGCTTGAGGTTGAGCCCCCGAAGATCGAAGTACTAAAAAGGCCGGCATATTGTATGGCCGTGACTAATGAACCAGATGGCAAGCCATGATTCCATGACATTAAGACATACATTCGGAGGCGGGAGTTTCCCGAGAAGAGTACTGCGTCGATCAAAAGTATATAAAGAAGATGGCTTCAAGTTCTTCTTGAATGGAGAGAATTTCTACAAGCGGTCATTCGATTCTCGTCCTACTAAGATGCGTTGACTCAACCAAAGCGGTTCGTCGATAATGGAAGTACATGAAGGGATCCGTGGTCCACACATGAACGGTCACATGTTAGCTAAGAAGATCATGAGGTTAGGTTATTACTGGGCTCTCGTTGGAAAGCGATTGTATTCAACATGTTCGAAGGCTGTCACAAATGCCGATTCATGGAGACAAGATCAATGTTCCTCCAAATGAATTGCATCAGTGTCGGAACCATGGCCATTTTCTATGTGGGGCATTGATGTAATTGGTCCGATCAACCCAAAAGCTTCTAATGGACATCGATTTATTCTGGTGGCCATTGATTATTTTTCTATGTGGATTGAAGATGCATCATACCTAGCGATCACCGCACGAAATGTTGTGAAGTTCATCCGTCGAGATATCATTGCACGATACGGCTCACCTGAGGCCATAATCACCGATAATGGCTCGAATTTGAACAACAAGCTAGTTGACAAACTATTCAAAAAATTCAAGATCAAGCATCCGAACTCCTCTCCGTACCGTCCTCGGATGAATGGAGCAAGTAGAAGCCGCCAATAAGAACATTAAATTTTTTTAGCAAAGACGGCTGAAAATTATCGCAATTGGCATGAGAGATTGCCATTTGCACTTATGGCGTATCGGACCTCGATCCGAACATCTACCTGGGGCAACCCCGTATTCTCTTGTATATGGAATGGAGGCTGTTCTACCGTTGAAGTGGAAATTCCTTCCTTACGTATCTTGTCTCAAGCTAAGCTAACGGAAGCTGAATGGATCCAATGAGAGAACAAGCCAATTGAATCGATCGACGAAAAAAGACTCAAGGCTGTATGTCATGGCCGGTGTTATCGGCATAGGGTTGCTAAATCGTTCAACAAAAAAGTTCGGCCTCGATATTTTCAAATCAATGACCTGGTCTTGAGAAAATTATTGCCAATAGTCCCACTCCCGAAAGGGAAATTCGCTCCAAACTATGGTGGTCCATATATAGTGAAGAAGGTGCTCCCTGGTGGTGCTTGATTCTGGCCGAGATGGATGGTCGTGTCTTTACCAATCCAATCAATTCGACGCTGTAAAGAAATATTATGCTTGATTCACTCGATGTTTTCATAATCGAGTTATAATATTAATACAGATTCACGAGTTGTTCACGTTTGAGCATTCGTTTATCTCCTCACTACTAATCTTTCTTTGAGAGATTGTTTTGAATGTGGAAGCCTCTCTAGCCCAATTGAATTGACCATCGGGAGCGTGAGATTTACATGTTCGCGAGTAAAAGGGGTTATCTTGCGAAAAAATATGACAACCAAGATGAAATGAATAAAAACTGGCATTTATTTCATTCATCGAAAAGCCATACAAATAGATCAACGGGGTGGGAATGTAAAGCCAAACCGAGCCCTAATGAGCATTACAAAAGAGTTTAACCGACTCTCCATGCGATTGATGCTCCGCCTACACCGATCGCTCCGAGAATCGAGATCCGCCAACTTAAAAAGGAGGAGCTCACATTTCTCTTTGAGGTTGGCTACCTTCTCCTCGTGATGCTGCAAGGCCAGATTCCGGTCATGGATCGACATTCTCCCGCGGGCTATATCCAGGGTCGGATCGTCCAACCTTTCTTCCAGCCATGTGCATTGAAATTTTAAAACAATATTGAGCGGATCGCGCTCGAAGATGGTCGCAGGACATGGCCAAACATCCCACCAAGTTTCCCCTCTCACGAATCAGCAGGGTGACTTGTTCGTTACCGTAGTCAAGGGCCTTCTTATAATTGTCGCTCTGACAAGACCGGCCAACACTAAGCCGTCCGACCGATCCCGATAGCGTGCCTTCACAAGGTGGGCCAAAGTAACATTTTGATGAGCAACATGGTAAGCCTCCCGGAAAGTTAGTGAAGAGGGTGGGGAAGATCCCGTATTCCTCCTCTAACTTGGTACCTTCAATGGAAGCGGTGTCCATATCCCTAAACATAAGACGAATCTCGGTTTCGGCCTCCGGATGGTTGGCTATATAAGAGTAGCCCTGGCCTAGGAGATTATAAAGTTTCTCCCATTTGGCCAAAACTTCAGCCGAGAAGGCGTGTGCGGGAGGAGAAGCCATTGTTGTTGAAGGGGCTAAAAAGAGTGGATGCAAAAGAGTGCTTAGAAGGTTGGAGATGAAGATATGAAAACGATAATTGTCTCGGCGTTAAATCCTAATTTAAAGGGCAGGAAAAGCTCTAGCAATAATTATTGTGGAGGCCGAGTTAATTATCCGGGCAAAACTACAGGCGTCTCGTCCGTGAATCACGGATCTACCATCTCGAGCCTCACAAATCCGAAAAAGTTACGAAAAGAGTTGAAGTCCCACCATGATTGAAAACCGAGTGAGAGACAAGCATACTTTCCGAGAGAAGAAACAGCAATTCTTGCGGAGCCACGTTAATTACTCGGGTAAAACTACGGGCGTTTCGTTCATTGGATCCTCGGATCTATCGTCAATCCGTGATCTAGAGCCTCACAAATCCGAAAAGTTACGAAAAGAGTTGAAGTCCCACCATGATTGAAAACCGAGTGAGAGACAAGCATACTTTCCGAGAGAAGAAACAGCAATTCTTGCGAAGCCACGTTAATTACTCGGGTAAAACTACGGGCGTTTCGTTCATTGGATCCTGGATCTATCGTCAATCCGTGATCTCGAGCCTCACAAATCCGAAAAGTTACGAAAAGAGTTGAAGTCCCACCATGATTGAAAACCGAGTGGGAGACAAGCATGGTTATCAAGAAAAGAAAATCGGTGCGAGTGGAGTCGGGGTCCCATCACGTTGAAAAAATAAGGCAAAGCGGAAACACGAAATCTTGGGAAAACGTCGGCTTAGTGATTTTCATCCGCGTTTAAAGGGAGGCTTTGGAACATACCCGATTACTCGAAAGAATTTGGAGATAGTAAGCATACATCGGAGAATAGAGTGAACAAAAGGCGGTAAGAGGTATTTCAATCCAACATGTTTAGAGGCCATCGGCACTTACCTGGAGGCAACCAACCTAGACATCCCCCGAAAGCGAACTGCTGGATTTCGAGACCGGATCCAACGCCGAAGCCGTAAAACCCAACTCTCTTGGCGGTGAAATTCAAAATCTCGACAAAGAACAACAATGGTAGCGGCCCATGATCATTGAAAAGAAAATATCAAATCAAAGTGCTTGAAGCTGCCTTCAAGGAGTGCTCTTACGTGAATAAGAAACGCAAAAAATGAATTGAGCCGGATGATAGGAATGGAGCCCTTGAAGGTCAAGTTTTGGTTTCAAAACAAGCGGACCCGATTGAAGGTTAAAAATGAAAGTCATGAACTTACGTTTACGAGGGAAGAAAGCGAAAAGCTTCGAGCGAGAGAACAAGAGGTATAGGGATGCTATTAACACCGCTGTTTGCCATGTATCGTAGCGGCCCCATCTCCTTTGGTGACATGTCCCTCGATGAGCCACATCCGAGCATTAAAAATGCTTATTCACCAGTTCATCCCCCGAGCAAGTTCTCGTACAATCCGATCTCGTTGGAGATACATCCCGAGAAAGTCGGTCTTGCGAGGCGGAACCGATACCCTTCGAGGGAAGAGACATGCATCACTACAATTGGAGTTTCCTTGATGTCACAGCCAGCCAATTCAACGCCGATGGAACTCCGAATGTGTAGCCTACATGAAGCTTTAGTTTTTTATTATGGGCTCTCAAAATATCTCTTTTTTGAGCATTACTAGCCAACTCTTACGAATCCTCAAGAGAAGTAGTGACATGTATGAATGAATGTACTTGAAATCCCCATGTGAGACATTCTTCTTTTTAATGCCTAGAGTTAATCCAGGGGCAAAGAACAAGACTATCCACGAACATCATCATGCTTAAATGCGTGAATTCCTCGCCGATTTGACTAAGCATTGAAAGCCTTCACGTAAGTAAATGCGAAAAGATTTGAGGAAGGAAATAACGCCTCGTTCGTAGGAGGAACCGAAAAGATTTGAGGAGGGAAATAACTGTCTCGTTCGTAGAGAAAGTGAAAAGATTTGAGGGCTCCTCCATGTCAAAAAAGTAAAAAGAACGGCGGATTGAGCGAGAGGTAAGAGTTATTACGAAATGGATCAAGGCACTAAGGCCGAAAAGGAGAAAAAAGGCATCTCATGAGACCAACGAATCGAGAAAAAGTTTATAAAGGACTTGAAGTCTTCATGCACCTCCGGAACTCGTCACGAAAGGCCATCGTCGCTTTTGTGATTTTACGGCAATTTATCTTTGCAAGTCCAAAGAACATCTAAAGCCCATCTCTAGTCCAAACACCCATTTTTCGGTCTACACTATGGAAGGTTTTGAAAGGAAAATAAGTCTGCGTACATTCCGGGCGGAAGTATGGGAAGCCTCATATCCCGAGGATCTGCGAGTCATGGCCATTGATGGCAATCCCGTTTCCCTCTCGATCCTCGTTGCCATGCCGAGAAAGTGCATGTATAGGATTTCAGCTTATATGAAAGCAACGGAAGCCTTAGAGGAGCCGAGACAAAGTACAAATATGATTTTGACATCGTCGTCACAGCCATGGTAGGGATCGATATGGACGGTCTTAGTCTCTTAAAGATCATTGATTCTCGATTGAATATACCGGTCATCGTCACATCAGCAAGTGATGATCGGCAGTCATAACGAGGGCCACATTGCATGGTGCTCGGGGCATCCTTAAGAAGCCGGTGCACGTTCGAGTGCTCCAAAACATTTGGCAGCATCTTTGTAAGGAAGCAATTACTCGAACAAAAGAACTATAGCCAAGCTGCCTACGACGATTTTGTCGGAAAGAAAAGGCCCCTTTGGTCCGCCGAGCTTCATTCTATATTCATCAATGCGGTTCGACAACTAGGAATCAATTCAAGACGACCAATGGTTGTACTCAAAATAATGAATGTAGACGGACTCACCCTACGAAGTGTCACAAATCACCTTCACGTATTTAGAGAAAAGTGAAGAAGCACGATGTAGCTTGGAACCTAGGCGACCGGAGCAAAGTTGATTGGAAGATCAATCTCAGGAAAACCTACGGAGCAAAAAGTACCCGACCACTTCCCAATCAAGAATACCGGCCATACCAACCTTCCGTTGGTGGTTCTAGCAAATGAACCAGTTGATCATTCCTACGAGTTCCCAAGCGACGGCGGAGGCTCAAGCTCAAGGAGTCGAGACCGCTCACGGCAAAAATAAAGTGGAAAATCCGTCGCGGTGTTAGCAAGTAACAATGCCCAATTCGGGTATCAATTGCCCGAAAAATCAAAAGGTTACTTTGAGGATGAGCTCACCGCCTTGGTCGCCCGGTTCGGAGTGAAAGACCTCCCGAGTTGTGATCCGAAGCAAGTGATTATGGATCCTCAAACAACGATCGTTGGTGTATGATCCAAGAAAAAATCAGCCAATCATTGGAATAGCCAAAAAAAGAGGTGGAACCAATCTCGCATGAATACTCCTTTAATTCCATGTATAGTTCCTCTGCGTGTGATACTTTTTACTTCCTAGCTGTCTAGAATTTGCCTAGAGTTAAAGGGCGAATTTTTTTCCTCTCTTATCAAATGCGTAAGTTCCTTATTAAGCTAGGCACCGTAGCAAATCAATTTGTGGACGACGCCCCGAACGCCCGTAAAGAGAGATTCCGAATAGCCTTACTTGGGAGAATGCAAGTAAAAGACCAAGCAGGCTCAAAGATGGGTAACTCCGTATCGTCCCAATTGACTCTCGATCGTTTCAAACTCTAAGTTAAACTTATTTTATTCTCCACGGGAGATTGCCAACCGCTTTGAGAACAATATAACAAAAGCAAACCACCCGTGGGCGCCAACAAACACCGCAAAGATAGTGGTTAGGGAATGACAGTGGTCCGAGGCATCCCGGGATCGATCTTGGGATTTGGCATCAATGTACAAAGATTAATAAAAATATTTTTGCTTCGCAGATCGAAGCTCAGCCCATACGGTTATAGAACCAGGAGAGATAACGTCCGGACATACAATCCGATCTAGATGAATCGATCTTTTCAATTCAAAGTTCGCAAGGAATACGTGCATGAGTAAAATGGTATCGTTTCAATTCTTTTAGAACATGAGGACGTACATTGATGCTTTCTCTTTTGATTTTTACAGGGTCATCGCTTTGTCCAAATAGAGAAGTATCCCTCTCCCCGAAAAATTAATGAAATGAGAAATTCCTGGAGCCTTTGACAATCTCATGTCTCGAAGCGAGACAATGAAGTTTTGCAATGCATTTGCATGAGCAGGGGGCAACTCACGATCCACACCCCTAAGAAATTTTTTATGTACTTGCGAACTTTGTCCGCCAAGCTAAAAAGTTGCTGCATTTTATATGCTCGAAAACACTCATACACTGCATGGTTTGCACATGATTGTTCCTCATGTTTAATTTACCAACTCCGAATAAGGAACATGAACTACATAAGGTACATCGAATGTACAGAAGAGGGCATGACAGGATGATGAAAGGCAATCCTTTCCCAAACACGTCCAATTTTTTCAGGCGAGATGAACGATGGCTAAATTCCGCACTCCCCAAGGTAAAGAGTTTTCTCGCGAAAGGTACGATAACCGAAGTGATGGAGGCATTCATTTCTCTACCATAAACACTGCAAGTTATCCGTTGATCAACCCATTTGAGCGGAGATTTCACTTCCACAACCCTGTCAAGAACCACCCCACATTGGGGCAAAACAGAGGTAATTCCATCAAGCATCACGAGACAAATGGTTAGAAATCTTATTGCTTGGACTAACATCAATCTTCGGGTGGTTCTTTGCATTGTACTTGAGCTTTAATTCAAGTGCCTTAGGGTGACAAAGAGCATTTCTTTTTCTATCCCACACATCTATATCCATTTGCACAATCCATTTGAGCCTGCAAATTCGTTTCTAAAAGCCCTTATTGGTGATCATTGTTGTCCCAAAGTAAATATGGCCCATCTTTGAGTAGAAGGACCCGAAAAGCTGGATCCATAGAAAATCTCCCAATGAACTCATCAAGATACAATCGTAAAAGAGAGTTGGGAGTAAAAAAAAAGAGAAGAAAGAGGAAAAGCTGATTCCACAAAAAAACTCACTGGGCATTTAAAAAGCAAAGCGCCTACCAAAAGCAAGGCCAATGTCCTTTCAATTCATTGTTCATTTGTAGAATATTTCCGAACTTGAATGCACAATTTTCCCGTATATCCTAAAAGGGTTGAGAGAAAAGTCTCCATGAAGTGTCAAATTGCAAATGCAATCTTCAGTTCATACCATCCTTGAGCAATGATGGTATCCTAGAAGGCCACGATCGGTGACAAGATTGTAATGATCACCAACATCAAACCCATTCTCAAACATCTTCCGAGCCAAAACGAACCATTTCGTTTCTCGGTTCCCAAATCATTACCTCCATTACAACCCTTTAAAAGCCTTTTCCGACTAGGGCACTTGAATTAATGTGGAGTTCAATGATTTTAAGCATCACTCGAAGAAGTTCGAGCAAGATTACTTCTCTCTCATTTTTGCGAGTTCTTGACTTGTAAACCCGGAGAGATGACAAAGAAATTCATTTCAAAGAGCCTTGACTCAACTAGAGTCCCCTTTGTAAACCTTTGACCTAGCCCTCATTACGGTCCTAATCAAGACCTCCGGATCGGCTCGATCGTATCAATTGCGAGATTACTCGGATCCTTATCGAATGCGATGATGGAAAGATTGAGTGATTTCTTTTGAATCCTGCAGACAGGATAAATAACTTTTCTTGAGAGTGAGAGAAAACCCTTTCTGGGATGAAGTCCCCCATTCAGCTCACATTCGAGGTATTCATAATGTGAGAACATCCCCGGACAGAATTGGTAATGCAAACTTGATAGAATGGTTATGCATGAACCATGGTATGGGTGATTGCATTATACACATGTTATTTCTAATCATTGCAAGCTTGGTAGGAAAGTTTTGCATGAACTCATTGTTGAATATGTTTGCGCATGTTACCTCCGACATTCTATGATGGGTAATACATTCTCGATGTTCGATGTCCCTCCCAAGGTCTCTAAATTCATCCAAGGATTATTGAATGAGCAAGTTCTCCCGGCAAATGCCTACCATGTAAGATACGAACGATCTGTTTCGTTCTTTCATTAATCGTTCGGAGAACCCGGTAAGTTTTCCGAACCCATTTTCAAATCAACAACTCCTCCGATGATAGTTGTTACGATTCAATTCGTGCAATATGCCTCTCCTGTCGGTCGTGTAGACATATGCACTTGGCGATCTTGACATCTTATCATGACGTCGTAGCTCTTATGATTTCAATCTCGAGATCACGAAGACATATGCACCGGTGTTCTTGACCTTTAGTCGGCTCATAATGACATAGCTCTTATGATTCTCGGCTCCTTTATCAAATCACGAAGACATAAGCACTGTGATTTTGATCCAAACCAAATCATAACGACGTAGCTCTTAAGATTTTGGTTCCCCTTTGTCGATCACGAAGACATATGCACCGGTGATCTTGACCTTTAGTCGGCTCATAATGACATAGCTCTTATGATTCTCGGCTCCTTTATCAAATCACGAAGACATAAGCACCCGTGATTTTGATCCAAACCAAATCATAACGACGTAGCTCTTAAGATTTTGGTTCCCCTTTGTCGAATCGTGAAGACATATGCACCGGCGATTTCGACATTTAATCAACTCACAACGACGTAGCTCTTGTGAACTTGATTCTACTTCTTTCGACTCACAACGACGTAGCTCTTGTGATCCGGAAGGATACATATATCTTGCGCTTGTCTCGCATTAGGGAAAAGTCTCCCGATAACAGATAGGCCAAATACCTTAAGGTCCTCGTATTTGCAAGAAACTTGGAAATTAAGGGAATCACCACTTATGAGGTATTTGGTAAAACAGGTATTCTCGTACGCGATCCATGTGCAGGTTTCTCTAACATGGAAAAGAGAAATTATGACACATGTTATTTACAAGTCTTGCATGCCATGCATCACTTCATTACACAAAAAATGGGATTAAAACTCCCGCAAAAAAAAAAAAAAAAGGAAAAGTTCATCCATAATTTGCACCGTCAAAATTCGGGATTCAATTTTATCTTTGAGCGGAACCTCTACGAGCCTCCACTCAAAGAGGGGCATTGTTGACGCCTAAATTTTGACTAATCTATTTCTTGCATAAAAATTAGAACCAATTTTAGTTCTAAACAAAAATCATCTCACATAGCATTGGCATATAATTCAAACTTAATTCAACAGGCGTCTGGACTAGGCATGGAGTGAAAATGTACCAAGAATATTTGGGCTTGAAAGAAATATTTTTTTTTTCAGGGACCGTATTGCAAATACTAGAACTTCAAGGACTGTATGTGCAAATACTAGAATCTCGGGGACTGCATTGTAGATACCAAGAGAAGAAGATGAAGAGAAGATGGAGAAAGGAAGATGATGAAGAGAAGATAATGAAGAGAAGGTGAAGAAAAGAAGATGAAAATGGAAGATGGAGAAATGAAGGTGAAGAAGAGAAGATGAAGATGAAGAAGAGAAGATGAAAATGGAAGATGGAGAAATGAAGGTGAAGAAGAGAAGATGAAGATGAAGAAGGGAAGATGAAGATGAAGAAGAGAAGATGAAGATGGAAGGTGGAGAAATGAAGATGAAGAAGAGAAGATGAAAATGAAAGGTGAGGAAATGAAGATGAAGAATGAAGGATGAAGAACTTTGCCTATAAAAGAAGAAGAGTTCTTGAAGAGTTTTTGGGGGTGGAAGAGAAGAGAATTGAGAGAGTTTTTTGAGAGGAATTCTTTAGAGAGGAAAAAGAGAATTCTTGAGAAAAATGTTTTGAGAGAGTTTTGAGAGGGCTTGAGTGTTTTGAAGCTCGGTGCTACCATTGCCAATTTCGCACCCATCAACACAAGCCACAAGTTCATCACCATCGTTCAAGCTCGCCACAAAAAGGAAAGCTAAGTGATTTCCTAACTTCCTCTAAGTTCGGATACAAATTAGCCCAGATTTTCTACACTGATTTTTCTCTCTACGTTTTTATGTTAAATAACATTTACAAAATCAACGATGCCAAGAATAGAAGGAGAGCAAAAGGGAAAAAATATCAATGCCCAGGATTGCGATCTAATGGAATTCTAGCGAGATGAGAAAGAAGCGTCAAGGAGAGATAGGACCAAGAGATTTTTCGGTCTAACGAGTCACCAAATCGGTTCAATGATCAAGACAAGCCCGGAGCATAAGTTTGGTGCACGAGTTCAAATTGGGGAGTAATCTTGAACCTATTTCATCCTAATTTCATGTAATTTCTTTATTTCAAAAAATGTCAAGGGAAGGAAAACCCAAAAAAATTGATTCTTTGATCTTCAAGTATAATTCATCAAATTTGTCAAATCTATTATTTTTTTTCATGAATTTTAAGGTACCGAAAGGGCATTAGTTGTAATTAATGTAACCAAGTCCCCGGACTCTTAATCTCCGGTTCGCGAAAAATAAGATAGTTTTCTCCCGCTATTTTATTTAGGTTTCTAATCGACCTACCGAAAATGATTAGTGGCGACTCCAAATTCAAATCACATTGCATGTTAATCATTCGAACCTTAAGTTGCGATTTGGTATGGACTTGGGAGAGTCCGAGTTAGGTTAGTTAATTAATTAACCCGATAATCCATTAGCCCGGAAATAATAACTTGTTTATTTTTTTTTTAGGTCGCGACAAGTACAAATCTGTTTGGTTATGTAATTTTATTTTTCTATTTGTAAAGCATTTTTTTGCTCGAAGTAGTTTTGAAATAACTTGAAGAAGTAAAAAAAACTTACTTCTTTCCATAAGTAGAAAAATAAAGTTTTGCTAAAAAGAAGTTGATTTTTAGAGTAGAAGCGTTGCTATGCGCGCCCTTATTTTTCTCAAGAACTTGTTCATAACTCATTAACACTATCATTGAGACGCAAGCTTCTTTTTGACAATTTACAAATTATTAACTTTTCTTATTTTTGATTAGCTATAATTCATCATTTTCAATGACTTTTATATGGTTTTTTGAAATTACCAGCTCCTTTTATCATTCTTTACAAACTATGTTTCTTACCAGGATATTAGGGTGCGCATGACAACACTTCGCCAGAAATAACCTGAGCGAAGTTGATTTTTCAACTTTTGCTTCAAAAGTAGAAGTTGATTTTTCTACTTCTACTTGAGAAATTGATTTCGATAAAAAAGGTGTTTGATAATAGGAAAAAATTTCTACGAAAAATTATTGATCCTGATTTAAAGTGTATTTTATTCAAGAAAAGTTAAATGCAAATACTGACGGTTTTCATGCAAGTCGAAAGACTAATCCTACCAATCACATTCAATAAAATAAATGCGCGATCAAATGCACGAGATAAACATATCAATACAAATTAAGGCTTCCCTAATATAGCTCTAAGGGTTTAGAGAATATGTGATTAGGGTTCATGGGTGATTTGGAAGAAATTGGAGACAATTTGTCAAGAAGGGAAAAATCGTCAATTTGAAAAGATCGGGGTCAAAAAATCTAAAATAGGTCTTGGCCAATTGATTGTGGCCATTTCCTATTTTTTGAGATTTTTTTGAAATTTTCAAAATTTTCAAATTTTTAAATAATTTTTAATGATTTTTTTATAGTTGTTTTATTTTATTATGATTTTTTAAAGAGCTCGTGAATTTTTTCTGAATTTTTTTATTACTTTTAAATTTTTTATGAATTTGTTGTACTTTTTAATGATTTTTTTTCTAATTTTCCTTTTTTTTAATTTAAAATTTTTATTATTAAAAATATTTTTCGAGGACCAGGGCCAACCAGGCCCGCACCTCTCGAGAGTGAGTACACATCAAGCGAAGAGAGAGAGAGAGAGAGAGCGCCCTGTAAACATAAGAAAATATGAAAAGGGAGGAGTGAAAAGGAAAAAACAGCTTTTGATGGTGAGAAGTAAGTTTTTTTACTTCTCAAAAGTGCTCCAAAAATCACTTATGAAGTAAAAAGTTGTTTTAAGAGTAGAAATTTAAAGTTGTGAACCAAACGGATTTCTGCTTCAAAGCATTTCAAGCAGAAATTCTGCTTCTAAAGTGTTATCATGCACGCCCTAAATTTACCGGTTATTATATGAAATTGCCAAATTTTATTTGAGTAGGTTAGTACTTTTCTCTTATTGAATTTTCAACTAATTTTGAATTGCCAACTCTTGTTTGAGTTGCTTATCAAATATCATTTATTTCGTTATAAAAATTTAACAACTTCTCTACAAAGTTACCCCAATTTATTTTTCAACTTGCTTTTTTCTCAATTTGTTTTATAGAAATTACCAACTTTAATAAGAGTGACTACCAATTTGTTTCTGACTGCATTACCAACTCCTATTTTGAGTTAGTTACCAATGCTTGTTTTGTTTTCTATAATATACCGACTTCTCTTGTCTCTTATAAAAAAAATCTCTTATCCTTTACCAACTTCATTTACGTTTCTTAACAAAAGTTTGACTTTGCCAATGCTATGCAATGTATGACTTACAAACGCTTCTTCAATTAAAATATGAACTATTTTTGGATTACCTATTCCCATTAAATTTTTTACTAAATTTTACTTTTGATTTTGGCAATAAACACAAGAACATTGTGTGGTCTTACATTATTCACGAAACTCTAGAAGCTATTGGGGTGAATGATCCGTCAACAAAGGTGCTGTAGTGCATTGTAGATACCACTTGTTTCATGACTTTTATCATTTCATGATACCACTTGAACAGTTAGAAACTGTGAATTCTATGACTAATTCAAAAACAAAGTTTCATAAGGGGATTGAAGTGGGCTACGATAAATCAAAAGATAATCTTTCTAAAGACATTCAATTGATAACAATTACACTTGCAATTGAAATAGTTTCAGTGGTTATCTCTGACTTTGTCCATGTCAACAAATAGTTCGAAATGCCTCGACTTTTTTAGAATAGGTTTGCATCAAATAGTAATGATTCGAAGAACATTTTATTTTTATACTATATCAGAAACCTAATGACTCAATCAGATATGTATGCTAGATACATGATTTTCAATCTTAGTAGGAAAATAAGATAAACAGATACTCGATTACATGATTAAACATAAATTTATGCTCAATCTCATGGATATATATCGAATTATGTGGAAAGCCATATTCTTAAGTCATATATATGGCTTGGAGGGAGATATCTCTTTCATATCTTTCGAGATCCACCATAAATATGAGGTAAAAAGAAGCAAAAATAAATGATTTTAGCCCCTATAAAATGAAAAATTGATATTAAATTTCTTTCAAGTTCATGTCACGTTGAGGTTGCAAAAGAAAAAAAAATTGCGAAGTCCAATCCAGTTTATCGTAATAGCTAACATGTTGGTTAACTATATTAACAAAACGAAAACAAAAATTCATTTGCTTATCAAATTATCTACCTAGCCTTTGACAAAGATTCAACAAAAGCCAAATAAATCCAATATCTATTTCCTTTTTTGAGTATTTAAATAAATATTCAACAAGGTAAAACCATCTATATCAAGATGACAAACTCATTTTCTATATTGCTAGTAGCCTATCCGGCAAATAGGGGATTATTTAGAGTGGGCTCAATGGACAGTGGGGATGGAATAGGTGCCAAGTGTTTAGGACATTCTATCTTTCGCGATAACTAAGGGAATGAACATTTTGACCATCATACAGAATTGTTCGAGCCGACTTTCCTTCTTGAAGGGCAGAAATTGAAGTACCGATGGTGCAAAGATAACCCAAACTACAGCTATTATGAATTGTACAAGCCTTCCAATCAAGGGCTTAAGTATACTATAAGTGTCAAAATTTGTGTACGATGCTCACTTTAGTATCAAAACTGTCAAAATGATCACTTAAGTGTTAAATTTTTTAAAAACGATTACTTGAGTGCCAAAACTTTTAAAACAATCACTTAAGTGCCAACTTTTTAAAAATGATCATTTAAGTGCCAAATTTTTTAAAAATGATCACTTCAATGGCAACTTCATTGAGCCATGTCGGCTTTAATATTAATAAAAAAATAGAATGTGTCGGATTTTCGGCAAGCCATGTCAGCTCAAATTGGAGTTGGTACTGAAGTGATCTTTTTTAAAAGAGGTTGGCACTTAAGTGATCGTTTTTTAAAAAGGTTGGCATTTAAGTGATTGTTTTGAAAGTTTTGGTGCTAAAATGAGCGCCGTACATAAGTTTTGGCACTTCTAATATTCTTTAGCCTCCAATCAAGCATCTCCATTCTCATTCGCATAATGCATTAGCTGCCGCAACAAGACAGAAAAAGAGAGAAGAGAATCATCAAATTATATATTGCACAAACAAAGAAAGAGATAATATATCTACAGCACATTAATTTAGCTTGAGGTTCTATGCTTTGTCCTCATGCGTGTTAATGGAACAAAAGCCGAATTCGAAATTGAAAAGAGAACTTATTTTGGCTGCGAGGCGTGTACTTGGTCATGGGACAACTTCGCTGATTAATACTTCTTACGCGTGAAATTGTCTTCTCTCGCAATATATCCACACATGATCATCACTATCATGCAAGAGAGAATTGTGTCCATTTAGCATTTGGCACCACCGTAGTTTCTCTTTCAAAGGGACGGCCAATTACCAAGATGAGACTCCTTCAGAAAGTGACCTCCTCCTCATTTTATATGTACTCCTTAATAAATCCGAAAATCTTTGTTCTCTTCTGCGCTTGCACGCATACAAGTACTCGCATCCTCCTCACAGTATCTCATCCACACCCACAAACACAATCCATCTTGATTCCTAACGGAGAGAAAAGACGTCTCGTTTAAAGTTAAACTCGATCTCTTCATTTTGTGGAGATTTTTGCTTTCAGAGATGGCGAAACGTGTGCTTTTGATTTGCTTCTTGGGTTTAGTATTTGCTTTTGCGGCAGCTGATCATAGCCCTCTCCAGGATTTCTGTGTCACTCAAGCCGGCAGTTCAGGTAATTAATGCATTTGCGTGACTGTGAGAAGAGTTTTGATAGTTCTTTTGTTTTCCCTAGCAGAACTTCAGCTTTTAGCAGAACTTCAGCTTCTGTGTAGTTAATATTATAGGATGAGTCTGTCTACGTTATGTAATCCGAGAGCGGCTTTCATTTGAGAAAATAAGCCCTTGATAGTATGCTTTGATGTAATTCATAGGACTGTAATGTTTCCCGGAAAAATAAATGTGCAAACTACTTCTAGAGAAGGCTTTTCTAGTTCGTTTTCATTATTGGTTGCCCCCTCATCTTGCAAATTTCAATTTTCCCTAGAAAATACCATCTGTTGCTTCTCTAACTCAATTTTCGTTCATCTCAATACAGTGCTCGTGAATGGCCTAGCTTGCAAGGACCCCAAAACAGTTCAGGCAAGTGACCTCTCCTTCAGTGGGCTCCATCTTCCAGGCAACACCTCAAACCCTGTCGGCTCCAGGGTCACCCCGGTGACTCTGACCCAGCTCCCGGGGCTCAACACTCTCGGTGTCTCAATGGGGCGCATCGATTATGCACCGTGGGGAATCAACCCTCCCCAACTCACCCACGAGCCACCGAGATTTTGTTAGTCTTGGAAGGAAGCCTCGAAGTAGGGTTCATCACTTCCAACCCTGACAACCGCCTCATCACCAAGATCTTACAAAAGGGTGATGCGTTCATACTCCCTCAAGGCCTTGTCCACTACCAGAGAAATACCGGATTTGGGAATACGGTTGCTATCACAGCATTCGGTATCCAAAACCCTGGTGTCATTACTATTGGTAACGCCGTGTTTGGGTCGGCTCCTGGTGTTTCCGTAGACATACTTGCCAAGGCATTCCAAGTTGATAAAACTGCTGTTGGCCAGATTCAGTCCAAATTTTAGACAAGAAACTGGTGGGGAACATTTGAGATAATGTTGTCTGAGAACCAGTTTTATTGATTCATCTGTTGAAGCTCGCGCTTTGCTTTTGTTGTATTAATCTTTGTTTCCGGTATCTCCATCGACTGATTTGTAATTTGCAGTTGTGACCCGATTTAATAGTAATTTTTATCCAAATCCAACTTTGATCTCTCTCTCTCTCTCTCTCTCTCTCTCTCATATTATATCGGTTATATGGCTGCCACGGGGCTTCCAAATCATCATTCCAAGGTAACTTAACCAAGAAAAATTTGAAAACATGCGGCATAGACATACCCGTTAGTATTTCATTTAAGAGCATTTTTTGTCCCATTTGGTAAGAGTGCTTTTTCAAAATGGACGATTCTAGTGTCCTATTCCTAGAAAATTGGAATTATCCAGAGAATTGTTCGCATCTTTTTGATACTTTAATCAGAATACAAACTCTGTTTTGACAGTTTACAAATTGTTAACCATTCTAGTCTTTATTAACATATAATTAATCTTTCTTACTAACGCTTCAATTTCACTACCTCATATATGAAATTTACTAATTTTTATTCGAGTGATTTATTTTGAGAATCTATCACTACACTAGGAGCTAGAATGTACTATCTAGTCACTTAGGTCGCGTTTGGTCGTTTGGATTTCTAGTCATGATAGAATAAGAAAGAAATATAGAGATTTGATCATATCCTATTTGCCGTTTGGTAAACTACGGATTTAAAGTCGAATATCTTTATATCCTATTCTATCCTATCGATGCGCATATGATCAAAGTCATGGAGAAGAAAGATGAGGTCATTGATGTCGAGCCGACTCGCGACGGGGCATTGGAGGCACCATTTGGCTAAGGACGAGCCAACTTGAACGAAGCCGATGAGCTCAATGCAGCCAACTTGAGATGCTCGGCCTCGCCGTTGTCAACGAGAAAGAGGGCGAAAGAGTCTTTCCCATGAATAGAGCTTTAGGAATGACTCGACCACGAATCAACCATCAGAGAGGGAGAGCATCGACCACGGGCGAACGTGAATGAGCTAACATAGAGAGAGAGAAAGCAAACACGAATTGAGATTCTCAGGTGAGACCATGAAGAACCCTAGAATTTGGGGATGCTTCTTTGTTCAATTCAGCGAGAGAGAGGCAACTGGAGTTATTCCCTTGTGAAGCCAAGTAAATAATTTTGAAAGAAGAAAAAACTTTCCCTTACTTGATCCACGTTGGCGCCACATTAATTCTGTTTACACTCCATCGTCCACTTCAGCGGCCACAGAGTGTCCACATAGTACTTTTGACGGTATTTTCTAATGGAATTATAAAGGAAGGTAAATGTGTCAAGCGAGTAAAAGTTTTGAATTTTTGATGTCATAAAAAAAAAAGTTCAGGGTAAATCTATCACGTGAGTAAAAGTTCGGGACTTTTAGTGTCACAAAAAATAGTTTGGGATAAATGTGTCACAACGGGCACAGTTTGAGGCTTTTAGTGCCCTTTTCCCTAAATATAAATATTGACAAGTCATACACTTTTTAGTTGACAACAAATGTCATAGATGATCCACTAATATCATTACTTTAGCATCCCAAATAGCTTTGCTTTTGGTCATCATTGGTGTCGGTAAAGGCTGTCAAAGTAATAGCAGAGGCGATGTATCGTGGCACTTAAAAAGGGTTGCGACCAATATGGTAGTTGCCGGTGGTACGAGTCTTCTGGATTATCAATCATAGGTGTGAAATGGGGTTAAGAAAATAAAGCCCGTTTGTAGAAGAAGGCCACCACACGATTTTGACCAAAAACAATGGAAGAAGACAAGGATGCCTTATCTTTTCTTTTTTCAATTTTCTATTTGCTTAAGTACTCGGAAATTTCTTTCATTTTATTTATTTATTTTATTTGCAGATCTACCGCAAATTGTAAAGACATATTAGTAGGACAAGATCTTCTAGTTTTTTTTTTCGTTACGGTTTTTTTCTCAATTCAAAACAAATGCCAATTCCATTTGCAAATTGAAAGCCCATGTCGACACATGATTTGTAGTCATTTTATCTTAGAAAAATAATGCAAAATAATAAAAATTTATATTTGGCCACGTTATTTTTAGAAAATCCAATTAGAATCATAGTTATCCCCAATCGTGAGATTTCATGTCCTTAATCGAACAAAAAAAAAATACAAATTGAGGCCTCTCTAGTCATTTTCTTTCTTTGAATCAGTCATGACATTTGGTTTAGAAACCTTTAATTTCACTCTGGTCAAATCAATTTCACAATTTGAGGGCACTGAAAATTTGACTTAATTATTGGACATTTAGGATTTAATTTTAGACCTTTGATCAATCGGTCAAATTGATGCGAAACAAACACATTAGCCAAGCGTCATTGACCCTAACAAACACTTTGGTGAAGTTACATTTGCACAATTTTGTCATTAAGGACTTCAATTTGCCAAATTTTGTTCAATTTGACATAACATTTTTGGGGATTTTATTCATAGTTGAACCATTGGAGATGGTGTGTGACATAGTCGTTCTTCCCATTGAAGATGATCTGTCAAAACAAATGCACTCTCACGAAAATGAACAACAAAAAATTGATCAGTAGAAGAAATTGTACCCTCGCCATCATAATCATTTGGGTTTACACTCCTTGGGTTTCGCCCGACGGCGATGAAACTTGGTCACTAATAATTGATCCGCTGAGGCTAGTCATTGTCTTGTGCTGATATTGTTTTGAATTTCAAACGAAGTCAAGGAAAGCTTGAAGATATGTCAAGATATTTCAAAAGATTTGGAGGATAATCACTAAAGATTTATTACTTAGTTGCTTAAACCGATAAGATCTTTAGGATACCAATTTGACGATATTTTTTATTTAGCAATTGTACCTTGTATCTCTTTATGCTCAGAAAATAAGAAATCGTCTCTCTCCCGTGGACGTAGGCGGATTTTCGCCGAACCACGTAAATCTCTGTGTTCTTGATTATTATTGTTTTTTTTTCTTTTTCATCTCATCTAGTAAGAGAACTCTTCCACACAACAATTAGTATAAGAGCAATCCAGGTTCTTTGTTCTTGTATTACGAATTTTGACTAGATGGCTAGAAAAGGTTCGACCGTTCGTTTCGATATCGAACGATTCACCGAGAAGAATAATTTTATACTATGGCGGAGAAGAATGAAGGATCTATTGATTCAACGGGGTTTATCAAAAAATTTTCTAGGAAGGTCGAACAAGCCGGCTACCATCACCAATGATGATTGGGCCAACATGGAGGAGAGGGCATACATCGCGATCCGATTGAACCTATTAGATGAGGCCCTTCAATATGTGGTAGAAATTAATTCCGCTCTAAAGGTACGACTCAAACTTGAAAGCATCTACATGAGAAAATCTCTTACGAACAAGTTGTTTTTGAAGAAGAGATTGTATTTGCTTCAGATGAGTGAAGGAGGAGATCCGTTGGAATACCTCAATGTATTCAATCGGATGATCGGTGAACTTACAAGCTTGGAGGTAAAGTTCGAGGATGAAGACATAGCACTTCTACTATTGGCGTCGTTGTTGGATTCGTTTGACCACTTGGTGACTACGCTCCTTTATGGCAAGCAAACCCTGGAGATCGGTGAGGTGACTCGCTGCCCTAATTTCTAACGATATTCGAAAAAAGGTAAGTAATTCAAAATCTTCGGGAGAGGGACTCTTTGGGAAGCGAGAAAAGCGGTCAAGGAAGATGAAGATCAACGGATGAAGGATCAAGCTGTAAGGTTTGATCAAAATCCAAGTGGAGGTTTAAAGGAAGATGCTACGGTATAACGAGGAAGGGCATACCAAGAGATTCTGTCCAAATAAGAATTGGAAAAAGAAGAGTTTGGATGAAGCAAGTGTAGCCGACAACACCGAGACTAATGATGGGGATGTCTTGTCCATATCGTTGGGGAAGTACACCTTCGAAGATTTGTGGATTTTGGACTTCGGATGTATTTATCATATGTGTCCTCATCGAGAAACTTTCGATAAATACAAGGCATATGATGGTGGTTCGGTTCTCATAGGGAATGACACTTCGTGCAAGACTATGGGAGTTAGAACCGTGAAAATCGAGGATGTTTGATGGCATGATCGGAATCCAGGCAGATGTGTGTGTCATGTACCGGGTCTAAGGAAGAATCTGATTTCAATCCAATGGGTGCAAGTACTTGGCTCAAGGTGGAGTCTTGAAGGTTAAAAAGGGAGCTTTGGTTGTTCTAAAGGCACAGAGGCACGGGAACCTATATCGATTTATAGGAACCATAGTGCAAGGTGGAGCATTGATGTCCACGGATGCTAGCACGGAGACAAATAATACCTATCTATGCATATGCATCTTGGGCATATGGGGGAAAGAGGATTGATGGAACTTCACAAGAGGAATGCACTCCAATGTATGAAAATGTGCAAATTAGATTTTTGCAAATTTTGTGCTCTTGGAGAACAATGCAGAGTACGGTTCAAGGTTGCAACTCATACGAGCAAAGGCGTGCTCGAGTACGTACGCACGGATGTATGGGGTCCTTCATCGGTAAAGTCAAAAGGCGAGAAGGAATACTTCGTAACATTCGTTCACGATTTCTCTCGGAAAGTTTGGGTCTACTTCATGCGACACAAAAGTGAGATCTTTAACAAGTTCAAAGAATGGAAAGCCGAAGTTGAGACTTAGGTGCTTGAGATCGGACAATAGAGGAGAGTATAAATCGACACCGTTTGTGGAGTTTTGCACGAATGAAGGGATCGAGACGTCACTTCATAGTTTCGAATATGCCCCAACAGAATGGCATAGTGGAAAGGATGAACCGGACCTTGTTAGAGAGAGCTTAGAGCATGAGGCTTCATGTGGAACCGAGCAAGGAATTTTGGGCGAAAGCTATCTGCATGGCATGTTATCTTATGAATCGGTCTCCATTAACTACAATTGAATGTATAATTCCCGAAGAGGTATGGACAAGTAAAACTGTTGATTATTCTAATATAAGAATATTCGGTTGTTGTGACATTCTGAATTTCTTACAATTTCGAGACTATTGAATGAAGATTATCTACCGATGTAATTCAATTTTATTTCGCTTGGATCCGATCAATCCCGAGTATACTGACCAAAAGGGAAAGGCTAAAGCACGACAATGTACGTAGACCTAGGAAACTCGAATGAGAATTGGCATTTTGACCATAAGGATTGCTGAGGGAATATTTAGAGCCAAAAAGGTCGATCTAAGGACGATTATGGAATCCATTGCTAGCATTATACGATTGGAGCATGGGTGATTACGCTTAACCAATGTATAATTTGCGACTTTTTCCTAAATTGGATCTTGACGATCGTGACTTAAGGGACTAGTAATAAACTTTCATAATTACATGACAACCAAAATGACCATGACTTGAGTAAGCCTAAGAGTGATGAAAATCACCGAGTCAATACTCGTAATGTCATTGCAAAAGCCGTCCGTCGGTTTGAGATGAACTGAAGTTACGTTTGAAGAAAAATGAATCAGGAAATGGATTCTCGAAATAGGAAAAATGGAAATGAAGAATTCCAATTTTGGTCTTTCTTTTCCCTTGACTCCCTAAAATTGGATGAGAAAGGGGTCAATGGAAGTCAAAGCTTCTAGAAAACAGATTTATGGATAAGAATCAACTAAGATATTTGGACTCATTTGACCCATGTGCTCTATTATTTTGTTTGGACCAAGCCAATAATGGAGACCAAGCTTCTCACACACTCTTTGACTTCAGTTGACCAGCCACTCTTACTCTTCCCGTTGCTGCCTTGTTGCCCTTTCATTTTCTGCACTTCCACAGAAAGTCGCTCAGCCCGACAAGCCCCGACGCCCTTCACGTTTTCGGTCGTAACTTCTTCTTCCGACATCGGTTTAAGGTGAGATCACCTCCATCAGAAAGCTTGTTGTCTTAGCTTTCCAGGAACATATTATGAGCTCAATTTAGCCCCGTAGTGTTTCCCGTAGGTCGGATTGAATGGACAAAGGTCCAGTCGGGATTGAATCTGACCCAGTTTGAGAGGGAGCTCTCTTACAAAGGTTTCAAGAGATCATTTTGCTTCAAAATTTTTATGGGATGTTCTAGACATATAGTATTTGACTTGGCTGAGTTGGAATGATAATTGTAGTTGAGAATTGATAGGTGTTCATAGCTGTTTTGAGATGGGTTTTAAAGAGCAGAATTTGACTGTTTTGCACACTTGAAAAGATTGGTTTAATTGGAGGCCTTCAAGGTGTTCAATTGGCTTAAAATTTTCGATGAACATATTAGATATATAGAACAAGTTTTTGGCAAGTTTGTTTCGCATTAAATTGAAGCTTAGAGTATATTATGGACTGATTAGTATGGATTAGAGTAGAACCAAATTGGCCCTGTTCTAGGGGAGGTGCTATTCGGTTCTGTTCTGAGCTGAATGGGGTGTCGCCTTAGCTTGAACTTGTCGTTTAGATATGCTACGATGTATATTAGTGTGTTAATGAAGAGTATGTGAAGTGGTTTGGTGATTAGAGCTAGAATTGTGACTAAACATTGCGACGGAACTTAATTGTCGATCTGCCCTATTTTGGACAGAATTAATCTTGGATTCGGAAGCTCGAATTGGAGGTCGCGACTAGCTCATTGGAAGAGGTAAATTGCCCTTAACCCTTTATTAAGATATTAGGGTACTAAGGGACCAATTTGTGATCCAGTTGAGTGAATTATGAGGTAAATTATGCATGATCGATTGCATTGAATGATTAAATGGTATTTAATCATCTGTATGACATGAGAATAAATTATGCTTGTTAACTTGATTGCATAGGGGTGCAATTTGTGTCGGGCCTAGTGTAAAGTGGCCTTGTGTATTCTTGTGTGATAGATTAAATGTTCGCTAAGTCGAGCTATACTCAATCATGAAGTCTACAAAATGAGAATTGTATCTCGTGAACCCTAGGCCAATGGGAAGGTTTTGCATGAACCCGAGTCCGATCGATTGGATTGCGAAGTCATGGACTATGGTAACCTGAGGTATTATGATGCGGGTTATGAGATTATTTGTACCCGATGCGTTATAACGCGGGGTTTTGATATTATCCCGAGGCGTTAAACGCGAGATTTGACCCGATGCGTTATTACGCGGGTCTTGGCAATTATACATAAACCTAATGCGTTATTACGCGGGCCTTGATATCGAGAATGAGATTATTATACTAGTACGTAAAGCTTGGTTTGAAATATTGAATGCCTGGTGGTTGTGATTGCTTGATTGGCCAATGCCTTTGCTTGTGCCTCGTATCGTGTTTATACTTGGTTCTATTGACGTTTTCGAACGTCTTTGATTTGAAAAGTAGTTTGGAGGTACTAGTGGCTTAGTCTAGGGTTAGGGTTGATTTACCGAGATTCATTTTCATCCCGTCTTGAGATCTTTTTTTTAGACCCCGGACCACGAAGATGCTACCGGTTCGCACTGGGAGACCCTAAGGAGATAACCTCCACTTTTGATGAGTTCCACCGATGGCGAGAGGGTTTATGTACATTAAGAAGTGTACTACTGTCCTGGGTGAATGAAGGAAAGGAACATTTAGCACTTCATCATTATGAGGCGTGGTATCATCGAGTTAGGGACATTACAACAGGTCCGCTGAAGCCAACAGAGGTCCCTAGAGGAGTAGTGCCCAATTGGTGTCACCCTATTCGAGATGATGCAGAGCTGGAAATTAGTATGGTTGGATCGAGGAATATCTCGGAGAATACTCATAAAGTTGAAGAGGACATAGAAGTGATTGAGGTTTCGACTCGAGAGGAGGAGGAGGAGGATGCCACCGAGGTGCGATCCGATAGTTCTTCCGATTATGACCCCGAAGCGGACCAAGACGAGGATGTAGATGAGACCAATAGTTCGGTGTATTGGTGTTAGGATATGGGATCCTGGTTATCTTTTGCTAGAGACTTTTGAAGAGACCAAAGTGGATGTCCGTTGTACTTGACTCGATCTTTCTATAAGACACCCGGTGTGTATGTTTTATAAGTGTGGGGTATCCCAAAGGCATCTTTTATTTTATCCGGATTATTTATTTACTTTCGCGTGTGCATTTCATCCGAGTATTCTTACCGTCCGGATCCCGGAGTTTGACGGAAGTAGTGGGGTGTGGCGAACATTAGTGTACGTGGGCGTGACAGTTGTCCCGCTTTTGTACATGTGCAAAGTTCGAAGCACTCGAAGTTGGATCCAAAGTCAAAACAGTGCATATTTATCGGTTACGAGAAAGGAGTGAAAGGCTATAAATTATGAGATCCAAGTGAGAAGAAAGTTCGACAAACAGGGGATGTTGTGTTCGATAAATCTCCAATGTTGAAGTTAAGCTACGTGCCATACACGACTACTTAAGAGGAGAATGAGAAATCTATCGTTAAGATGGAGCTTGAAGCTAGATAATCTACATAGAATGGCTAGTCATTCGATGAAGCTCCGGAAGTTAAAGAAACAAGAGAAGTTCCTTGTACTATTGCAATGGGTCGAGGAAGGTGCACTCGCAAGCACAACAGAGGTACAATTTTGAGGACATAGTTGCTTATGCTCTTACCATAGGCTCCGGCAATCCAAGCTCCTATCATGAAGCTTTGAAAAGTAATCACAAAGAAAAGTGGATGACTGGTATGATGGAGGAGATGGAGTCGTTACAAAAGAATTAGACATGAAAACTTGTGAAGAAGCCTAAGGATCGAAAAGTCATTGGCTGCAAATGGGTTCTTCAAGAAAGGAAGCGATGAATCGACAAAGAGCAAGAGAGACACAAGTCCCGACTTGTTGCTAAGGGCTATGCACAGAGGAGGGGATTGACTAAGATGAAATATTTTCCTCGACCGTGTGAAACACACATCAATTCATGTTTTACTAGCTATGGTAGCCATGTATGACTTGGAGCTCGAGTAGCTAGATGTGAAGACGGCATTCCTTCATGGTGACTTGGAGGAGAAAATTTACATGGAGCAGCCCAAAGGCTTTAAGGTGGAAGGGAAAGACAATCACTTTTGTTTGCTTAAGAGATTACTTTATGGTTTGAAGCAATCTCCGAGGCAATGGAATAAAAGGTTTCATGAGGAGTGGGCATGATTCTTGTGTCTACTCCAGGAGTTTTCGATGATAAGTCGCTTATTCCCGTTGATACTTTATGTTGATGATATGTTGATTGCTTCAAGAAAAATGGGAGACATTATTTCACTAAAGTTTCAGTTAAGCAACGAGATTGAAATGAAGGATCTTGGTGCTGCAAAAAGGATCCTTGGCATGGAAATCTTTCTTGATAGACGTGCAAGTAAGCTTTGGGAAAATCAGAAGAAGTATGTTGAAAAGGTCTTGGAGCGGTTCAACATGGAAAATGCTAAATTGGTTTGTACATCTTTAGCAATCACTTCAGATTATCCAAGAAACAATGCCCTAGTTCACATGAGGAGGTTGTAGAGATGTCGGTACCCTATGCCGGCGCAATAGGGAGCCTCATGTATGCTATGGTTTGTAGCAGACCAGATTTGGCTCATGCAATGTGTCTCGTTAGTCGATACATGAGCGATTCGGGTAAGGAGCATTGGGAAGTTGTTAAGTGGATCTTTCGTTATTTTACTTTGGAACTACCGAAATGGGTTTGATGTTCAGTTCAAAGGGGGAATCGATCGATTTAATAGGTTATGTTGATTCAGACTTCACTTGGCGATTTGGACAAGCAAAGGTCCATCACAAGTATACGTTTTTACTCTTGGATGTGGAGCTATTTCGTGGAGGGCAATACTTCAGTCTACCATAGCATTATCTACAACAAAAGCTGAGTATATAGCAGCAACCGAGGCTGAGAATGAGGGAATATGGCTGACCGGCTTGGTCATGGAGTTAGGTTTATAATAGGAAAGAGCATACTGGTCTTCTCATTCTCAAGGATGACATCTGCGCTTAAGAGTCATAAAGGTGAGTGAGGACTTTCGTGGGCAATACCTACCACTGACAATGGAAAACACACGCAATTAGAGAAGGGGAATTCGTGGAACCATAAAAGAGAGTATTACAAAAAGGGGCTCGTGGATAATAACTGCAGAAGACGCCTACATCAAAATCTGGAATGCCCGCACAAACAAGGAGGACGGCAATAGAGTTGCGTGGGATACAAACATTACAAGTGCCATAATTTTTTACAATATTGACTTGAGTACTTGTAACCTCTAAAAATCATTCACTTGAGTGCCATAACTTTCAATTGATTATTTCTAAAAAATGTTGTAAAAAATTTACAAGTGCCATTATTAATAATTCTAAAAAATGTTCGGACATCCGACGTGGCCCCGACATAACATAACACTTGTGGTGAATGTTTTAAAAAATTTGGCACTCAAATGATCGATTAAAAAGTTGTATCGCATTTAAGTGATAAAAAAAATTACGGCACTCAAGTGAGAATTGCACGTAAATTATAGCACTCAAGTGATCGAAAAAAAAAGCAATGACATTCAAAAGAGTGCGGTACAAAAGTTACGGGACTTGTAGTGTGACGACCAGAAATTTGCAAATGTCACTATCAACTTTAAGATAAGTATAGATGTCATTCTTAAACCTTAGAGATAATGATAGATGTAATTTTCCAGCTCTAAGAGATAAGGTAAGGTTTCATTAATAAAGTATTATATTTTAAATCGACTAAGAAGTTTTCTTAAATGCTATAAAAAGAAAATATAAAAGACAAATGACAAGAAATTTGTAAAATCGACAAGACGATGAATTGATTGTCGCGACCTAAAAATCGGTTAAGACCTTAGGTTAAATAATTATTAGGTTAATTTTAAAGACTAACCTAATACGGACTATCCCAAACCCTACCAAATCGCAACTTTGGTTAATTAGAATTATTTTAACTTTGGAGTTGCCACTAACCATTTTAGGTAGATTGGTTAGAAACCTAAATAAAATAGCAGGAGAACTATTTTATTCCTACGAACTATAGTTTAAGGATTCGGAGACTTGCTTACATTAACTAATTAAAGCTAATGCCCTTTCGGTACCTTAATTCCATGAGATGTCATAAATCGACGACTCAAGCTTGATTGAATTTACTTTAAGCTTGAACGAGGTGTTTTTATGTTTTCACTTATTTAAAATGGGTGCAATGCATGACGAATTTATATGATTAGATTAAGCATGCAAAAAAAATGATATCAAATCAATGCGACATTCAAAGCAACATGCAAACAATCATGCAATTAAATATAGTAAACGTGCAAAAACTATATGTAACATTCAAAAAATTATGATTAGATTGAGTAGCATGCAATTTTTTATTCAAGCAAAATAATCACTCAACTAGATTAACCTATCATGGATGATCCTAAACATGATTCTAATGACACATGAGAATGACATAGCAAATAAAAAAAAAGGCATGCAACATATGATATGTGAAATTACTATGTCATGTAGACATGTAAAAATGCTATTTTTTAAACACGGATGGCAATATGCAAGTGATACTCGAAAATATGAATGTGTGGATAGTATGTACTAATTTTCAAAAAAATAGATGATGGACTTAGATGATACTTGAAAATATAATGCAACCAAAAGATGATGCGAGATATAACGTGAGTAGATTTCTTTTTTTTTTTGGCAATATAGCATGCATGAAATCGAGATATGCCCGATATTTTGAAAATATGGAATGCAATATATGATACTCGAAAATATAAAGTGAATATGCAAAGTATGACATAAAGATATGCATGAGACAAATGCAGCATATGATCAGAATTTTTTTGTATTTTTTTAGATTTCGAAATATGCATGAGGATGAGCCAAATTTTCTTTGATTTGATTTTTTGTTGTTGAGATTTTTGGATTGAGATTTTCAAACAAAATAAGAACATTTTGATTTGGTCTTCTCGAGTTAAATCTTTATGATAAACTTAATGAGATAAAATTTTTAAGAAACTTTATCTTCCTAAAGATTTAATTAGACATAGGTTCTAGGAAACTATATCTTACTAAATTTTATAGGAAATTTCTTTAAGTCTATCAAGAAATTTAAATCGAGACAAGATATCAATCAATCACGAATACCAATCCAATCAGATAATTCAAGATAGCAATCCAGATCAAACCAAATCAAATTCTATCCTCTTGCAATTTTTCAAAAAAAAGAATATTCATAAATCTAAATTCGGCTTTCGAAGATAGCGAATCGATCTAAACGGCGATAGATCGAGATTAACTAAATTCCCATCTTTACTAAGTTAGAGGGTCGTATCCGAAAGGCGACGGATAAGTTTATCCAACTTAACATAGAAGTTGCCTATTAGAAAAATAAAATTCCCTAATTTAGATTTAGGATTTTTTTTTTATTTTGAAAACATGTCCAATGAGTCCACTAAAAACCAATTTTCGAAATTTTTCATAAAATTAAGGTTTTGATATTTAGATCATACAAAAATAATTGCTTCTTGAATTTTCAAAAAAACTGCGTTTTTGCCTCAATGATAGCATCAAAACAGCATCTAACGCATGTAAAACAGCGATTAAGACAAGTCAAAGACTTGCCCTTTTAGCTCCCGCAAAATTGTGCATGAGTTAATAGCATGAATTACACAAAAACAGCGTGTTTTGGACGAAAACAGCACGTAAACAGTACAGACACAGCGTGTGAACAGTGGCAAAACAGCATAGCAAACACTTCAAAACAGCATCGAATTGACCTTAAAAGTATATAGAGATCACCTTGAATTGAACCCAAAAATCTGCACTTTAAAAGTTGCGAATTCGCTTGAAAGTCGCTCTAAACGGTGCTGTTTTTGACTCCAAACAGTAGTAGACCAGCCCCCTAAGAGCAACAAAATTACTTCATGGACAGCAGCTCCGAACCGCAGCAAATTCTGCACTGGATAGTGGTTGAATTGCGCACGAATAGGTGCTGGAAACACCTGGACAGCACCTCAAAAACACGCTTGGTCAGTGTTGTGTTTGGGCGCCCAATTGGTGATGAAGCAATGGACTATGGCGCGCAGGATTGGTGGCGCACAATCCTTGCTTTCCCTTTCTCATGTCAAATCTTGTAGCTCACCGGTGTAGAAATTTTTCAAGCAAAAAATTTCACGAACGTAATGAATTGCTCTCCCTTTTTACGTCGGTTCGATTATGTCGGGCCCCCTTCTCTCGTGAAACATAAGGATGCTTATATAGAGAAAATCAGGTCAAGTTAGGGGCTCTAATTTATGACTCTTTATGAAATAGACCCCGAATCGCAAGAACTTTTTCAATTAAGCCCTGAAGAACTTAATTACATTTATTTAAGTTCAAATCAACCCATATTTCTTAAAAATTTTGGCACAAGATCAATTCGAGATAATTCAATTAAGTTCAAAACTTTGAATTAAGTCTATCCACCGCCAGTTCAATGAAAATGTGAATGCAATTTATGCTAAAATAAATGTGCAAACTAAGTTAATTATTTTTTGTAGGAACAAAAAATTAATTCCTAATTTTTTATGCAAAATAAACGATTAGAAGGTTGGTCAAAATTTAGGTGTCAACATTAATCGACGAGGAACTGGGTGAGGAATGAGCGGGGAGACGACCTATCCAAAGTGAGGCGTGCCCGACCAAGAACCGGCATGGATGCGGCTCAATTGGCCCGTGCCTGGCCGACGCTATAGGACTAAGGTGCACCCGCTTGCCAACACTAATGGCTCCATCCTACGTTCTATTCCGCCCCATCGTTTATGAATAGTGGTTCATCGATGCTTATTTCAAGAAGATTCTGGAAGATTGATTAGATTAAATTTTAGTTTAATTAAGCTAATGAAAACTTGACATATATTAAAATAGCTAGGTCCTAGAAAATGAATAAGTGGACCAATGAGGAGGTGATAAGTAGATTGATTCTAGAAGATTGAATAGGTGGACCACTAAGGTCAAGATAAGTTACTAGCCTACTAATGGAATGACACATAATAAATTGTAGGGGCAAGATGGCCCAATCAAATATAGATAAGTGGATAGCATTAATTAAACATTGACCAAGATTTTATGACAAGAAATAATTAAAATTCACCAAGACTTTGGGGTTCTTGTATTGTAAATTGGAATTGGTCTCTCATTTGGACCACACCAACCCAATCTCTCTCTCTTCCTCATTGATTCCCCTCTTCTACCGCTTCATCGCCTCACCGTCTTGTCGTCACATCACACGCCGCCACATTTTCTTTCTCATATTGCTTTCTTATTCATCCAATAGCATGTTATAGAGTAAAGTACCATAATCCAAGTGCAAGTAGATGGGATTACTAGTTCTAAAGTGGTAATATTTATTTATTGCATGATAAAGTGTTTCATTGAACGTGTGATTACGTGTGCGAGAAATACATGCATTTGCATCAAGTTACATTGATTATACTTCGAGGGGGAGTTAAGGACGCCAAGGGAGGGCTGGCCAAGGCCGAACCCAAAGCAAATGAGAGAAAAATCGGGTTGGAATCGACCGGTCTAGAATGGCCGAATCGAGTCTAGCCCTTCGGGATTGATCCGGGCCTAGTTCGGTTCGTCCTAGGCCTATCGGCGCTAGGCAGGTCTGTCCCGGGTCCCGCCGGGCTGACTTCATTGGTTAGAGATAGCTCGAAAGCGTCCCACGTCCTGTCTTACTTCCGTTAATCGAATCTGCATACTTTTATGTTAAGAAAAGATAATAAACAGTGACATGTATATGCGAAGAGTGTCCATGCATGCAAAAATAAGAAATGAATGCTTACTCTTTGTCACCTAAGGAGGGACAAAAGCCGAGTTGGCTTTTATACGGGAATAACGTGCTTTGTCGACGGGTTCAGAGTTAGCCTTGTTGCGATAAATGATTATGAGTCATCGTTTCCCATGAATGTGACAATGCAAACGAGACGTTATATTTTCCCAAACAATGTTGGGCCTATGAGAAGCCATTCTTGGGTAACGACTATGAGATTACGAGAATGAGCTAAGGAGCTCATGGTACTTAAGAGCAAACAAGTTACATAATGGAATTGTTGCACGTGCATACTTGATATATGTGGTACATGTCATTTTTATAGTGGATTACATGATATCTTTGCATTACGACACCACCGCATCAAGTACTAGACTGCTATTCCCGCTTTAAACCTAGTAATTTCATTTACTAGGCTGTTAGCTCATCTCTTTACTTTTTAGGAAACTGAGATGGATCCACAAAGTGGACTGCTATTTAGTATGCTGACACACATGGAGCTCTCTTGACAATAAATAGTAAATATAGTGACAAATGTGGTATATGTCGGAGTAAAGACTACTATTTGGATGGATATCGATTTAGTAGTGCAGCTTCCCCCTTTCTTGCCACCTGGTTTCAACAAGTTGATGGTATACTCTTCGGCCCTATACATAGCTTTAACGGGGCTGCCATGTTTTCAAAGTGGGACGACACTTGTAGGTTAGTGCTCGAGTCATGATGAGGAAGAAGTCTTAGTAGTCTAGCAATAGTACGGGGAAGTAATGTGCTAGTTATCTAATAAATTTTCCAAATTTTGGAATATACATAGAAATCGGGAGGTTATTATGTATTATAAAGTGTATGAGAGGCCTATGTATAAAACTAATTGTAAAAATCTTGGAAGCTGCTATGTCTATTTAATTAGGTTGCCTATCGTTATGCTTCCGCATCAAGAGTAAAGATATTTAAGATGTGAGTTCCATGGGTGACGTGCCTAGGATGTCGGATCCCCTTTTAAGTGGTACAAGAGTCTAGGTTTTAGATTGGAGTGATAGGAGGTCTAGATTAGAGTCTTAAGATCATGTGTTAGAGTCTTAAGGAAGTCTTGGGAGAATCCGTGTGGAGACGGCATGCCAAGCAAGAAAAATCATTTGTGTGATGTTTGCATTGATTTGCATGAATTGCTAACTATTGGTTCTCGTTGAATTTTGTCGATCAATTGATTTGATTTGATTCATTAGTCACCGTATGGCAAGGAGTTTGAGTGGGCTCTGATATTTCATAGCCTAAAGAGTAAATATCTATATTTTCTCTGTGTTAGTTGATATAAAGAAAAAAGTAACGTTCTATAACACCGCCGGTGCTTTGGCCAGGGGTATGGGAATGAATCGGTTCAAAAGTGAATGGGGTTCGATCTCAGGAACGCTATTGTAAATGTAATAATATTATTATTTTTATTCAAGAGTGTTTATGCAAATCATTGATAACTATTTTAGTTACTTTTAAGTTGACAAAGAAGAGCATGGCCAACGAAGAGAAAACTCTAAAGGAAAGACCAAACAAGACCACCGGTTTAAGGGGATCATCTAGATACTTGTCAAGCATCGGGAACTTGATGGAACAAGCAAGCCCATAAGCATACTACCTCTATCTCAAGAAATGGTGAACGCCATTTACAAGGATTGGTTGAACAATTCTTGAGACTAAAACCATCCATATTTATTGGTATGGGAAATCCTGGAGAGGCGAAAGCCTAGATTGATGAACTTGAAAAGATTTATGCATTCCTAAGGTGTTCCGATGTTGACAAGGTAGCTTTGGTAAAGTACCAAATTCAGGAAAATGCCAATTCCTAGTGGAGGGCAATGACGGGAACAAATTTCCCTACTTAAACAAGCTGTAACATGGAGCGCCTTTGTCAAAGCCTTCTTTAGAAACTATTTTTTAGCGATTGTGCTCGTGATAGGAAAATGAAGGAATTTCTAGAGCTAAAATAGAATGGTCCGACGGTAGACCAATATGAAGCAAGGTTCGCTGAATTATCAAGATAGGCCCCTAAATAGATTGAGGACCCAACGATAGGGTGAGAAGCTTTCTAGATAGGTCAAGGCCGACATTAGAAGCTAACCGGGTGCCGCTAAATCTTAAGATGTGCACAGTTGGTGGAATAGGACTTTGTATAGAGATTCTCGGTGGTCGTACCCTAGGAAAGCGTATCTTCTTCCCAAGCTTTAGACAAGATAAGAAGAAGATACGATCTTTTGATAAAGGTCATAACAGTGGGCCTAAACGACTAGCAATACAAAGCGGGACATGCTGAGTTTATGGCAAACAACATGGCAATGCACCATGCATAGTCCAAACGGGTGCATGCTTTAAATGCGAGCAAGAAGGCCATATGATGCGAAATTTCCTTCTTGGGCTCAACAAAACTAGCGAACGTCCAATTCAAGGCAGAAACACACCACAAAGAAACGCTCAACGACCATTGGCGCAAGATACCATACACTCATTCGAGTCTAAACAATTTGCACAATTAGTTGGATTGCAATCTAGACCACTTGAAACGTCTCTTAGCATCTCGACCCCGTTAGGGAAAGTTTTCCTATCCACACCTGAGATGCGAAGGGTATAGAGTCATCATTCTTGGAAGAGAGCAAGTAGTGGACCTCGTAGTATTAGCCATGTATGACTATGATGTCGGTATAGGCATGGATTGGCTTAGTAGGCAATGAGCTAATGTGGATTACTATAGGAAGGCAATTCAATTTCACCCACTCGACTATGCTAGTTATGAGTTTTCGGGAGATAGAAGTAACCCTTCAGTACCTCCGATATCGGCATTAAAAGCATATCAACTCCTTGAGGACGGTTGTCAAGGGTATCTAACCACCGTAATGAACAAATCAAAGGAGGAATTGAGGTTAGAGGACATCCTCATAGTATAAAAATTCCCCGATGTCTTTCTAAATGAATTACTAGGATTACCTTTGGAGTGGGAGATAGAATTTGTTATCGAACCAGCCCCTATAATGGAACCCATCTCTAAACCTCCCTATTATATGTCCCTAACCGAACTTAAGGAATTAAAGGTTCAGGTACAAGAAATACTTGATAAAAGTTTTAACCGATCAAGCGCATCACCACCGGGAGCACGAGTACTCTTTATTACGAAGAAAGATGGGTCATTACATATTTGCATAGATCATAGGCAGTTGAATTGGATTACCATCAAGAATAAGTACCCATTGCCAAGAATCGATGACCCGTTTGACCAACTTCAAGGAGCATCGGTATTCTCCAAAATAAACTTAAGGTCGGGATTTCATCAATGGAGGACGAGATAGGAGGATATTCCTAAGATCACTTTCCGAACTATGGTCATTATGAGTTCTTAGTGATGCCCTTCGGTCTTACGAACACACCTACAACATTCATGGATTTAATTAATCGGGTATTTAAACCCTTCCTAGATCACTTCGTCATAGTCTTCTTTGATGACATTTTGATATATTCAAAAACTCCCAACGACCATGAACAGAACCTAAGAATGGTACTACAAATACTTCGGGACCATAAGCTATATGCCAAGTTTAGTAAATGTGAATTCTGGTTGGATTGCGTGGTGTTTTTGGCCACGTGGTGAACTATGAAGGAATATCAATAGATCCCGCAAAGGTGGAGGCAATAATCAACTGGTTAAGGCCAACAATGGTAATAGAGGTCGAAGTTTCTTGGGGCTAGTAGGATACTACTGAAGGTTCGTCGGAAGGTTTTCAAGTATAGCAACAACTCTAACAAACGTGACAAAGAAGGATGTCTAATTTGAGTGGACAGGATAGATGCAAGCGAAGCTTTCAAGAACTTAAGCAAAGGCTAACGATATCTCTAGTCCTTACTATACCATTAGGAACAGGAGGCTTCGTTATTTACAATGACGCATCCCATAAAGGACTTGACCGCATATTAATGTAGCATGGAAAAGCCATTGCATATGCTTCCAAACAATTGAAGTCGTATGAGTAGAACTACCCAACTAACGATTTAGAGCTTGCAGCCATTATATTTGCCTTGAAGATTTGGAGACATTACCTATACGGAGAAAAGTTTGAGATCTACACCGATCATCAAAGTCTAAAGTATGTATTTTTCTAGAAGGAATTAGACATGAGACAAAGATGCGGGATGGAATTGCTAAAAGATTATGACTACGAGATACTATATCACCTAGGAAAAGCAAACAAGGTTGCGGATGCTCTCGATCGAAAGTCCAACATTGCACACTTGATAGTCAAGGAGTGGACTCTCGTGGAAAAAGTTCGGTATGCGGAGTTCAAGTTCGATGTGGAATAGCTTTCCAATTTGGTTGCAACCCTTCAAATCGAGCCACAAATAAAATAAAGAATCAAGGCGTTATAGCAAGGAGATCTCGAGATTTCTAAGTTTCAAGAAGAAGCCTTAATAGGAAAGAAACCAAACTTCAAAGTATCGGATGATAGAATTTCGAAGTACCATGGGTGCCTCTACGTGCCTAATAATGAGAAATGAAAAGAAGAAATTTTATCGGAAGCCCATTGGAGTAACTATACCATCCATCTAGGTAGACATGGCCATGAGCCGAGCCGGCCGGTTTCGGTTTGTGGCTATAGGGGAACCGGAACCAGAATCGAAACCTTAAGGGGCGGTTTCGATTTCGATTTTGAATCGATAGTTTCGGGCCTGTTTGGGGCCCGTTTCCTGTTCCAAACCGACAATGAAATTGCCGGTTCCAATTCCGGTTACGATTTTTGAATTTAATTTTTAAATAATGAATTATGAAATAAAAAAATAATAAATTATGAAATACTAATTGTAATCAAATTTTGGGGGGAAAGAGAGGGGAAGGGACTTGAACTTAATGAATTATCATTAAGCGCTTACAAATCTT
Organism: Rhodamnia rubescens; assembly: GCA_021437795.1. Lineage (NCBI taxonomy): Eukaryota > Viridiplantae > Streptophyta > Magnoliopsida > Myrtales > Myrtaceae > Rhodamnia > Rhodamnia rubescens. The sequence continues at coordinate 641,189 of JAILYA010000092.1, read as the reverse complement.
CTTGAGGATAAAAGAATCAAAGCACATGTAGTTACATTACATTTGATAACCCCATACTTACCTCATCGTCAATCATCGCTACCCGTTCCATATCAATATCCGTGGTAGTGGTATCTCCATCATTGAAGAATTCAGTTTCATGGTTGCGATCTATCTCTTGTTGTCGATATTGAGCCTTTGTCCAATCATCGACACAAGCTTGAACCTCCACTGAATCCAAAGCTAATCTTGAATGTCGTTCATCCAAAATATTGCCTCTAGCGCTAAATGCTTGTTCAACCTGCAATCGAATATGGGGTTGCTAAAACTTGTTTTGCAATGAAAGTGAAAATTGGGAATTGGGTTGAATGCCTCTTCCACCAATCTAGAATTGTGAAATGTCTGCTGCCTTCGTATTCGATAAACTTAAAAGAAATGGTTAGATAGTTCTCTATTTCGAAATATTTCCTATTGCTCCTTTTTGCTTTTTTGCCTATTCATCAGAAATTTGTACCCTCTACTAATTTTACCCGGGTCTCCGCTTTATATATCACTAGGTTGAGAAGATCCACTATCACCTATATTATATCTACTACAAAATTCATTATATAAATCTACTATTGCGTTTTCAAACACTATTTGTATAGTTCTAACATTTACCGTTTCATCTAAATGTAAACATTCATAATACATACCCAAATAATCACCTAAACTATCTAATTTGATACGTGGATAAAGAATAGGAGCAACTAAATAAATAATAGGAATTTCGCTATAATAATGTAGCCATTTTGTTTGTATTGCCATAATAGTGTCACGTAATTTATCATCATTTTCATTTTCTTCTAAAACTCTAAAAATATTAATACACTATATTAAAAATAAATGCGTAGTAGGATAATAAACACTGAATAAAGTACAAGTCGCATCATTAAAAACTTTTGAAATATCTAACTTTTTTTTTGAAATATCCTAGTCTTGTGGGAATAAATTAATCGAAGTAATATTATCCGAAATAAATGCACATAATAAATCTTTATATGCAAAAGATTCATTAAGAAACTCGTAAGTAGAATTCCAATGATTTGGAAATCTTTTTGATCATTTTCTATTTGCTTTACGGAATCTACACCGTTCTTTCATAATTTTGGGAAGTTTCCATAAAAATTGAATTGTTGTTTTTATTGTGTTGACAAAAACATAAAGATTTTTTAAACCATCTTATATACATAAATTTAAAACATGACAAGCACATCTAACGTGAAAAAACTATCCACCAAAAACGTGTTTACAAATCATTTCTAAATTGGCAATTGAAGGGGTATTTTCGGTGGCATTTTTAAAACCAATTGAAAAAATTTTATTAAGCAAATAATATTCTTCTAAAATTTACCTAATTATTCTATAAATATTATTTGCCGTATGCCTATTATCAAAAACTCTAAATGCAATAACTCTTTTTTAATATTCCAATCTTCATCTATCCAATGATATGTTATACCCAAATAAGAATTGCCAAGCATTACTCCAAATATCGTTACCTATATACACACGTCCATTAAAATTCATAAAAAAGTTTCGTAAATCTGTTTTTCCTCTGTTCTAAAGATAAAAAACTGCACGTTTAAGTGTATTTCTTGGAATATGTTTTGCTTGTCGAACACATGTAGTTTGTATAAAACGATTAAAACCAAAATTTTCAACAAAATCAAACGATAAATGATCAATGGAACTATATTTACCTAATTCTTCTTTATACATTTTTTTATTATTACGAAATAAACGAAAATTGGCATACCTGAAAATTTGTTATTGCTTGATGTCAATTCCCGCTTAGGTTGGATGTTTCGCTCTAAGATGCCATTTCAATATTCCATTTCCGGCTCCACCTATATATTTGTATATTATCCCACGATGTTTACAAATTACATCATATATTTGGGATGTACACCACATTAGGAATAATGTTGATATCATCAACATCGAATTCCCAATTTGCATAATCACGAGGATCACGAGGGTAATCAAATTCCCCCATCAGGTTCTTGCCTTTGTTACTACTTTTACTTTCACTTGCCATTTTTTGAGAGAATTAAGAGAATTGAGCGGAAAGCATATTGAAAGAACTCATAGGATTGGGTGGATTGAAAGAATTTGAGAGAAATTGTGAGAAAAAGAGAGATGAAAGGGGTATTTATAATGATTAGGATGGATTTTTAAATTAATAAAGAAAGAAAAAGCGGGGGGAAGGAGGGGCGGAATGACCATTGCAAGGGCAATGGTCAAATGGGGAAAGAGCCATTCAACGGCTCTTTCTTTTTTTTTTCATTTTTTTATTTTTTATTCCTACCGGCTAGTTTGCCGATCCCACTAAATGAGGGGCCCATAACCGACCTCTATAGCACAGGCCGGTTCGATTTGGACTGGCGAGGCTCGGTCAAAGGGCCGATTATGGGTTTGACTCGGGTCGATTTCGAGCCCAAATCGGCCCATGGCCATGTCTACATCCAAGAAACACGAAAATGTACCGAAATCTTCGACAACACTATTGGTGAAATGGCATGCTTGACATGCCAACAATCGAAAACGTAGCATTGCAAGCCCGGCGAAATGCTTAAACCGCTTGAAATTTCATAATGCAAATGGGGACAAGTGACCATGGATTCATCCAAGGAATGCCACTGGACTCAAAGAGGCCGTGACTCTATTTGGTGATAGTCGATCGTTTGACAAAGTCTGCACACATTTTGCCGAGTACGAATGGATTATTTAATGGAAAAATATGCCGATCTGTATGTTCAACAAATACTACAATTAATTGGGGGTTCTAGTATCAATTACTTTTGATCGGGATCCAAGATTTACATCCGCTTTTTGGTAAAGACTACAAACAAGGTTAGGAACAAAATTGTAGTACATTACGGCATATCACCCGAGAGACCGATGGTTAGTCGAAAGGACCATTCAAACCCTAGAAGATATGCTGTGATCATGCTAATAGATTTTAGGGACAACTTGGATGAACATTTGCATCTTACAGAATTTTCCTATAGTAATAGTAATCAACAAAGTATTGGAATTGTACCATTTGAAGCATTGTATGGGAGAGCCCGCAGAACTCTAATTTGCTCGAACGAAGTGGGAGAAAGATAGTTAACTGGACCAAAGTTAGTCCAAATGACAACCGACGTTGTGAAAGTAATACATGATTGCCTTAAGATGACTCAAAGTCGGCAGAAGAGTTATGCCGCCAAGTGAATAAAACTAATAAAGTTAGTGTGGGCGATCATGTATTCCTCAAAATTTCCCCCATTAGAGGTGTATCATGCTTGGGCCGAGTGGTAAGTTGAACCCGAGATTTATAGGGGCCTTCTAGATTCTACTTATCGGTTGGCTTTGTCACCGAAGCTCTCTATAATTCATGACGTATTTCACATGTCTATGCTAAGAAAGTACGAGCCTCGATCCAACTCATGTATTAGATTTTGAAACAATTACATGGACGAGAAAATGAATTATGTCGAGTAACCATTACAAGTATTGGATAGGAAGGAATGAGTATTTAAACGTAAGGCTATTCCATTTTCCTTAGTTAACGTCTTATGGCAGCGGCATGGCTTGAAAAAAGCTACTTGGGAGAGTGAAGAAATAATGAAGCGCAAATACCTACACTTATTCGAGGAGCCAGGTATGTCTAAATGTTTTAGGGATGAAATTTTTAAGAGAGAAGAGTTGTGACAACCATAAATTTGCAAATGTCACTATCAACTTTAGGATAAACATAGTTATCATTTTCAAATTTTATAGATGAGGATAGATGTCATTTTCAAGCTCTAAGGGATGAGATAAGGTTTCATTAATAAAGTATTATAATTTGAATTGACTAAGAAGTTTTCTTAAATGCTATAAAAGGAAAAATAAAAGACAAATGGTAAGAAATTTGCATAACGGACAAGACGACGAATTGATCGATGAGGAACCCAGCGTAGAAAGAGTACGAGCAATGACTTGTCCGGGCCTAGGCACGCTTGACTAGTAACCCGTACGGATGGCGCTCGGCGAGCTCTTGTCCGGCCAGCATGGACGGAGCTCGACCGGGCGCACACCTAGCCAAAGATGGGGCTGGACCGGCGCGCACTCGCCTACCAAAGATGCCGTGGTGGAACGGTCCAATTCTTCCATCAGCTTAAGTTATGAGCTGGTAATGTGGTTAACTCGAGTTGACCAGGTAGATCCAAGGTCCCTCGATTGTCTAGTTTTCTCCAAATTGTTCTATGAGCCTGGCCAATTTAATTGATTAATTCAAATGGGCCGATCTAGGTAAGATTGACCTGGCCCTACCATGTTTGTTCCTACTCATTGTTGTTGATTAATTTCCTCAAAATTACCCCTGATTAATTCATAATTGATGTCGAAATTGGATTAATTCCGCCTAATTGAATCTTAATTGGGCTAATTGATTCAAATGCGAAAGATCGACCAAGGCTCTAAACTTGCGATCAAACATTGGATGGAAAATTTGAGCTCGAATTCTTGAAATTGGGCTTGAAGTATTGAATTGTCATGGTCTCCAAATCAAATTTCTAGGAAAGGAATTAAATAAATTAATTTTGGATTTTTTTATTTTTTCGATTGACAGTCAAAGACTTCGATTAGACCAAAAAGTCAATTTAAAAGTCAAATTTTGACTTACTAAGAAAATGACAAGTAAGTAAAAAACTTGCAAGATAGTGAAAAGACTCTTTTTGGCTGAGAAACGAGCCCTTTTGCGAACAGGGATCCAAATCTCAAGTTTTTACCTTATTGGACTTGTCGGCTGAAATTTAGGTGTCAACAATCGTAAGAAAATAAAATCAATTGAAATTATTTACGTAAAAACCTATAGTAAAAATCATACAAATAGTAATAGTAAAATAAGTGGTTTTTCAATTAAGTGATATAGATGAAAACAAATAGCTTATATGTGAAATCATATACGTAAAGTTCTAAATGACTAATACTACTTTTTATATAAGCGAGATCCGTTCAAATGACGAAAGAGTTTAGAGTCGATAATATATATAAATGCGCGCATAATATTTAATTAATAGAATTTCCTTACATTCACTAATTTGAGTATTCAATGACCACAAAATTCGTATAGCAAAATTAAAGCCCATGACCTTTTTCCTTAATCCATATTTCCAAAACATAAAATTAAATGAATTTCTTTATTCGCTATAATTTTTGTTATCCTTTGAATCTAATTATTCTGAATGAAACAAGTGACAATATAAATTATATTTTGCTTTAGTTTGTTTTACTTATGTTATACTGTTTTATTAAGAGGTGTCTTTAATTTTACCATCAATTTTTAAAGAGTAATCCATATATCAAGAATATATATTTGAATATTTGCTCTTTAATGCATAGTTTATTTAGTAAGAGCATATGTATTTAGTTTGTTCCACTTTTTTCATTATATTTTTTAGCGGTTTTCTCTATTTTTATTTCAAGATTTTTCATTTGATTTATTTTATTCTTTTATTAGTTCAAGAGATTTCACTGACAAAGTTATATCATCCGATCATAATGTACACCAATAAAGATGCAATGAGAAATAAGAACGTAAAATTGGGGATGGAATTTGCATTAATTTATGAAATAAGTACAATCTCTAATTTCCTAATGAAGTCAAGAATTCGTATGATTGTTTTCTTTAGAATGAAAAGACAGTTCACGAGGCCTTAATAGCAGGATCCTGGATCAAACAACGAAAGATTCTTTCTTGAACACTATTCGAGGGCTGGCTCAATTTCAAATCAAATCGTGTTATCTTTGTTTTTATAAATTAGCACTTTAAAGCTGCATTTGGTCATTAGGATATAAGTGATGATATGATATTTGGTGGTTGTCCAGGATAGAATAAAGGGGATATAGCCAAGGTAACAAAATCCTAGTGATGCGGGAATGGATCTTGATAGAATTTCTCAAGAGAGGAAACACAAGGAGAAAAACAATTTTTCCCACAACCACCGCCTCTCCTCCATGTTGGGCTACCTCTCCATTGTGTAGAGCCGCCTCTCTAGGGACGGTGACCATCAAGTTCTACCGCCTCTTCGGTGGAGCCAAGTTAGAGGTCCCCGGTCGCAAAGCTAGGTATCTCCATGACCTTGTTCTTTAATAGATTGTTTGTTGAGATATGAGATCACGTCCCTTTTTTTTTGACCTCTTAAATATTTCTAACATTTGAAAGGGTCTCGAAATATTATGAAGAACTCGAGATTGATCATCGACTTTTAAGGTAACTCTCTTAGACGACTATCTTCAACTTGTGGAAACTCATTGACAAGACATCAAGCAATGTCACGTGGTCATTTTCCTAGGATTCGGCTCCAAATCAAGATCCCCAATTCCACGCTATATGCTCCGTCGATGTTATCCGAATTCGGATGATATAAAAATGCTCACCAATACTCGCCTAGAACTCATGACTAAATAATTTCTAAAGTATTATGATGATTTGAGTGAAATAGAGTCCATCTTAACTACACATTGTCACTGTTTATTCGAGTTTGAATATGCAATTCACCAAATAGTATATAGTATATGACAAAATCTTTGGATTTGTTATCTTATCTTATTCGTCCTATGCTGACCAAAAATCTAGATGCCTAATTTTATGAACAATTTCTGAGGGTTTGAAACCTTGATCTCAAAATGAAGATGGTCAAGTTGTCGATGACCTGAATAGTTAATGAGGTTTTGATGGTCTTAATACCAAAATTTTGTTTGAAGTCTTGATAACCTAACTCCTACAAGGGTCACATTGTCAAAGTTGTTTAATTTTCACGACTTCACGACCACAACTCTACAAAATTTAAATCCTCTGCTTGTCCGTCTCAGAGTGAACAGAGAGTCCTACTATATAGAGAGAGAATGGACGGAGTCCTTAATTATTGAGAATGCTCCTGATTGGTCCAATTAAGATTGTCAATCCACAATTGAAGTTTGACCTATGTCTACTTTGATATATAGAGATATCAAATCATTTTAAATTTTATTTTGTCATATGCTGATTTGGGTAAAACTAAGAAAAAACTCATAAATATATCGTACTTATTCTAATTTAATCTTAAACTTTTAGATAATTTGTCAAGATAGTGATTTCGACCAATTTTGATTGCAGAACATTGACATGACAATCCAGTTAGCACCAACAGTCTTATGTGGCGCGATCAGCGTTGAAATGGATAATTTTTTAAAATTGTTAGTTTTCTTTTTCCTTTTTTTTCCTTTTATGTATTTTTCTTTCCTTTTGCCAGGTGGGCGTCAAGGGTTGAGCTAGGGTCGCCCCTGCCTATGGCGAGTGTACAGCCACGTTGGACATGGTTCAACGATTCCAAGCCCTTGGTCAGCAATTTTAAGACTCTCATCATTTTCCTTTTAATCAAGTTTCTCCCTATAGTCATCGCACTAATCGTGCGACCTTGACGTGTATGCTTTCCAAGAGCGTATCGGGTTCCTGCATTCCCTACCGAATACCCAATCTTGGCATTTCATCAAATGGCCTAGTGTGGAACCATACCACATATGGATTAGGCCTCTTTATTCCGCAAGAAACATGAGGTATGAACAACTTTTGCAAAAGGCTTTTATCACTCTATGGATTCCCCACAGGGCCACAGGCTAGGGAATGGAAACATATATAATAGGTGGAGTGGACTTCCGCGGGATTATTCATTACCGTACTCGGGAAAAGGTGGAATCACGTCAACATTTTGGCCTGGCTCTTCAGTGGAGAATTGAGTCCCATCCAAGAGTTGCCCCTCTTTATTCTCAGAGCGAATGTCAAGGAAATGTTCTGGTGTCGCTTCCAGGTGGAGTCGCGCAATTTCCTCATGTTGAAAGTGTGTAAAACACTGAATAAAACCGAGAATCAGAATAAAAATGATATGGCCATCCGAAGTTGAGATTCGATCAGATTTTTCAATCAGCCCAAGGGGGACGATCTCTATATAAACCACCGATCATCTAGGGTTTTGTATCTGCGAAATGAATTGGCGAAGAAGTCTTCAATGTTCGTCGAAGGCTTCCGATATTCAGAGAGATAGGTTGGAAAATATCGGGGACGCCTTTGCTGGACTTTGAAGGCTTACGCCATGCTCCTGAAGAAGAATGGGACCCTTGAGCGAATTGGCGAAGCCCTCGATATCCCTCGGAGGCTTCCAATGTTCCATTAGACGTGTCGGAATATTGGTGGCCGATGGGGGATATTGAAGGTTTTCTCCATGGAGTAAAGTTCGTGTCCCATTTAATTTTGGTCCATCATGCTGATGACAAAACACATAACAAGTGAACCCTTAAGTGGCTGTTGAGGGTGCAGTTTATACTCCTCATTGACAAGAACGCTAGGGCTCTCGCTTGAAGAGTTTTTATAGTTTGAATCCGTATTTTCTTGGTAGTTTGGGCTTGGGCCCACTGCTGATATATATAATCCTTTTATCTTATAATTGGGAATTGTAAAAGAGATGTGTGGTTTGCTAATTAAAAAATAGAATCTCTGGATGTAGCCCTACTTTAAGGGTGAATCGGGATAAATCTTATATCGAGATTTCTCTTTCTCGCTTTTATTTTTCATTTTTCGTTGTGATTGTGTGCCGAATCCTAATCGTGTCAACTCTCTAGAGCTAATGAGTATCTGCAAGTGCATTCTCCTTTATCATCACTACGCAAAGCATTATCCTCTCGAGGATTCCAGCGTGTCTAATTGTCAACGGATCAGCAGGTATAATCTCTCTCTCTCTCTCTCTCCATGTCACTCCAATTATATGAATTCAGGGCCTTTGTTTCACATTTTCATTCATCTTAATGGCACCAAATGTCTCTCGCTCTTCTAGTTGAATTCGCTAAGCTGCTAGGTACTGACATCTTGGTCTTATTCTGAAGGTAAATCCGTTTAGTGGAAGAGAGCCTGGTCTAGGATGAAGGCCGTGCGACGTCGAGGTAAGATTATGAAACCATCTTCTTCATAAAATTAGCCCTTCGAGTACTAAAATTGGCAAAGAAAATCGAATAAATGTGGTTGTTATTATGCGGGAAAAAGAACATGTTTTTCTTAAATACACAGGCAGTTATAGTGCTGGAATAAATGTAGGAAAAATACAAAACATACTTCTATGACCGTTAATCTGATGAAACAACCTGAATTTTTATTTTTATTTTTATTTTTATTTTTATTATATTTTCTAAGTTGTTATTCTACTTGCTTTAGCACTAGCAAAAGATGTTGGATATTTCACCGGTTTTGAAATATTCAAAGCATTTGTTTTGTAACAGTGCTGATAGAAATTTTGACTGCAGTCAATTTGTAACGGGATTTGATTTTATTTTTTTACTAATGTTCTCCTTCATTTGCCCACAAAAAAAAAAAAAAGAATCTCCAAATGACTATCAAAACATACCAATAATAAGAAAATTCTATCTTTTCTTTACGTTTAATGCGGGGTTTCATGTATGACGTTGTCGTTGTAGTTCCCCTATCATTCTATGCAAAGCCAAGAGGAAGACGTGTTGCATCCTGGAAGGATAACAGCTAGAGCCTATTTCGCTGAGTTTTGTACACCGAGGGGTACAATTATCCTTATGTACAATGCCTGGGCTCAGATATTTTGTTCTTACTTTCCATTTTTTCCAATACTTGTTACAACTAAAAATCCATTGCATGTAGCCGACCCATAGATTGATAGAGTTAAGAAATTTAGTCATGTCAGACCTAACAATAGAGAGCTAATGGCCTGGATCATGAACGGAGGCTCTCGCATGTCATGTTTATACCGAAAAAAATTGTCTTTAAAACAGGACTTTTCTGTCGGGGAGATGAAAAATTAGTAGACTTCCCGCTGTATTAGAAGTATACAATGATGCTAAGTGGATCTCATATTCAAACAAGACAAATGCACTAACGATGATGTCTTCATCTTTGGTGGAAGTGTTGTAACTTAGAAATCAGCCATACAAAAATCGTGAGGAAAATAACAATCTTGCTAAATCTAAAGTCAACTTGGTTGAAGCAGATGGTTCTAATGGTGTCATTACTACAGTCATTTTCCAAGCTAATATTGTGTTCAATACAAAAAGATGGGTGGTAGACTCAAGTGCTACTAGGCATATATGTGCAAACAAAATGCCTTATCTTCCTACAGTTAGGGGAAGAGGGAAAAAATTTTAATCCTGGTGATTCAAGAAGTGCTCATGCCCTTGGGAAAGGGAATGAAACCAAACCTTTATGTGTCTAGCTATTGTGATTGCCAAGCGACAATAGCCATTGCAAAGAATGACCTTTCGATGGTAGAAAGAGACACATCCAATTGAGATGTGATATGATAAAACAATTGCTTAAAGATGAAACAATGTTCATTAGTTATATAAAGTAAGAAGTGAATTTGACCAATCCTCTGACTATACATCGAGGGGAATGAGACTTAAGGCCAATTGAGTAAAATGAACAGAGATAGTAATGCAACCTATGTGATTGATGATCCTCATGAAGAGGTAAAAGGGTAATAACAAATCACTTCGTGATTTAGTGTTCATTATTAAAAAGAAAAAAATTGTCACTCCTAAGGTGAGAATAATGTAAGATTGCAATTAAAATAAAAATTGAGCCAAGATCTTAATGAATTCTATTGCTATTATTGGGGGTGTATTAAACTACAAAACACACTTGATGGAATCACCTATATAAGTATGGGGTGGAGCTGATTCTATCCAGAGCACTTATGAATAAACTATGTGCATAGCCTATTAGCACAAAAACGCATTGAACAACAAAGTTTGTGGAGATGTAATGCGATTGCAAGAATTGGAGTTCACAAAAGAAATTTTTTGTTCGTAGAAGTTTCAAACTTCGCCAATGATTTTGTGAGTTATAACTTATTCTTTCTACGTCTAGTTCATAGCCCAAAATGCCCCGGTTCCGATGCATCACATTCAATTGAGTTTAACCCAGCTTTTATTTTTACTTTCTCTTCGGACCCTATTGAAATATGTGGGTAAGTGATAGATATTTGAACGATTTTGAAATATTCAAAGGATGTATTTAGTAACAGCTCTAATGGAAATTTTGACCGCACTCAATTTGTAACAATTTAGAGCGTCCTGTTTTATTTGTTTCTTATTAATCCTCTCCTTATTTTTCCTGTAAAGAGAATCATCCAAGTCACAATCAAAACATACCAATAATATGAAAAGTTCTCTCTTCTCATTTCCATTTATTTGCTAGGGTTTACGTATAATTTTGATTTTGATGTTCTCTCTATTATTCTGTGCAGTGAAAGGAGAAAGATCTATTGTATCCTAAGAAAATAGCAGCTAGAACCTATGGTAAAAAGTTTCGTTTTTCGAGTGGCAAAATTAGCTTTAATCATAGTGCTTGCACGCCTAAGCTATTTTGTTCTGATTTTCCATATTCTCAGATACTTTTTACAGCAGAAAACCCATTGCATGGAACCGACCTAGGTCGAAATATATGCCAGACTTTAACACTAGAGAGCTAATGGCCTGGATCATGAACAGAGGCCCTCGCATGTCATACTTATGCGGAAAATATTATCTTCAAAACTGGAATCATGCCGAGATTACGTAACACATGATCTAGTCAATTGCCCATGCAAAGGAATCAAAATTAGGAATTTTGCACACTTGCCATGTTCTTATGCATAATTTCAAAATACACACATCTCATGGAATCATGCCGAGATGTGAGAAGTGGTGCGAGAATTTTTCCTGATTGTGCACTCGAAAAAAATCAAATTGCACTGACAATTTCAGGATTTTTTTTTTGGGTAATTGCATTCAAGGACTTCATTGAACAAATATGATGCGGGAAGGGTCCTAATCGTTCTCCACACGTAACCGAACCCGGACTTTGATTCTTTGGTTTTCACAAACGACTAGTACCTTCACTCAAGCATCTAATCAGCTTAGTTTTCTTTGAAAAAAAAAGTATGATTAACGGAGATTCCATCGTATTTAATTAGAATTGCAATCTCATTTTTGAATTGTCAAAATTTTTCACTTTCGTAGCAAACTTCTCTCTCGGACCTCATATTCCCGGGAAGGCGCTAGATCAAGCATAGGTGCGATTGAGAATGCCATAGATGTACTGGACCTGAGTAAGATAACACCCATCCACGTTAAACTGGGCTCCAATGCCGAGAAACAAGTGAAGCGATTCCAATTTCTTCATAGCACAAACATAGAATAATCTGTACACAAATTCTAGCATAAACTAGACCTCAAGCTGCATTTAGTCAGCCGGATTAGGATTGGGATAGTATATGTTTGGTGGAATCAAGATCTGATTGAAAACCAGTAAAAATCCTCTGCCATATCCATTTGCTTCGACCTCCAACCGCCACTTCCAACACTCCCCATAGTGCCCCAAGTCTGCTGTTCCGTTCGTTGTTCTATTGGTGAGCTTCCTCGTGTTGCCATTGTCTATGCAAACCTTGCACGAGATTCACGACCCCTTGTCTACATCACAAAGAAGTTGAATGGGTTGATTCGGGTTGCCTTTTGATTGGAAACCTGGACTTTAGATTATGTATGAAGAGGAATCAGAGCCATCTCATAGTTCGACAAGTTCTGAATTTCAAGAAAATGCAACAATCACAGCTCTTTCCTCAACTATCTCAGGTTCTATTTACGTATCACAGACAATATGTCTCTGGCTTTAAGTATGCTAGGTCCATGAGCATAAAACACTATTCACCATCACTCAGCCACTTGACTCGTGTTGCTGGAGAAAAGATTATGGAACTCGTCACAATGCAGTATAGCAGCCACGCCACCAGGAAAGAAGAGCCTAGAGTATCAAAAGATCAATCAATAGGAAAAAAAAAAAGAGCAGAAGAAAACACTTCAGAAGATGTGCATGAAAGAAGGAAAGATGATTTATCAGGCCACAGGGAGGCCATGGCGATCATCTTCATGCTTTGTTTTTTACCCTCAGCCATAGGAAAAAAAACGGGGGGGGGGGGGACGCCCGAAAAACCGGTAATGGTGGGAAGTGATGAGAATGGCTTGCTACTCCTTGCGTTTTGGATATTTCTAAGCTTTGGGAGAGAGTTACTTAAGCATTAAAAGCAATAGGTTATTTACAATAAATTGCTGCGGTGGAAGAAAGGCATCAACGTATCCAGGAAGTACTGATTGGGGGCCTTTGTGTCGTGTCCGACTCTCTTTGACACTTTCCAACACTCTTCGACATAATACCTACACATGGTAAGCACTTCGAGACACGCAAACAACACACGAGTTCAACATTTCAACACGCCATTTTGATACGCACGGAGTCAATTTTAAGCATTTTCAATAATTTAGGGGTCATAATGTAAATTTATCAAAAATCTATATATTTAAGTCAAATACCCAGCTTTGACAGAAAAAAAAAAAATATATTATACCCAGCCACCTCAAATTAATATACCTTGCCAACCCCAAAAAATCTAATCGTGAATCCTAATAGAAAAAGAAGAAAACCACCGCTGATATTTTTATAAATACATGATAATTTATCATGTGTGTATATATATATATATATATATATATATATATACAATTTAATATAAAACATGTCCTTACATATCGAAATTCTATATTTTTTTGTGTATAACGTGTCAGCATATCGAGTTGTATAATTAACTTCGTTGTTTTGGTAGATAGCCAAATTGTTTGCGATGTCCTTTACAAGATAAGGCTTAATAACCTCAACATTCCAACACCGTAAAAATTGCACGTCATTTCCTATATTTTGAAAAAAAAAAAAAAAAAAACCCTTATTCAGCTAAGAGCCTTTCCTGTTGTCTTATGCACAAAAAAAGTCGATTGGGAGATTAAAAAGAGATATTGTTTTGGCTTTGAACGTGTTCTTGGTCAAGCAAGGGACAACTTCGCTGATTAAAGAGTCTAAAGGCCTTCTTTCTCATTATATCCACGCACTATCATCACTGTTATGGAAGAGAGGATTGCGTCCATTTTGCATTTGGCAACACATTGATGATCATTGATAGGGATGGCCAGAAACCAAGATGAGACTCTTTCTTTAGAAAGTGACCTTCTTCTGCGTAGTTAGTTGTCCGTCTTTGTTATATCATCCGAGAGCATGTTTCATCTGAGAAAATGCACACATCAGACCATGCACTTATATAATCCGTGGGCCGAAATGTTTTCCGGGATTTCAATGTCAGTTAGGTAAGAACGTAGCCTGAGTGACGTTCTGGAGATTCTTAAAATCCACGAGTAACATAAAGATAAGAGAAAAAAGTGTGCAAACTCCTTCTAGGGAAGGTTTTGTTTCCTGTTTTCAAATATCCTCTGATCTTGCAAGTTCCCAGTTTCACTAGTAAATACAGTCTGCTGCTTCTCCAATTTGATTATTCCTCACAATACTGTGCTCATGAATGGCCTTGCTTGCAAAGACCCCAAAGCACTTCAGGCAAATGACTTCTCCTTGAGTGGGCTCCATCTTCCAGGAAACACGCCAAACCCTGTCGGCTCCAAGGTCACCCTGGTGACTACGACCCAGCTTCCAGGGCTCAACACTCTTGGATTCTCCCTGGTGCGCATCGGCATCGTACCTTGGGTATAACCCGCCGCACACTCACCCACGAGCCACTGAGATTTTAGTTGTCCTAGAAAAGTATGGTTCATCTCCAAATTCTTGCAAAAGGGTGATGCGTCGTATTCCCGCAAGGCCTTGTCCACTTCCAAAGGAATGGCCGCACCAGAAACGGGGTTGCTATTGCAGCCCTTGGCAGCCAAAACCCTGACGGCTCCCGAACACGGCATTACCAATCGTAAAGCTCTTGTTGGCCAAATTCAGACAAAATTTTAGAGAAGAAACTAATGGGGAGTATCTGAGATGACGTTATGCCAGAGCAATGTCCATAGATTCACTGTTTAAGCTCGTGTTTGGTCATGTATCTTCAAAAGTTCAACTTTCTGTTCTATTGATTATTTTTTCCTGCATCGCTCTTGAATGGCATATAAGTTGTGACCCAATTTTTTAGTAATCTTGACCCGAATCCAAATCTTTCTCTCTTTACGCCATGGGTTATTTACAGCACGTGGCATCATCAATTATGAGCAATTAGCTCAAGAAAATATTAACTATGCCACATAGACATATCCCTTACTTTTCCAATAAGGAACTGCTTGTTCAATCATATACACATTGTAAGATTAGCTTTCGAAATATTAAACGTATCCAAGTAATTTTGTCAAACCGCAGAGATTCCGGGGTAAAGTACGTAAGGTAAAGCTAAAATGTCACGTTCAAATTCAGCATGCAAAAATCCTGTGATAGAGTGACATTAGATCATGTTTCTAAAGGGTGCTTAAGAAAAGGGAAGAAAATTAGTATTTCATAACTGATATGTACGCCGAATATATCTGAATGTTTAATGCCGTTGGGTCCTCACGTGAGATTCACCTGATTTAATGGTTGGGATGCATTGGACTCACAAGCACTTGATACGCTTAGTATGTTTCATGCAAGAGAGCCAGAAAGATGTGTGGTGACGTACTTAGCATGTCAATTACAAATCAAATCAATGTACCATTACGATCCTACTGAACCTAATTTATGCTTTCACCCGCTTCAATCTGTTTGCTTGGAATGAATCCTACTTGATCTTAAACTATTTTGAAGTTAAAAGAGCAAAGTCTGAATTGAGAGATCTCACCGTACTAGAAAATGGAGCCATTGTATTAACTAGTTATTTAGCCTGCGAGAGTAGGCATACTCATTTTTTGAATCAATCTGTTTGCTTGGAATGAATCCTACTTGATCTTAAACTTTTTTTTAAAGTTAAAAGAGCAAAGTCTGAATTGAGAGATCTCACCGTACTAGAAAATGGAGGAGCCACTGTATTAACTAGTTATTTAGCCTGCGAGAGTAGGCATACTCATTTTTTGAATCGTATTTAGCCTGCGATTGGAGGCATGCTTATTTTTTGAATCGTGGATCCAGTAATATGAGATGTGATGCGAGGGAAGAAATGATACTTATATAAGTCATATTTTATGATTTGCAGAAGAAAACCATACTCTGTGAAGGAATAAGATTAATATGTTGTAGAAAAATATTGCTGTGGAAAATTATTCAAAAAGTTCTAATTCCATTTTACTTTTGTCAATTCAGGCCTAAACTTTTTTTTTTTTATCGATTCGGTCCTAAATTTTTTTCATTTTTTTTCTTTTCTTTCTCTTCCTTTTTTTCTTCCTTTAACCGGTTGCCGCCGACAATGGGCCAAAGGCAAGAGTCGCCAAGGTCAACCGCACCGGCTTTAGGCGAAGCTCACCTCCACCAGTGACTGGCCAGGCCAAATCTAGGCGAGGCGGACCTCTCCCAGCAACGGTGAGGTCCGACCCTCCCCAAGCCAGATCTGGGCAAGCGTGCAGGTGCTGTGGCAGCTCTGCTTAATCTCGATGGCCATTCTAGTGGCCGCTCTCAAGTACTCCTTCATCGCTGTGCTTCTGATCTTCATTCTCATCACGATTGTGACCGAGTGAGCAAACTACGTCAGTTTTTAGGAAAAACTATATATAATACTCTTCTGTTGTTTGTATAGAATTTCAACCCCTGGTGTGAAGTAGGGTCGATCTCTGCTATTTTCTCCCTAACACTTTAAAGGAGGTTCGTGGAATGGTCTTGAAGCTCCATGATGAGTTGAATTGGCCATGAAGAAAGATGGTCACGAAGGGGTACCAGAAGAGTTTTGGGCGAGGTTGGCCTCACCATGGCTGGGCAAGCCCAACCTTGCCTAGCGCAAGTGAGCTTCGCCTAAGGCCAGCAGGTCGACCTCACCGGCCCTAGCCTCTGGGGCGATCCTAGGCAACAACCGATCGGAGGAAGAAAAAAGGAAAAGAAAAAGAAAGGGAAGAGAAAGAAAACAAAACAAAAGGAAAAAATAAAAACAAAAAAAAATGAAATAATATTAAATTAATATTAAAAATTGCCCACGTCAATGTCGGTAGGCCAAAGTTGGCCAGGATGGACCGAATTGGCACAAATGCAAAAGGCTTAGAACTAAATTGGCACAAAAAAAGTTTGGGACCGAATTGGCAAAATTAAAAGCTTTATGATTGAATTGGCATAAGTGCAATAAGTTTATGATTTTTTTGATAGTTTCCCCAAAAAATGATATAAGTAAATTTGTTCAAAAAGGAACAAATGAATATAAGAATATATACACAATCTATACTTTATTTAAATTCCAATTTACCATTTTTTATTACTTAAATAAGTTATTGTAAGTTTTAGAAAAGTATCAACATTTTTGTAAATCAAAGTAAGGAGCCATATATATTCGGTTTAATCTCCTTATAATTAAAATAAAAATTAAATTGTTAGCAATAATATCATTAAAATATATTTAGAGTGGAATTGGAATATTGCACTATTTCAAACTTAAAACGTGAAAATTTATTCTATAAATAATAAAATAGTAACATTTAAACTAGATTAATTTTTTAATTTAGTGACTTAGATGTCTAGAAATAGGCTATATGTGAAATCCTAAGTGTATTTCTTTTTTATAATGACTCATATTCATCTGTTTCTAAGCCAAATTCATCAATCAAATGACAAAAGAGTTTAAAACTATAGATATTATGCCCCAAAATCAAGTGAAGTCACAACAGGGCCTAATACCACTCGACATATCGCACGAGAGGTTCCACTCAATATCTGAGCATGACTTTTTCCATGTGCGAGTCCCCTTCTTCAGTGAGCTTATGCTCCACATCATCCCACATAGACCACGAATATTTGTTGTCTGGGCGACACAACTCCAAAAGAAAATACCACATATACTAAGATGATAGCAATTAACTACTTACTCATCTAGAAAACCTAACCAGATAGGAAAGAGAGTACTTATATTTACTATTTTACTTTTTTTAAAATTTATTATATCATTTGACAATTTATACATAGATAATTTCATCTATTAATTCAAGTTTTAAAGCTTTATACCCTTTCTTGCGACCAAATCTATTTGGTAGCCCGACTAACCTATCCATCTATGCCCGAGTTCAAGGAGTAAGACAACACCTCTTGCCCGAAGATCCATCTGCAGGGAACAATTCGGGAGGGAGGGAGGGAGAGAGAGAGCGCTTACTTAAAGATTTTGAATTAGCCTCTAAATAGTGAAATCTCAGTCCAAGATTGACCGATCGAAATAAAGAAGTACCACAATGTACAAAATGTAATAACTAATCATCCTCTCTCTTATCAGAACACTGCGAAAGATAATTAGGCCTCTTTTGAATCTTCCATTTGATATAAAGAGATGAAAATCTAAGATCTTACATTTTCTAGACGAAGCACTAGGGGAGAATAGGTCGGATATAAATCATCTTCACCATATCTTGAGCCTACATGTTCTCAGGTAATGTCTGACATATGGGAAGATTACCAATTTAGTTCTAGGCCTATTTTTCATATGTCAATTCAGTCCTAGACTTTTCGATGTCGCCAATATAATCCTAAAACTTTGCGCCAATCCAAAAGCTATCCGGGTTAGCATCTCATGTAAAATGGCTGGCAATGATTGGACACCACATTAGAAGTTTCCGGCAGCAATTGGCTGGAGACTATGTCAGAATTTTGTGCAAAGATTTAAAACTACATTGAGAAAATTAAAAATTTTAATCAGTGCAATAGGTTTAGGATTAATTGGTTAAACATCTCCTCTATACATTGAGACCCGTTAATTAGTTTATAAAGTGACGTGCCAGACTGTAATCCAAATTCTGCCACATCACTTATTGAATTTATTTATTAAATCAACCTTGTTATTACCCTAGCATTGGTTATTCTATCTTTCTAATGCCTAATGGGACAACGCCGAATGGAAAACCTAAAATCGGGTAAGACCCATTCCTGTTCATCTTGGCAACAAGCGGGGACTCGTTCGAAGGAACTACCATTAAGGAGATATAAGATGTTTTATTGTGCGTTTGACGACAAACGGACAACTCCGAAGACCTCTCATGGACGGCCGGTCAAGATGACTCCTTCGCAGCACGAGTCCGCCAACTCATATTAAGTTATAATATGTCTGTACTCATCAACTTCACTGAATCTTCGTTGCTTATGCCCATGCACGTGTGTGTATATATAATAGCTACCTCCTCACAGCATTCCATTCACCACCATACAAAGTTGTCCATCTTCATTGAAGTTAAAGCGCTTCATTTCCGCGGAGATTTTGGGTGTAGAGATGGCGAAAAGTGTCCTCTCGATTTGTTTCTTGGGTCTCTTTATTGCTTTTGCAGCAGCAGCTGATCATAGCCCTCTCCAGGATTTCTGTGTTGCTCAATCGGGCAGTCCAGGTAAAAATATTACCTTACGTTGCACCACCACCACCTCAAGAACTTTCGGGGTTTGTCCAGAATTCTTATGTTTGTTCTGTTCTGGAAGAGCTGAAAACATTTGAGAGAGTGGAAGGGAAATAATTTTAACCCTGTGGGTGAACTTAGTGGCTAATGAACAAACACGGACGTGCACGTAATGTAGATTAGGCTTGTTGTATAGGTTCGACCGCGTACGGTATGCGGAACTAACATGTTTAAGTACGAGTTCTTTTCATTAGTTAGAATCTATATCAATACCACGATAAGACATCTTGCACAAACCTTTCCAAAATCATTGTAAACGTTAAGTCACTAAGATAAATTTTTAAGGAGATTGCAATTGAGTGGGTTTTCATCATCTTGAACATTTGTAAAAAACCCTTTTTCCTCGATTTTTTCTTTTTCGAGCATGAGTCTTTTGCGGCGCTGCTTAGGCAGACTTTTTTCCCACTTCAGATGGTTTACTAATAAATATCATTCAAATTTTGTTCCTCACGTGGCAGTGCTAGTGAATGGCTTGGCTTGCAAGGATCCCAAAATGGTTCAGGCAAACGACTTCTCTTTCAGTGGGCTCCATCTTCAAGGCAGCACATCGAACCCGGTCGGATCGAAGGTTACCCCAGTGACTGTGGCTCAGCTCCCAGGCCTCAACACTCTCGGCATTGCCATGGCCCGCGTTGACTATGCACCATGGGGAGTCAACCCGCCCCACATTCACCCGCGGGCCTCGGAGATTTTAATGGTCCAAGAAGGAACCCTGGAAGCAGGGTTCATCACTTCCAACCCCGACAACCGCCTCATCTCCAAGGTCTTGCAAAAGGGTGATGCGTTCGTCTTCCCTCAAGGCCTCGTTCATTTCCAGAGAAATATCGGCACCGGAAATGCCGTCGCCATCGCAGCTCTCGGTAGCCAAAACCCTGGTGTCATTACTATCGCTAATGCTGTGTTTGGATCGACTCCTGATGTCTCCACGGCCATTCTTGCAAAAGCATTCCAAATTGATGAAAGTGTTGTTGCCCAAATTCAGTCGAAATTCTAGACATGAGATCAATGGAGAGTATGGACAATCACTTCTTGTACGAGATAAAAAAGAGTCCGTTTGTTTGAGTTTGTGTTTGGTCATGTAGCTTTGGAAATTCAGCCTTTTCTGTTTGTATCTGTTGTGTTGGGTCCATGTCCTTGCAATTGATTGAAAAAACATGACAACATGTCATATGGACATATTTGTTACTTCTTTTTCTATTTCAAGAATTTTTTGTCTGATTATGTTGGTGTGAGATTTTTTTAAAAAGAAGAAAAAAGGATTTTTTTTTTTTTTAAAAAAAAAAAAAAAAAGGGAAAAGGTTTTATTTTTTTGGTTTAAAAAAAATTTGGTTTTTAATTTAAAATTTTTTTTTTTTTTTTAAAAAAAAAAAAGGTATTAAAAAAATTTTTTTTTTTTTTTTTTTTTTTTTTTTTTTTTTTTTTTTTTTTAAATTTTTTTTTTTTTTTTCCTTTTAATTTTTAAAAGGGTGGGGGAAAAAACCCGAAATTTAGTAGCAACCCTGAGACAGTAGGGTCATGAACATGAGAATGTAGCCTGAATCATTATATCGTAACCCAATTTGGATGTGAAGTACTTGTATGTTATATCCGCATGAATTATGCATTCATGTTCTATGGCAGCATGATCTTTCTTCCCATTTATTTTTTACATTAAACGAAAGGCGCACTTGATGACCCTCCCCCCGGCCAAAAGAAAAAGAAAGAGGAAAAGAAAAGAATTGCACCCGAGACCCCTCCCTGCTAATATGTTCAAAAATAGTTCACCGCACGATATTTAATGTTTTCTACGAGCTCAGATACACAATATACAGAACAACTTTGGAAGGTCAATATCGATATGCCGAGTTAAGACTTAACGAAGAAAATGAGAGGAAACGGCTGATAATTGATGCGATTGACACATATAAAGCATTTTGGCTATGCTTTGGGCAGTCGCTACTCGCTATAGACTTGCTAGCAAGATGTTGGCTTAGAAGACAATAGAGTTTGGCCTTTTCTTTCTGGTTTTAGGTTCAAATCTTGTTAGCAAGATGACGGTCACATGTACTTTTTACCTAAGCATCTCATCTTTAAATCTGTTCGCCAATTGAGTAGTCCTTTCTAGGGTTTAAATCACATGTCTTTGCTCAACAACGGGGGATGATATTTTGTTATTGTTAAATATAAGTTTAAATCGTTTATGATATATATCGATTCAAATCGATTTGAAAAAAATCAAGAAGGGCATCTTCGTTGGATTAAAACAAGAAAGGTTTCACCGCAGAGGACAAAATAAGGGACTCACTATCTTCACATATTTGTTTATAAGAAAGACAGAAAAGGAAAATCTGATCTAATAGGAAAGAAAGAAGTGCACGACTTCTTCTTGAGCAATGGTCGGTCAAGGGTTTGACCAAGAGAGGGACCCACACATATATATTACTTCTCTTATTGTTGTACGGTGAACTCCTTGCATAAGAAGAGACGCGCCGTGAAGAGCCAAAGAAAGGAGAACGTACAACGTTCTGATTTCGAAAGTACGCAGGCGATTTGCTTGGGTAAACATCCATTGATTTGTGCTCCGTGAGTTTAGTGAGTTTATTATATCCACTTGTGAGTTGTTGTTTGAGGCATAACATAAAAACGATCTGATTATAATATTCTTCTGGCCTCCCCGTGATTATAGGCCTTTATCGTTCACGTTATTTTCTGGCTTCGCATTGACTTATTTGCAAATCTGGTTAGTTTCCGCTTATATTACAACAATGTATCAAAGCCGGTTCGATATTATTGTGATTTGGGGCTTTGCTTGTCGATATTATCTAGATATCGCGGATGAATATGAAATTGAGAAGTTTAACGATGAACACTTTATGGAGCCTCAAGATGGAGGCGATATGACAACTCAAGGTTTACAAGCAAGGCAAGGCCAAACGAATAGATCCAAAAGGATGTGGTAATGAGGAAAGCTAAAAGCCTAATCCCGTTGAATTTATCGGATGAAGTGTTAAAGAGAGAGAGAAGGAACCCCATACAAAACTGCACTCTATTTAATGAAAGGTTTAACAATCGCTATATATGTTGAAGAGGATGTTTCGGTCGATATACAAGGATGTTTATCGAACCCACCTAGATGAATTTAAAAACCATATGGATTTGAGGAATGTCGAAAGACACGATGATGAAGAGCGCATGATGTTGTGGCTTTTTACCAAAGTCATGGGAGCACTTTATTCATTGAAGGACGTACTACGATTACCCGGAAGAGGTAAAGTCCGCCTTGTTTTCTAAAGAATGGCAAAAAGTTGTGAGATGATAGTCTGATGTAGCGCGAGACTAGGATTCGAGGTAGAGACAACAACGAGGGTCCAAAGGAAAAAGCACTAAATCACGTCATAAAAAATCTAAGGGACGCGAAGTGCTTGAGTGTCACAAGAGGGCACTCGAGAGATTGTCCCAAGTTGAAAACAGAGGTGATAAGCAAAGCCACAAGCAGCGAACATTAGAGACACTAGTGATCACTATAAGTTCGGGAGATGAATGGTGCAGATTCGGGTGTTCTTATCATATAATACCCATAGAACCATTTACTACTACCGACAGATGGGGTAGAGTTCCGTTGAATAACGCCGCAAGGTAGGGATAGGGACAAGGATTCGATGCACGATGGCGGTAACAATGAGGCATGACAGCCAAGAAGAACCTTATTTCTCAGGGACGCTCAATGATATCGGGTCAAGTACACCGCTAAAGGTGGAGTCAAAATCCGAGGTGCCAAATGAAAGGGAAGAAAGTGAGTTCTCTCATCATCTACTAGAGAGACCGGACAATTCTGGCCTTTAAAAAATCCCAATTTAACTCGTTTAGGCAATGCGTTTAGGATACAGAGGAAGAGATAGGATAAGGGGTTGTTAAAGGGTCAAAAGACAAGTAAGTTAAACTTATGAGCATCATCTTGGGAAGCAGCAGATTAAGTTTACACGGTATTCATTCACTAAGCAACCGGAGAATATATTCATTCGACGTTGGGCCGTCTCAGTCCTTCAAAAGGAGGTGCCCGTATATGCCGACATTTATCGACGATTATTCTAGAAAGTAGGTATATTTTCTAAAGCACAACGATGTGTTTGATCGGTTCAAGAAATTTAAGGCATTGATGAAAGCACAAAAAACTCAAATGCCCAGAACCACAACGGCATGGAGTTTGTGGTAAAGATTTTACGAGTTCCGGATGGAGACACACACACCGGATACCACAAAAATGGCGAGAGAACAAAAAGAACTTTACTTGAGCGCCAAGCATGCTTCGCATCCGGAATAGGTAAAATTTTGGGCAAGAATGGCATGTTACCCGATTAATGATCTCCAGCTATCGAGTGGAAGACTCAGCAAGTAGGTCGAAAACCCGTGATTACTCCGGATACGAGATTCGGATGCCCGATGCCATGCTAGTGAGCTAAATTTGAGCCGAGGCAAAGAAGTGCATATTCGGGTTATGCACATGGGGTGAAAGGCTACCAACCGGGTGCACCGATCCCGATCACCCGGTTTTTAATCAAGAGATGTAATCTTCGACGAGACTACAATGCCCACGAGGGGTTTTGAGACACTACCAAAGCGCAGATCATGGGCGAGGAGGCGGAGCAGGGACTCCAAAGACCTGGAGGTAATAGATGTTGAGAAAGAGGCCGCATCCGGTTGGTAATAATGAATAACGAACCCAAATAGAAGCCGCAAAAAATTAAACCACGGACGTTATGGTTATACTTATTGCTTATGCTGACGAGGTATGAGGAGAAAGAGCCTGCTTCGCGAGACAGTTCGAGTCACCAAGGGCAGAGGAAGAGATGGAATCACCCATCGAAATCAAACATGGAGTTAGTTAAAGTACTCAAAAGCCAAAGATCGAAGTAAAGGCTACAAACGAAAGAAGGCATTCCGATCGAGCAGGTATAAAGCAGCTAAAAGGTATACAAGAGGGCATACAAACGTAAGAAACTTCTATTCGTGTTTTACTGCATTAGTTCTCACAGATCTCGAGGAGATGGAAAACGGCGTTTCTTCACGTGAGTGGAGGACAAATTTACATGAGGCACCAGGGATTTGCTATTCCGAAAAACATGTTGCTTATTAAAGAAATCTTAAAAAAGAAAAGCGGTGACGCTTCATGGCTAGTCGACTTTAAAGTCGATGGAAAAATGTGTTTACTTTAGCCGGATGAGGGTCTTTGATATATTTTTTATACGTTGATGATATGTTGACAAAAAAAAAATATGTCTAATATTGATGTAAGAGCAGGAGTTTGAGATGAAAATTAGGTCGAAAGAAAATTTGGTATTGAGATTTTGCGGACGACTACGGGATTATTACGCCTTTCTCAAAAGTAATATATTCAAGATTGTTGCACGTTTTAATATGCCGCGAAGTCTAGACACCATTACGAAGCACTTTAAACTTTCGATCACCGCAAAGGAGAAGAAAACAATGTCCCGCATTCCTTATTCTAGTGCAGGTAGTATTATGTATGCTATGGTAGCACTGGCATATTTCACAAGTCGTTTTTTTTAGTCGTTATATGAAACATCCCGGTAAAACTCATTGGAAAGGAAATGGATACATATTTGAAGGGACAAGACGTTGACATAGTATACAGGGATAATAATGGTAATGAGACCACAGGTCATGTGATTCCGATCATGTAGGTGACATGGATGAATGCGGGTCCTTAGCATGGTACGTATTTAAGCTCAGGGTGCGTTAGTTGGAAGGCGCCACAGACCACGTAGCCTCATCGATTGAGGCGGAGTACATGGCACTAACCTTTGTAGCGAAAGAGGCGATATGGTTACAAGGTTTGCTCTTGGACTTTGGGTTAGAATAGAAAGTGTTGATATATATGTGATAACCAAGGTGCGATTTATCCGGCATATAATCCAGCTTTATCACGAGCAACAAAGCATATCAATATCGACCACTCATCCGAGATATCATAGCGAAGGGTAAAGTTGTTGAAAAAGATTGCGACAAGAGAACCCACGGACATGATGACTAAGCCCTTCCTTCAAACTCAAGCTCGCTAGCACTATCACTCGGGAGGATCGCCCATGCATGGGAGAGCAACATGGATGATGAACACTATTGATTTGGCTTCAAACAACGAGCCAAGGTGGAGAATTGTTAAATATATGTCTCGAGTTTAAATCGTTTATGGATATATATCGATTTGCTAAATCGATTTGTGCAAAAAAAACAAGAAGGGCATCTTCTGTTGTGATTTAAAACAAGAAAGGTTTCTACCGCTAGAGGACAAAATAAGGGACTCACTTATTCTTTGCACATATTTGTTTATAAGAAAGAAAGAAAAGGAAAATCTTGATCTGATAGGAAAGAAAGAAGTGCACGACTTCTTCTTGAGCAATGGTCGGTCAAGGGTTTGACCAAGAGAGGGACCCACGCATATATATTACTTCTTTCTTATTGTTGTACGGTGAACTCCTTGCATCAGAAGAGACGCGCCGCGAAGACCAAAGAAAGGGAACGTACAACGTTCTGATTTCGAAAGTATGCAGGCGATTTGCTGGGTAAACATCCATTGATTTGTGCTCCGTGAGTTTAGTGAGTTTATTATATCCACTTGTGAGTTGTTCCGTTTGTAGACAAGGGTTGGATAATGGCGGAACACGAGCGATGAAATGAACGCGATTCTCCGATTATAATGGATTATCTGCTGGCTCTCCCGTGACGTATGTACCGACATCGACCGAACCACGTAATTACCGTGTCATTTATCGTTTCTTATTTTCCCGCTCCGCATTGACTTATTTGCAAGATCTGGTAGTTTCCGTTATATTACAACATACATAGAAAGGTTCCTCAAAAAATCCGAACTGAGCGGGTTCTTTCTTTTTCTTGTGGAGTGGCGGAAAAAAGATGATGACATTACTCCAAATCAGTGTATTTTTATTAGATCATCGATCTTACTCGAAAATCGAAATTGTTATGTCTAATGGTAAATGTCTAAGGCACAAAATAGTAATTATGTATATGCTACAAAACAGCTTCTCCTACTGAGTATGGAGACTTTTGATGGAAAACTGAAGGGTGAATATGGATAATCTATGGACAGCCAAAGAAAAAGCATGGGGAATTAGAACACTATATCAGTATGGGAGAATTTAGGTAAAAGCTCAAGCAACAACTATCACGGGTGACGTAGTTGATTGGGACATCATAGGATATCTAGCTCAGGAACTGGAGGTCACTTAATTCAGAATCACGGAGTAAGTAGAATTCATCGGTCCATGGGACCTGCAGGGTCTTTCTTGGCCTCTAAGTAGTCAATCCTCTATGCTCATGCTCTTAAGTTATCGAAAGAAAGCAGAGCTTAACCGACAATTGAACCGCATGTATTACTTTTTCACTTTGGTTTCTCAATTTTTGCTACGGCCCCTCAAAAGGAACCAATTTCTCATATGACCATGGTAATAAAAATTAAATTTAGCCATAACTCTCATATTAAGTGTCATATCCATAAACACTAACAAATCTTTCAATCATGTGATAGGATAAATTGTATGTGTGGTGGTTCCATTAAAAAACGGACTTGAGTTACAACGTATACTATGGGAGATTTGTCTCTTGTCTCTCGAGGGATCGTAGACCTTCTTTGGTATGGCTTCCCAGATGATTATCCTATGAGTAACCCCATTGTTGCCTCCCGTAGGAGTCTAGGCCGTGTCTCGGTCTCAATGTGGCTGATCATACTCTCCAAAACCTATCTCGGGGAACAGTAAAGCTTCATAGGGTCTTTCTCTCCAGATGCACATAATCTGCTTTCAAAATTTAAAATACGTGAAAAGAAAATAAACCATCATCCCTCTCCCCATTTTGGCAGCAAGTTTGTACTTGGTCAATTGAAGGGACAACTAGGGTTATACCAATTCCCGGGCGTCCAGTTGTCTTCGCTCTCTAACTTCTGCTCTTGGCGGCACATAGACCGTTCTTCTTCTGCTTTTGTTCCCTTTTAAATCCCTCTCTTTTTGGCAGCAGAATGATTCTGAATCACAACTCCAAGGAACCCTCCTGGACGGCCACTCAATATGACTCTTTCAATAGAACGTGACCGCCTGCTAAGTACATTTTTTTAATACTTGTATAAAATATTCTGCTCATCAACAAGCTTCACCCAAGACTTGTTTCACTCATGCTGTTGCCCAGTTTTATAAATACCTGCGATTTGCTCAAACATTTCATCCGCAACAACGTACACAAACCATCTTCATTTTGGTGGAGATTTTGAATATCGTGCAGAGATGGCAAAGAGTTTGCTCTTGGTTGGTTTCTTGTGTCTACTTGTTGCTTTCGCAGCAGCTGATCATAGCCCTCTCCAGGATTTCTGCGTCGCTCAAGCCGGCAGTTCAGGTAAAAGAATACAAGAACCTCACGATACACTAACTCGAAGAGTTTCAGAGGTGGTCTGAAAACCTTATTCTACCTTTCTCGCCTCTCAAAGCATTTAAGAGGTTGTAAAGGAACCGGCACACTTGTTCATATTGTGGCTCAGGCGTAAAGTATATGCAGGCTCGATAACTATATAGCACCACTCATGTGGAGACAACATGTTTGGACGACCATCCACCTAGGACCTTACCTCGCATGTTTCATTTTTTTATTTCCATTAGATTGGAGCATTTATCATCTGATAACTATAATTAAGCTAAGAGTTAGGATTATTTTCATTAGTACTAAGAACATATATGATCCGTGATAGCTTGCTCTTGCACCTACTTTCCAAGAATTTTGGTATCGGTGAAAATGGTATATATAGAAGTAGGGATCTCAATGACTGTGTGATTGGAGCAAGCAGTATTTCATCAGCCTCAAGACCACTTAGAAGGCCTTTTTTGTCCCTCTTACTTTCCACTAGTAAGTGTTTTCTCATTCCAATTTTGTTTCTCACGTGGCAGTGCTTGTGAATGGACTCGCCTGCAAGGACCCGAAAATGGTTCAGGCAAATGACTTCTCCTTCAGCGGGCTCCATCTTCTGGGAAGCACATCGAACCCGGTTGGCTCTAAGGTTACCCCAGTGACTGTGGCTCAGCTCCCGGGGCTCAACACTCTCGGCATCTCCTTCGCCCGCGTTGATTACGCACCATGGGGAATCAACCCACCTCACATTCACCCACGTGCCAGCGAGATTTTGGTTGTCCAGGAAGGAACCCTGGAAGTAGGGTTCATAACGTCCAACCCCGACAACCGCCTCATCTCCAAGGTCTTGCAAAAGGGTGATGCGTTCGTCTTTCCTCAAGGACTCATTCATTTCCAAAGAAATATCGGCACCGGAAATGCCTTCGCTTTCGCAGCTCTCGGAAGCCAAAACCCTGGGGTCATCACCATCGGTAACGCCGTGTTTGGGTCGAATCCTGATGTTTCCACAGACATTCTTGCCAAAGCATTCCAAGTTGATAAAAGTGTTGTCAATCAAATTCAGTCTAAATTCTAGAAAAGAGATCGATGGAGAAGTTCTTGCGATTAATGTTTTTAATTGAAAAGTGTATTATTTCGTCTGTTTAAGCTTGTGTTGAGTCATGTATCTTTGGAAATTCAACGTTCCTATCGTGTTGATTTATTTAGGTTTTATTTAATAGATGTGATCGAGTTTTTTAGTTGGTTATTCTGTATTTACTTTCCCCTAGGATTTGAGTAAATCCTAGCACTCCCGATATGGGTGGCTTTCATAACACTCAATTGCCGCTGTTTACGTAACCTTTTATGGCACCTCCACTTCCGATTTTCCGGGAGGTTGGGACAACTTATCATTTGGTATTCATACGGAGAGACTTTCTAACTTTTGGCACATGCAAAAGAAGAATCATCTATCATTGACAACACACGCGAAGACAATTGGAATTGTCACTATGCGTATATTTGAAACATATTTTATTGGATTTCATACTTTGTAAAAAATATTAATGATTGATGACTTTTATAACATGTAACTAGATGCTCTTCAAGCATATCTTTCGTTTGTAATTTAAAGAAGTAATCATTTATTTTATTTTTCCTATAAGATTTTTTTCCCCTACTTAATATTCACGTATGATTTTTCCGTTGTTAGTTTGCATCTTTCATGAAATGTGGCTCAATATCAATGAAAAAAAGGAATTAAATATTGAGAGACAATAGTCAGAAATTGAGTGGTAGAGCCACATTTATTACCATTGATTTGGATAGTTAGTCGTCGATGAAGGTGGGTTGTATAGTAAGAGTGAGTGATTTCGGATTCCGTATAAATTCTACTTGGAACTAATTAGATTCTCATTTTTTGGAACATAGAATCTACCATTATGCAGGGTAGGTTCTAGCTACCAAGTCCCACGTGTATTTTCAATTAAATAATTGGGTGAACCATCATCTTTACTGACTACCACTTCCCGTCACAATCCACTAACCACAACTCAAATTTAAACACACAAAATATGAAACAAGAATAAAGTAAAAGACTCAATTAAAAAAATCGCTGGAAATGGAAGCTCAAACTAATGGTTCGTAGATTGTACACTCATCATCGGACGACATGGCATACTATAATAGCACGTGAAGAAATATACCAAGAAAAACGCGAATACTTGTTCTAGATTCCAAGTTCCATGTTACACCTACCTATAACCGAGAACCTACATATCAATATAAGTTTCTCAAAATTGGAAATCCCCCCCCCATTTCTGAAATATAGAATTGGACCGGTTCCTGATTCTATCCTAGAATCATGCCCACTCCTCTTTTACATTATAAAACATTGTATGGAAGACCTCAGGTTCCATGTCAAATGAGAGATAACTTTAGAGAGTATCATAAGTAAAAAGCCAACCCTAAATCTGCCAGCCATTTGAGTAGTCTTTTTTAGGGTTTAAACCACACGTACTTTATTGAACAACGGGTGGAAATGTTTAGTTGCGTATGTAGATGATGACATTCCTCCAAATTATTGCACTTTTATTTAGATCATGGATCTTACTCGAAATTACTATGTTTAACCATAAATGTCTAAGACACAAAATAGTAATTATGTTGCTACATCTTAGAAAATAGCTTCTCCTAATGTGTATGGTGACATTTTATCGAAAACTGTAAGCGAAGATGGATAAGTTATGGACAGACAAAGAAAAGAGCATGGGAAATTAGAACACACAATATCAATATGGGACAATTTAGGTAAAAGTTTAAGCGACAACAGTAGTGAGTGACGTAGTTGATTGGTAATCTATAGCTGAGGAACTAGATGTCACTTGATTCAGAATCACAGAATAACTAGAATTAATCGATTCATAAGACCTACAGGGTCTTTCATGGCCTCCAAGTAGTCGGCCCTTTGTGCTCGTGCTCTTTAATTATCAAAAGAAAAATTGAGCTTAATCAATTATTGAACTGCATGTATTACTTTTGGACTTTAGCTCCTCAAATTTTGCTGCAATCCCTCGAGAGGGACAAATGTTTTTAGATTTTTTCATGACTATAAAGTGTCATATCCATAAACACTTATAAATTTTTCAGCCGAGTGTGTTGATACCTAAATTTTAACTAACCATTTAGGATAAATATCATAAAAATTAGGGACTAACCTTAGTCCCTACCAAAAATATTTAAATCATTTTCATATATTTTTCATTTAAACTAACTTTAACATGCATGCATTTGCATTTAAATTTTACCGGCAGTGAAAACAGACGTGAAACAAGGCACGAACAGGCCAAAACCCATCAAGGGAATTCAGCCAAACATGGGAGAGTAAATGCCAAAATTCACTAGGCCTTAGGGCTTATTTTAAGCTTAATTCACCCCATTAAAATCATATTTGGAAAAATGCCTTTTAATTAAAATTAATCAATCAAGAAAAGGCCTAATTAAGCCTGCGAAAGAGCAAACAAGCCCACTAAGGAGAGAAATTCGGCCATCCCATATACCAGGCTTGGCCGAATTTTCCTATGAGCGAAAGGCTCAATTCAACAAAATTTAGCCCTTCAGGGACTTAATTGAAGTGACATTTTGATCTTGGGTCAATTTTACAAATATTGAAAACCTGAAGCCCCTAACCTAAAATGACATCGTCTATATAAACAACATTGTGCCTCAGGGTTTAAGAAAGGACAATCTTATTCAGAAAAATTCAAAGAAAATGTGAGAGAGAGAGAGAGAGAGAGAGAGGCCAAGAGACACTCGACAGCTGAGAGTCCCCCGCCAGCACCACCATTGCTGCTAACCCCACAGCCTAACGCCATCGTCCCGAGATTGCTGTCGCAGGCCACCATCAGCGCTGTCATACCCATGCCTTACCAGTCCTCCCCCGACGATCCTTGTTTTTGCCATCCGACGATCCCAACCATGATGTTTTCAAGCTAAGCTACTATGAGTCATGAGACGTTGTCCATGAATCACCCACAAGCTGCTGCCTAGCTGAGCGGGTCCAATTCCGATCCGGTCCATTGCATTTGAATTAGGAAATATAGTATTTGCATAATCCTCAAAATAGGTAATTTCCATTAGTCGATTGATTCTCTACATAATGTTACCTATTTTGAACTTATTGATATCCATGTGAATATTTGATTATATTTCCTAATTGGAGCTCAATCATATCTTCATGCATATTTCCTAGATTTGAAAACTGATCCAAATTTAGAGGGATGGTGGCATTTTCTCTGCAACAACCCATGTATTCAATGGCCAATGTCGGCCATGAGATCTCGTCTCAATTGCGTGCTACAACCACGTAGATATGATTTTCCAATTCAATTTGTTATCAAATTTGGATTAGAGAATATTTTTGAAATCATGAATTATCTTTAATTGTATATTCGTTTGATTTGTTTCCTCATTTAAGAAAATCCCAAAAACATGTTGCAAAAAATATTATCTTATCAATTCAATTGAATTTAGCAAGATAAGATAATCTTATCTCACATGATAGTCTTGCATTTAGAAAGATATGATTTCTTAGAAATCTTGTCTAATAGATTAGGTACATTTTAATTTAATATGCATATAGATATGGATTGCATCTTCATTTAAGTAGATTACATTATCTTAAAATATTTAGAATTAGGTAAAAATATTTCCTATATAATTTTAGGACATAATTGAAATTATTTCCTAAACATTTTGGGTAGTTTTAATCACGTTAATTATTAATTTCGAAATTCATTAAAAAAATACCAAGAATATCTTATTCATATGCATACTATTTGGCCCAAGTAATTTTATGTCATGCATATAGGTTAGTCATTTAATTTTATATGCATATAATATAGTTTAGAATGCATAAATGGCATGTCATATAGTTTGCCATGTCATTTGCCATTGCCATGTCATCAAGCATGTCAATTCGTATGTCATCTAGAATCATGTCTAAGTTCATTCATATAGTTTGCATGTCTAGGTTGATTAATCTATTTTACATGTTTAGGACACTTGACCTATTGTTGCATGTCACTTAGGTTAAAATTAATTTTATTTTTGCATGCTATTTAGATTAGGTTCATTTAGCCAATTTGCACATCATTTAATTAGAATCGCATGTCATTCTAGTTAAATTCATTTGTTGCATGTCATTACAGGTAGGTCATTTAGATAAATGCCCCCAAGCCATGTCATTTAGAGTAATTGCATATGCGTTTCACTACATTTGCATCATCATTTAAATAAGTGAAAAGCTTAAAAAAAATTACATTAGACTAAGTCTTGCACTTAGGATAAAAGCGTTAGGGGTTAGGCTACAAAGTCCGGGTAGGTTTCTCTTTTACCTAGCTTTGTAATTTATTTAATGCTCTGATTATTGGGAGTTTCAATAATGTTTGCACACCCGCATGATCATCTCATATGTTATGACTTTAGATCAAAATCAATCCAATCTGCTTGCTTAAATGTTTTCCATAAAATGGAAAGGTACCAAAGGGCATTAATAGAAATATTAGAGTAACTAAGTCCCCAAATTCATTAATCTCTTGCTCGTAGATATTTTATTTAGGTGTCTAATTAACCTACCATAAATTGATTAAGGGCAAATCCAAATTGAAACCGTTTGCGTGTTAAAGATTAAACCTTATATTGCGATTTGGTATGAATTTGGGAGAGTTCGAGTTAAGTTAATTAGATAAATAGCCTAACAAGCCATTAGGCTAATTTTAGGTCACGACAATGTGATATAAACAATTTGCACATATGGTTCTTACATCGTAATATGGACTTGAGTTACAATGGCTCCGTTTGGTTCATCATTTGCAAAAAATCTTTGGGGAGATGCAAAGGCCCGAGGCCAAAGGGCTTTAGTGAAATGCAATTGATAAGTTGTAATTGAAAAGTGGCTTGGGATACAACTTTGGGGAAAATGTTGTTTGGTGAATATATATTTGCAAAGTCCTTTGGTGTGACCAATGTAAATCTTTTAATTTTAATTTGTTAGGAATTGAAAAAAAAAAAAATAACTTTAACTTTTGCTGATGCAGAATGTTATCCGAAAATCAATAACTTCGATAGTGGAAGAGATTTTTATCCTCGCTTGAGATGTCTTCCTGCAAGCACAAACAAAAAGGAAAAGCGAAAGCATTAGACTCTAGATCATAATTGGTGGATAATTTGGTTGCTACATAATGTTATCCAAAAATCGTCATCCCAAGAACTTGAAATAAATGATGAATCCGATGAATACGATGAATCGAATGGACATACCAATAGCAAAGAGTTGAGCGGCCACGAGGGACGAGAGGCGAGCATGAGCGAATAGAGAGGTGAGCGGGATGTGAGGTTTTTTTGCGTTCATCGAGAGAGGTGAGAGGAGTGAAGAGAAGAGAAAAGAATAGGATGGACATTGAGAGAGGTGAGAAGACCGGAGAGAAAAGTGAGAAAATAGGGTTTTGGTTTAACAAAAGGCAAAGCTGGAATTTTGGTTGATAAATGAGGGTCAAAATAAGCAATTTTCACATTTTCATTAAACTAGAAAGTTGCATGCCGAGAATACAACTTCCCAAGGGACCTTTAAGACTCCATTCCTCTCAATGGACTTTAGAAAGCTTTGGAGATATAATTGCATATTCCCAAAGCTCTAAAAAAATGTCACCAAACATGATTGCATTTGTCCAAAGGACTTTGAAACCCGAAAGTCATTTGTAAATGATGAACCAAACCGAACCAATGTATGCGATGGGAGATTTCTCTCCCAAGAGATAGTAAAAAAATATGTTTCAACATTTAGAATGTGTGAAAAAAGAATAAACCCATCATCCCTCTGATCATTTTGGCCGCAAGCGTGTGCTTGGTCAATTCAAGGGATGACTAGGCTTATGCCAATTGTTAAGCGTCTAATTGTCTTCGCTATCCAACCTTTGCTTTTGGCTGCACATAGATTCTTCTTCTTTTGCTTTTTTCGCTTATCCGTCTCTTCTTGGCGACAGAGAGATTCTGAATTACAACTACAAAGACGCATCCTGGACGGCCACGCAATATGACTCTTTCAATAGAACGTGACGGCCTGCTGGTAAGTACTTTTTATTAGTACTAGTATAAAATATTTGCTCATCAACAAGCTTTATCCAAAGCTTCGTTCATTCATGCTGTTGCCCACGTTTATAAATACCCGCTATCTGCTCAGAGCATTCCATCTACAACAACCTACACAAACCATCTTCATTACCCTAAGAAAAACGATCTTTGAAAGTTAAACCCAATTCATTTTGGTGGAGAGTTTGAATTGTGTGGAGATGGAAAAGAGTTTGCTCTTGGTTGGTTTCTTGTTTCTGCTTCTTGATTTTGTAGCAGCAGATCATAGCCCTCTCCAGGATTTCTGCGTGGCTCAAGCCGGCAGTTCAGGTAAAAGTAACACAAGAACCTCATCGAAAAGTTTCAATGGCTATCCGAAGCATGTTCAGATGATCATCCGTCTAGGACGTTGCCTCATATATTCTTTTTTTTTTTTCGTTAGGTTTGGAGCATTTATCATTTCATAACTATAATTAAGCCATGAGTAGGGATTACTTCCATTACTTAGAAAACATTACCGTAATAGGTTGATCCTGCACCAAGTTTCAAGAATTTTGGTGTCGGTCAACATAGTATATGTAAAAATAGTAGTCTTAATGACATTGCGTGAATAGAACAAGCAGGATTTCATCTGTCTGAACACCACATAAAAGCCCTTTTTGTTGCCGAGACCGGCTTTTTTTCACTCTTACTTTCTACTAGTGAGTACCATATGCCGGTTTTCTCATTCCACTTTTGTTCCACCAATGGCAGTGCTTGTGAATGGCCTGCCCTGCAAGGACCCAAAAATGGTTCAGGCAAATGACTTCTCTTTCAGCGGGCTCCATGTTCTGGGCAACACATTGAACCCGGTCGGCTCTAAGGTTACCCCGGTGACCGTGGCTCAGCTCCCAGGGCTCAACACTCTTGGCATCTCCTTGGCCCGCGTCGATTACGCACCATGGGGAATCAACCCACCCCACATTCACCCGCGTGCCAGCGAGATTTTGGTCGTCCAAGAAGGAACCCTGGAAGTAGGGTTCATAACGTCCAACCCTGACAACCGCCTCATCTCCAAGGTCTTGCAAAAGGGTGATGCGTTCGTCTTCCCTCAAGGACTTATTCATTTCCAAAGAAATATTGGCACCGGAAATGCCTTTGCTATTGCAGCTCTTGGAAGCCAAAACCCTGGGGTCATCACCATCGGCAATGCCGTGTTTGGGGCTAATCCTGATGTTTCCGCAGACATTCTTGCCAAAGCATTCCAAGTTGATAAAAGTGTTGTCAATCAAATTCAGTCTAAATTCTAGAAATAAGATCGATGGAGAAGTTCTGGTGATTAATGTTTCTGATAGAAAAGGGTAGTATTTCGTCTGTTTAAGCTTGTGTTGAGTCATGTATCTTTGAAAATTCAACGTTCCTATTGTGCTGGTTTATTTAGGTTTTATTTAATAGATGTGATCCGTTTTATTTGTTGGTTGGTATTCTGTATTTAATTTCTGTTATTGAGAATCCTCATTTTCCACTTGCAAATATCTTTAAAATCACTTTGCTAGACCGACAAATGAACAGTCTCCTCTAGGATTTGAGTGAATACTAGCACACGTGACGCTATGCATGGCTTTTGTAGTACTCAATTGCCGCTGTTTACGTACTCCCTTTAAGGCACCTCAACTTCCGATTTTCCGGATTGTTGCAACAACGGATCATTTGCTACTCATACGGAGAGACTTTTTAACTTTTCGCGCATGCAAAGGAAGAATCATCTATCATTGACAATACATGCCAACACAATTGGAATCGTCACTATGGCGTATATTTGAAACATATGTTATTGGATTTCATACTTTGTAAATAATATAGTAGTTGATGAATGTTATAAACATGTAAGTAAATGCTCTTCGAGCATATCTTTCGTTTGTAATTCACATAAGTAATCATTTATTTTATTTTCTTATAAGTTTATTTTTTCCTTACTTTGTCCAGTTCCTATAGAACCTATCACTAAAATACCCCTAGAGGGGGATAGGGCTAAGCGGAGCGAAAAGGGTTTTCCATAAGATGTGAAATGAAAACTATTATCCCCACACAAGGTTTGTGAATAAGTGATTGTCTAATAATGAGTAAGGAATATCCGTCTTTCTGCTAAACAGAATGTATTGAAGTCATAATGCATTAGATACTTTTTATGAATGTCAACTAAGTATCACAAGTAAATTGCTCCCGGTTGTTCAATCATTTGATAACCAGAGTCATTCTTTGATAAATGATCATTATGAGTCAAACTCAATAGAATTTGATCAATCCTTTTTTCTGTCGTTAAGGTGGAAAAATGAACCAAGAATTCTCTTTCTTTATCATCAATCGAATCACTATTTGTGACCCAGGATTCGATTTTATCATCAATCCAATCACCGTTCACATTTTTTCTTTTTCTTATCAATGAATAGATCTCTTTACTTGTATGACTTAGATGTCTCGTCTTTTTTGAAAAAGTGATTCGATGGATGGGATTTGGTATGAAATGTTGCTTGGTCTTCACTGCTAACTTGAGTAAAGAGTAGATTTTTGGAGGTTTTTCGAGAATTTGAAAGCGAAAACCCCTTTTTTATTTGGTGTAACTACTTGAGCCGGATGAAAGTAAACTTTCACGTCCGATTTTGAAGGGGGAAGATCCTATAGGATCCTATCCCAATTTTTCTTTTGCTAGGCCTAGTTAAAAAACCTACTTTCTTACGATTACGAGGGTTATTCGAATATGAAATCCAATCCTAGAAATACAGCATCCCACTTTTTCTTACTACTCGAGGCTTCGATACATTTCGAAATTGAGAAATTCCTCTTGGAGCGGGTGCCATCCAAGAACAATTAGCCTATCTCGATTTGCGAATTATTATAGATTATTCAATGGTAGAATGGAAGGAATTAGGAGAAGAAAGACCCACGGGTAATGAATGGGAAGATCGCAAAATTGGAAGAAGAAAGGATGTTTTTGGTTAGACGCGTGGAATTGGCTAAGCATTTTCTTAGAACAAATATAGAACCAGAATGGATGGTTTTATGTCTATTACCGGTTCTTCCTCCCGAACTAAGACCCATCATTTAGATAGATGGAGGTAAGCTCCTTTTCATCATAAATAATCTGCTTGCCTCGAAATAACCTGGCCCAATAGGGAAATCCCAATGAATTGGGCCTTTCGATACAATCAAATAGAAAGCCTCAAGGGCGCCATATTCTAGGAGCCCAAACTATGTGATTGAATAAGTCCTCCTCTATCCATTGGGGTCGAGGACTCCTTCTCCTTCCCCTTCTTCAAACTCCGATTCGTATTTTTCATAGAGAAATCTCCGATCAACGATAGAACAAGACCTATTTTGCATCATATCTAAGGGAATCCTTGGTTTGGGCCGAAGAAGCAATGTCACTCGATCATTATCAAACCGACCGTAATCTTTTTTGTCCGCGAGGATCCCACCAGAGCGCCTTCTACTTCTAATAGGCCATGAACTAGATCGAATCATTCTCAACGAGTCCATAAGAAGTGATCTCATTTTTTTACGTTAGAATTTTTACTCATTCCTTATTTTATTAGTTACTGATCCAATGATTGGATCTATATGCTTATTCCGATATAAAATGAAATATTCAAATTCTTTTTCATTGAATGACTATTCATCTATTGTATTTTCATGTAAATAGGGGCAAGAAAGTTCTATGGAAAACTGGTGGTTCAATTCGATGTTGTATAAAGGAAAATTAGAATACGAGTGTGGGCTAAGTAAATCAATTGATAGGTTTGGTGATCCCATTGAAAAAACCAGTGTAAGTGAAGATCCGGTTATAAACCATACGGATAAAAAGATTCATAGTTGGAGTGAAAGTTCTGAGTTCTGATAATGCTAATCATTTAGTGGGTGTCGGGGACGTTCGTCATTTTATCTCTAATGACACATTTTTAGTTAGAGATAGTAATAGGAATATATATTCCATATATTTTGATATTACTAATCAAATTTTTGAGATTGACAATGATCCTTCTTTACTGAGTGAACAAGAAAGTTCTTTTTTTAGTTATCGGACTTATACTTATCCCAAGAATGGATCTAAGAATGACGATCCACCCCGTGATGGTTCCATGTATGATACTAAATACAGTTGGAATAATCACATTATTAGTTGCATTAACTCTTATCTTGTTTCTCAAATCTATATTGAGAGTTCCGTTTTAAGTAGTAGTGACAACTCTTACATTTATAGTTACATTTATGGTGAAAGTAGAAATAGTAATGAAAGGGGGAGCTCCAAGATAAGAACTAGCGGGAATGGTATTGATTTCACTCGAAGAGAAAATTCTACTGATTTCGATTTGACTCAAAAATATAGGCATTTGTGGGTTCAATGAGAAAATTGTTATGGATTAAATTATAAGAAACTTTTGAAGTCCAACGTTAGATTTTTACGTTGTTAATGTACATCTTTCATGAAATGTGGCTCATGATATGAGTGAAAAAAAGAAACTAAATTTTGAAAGACAAATAATATCTAAAATTGGGTTGATAAGAATTGATCTTAAAGTTAAACATGAAATTGTGAATGCAAGTATGAAAAACTTAATTGATCAGCTCAAATTCAAAATTGTTGTGGTTCATTTACCTCCACGTAATTCAACGAAAATAGAAGTACGAGTATATTTGGCAATTAGTAAAGCACATTATTAAAATATGCTAAAGGCAAAATGACATACCTCTCAATATGTTTTTAGAGGCAAATACGTCTACAAAAAGACGCAAGTGTGCTTTAAAAAACCTAGAGGCACTTAAATGGTAACTGAATATTATAATCAAAGTCGATAATAGACAAGACTAATTACTAAGATCATAGGCGGATAATTTAGTTCTTCATTTTCCTCCGATTTGTCTTTAATGACACTTAGAAATGGGAGTATTCGAGACAATTATTCTATTTGAATCTAAAACTTTTTAGGGACAAAAATTGACTTGCAGAGATAAATATCTTGACAGTCAAAGTCACCATGAGTTGTAGTGCCACATCTATTACAATTGATTTGGATAGTTGGTCAAGTTTTCAAATTGTATCTTCCAACATCAATCGTCGATGGAGGTGGGTTGTACAATAGAAGGGGAGTGGTTTCAAGTTTCGCACTAGGTCCACTTGGAACTCACCCATCGAAACAAATTTCACATTTTTTGGAATCCGGAACTTACCTTGCATACACTATAACCTTGGAATCTATTCTATCACAAATTCTAGAGTTGGTTCCAAGGTCTACCCAAGTTTTATCTGTATTTTTAATTGGATGATTGCAGTGAATCATCACCTTAACGATTGCAATGAATTGCCACTTTTTTGCATATAATTTAACCCGGAACTTATCCTATCACAAGTTCTAGAGCCTAAACTGCGTGTAGTGACGCTCCCGAAAAAAGTGTTTTTGCTCTCAAAGTGTTCTTGGAAACACTTTGCAAACAGAAACGTGTATGGTAAAAAAGTGTTCTCAAAATATTCCGAGAACAATTTTTGAGAAATAGAAATACTTTTGAAGTAGAAACAAAAAACAAAAGAACTTGCTTGTGTTCTCGAAACACTTTTTAGAAACACATTTGGAATATTTTTTAAAAAACAATTGGGAACACTTTTGTTCTTGAACACACTCTCTTCTCTTTTGTTCTTGCACGAGTAGCTCCTCCCTCCCCTCCCGTGTTCCTCGACCAATTGACGGCATCACTCCTCCGGTGAGTTTTCGCTGGTTCCTCCTCTTCTCGAAGCAATCAACCAACACCCCACATGGCGGACGAGCTTGTGCGAGCCTGCCCAAATCCGGGCGGGGGCTTACCTAGGCGGGCTCACACGAGTACCTCCATCGTCGACGGAGGTCGATGCTCGGTTTGTGTTGATTATGAGCTAAGTTTGAGCCGAACGTGATCTATTCCGTGTGGAAGTTACTATAGGTGGAGGAATTTTGTTGACGATATGGTCTAATTTGATTTAGTAAATTGAATAAATAAGATATAATTTGATTGAGTAAGTTAAAAAGATAAAGGCATTTTAATGTTAATATATATATAGTCCCTTAATTTAATGAAAAAATTAGGAACATAATTTTTTTTCTGTCACCAAACACGTTTCTATTCTTTTTTTGTTCGGGAATAGAAATTTTATGTAGTAACCAAACGCGTTTATGTTTTTTTTTTTTTTTGTTTCGGGGAACAGAATTTTTTTACAGTCACCAAACGCATTTCTATTCCCGAAATCATTGCCTGGAATAGAAATAGAAAAACTGTTTGTGTTCCAAAAGTTGTTCCGAGAATAGAAACGTTACCATACGCGTATAGGAACAAAAAAAAAAAACAGAAACGCGTTTGGTTAAAAATTATAATTATGAGTCACACGTAAATGTTCCTAAGTAGTTAAAAGTATGATTACCTTTAAACGGGGACCACTAGAAAAATATTAATTGCACTTTGAGTGAAACCGGGAACTAAAATGAAAAATATTTGTGCATTTAGGTCCTTTTAGCCCAATTGTGCAATTTTTCCAAACATAAGGACTGAAATGAGATGCAGGGTATTAAAGTCTCATATCATGACTCTAAAAGTAAAACAATTTTGGCTAAAATGATTTAAAATGAAAATGTTTTAGTCAATTTAGGATTATGTTCAATGAAGAGGGATGTGTTCCCAAACCGAATTTTTAAAAATTTAAGGCAAAATTAAAACATAATTAAAATAAAAATATGGACTATTTTTGTGCATTTTTCTGGCCACGAATACTATTTTTTTCTGATTTTTGGCTATTTTTATAATTAAAATAAATCCGAAAATGTCAAAAATTACAAAAAATATTTTTTGTTCAAAATTGGTTCCTAAAGCTAGGCCAAAGCTTCCAAGGTTGATTTTGTAATTTTATGAATTATTTTGGTATTTTTAATTAATTTTCTAAAATAAAATGATCAAAAATCATGTGTCAACATCGTGCAAAAAACAAAAAGAAGAAGGTGTATTCAAAAATAAAATTGCTCCCAATTTTTTCTAAAAAATATTCCAAATGTGTTTCTAAAAAGTGTTCCAAGAACACGAAATAAGTTTTTTTTTTCTTGTTTTTTGCTCCAAAAGTGTTTTTGTTTCTCAAAAGTGTTCTCGAATACTTTGGAAACACTTTTTTACCATACGGGTTTTACGTTTCCCAAAGTGTTTTGAAACACTTTGGAAACAGAAAACACTTTTTTTGAAGTGTTACCATACGCAGCCTAATGACTACTACTTATTGTTACAATGCAATGACCACAACTTATATTTAGATATATGAATATTATAAAACAATGATAAAGTAAAAATCTTAGTTATAAATATTGCTGCAAATGAAAGTTTAGACTAATGGTTCCAAATTATACAATTCTTAGGGATGCTGCGGAATACTAATAAGATCACACGAGCACATATACCAAGAAAAACTTATAAACTTGTTCTAAATTTCAAGTTCCAAGTTCCATCTACCCGTCGGTACATGTTTCCTAATTATTGGAACCCGAAACTTACCCTCGCATACCCTAAAATCCGAAACCAGGACAGGTTCTTGATTTTACCCTAGAATCATGCTTATCCATATTGTATAGTACAAAAACTTACATGTAAGACATCCGATTCCACATCGGATGATAGATAACTTTAAATAATACCATAAGTAAAAAAAAAACCTAAATCTGTTCGCCAATTAAGTAGTCCTCTTTAGGGTTTAAAAATCACAGGTACTTCGCTGAATAATGGGTGACAATGTTTTGTTGTGCCATATAGATGATGGCATTCCCCCAAATTATTGTACTTTTGTCTAGATCATGGGTCTCACTCGAAGTTGCTATGTGTAATCAGAAATGTCATATTGCGACATCTTAGAAAATAGCTTCTCCTACAATGTATAGTGATATTTGATCGAAAACTGAAGGTGAAGATGGATAATTTATGGACAGACAAAGAAAGAGAGCATGGGGAATTAGAACACACAATATCAATATGGGACAATCTAGGTAAAAGCTTAGGTGGCTATGCTCGTGGGTGACGTGAGTGATTGGGGCATCAGAGAATTTCTGGCTGTGGAACTAGATGTCAATTGATTGAGAATCACGGGGTAAGTAGATTTAACTGGTTCATGAGATCTCCAGAGTCTTTCATGGCCTTCAAGTAGTCAACCCTTTGTGCTCATGCTCATGAATTACCGAAAGAAAAAAGAGCTAAAGCAATTATTCATCTGCATGTATTACTTTTGGACTTTTTTTTTTGTCTAAATTACTTTTGGACTTTGGTCCTCAATTTTTGTTGCGCTCCTCAAGAGGGACCAAATACTTATATAATCATTGTAATAATTTTGTCATGACTCTCATATAAAGTGTCGTATTCATAAACACTTATAAATCTTTCAGTTGTGTAATACAACAATTTGTATAAATGATTCTTACACTAAAAAATGAACTTGAGTTACATGGTATGGGACGGGTGATTTCTCTCTCCCAAGGGATCGCAACAAAATATGTTTCAACATTTAGAATGTGTGAAAAGAGAAAAAAAAAACCATCATCCCTCTCCTCATTTTGGCAGCAAGCGTGTGTACTTGGTCAATTGAAGGGACAACTATGGTTATACCAATTCTCAGGTGTCCAATTGTCTTCGCTCTCTTACCTTTGCTTTTGGCTGCACAAAGATTCTTCTTCTTCTGCTGCTTTTTTCCCCCTCTCAAATCTGTCTCTTCTTGGCGACATTGAGATTCTGAATTACAATTCCAAGGACCCCTCGTGGACGGCCACGCAATATGACTCTTTCAATAGAACGTGTCCGCCTGCTGGTAAAAACATTTTCTTTGTACTTGCAAGAAATATTCTGCTCATCAACGAGCTTTGTCCTAGACTTCATTCATTCATGCTGTTGCCCACGTTTATAAATACCTGCTATCTGCTCAAGCATTTCATCCACAACAACCTACACAAACCAACTTCATCACCCTTAAAAAAAAAGTATCTTTCAAGTTAAACCCAACTCATTTTGGTCGAGAGTTTGAATATTGTGTAGAGATGGCAAAGAGTTTGCTCTTGGTTGGTTTCTCGTGTCTACTTCTTGCTTTTGCAGCAGCTGATCATAGCCCTCTCCAAGATTTCTGTGTCGCTCAAGCCGGCAGTTCAGGTAAAAGAGCACATGAACCTCACGGTACACTAACTCCAAATGTTTCAGTGGTTGTCTGAACAGCTATTCCGCCTTTCTCGCCTCTCAAAGCATTTGAGAGGTTGTAAAGGAAGCAATTGTTTAACCTCGTGGGTGACGTGAGTGGCCCCGGAACGGGCACACTTGTTCATATTGTCACTCACGCTTAAAGTATATGCAGGCTCGACACCTATATTGCACCACTCACTTGGAAACGACATGGTT
The DNA here is from genome assembly GCA_021437795.1 of Rhodamnia rubescens. NCBI lineage: Eukaryota > Viridiplantae > Streptophyta > Magnoliopsida > Myrtales > Myrtaceae > Rhodamnia > Rhodamnia rubescens. The sequence goes on along the minus strand of JAILYA010000092.1, from coordinate 596,840 downwards.
CGACGATCATCCACCTAGGACCTTGCCTTGCTCTTTTTTTTTTTTTTCGGTTGAAGATATAAATATTATGGAACAGATGAAGTACAGCAGCGTATTTTCTTTTGTCTTTCCATTAAAGTCGGAGCATTTATCATTTATAACTATAGTTAAACTATGAGTTAGGATTATTTCATTAGTACTTAGAACATATATGACCAAGCGCATGCCGTGATAAGTTGGCATCGGTGATTATACACAATATTATTTGTTGCTGAGACGGGCCTATTCTTTATCTCTTTATTTTCTACATATAAGTACCATATCCGGGTCTTCTCATTCCAATTTTGTTCCTCACTCGGCAGTGCTTGTGAATGGACTGGCCTGCATGCAAGGACCCGAAAATGGTTCGGGCAAAAGACTTCTCCGTCAGTGGGCGCCATCTTCTAGGCAGCACATTGAACCCAGTCGGCTCTAAGGTTACTCCGGTGACCGTGACTCAGTTCCCGGGGCTCAACACTCTTGGCATCTCCTTAGCCTGCGTCGATTACGCACCATGGGGAATCAACCCACCCCATATTCACCCGCGTGCCAGCGAGATTTTGGTCGTCCAAGAAGGAACCCTGGAAGTAGGGTTCATATCGTCCAACCCCGACAACCGCCTCATCTCCAAGGTCTTGCAAAAGGGTGATGTGTTCGTCTTCCCCCAAGGACTTGCTCATTTCCAAAGAAATATCGGCACTGGATATGCATTCGCTATCGCAGCTCCCGGAAGCCAAAACACTGGGGTCATCACCATCGGTAATGCCGTGTTTGGGTCTAGTCCTGATGTTTACGCAGACATTCTTGCCAAAGCATTCCAAGTTGATCAAAGTGTTGTTAATCAGATTCAGTCTAAATTCTAGACATGAGATCGATGGAGAAGTGTCGGTGATTGATGTTTGGGATAACAAAGGGCATTAGTTCGTCCGTTTAAGCTTGCGTTGAGTCATGTATCTTTGGAAATTCAACTTTTTCTATTGTATGAAATTTATTTACGGGTATTGTCCTTGAATTATTTAATAGATGTGATCCGCTTGTTTAGTTGTTTGGACTATATTCGTTATAAAAAGGCTCATTTTCCACTTGAAAATCTCTTTAACATCTTTTTACTAGTTGTCCCCGAGAAATGAAAACCTCCGACCTCGTGCAGCCGCCATTGTCGACATAGACTGCCTCTGACCGCCACCAGCGTCAGCTTAAAGATCGGAACATTTCTGTTTGGATATGTGATTTTTGATGGAGCCTTTTTGTGGGTTCAATGCAATTTAAAAGGGAAAGCTATATGAGATTTCGATTTTGCAGCTAAGAAATTTCTGCTGGCATAATACTGATCTTTCCTCTAGGGTGTGTTTTCAGTTGTATTTCAGCTGATATTAGAAATTGTCTGGTCTCGTTGGAGAGTTCAAAAAAATAATTGGCTATTATTTTGGGTTGTCTTGATTGCTATGGGCTTGCAGCTAACTTAGCCTACATTTTAAGAAATCAAATTTCTTGCTTATCAGAAGGGGAAAAGAAAACACACAACTCCGAAAAGAATGAGCAAGCACAATAGCAATTTTCCATGCTGGTAAATTTCAATAGGTGTTCATAAATGTCAAAAAAAAAAACTGTTAATAGAAATATGATTGGGAATTTTTTCAGGAACTTAGCGCACCAACATTTTGGTAAAATAAAAAAAAATCATTGTTTGAGATTTTGCAATTTTTATACTTAACTTACAAACTTTAATTTGCATAATTTACCGATCCTTTGAATTTACTGACCGGTGGATGCAATTACCAAACTAATTAGAGTGACGTAGTAACTTTTGTTAGATTAAATTACCAACTAGCTTTGGGTAACCAACTCGCATTTGAGGAACTTACTGGCGTTCAATTGCTTTTTATTATTTACCACCTATTCTATTGAGTTACCAATTTTTTTATTTCTCTTGGTTAGGAAATCTCTTCGGAATTACATAGTGATTGATTACCAACTCTCATTTAGATTACTTACCACTATGCATTTCTTGGTAAAACCTTGAATTTACTTTTTTTTTCAAATTACTAACCTTAATTAGAGAGACTAACCAACTTTTCTTTAATTAAGCAACCAACTAGTTTTGGATTTCTAATTCTTATTTGAGTTATTTACCAAGTTCAATTTCTTTAATTGTTGACTTTTCTGATCTACTATCAACTATTATTTATCTTTTGCAATTATGACCTAATTTACCAAATTTTATTTCAAACTACCAACCTTTGTTTGGTGACTTGTCAACTTTATTACCAATTAAGTAACCCAAGAAAAAGGTAAACCATAAAAACCAAATAATCGTACGTAACAAACTCAAATGAGAGATAGTGATCTAGAACTAGTTGATAATCTAATTGGAGAAAAATAGATAAATGAATTAAATTAAAGTTGTTAATTTCACATAGTAATTGGTAAAATTTCAGGTGTTTGTAAGAAAGTTAAAAATAGGTGGGTAAATAACAAGAAATGTTTTTTTTTTGCCAGAGAGAGAAGTTGGTAATTATAATAATTAAATTGTATATTACATAACACCACCTTTGGCTTGATGTCTTATGGTGCATCTATTTTTTTTTATAACCGAGGTTTCCCACGCGCAATAAATTATTCCTGAGTGGTGCATTCAAATGTACTCGTTAGATCATCCGAAAGACTGGATCATTTCGGACTACTCTCCCTCATCTTAACCCTTGTCACAGTTTTACATGGAATATTATACTCAACTCCTAGATTAAGTTATATCGACATACCAAATAGATTATTGCTTGTGCTTCTGAATACGCGATCGGACAAAAACCGAATGGACTAATCTAAAGAGAATAAACACATCCCTCTCGTTTTCGGCAACAAGTTATCAAATTAATAAAACTTGGTCAAAGATATCGTCGCTAATTGGTTCCTCCGGGTGAAGTGGTGATGCGGATTTTATTAGTAGAGCGTTTCTGGATTAATTGGACAGGCAAAAATCCAATTGGAAGGCGAAACGGTGTTGCGGCTAGAACCGGCGGATCGGGTCGACGACGTTGGATCGAGCTCAAATTTGGCAACCTGAAGCGAAACGGTGTCCCGATCAATATTCACCGCTTTTAGCTGTGACTAAAGATGGATTTTGGCGATTCGGGATCATCTAGATGAGTTTTCCTATTTTTTTTTAGTATTTTTGGGATTTATTTTACTATTAAGGGCAGTCTTGTAATTTTAAATTTTAATGTTTAGAATCCTACTAGCCTTAGGTTTAGGGTTAACACCCTATATAAGGTATTCTTATCACTTTTTTGAGGATAATTATTGATTCTTGAATTTTAAGATTTCCCCTTAAGCAAGATTTGGTAGCTATTTTCTGCTGAACGCTGCATCATGTGACCGGCGCTAAATTAGATTCCTTCGATGTCCGTGTTCTGTTCGGCAACAATAGAGATTCCTTTGACGGCTAAGTTAATACATGACTCTATTCGCAGAGTGACGGGCCTGCTAATTTCATGGGAATATTTCTTGTTTTACTCAATTTTAAAATGATCTGAATCTTCGTCTGCTTCTGCTCTCGCACTTTTATAAATACTCGGGCTCATTATCCACCCACAATAAGCACTAATCTCCTTGCACTTGGGAAACTAAGCAAAGATCATCTCGTGAAGATTTTGATTTCGGATATGGCGAAGAGAGTCCTCTTGATTTGCTTCTTGGGTGTTTTGTTCACCTTTGGAGCTGCAGATCATAGTCCTCTGCAAGATTTCTGCGTAGCTGAAGGTGGCAGTGCAGGTAAAATACTGCAACTCAGCATATTGCACAAAGCTTGTTTAGAGGCCAGAGCAAAAGAGCATGTATAGTAGTACTCTCGTCATATTAATGAGTTGTATTCTCGTTCAAATTTTGCAGTGCTTGGGAATGGCCTGGCCTGCGAGGACCCCAAAAGGGTTTAGGCAAATGACTTCTCCTTCAGTGGACTCCATCTTCCAGGCAACACATCCAACGCGGTCGGCTCGAGGGTTACCCCAGTCTTTGCAGCTCAGCTCCCGGGGCTCAACACCCTCAGCGTCTCCTTGGCCCGCCTCGATTATGCACCGTGGGGAATCAACCCGCCCCACACTCACCCGCTTGCCACCGAGATTTTGGTTGTCTTGGAAGGGACCTCGAAGTCGGGTTCGTCACCTCCAACCCGGACAATCGCCTCATCTCCAAGGTCTTGCCAAAGGGTGACGTCTTCGTCTTTCCTCAGGGGCTTGTCCATTTCCAGAGAAATGCCGGTACCGTAAATGCTGTCGCCATTGCGGCTCTCGGTAGCCAAAACCCGGGTGTCATCACCGTTGCAAATGCAGTGTTTGGGTCAACTCCGGATATAGCCATGGACATTCTTGCCAAAGCATTCCAAGTTGATAAGAATATTGTCGGCCAAATTCAGTCTAAGTTCTAGAGAAGATAATAACGTAGAGGTATGGTATTTAATCTTTTGCGCTTGCCACATGCATTAGTTTGTTTGTAAGCTTGTGTTGGGTCATGTATCTCTGGAAATTCAAATTTTCAATTGTATTAATTTGCTTTGTCTTGTCCTTGGATTATTTATAGCAGTCTACTTTGCTAAACAAACGCACTCTTGTTTTGTTTAACATTCCAAAACTTACTTAGCTTAGCTCCTATACCAAATTTTATCGTAACGCCCCCAAAATTCACGTAATTTTCGTCGAGCGCTTTTATCTCAGGAAGGAATTCAATCTCTCCTGGTATGGTCAAACCAATCAATCAATTCGAAAACATTGTAAGGGAGTCGGTCTCTATACTAAATAAGCAGATCTCACATTTAGTAAGTCCACCAACTAAGCTAAGGATCAGATATGGTAATTATATACGATTGCCCACACATGTTTTAGGGAAAATTCCAATTAAGTGCCCTAAGTGTCTTCATTTTCTCAAATAAAAGCGAAGTGGTCATTCATTATTTGAAATAAGGGCCTAACATGCCCTCATTTTTTTTTAAACAAGAGCAAGTGGTTATGTTTGTTTCAAATAAGAGCTTCACCCGTCGGCTAGATAACTATTCCAAATCCGATCAAGAGCATTTTTGTTAGAATACAATTTTAATTCAATTTTTAGTTAAATTAACTTCAAATATTAAAAAATTAAAATGAAAATACAAAAAAAAAGGAAAACATGCGGGATGGCAACCCTCCTGCCTATGGGTGCCTCCCCATTATTGGTGGGACAACAAAGGTTGCCGTCATGTTTGCCGGCGCCTCGGCGAGGGCTCTCAACCCCGCTGATCAATGCTCTTGTCACAATCAAGAGAGGGCTAGCAGGCCCTCACCACCGATTAGTGAGGTCGCCGGACCTATCGAGACGCCGGCGACCTAGACAACAACCGCCGCCATCGCACCAATAGTGGGGTGGCATACTTGTGTTTATATTTTTTTTAGTTTTTTTTAGAAAATAGAAAGAAGAATAAACAAACAAAAAAAATTTAAAAAATTCAAAATAATTGTAAATGATAAAAATGCCCCTAACCGACTGGTGAGAGGCCTTTTTTGAGAATGATATGGCCACTTCATATTCTTATTTAAAACAATATCCATTTCAGGCCCTTGCTTGAAATAATAAGAGCACTTCATGCCCTTATTTAGAATTTTTCTCAAATTTTATCTAATGCTATATACCTTATGTAGTGTGGATACTACGTGGTCAACCGAATGGGCACGCGAGACCTTAGCATAGACACTACGTGGTCAACCGAACGGACATGTGAGGGATTCGCGTGTCCGTTCGGACAATGACGACACCGCGAGACTCACTTTGCACTGCCTCACCTCGCTTGAGTGGCCTCGCCTAAGGAGATTACGGAGGAGGATGGAGAACATGGCACGGCGCTCGACGTGGGGGCGGTTGTGGAGGAGGTGGGCGAGCTTGAGGGAGAGGGAGTTGGGATCTGTTTGCTTGGTGAGGTTAAAGAGGGACTCAACCGGGAGATCTCAGGTCGGACCATCGCAAGCTATGCCGTGCTACGCCTCTTTGGAATGAAGGGAAAAGTAGGGGGTGGGGGCTAAAAAGAAAAGTAGAGTGGGCGATTAAACGCGTTTCTTTTTTGTTCCGAGAAAGAATTTTTTGCAATTACCAAACGCGTTTTTGTTCCCAAAAATCGTTGCCGGGAGCAAAAATAGAAAAAGTGTTTACGTTCCAAAAGTTGTTCGCAACGTCCATCTAAGGTTTCAAAGTAGGAGGTTTATATATATTTTTTTGGAATAAAAAAAGGAAAAGTAGGGGGTGAGGGGTGAGGGCCGAGGACCATTGAGCTGCGCCTGGGGACTGGGTGGATTAGGTTTTGAAGTCGGAGGGGTATGTTTTAGTGTTTTTTTTCTCATTTTTATTTTATTCTTTTTTGAGGGAATAAAAAAAGAAAAACATATATAAAAATGATAATTTTATTCTTTTATTCTAGGCTTTTTTTGTTAATATTTATTTGTAGAATCATAAAAATGATAATTTATCATGTGTAAATATATATATATTTATATTTATTATATAACGTGTCCCAACGTGTCGAAATTTTTTATTTTTTAAAAAAATCACGTGTCGATATGTCATGTCGTGTCGTATCAAATGTCTCGTATCATGTCGGTGCTACATCGTGTGTACCATATAGCTAAAATCGCATAGGACTACATAGGTTGGATGTGAGCCTAGAATTCTAAAAGTGGCTTCCACATCGTGCACTTTGTGCTGGCCACGTTCAAGAGATCGCTTCCATGATGTTACACTTCGTCCTGTAGGGCACTTAGTTACCCCTGTGCATTTACATCGTTCTTTGTATGATGCACGTGATGCCGTTCAGTCAATATCTAATTTAGTTTATGCTTATGCAAAACGGAATCGCTAAACAGACCATAACACATAGTAAGGCGTATTTCCATAAAGCTTAAACGATGATATGAACCCTTTATAAATGATTGGATTGGATTGGATTCATGTTGAAAATCGAATTATTCCAAGTTGCAACATGATTAATATACGGATGATGTTTGAGTTAGACCTAAAATAAACAAAACAAGAATATTCAGAGAACATGGAAAGACTGTTCAAAAAGTTCTAAACATTTTAATTTTGACAATTGAGCTCTAAATCTTTTCGAGTTTTGTCAATTACGTCCATTTGATTAATTTTGACTAGAAATAGCTGAAGTGGACGTCGGCCATTCTATGTAGCATGGCAATGACGTGGACCAAATTTAATAATATTTTAATATTTTTTGAATTTTTTATTGTTTTTATTTTTTTTTTTTTTTTCTTCGCTGTTTTCTGTTACTTCTTTTCATTTTTCCTTCCCTTTACCAGATCGGACAAGGCTTGTCCTAGCCATGTGACATTCCAAATTTTTCTCACTAGAAATAATTAGGGAGTAAAATAAATTCTCTTGATCTTTCTTTAAGAAATTTTTAGAAGAGGTTATTCCAAGAAAGTTATTTCAAGTTTCTCAAGAAAACTATTACTTAACTTATTTAAGAAATTTTTTAGAAAAATTGTGTTAGAAAATATAATATTAAGGAATAATTATTGAATTGATATTTATAAATCAAAATAAAATAGATGAGTCAATGCTAAGTCAACATTCTAAAGGACAAGAATAAAGTCAATGTTAAGTCAATTAAGTCAATGGTAAGTTAATTTTCTAAAAAATAAGGATAATGTCATCTTCGATAAGTCAAAACGAAGTCAAGATACAATAAATGTCATTTTTCATAAGTCAATGCAAAGTCAAGATAGAATAAATGTCATTTTCCATAAGTCAATACAAAGTCAAGAAATAAACGACAAATAGAAATGTCATTTTCAAGTATTTATTGATAGGATAAGATCAATGTCACTTTCAGTATTAAATCAAAAGATAAGGTCCATTATTAACCACACAAGTGAACCAATCAAATGAGGATAAATAGCTGGCCTAGAAATCTAAGATAACTAGCTTAAACAAGTGGACTAATGGAAAGTAAGTTCATTAATGAAACTTGAAAAAGAAATTAGAAAAAGTCAAGATGTAATAAATGCATTTCACATTAGAAACTTGGAAAAGAAGTTAGAAAAATTCAAGATGTAATAAAGACATTTAATATTAAAACTTGGAGAAGAAGCTAGAAAACTACTATAAATAGAGGTAATGTCTCCTCAAATTCCCATCACCATCCGTTATCTCTTCCTTTTCCCTCTTTTCACGTGCTTTCCCTCTCCCTTTCCTTTCTTACGCCATTTCCCTCTCACGCCTAGCCCTCTCATTTCTCACGTGTTCTTACTTGTTCGGCTATGATCTCGCTCATCCCTCGTGTGTTCTCGGGTAATTCTATGACAAAAAAGGTAGGGGATTACTAGTTTTGAAATAGGGATGTTAAGTTAATGCTTGTTAAAGTGGATGCATGATTATTCTTTTATGCATGATATGAAATGCATGTCGAACATGTGTATGAACTTGCTAAAGAAAGATTAAGAAACAACTCATTCTTGTGTGTATCAATACTTATTGCATGCGGTATAGCAATTTTCTTCAAATGTGTAGATGGTATGATAATCTTACTAAAAAATAATTAAGAGATCATGCGTATACAAATATGTGATTGGCATTAAAAAACAATGATCGCCTTCATTAGCTCGAAAAGCTACGGGGTAGGGACTAGGGGGTAAACAACCTAATTTAAAGTGGCCGTTGCTCGCGACAACGGCATTGAGTGCCATCATCCGCTAAAGGTTTACTTGAGGCAATGGCATAGATGTTATTTCTCAAGTGATTGAACTAATGTGCCTTCAAATACGTAAAGTGATGACGTTGCCCGGTATCAAAAGTCCCGTTACAACCTCCGGAAAAAGGATGCCCAAGAAAGTGAAAACAAAAGAGTGCATATTGCTTTTGTCGAGTTATGATTGACTCGATGTCACACAAGATCGTTACGTGAAGTGAAAGGTTCAATAAATGAAAACCCGAAGTGAAAAGAAAAGTTATGGCATTCTTTAGAGTGTATGTTTGTTACTATAATTAATGTCGTGCTTAAAGAATTTGACTAATGAATCACATGATAGCTTTGTGGTTCACGATATCGGTGTTAACACTTCTACTCGATCTCGGAACTAGTACTTTTTCTTATTGGGCTGTGTGCTCATCCTTTCATTTTTCAAGAAACTAATGGTTTTACCATGAGCTCCTCTGTTCGGCTAGCCTACCCATTTGCATATGCACCATCGTGACGTGGGAGTGGAGTTTTGTGATGTGGGTGTGGAGTCATGTAATGCGGAATTTGTAGCCGAGAGAGTATGAGAGCGAGTAAGCAACCTCCTTTGAATTTTGTTTGTAAAAGACTGAACGGAATGTCGTACGTGGTGTACGTACGTGATATAAGATATAATGATGTGTCACACATACACACATATATATATATATATTTATATATATAAGATTATGTGTGTTTATGTATGTCTTGAAAGTTGCGACGTCTCCTATTACCACACAAACCCACCAATGTGTTTTCGCGATATAAAAGTAAAAAAAAATCTAGTTTAGAAGTTAGAGGAAAGATTTAGGTCTCAATTTGGTAAATTAGTGGTACTTAATTGGGTAAACTAACGGGTTGATCCTAAGGTCGTTACATACTAGCCCAAGTGAGGACGGTCGATGCAAACTTTGCGAGGGTGATCCTTGCCGGGGGCTAGGTAGAGTGGCCCTTGCCTAAGATGGACAACCTTCGATGACCATCGCTAGGCTCATCGATGGCTGACGAAAGGAAGAAGGGAAGAAAAGAGAAGAAGAAAAAACGTAAAGAAAAATAGAAGAAAAGGATGAAAAAGGCAAATAAATAAATAAATAATTAATTCGAAAAGAACATTGAAATATTATTAATTTTTGTTCATGTTAGTATCGATAGTGCCTTGTAGGAAGGTCGCGTCCACATTAGCAATTTTTTGTCGAAATTGTCTAGATGAACTCAATTGGCAAAACCTTTCGACCAAAAAAAAAAAAAGCTCAATTGGCAAAACCTAAAAAGGTTTAGAATTCGATTGACCAAATTAAATGTTTATGATTGAATTGGCAAAATCTAAAAAGATTTAGGTCTCGACCGACTAAATTAAATGTTTATGATTGAATTGACAAAATTGTAATAAATTTAGAACTTTTTGGATCGAGGGAAAAGTGTAAAAAAAGTTATAAACCTATTGCATTAATGCCAATTCAATCATAAATCTTTTTTGGAGCCAATTCGATCCCCGAACTTTTTATTGGTGCCAATTCGGTCCTAAACCTTTTGCATTTGTGTCAATTCAATCCTAAATTATTTGTATTTATGCAAATTGAGTCAATGCAATCAATTTTGGTCGGGAATTCTTGACGTGGGCGTCGATTGTTACGCATGACATAGCTAACGTTGACGTGAATATTTTTTTTTTTTATATTTATAAATAAAAACCAAAAGAAATACTATAATAATATTAAAATCCAAGTCGAACAGTAGTATCAGTATAGGACAATCGACGTCCACGCCGGTAATTCCCAACCAAAATTGGCCGATTGACTCAATTTTCATAAATACAAACAATTTAGGATTGAATTGGCACCAATAAAAGTTTCAAGACCGAATTGACACAAATGCAAAAGGTTTATGATTGAATTGACGCCAAAAAAAGGTTTAGGATTGATTTGGCACTAATGCAATAGGTGTAGGATTTTTTTGACGCTTATCCCTTGTTTCCCATTATCCGATTCTCTCTCTTCGGATCAACTGCTTTCTCAGTTTAATGTTTCTCTCCCGGATTTCTATTGAATCAATAAGGATAAACACTCGTCTTAGCCTGAGGCGGCGTAAGCATAAAATGTTATGCTTAGCCATGGTGCCAAATGCCTATCGAGAGCAAACGACGAATCATATGTCCCCCACTAAAAGCCAAAACACACTCTTTACGAGAACCAATTACGTTACACTTCAAATAGAAAAATGAACTAATACATTCTTGATTGGATTCATCGTTCATAACGTAATTTGGTCAATTCACTCAAAAGAGTAGCAGCATATCCCATCTTTGTCTGTCTTTTTTTTTTGTTGTCAATTTATCAAGCTAAGACGGCAAAATTTCCGTCTTAGCTTGATAAATAAATAAGACAGAATGATCGGATAACTCCTGTAGCATCATCACTGGAGTTCCGTCATCGTCATGGAACATATGTTGGATTTGAACCATGATCATTTTTCGTTTGAGCGAGCTGGTCTTGGCCGAACTATACTCACGCTACAAATGAAATGAGGGTGATTTATGTCTTGGCTTTTGTCTGAATCATCGCAACGTAAAGATTTAAGGGCCAACCCGTAATTGCGCATGAGACCGCCACTCGGTTGGAGTATATTCGCACGACTCCTTTTATTCCAATTTTTCTCATTTTCTTCCTAATTTGAAAGCCAGCTTCCTGAAAAGCTTCTACTGCCCATTTCGCTTGCTACGTGCTTTCCTCTCGAAAAACCTAGAGAGAGGACAGGAATTCCTCAAGCACAGCCGCTCATCTCCGATCGGCCACGAGATTGCGAATCAGAGAAGAAAGCGTTGAGCGCCCAGAATCGTGGGTCTTTCTCAGCAGTCGGTGTTGGTGAAGCTTGATTTTGAGAGAGAGAGAGAGAGAGAGAGAAAAAAAAAGAGAGAGAGAGAGAGGTGTTGGACTGGTGCGAGATCACGAGCTGATGCTTTGATTGTTGTTTTCTGTTCATTTATGTTGTTGGGTCGTTTGTTGTCTGAAACATTTTGTTCTGGGCTCGTTCGTGTTTCAGCAGAAAGATCGAGGTCATGATGTTGGGTGTCGTGAGGCGAAGATTAGCTTCTGGAGGAGGCTCATCATCAACTTCTGTAATCGAGTCTTTAGAGCTCTCGATTTCAGTTCTTGTTGTGTTGTATGGACTCGTGATCCTTGGTGGCGAATTCCTTATTGGCCGTGCTTTGTTCGTGTTCACAGAGTTTAGGACAGTCGCTGCTGAACTCCAGATCTGCAGTATCGGGGCGAAGGATTGCTTCAGTTGGGGATGAACGAGTGGTTCTTTTTCAAGGATGCGGACCCGTCCGCAACTTTTGCCACCTCGCTACGAGGAGTATGCACTTTGAGCTTAGACATTTGTCAGTGTTTTGTGAAATAGGATTTTAGATTTGTTGATGTGAACTTTTTCTGTTCTGACAGGATGGTCAGTGGGTTCGACGTCAATGAGGTCAGTGATGTTTTTCATCTTGTAAAATTCTTGGAAGTATTTGTTGTTGAGTTTTCTGCTGGTGCTGTAATTGTTGCAATCTGTGACAGCAATGCAACTAAAATTTGCACTGAGGATAAAAATCCATTCCTTATTGCCGCGATATTTTCTATGGTCTATTCTGTTTATTTAGGAGCTCTTTTCGTTGCCTTTGTTATTTTGGGTGGGGAAGATGGGTTGTAGAGTTGTTAAAAGGATATATGCTTTGATTTAAATGCTATTTGGGGTAAAGTTGTGGCTTCAGATTCAACTTTCGGCTCGTATTTTATTGAATTTTCACTCCAAAAATATCTCGTGATATTGACGGTTTGATTCCTGGGGAACTTTTTATCTGCGGGTTCGGGAGAGCACCTGAAGCAGCTCCGTTTACAGTCCATTTGTTCCCTGATAAATTTTTCTCCCTCAGCCCTCCCAAGGGCAGGGCACCTATCCCCTGTTTTATACTGTGAAGCGTCTTGAACAGATGACTTGCTTGATGCACAGGGTAGTTGCTTTCAATAACCAAGCAGTGGAAATCTTACCGCAATGGAGGTTGTTTTCCACGGAAAGTGGTGCGATGTCCAAATCCTTTTTATGTTATTCTTCATGTCCTTTTGCCCAAGTTGTGTGTAAAAACTATAGCTCTTCAATTTTCCTGAAGCCATTATGATAGGATTTCTGAAATTGTCTTTTGACAAGGTGAAGTAAATTGAATTATGTTCAGCAATTGATAAGGAGGGCTTGGAGAACAACTTTGTCAGTTCTAGCTTTTGTAGTTTTCACATGCTGCATGAGAAAAGTTTACAACCAGGATATTGAAGAATCTGCTTAGTGTCTTTCAAAAGCTATATGAATTAAGTAAAAGACCATTTTCTCCAAGAATACTATAGCAATTAGTGTTTTGTAGATCATATGATAGGCATGTCATTGTTTATGTGCCCCAAACAGTTTTAGGATATTCATAAATCTATATTGGTACTTGAGGGCCTTTTTTGAGGGTTTTTGCTTGTTTCGTGTGTTAAGAAATTTGTTAAAGCATGTTATGTAGGATGACCAGTCCCACGGTAGTGAGCCCAATCAAATGTGGATATGAAGAGAAATTCCAATGAATTATAATCCAAAATAAATACTTAGAGGCATCGCACCCAAAGCTATAACACTGAGGGTTTCTTAAGTATCAAACCTAAGAGAGGAATTGCATCACATAACCCAAAAGCAAATACTTGCAAAATTCAAAAATTAACCAGCTCTATTGAAATGAAAGAATTGCATCCGTATTTATAGATTTTAAAAGTTCTACTCCTACATGAAATAGGAAACCTCTGAATAAGAAACACAATTCAAATAGAAAACATATTATCCTAATAATACAACTATATAAGGAAACTTAGAAAAATAATAATACGCAAATTCTGTTGAAACCTTTACTAAATAAACATGAAGAAGAATCTTGACCTTTTATGACTCTTATTTGAGTTGCAAAGTCTATCTTCACCAACAGTTGTTAGAAACATCAATGTTGGAATAGATATCTTTTTGCATGATTTTGTTAGCTGCATCAGCATGTCCAATTTCAATGCTTGATTGATTATCATTAAAAATAGGCGGTGAGTTTCTCCTTTTTAGTTAGTGAATCTGGATAGTAAGACGTTTTAGCAGGGAGGACCTGCCTTTTTGCAGTTTTCTTATGGCTCGTTATAATTCATGTATTTCCGAGAGTTTCATTCCAAGCATTTTTCTGCATGGTTATTGGTTAGGAGATGTTTAGGAACAGTTGGATTATGTTATAGTATATCCTTCATCTTACATTTCCAAGTGCAGAGCTGTGAAATAATGGCTAAATTTACCGTGTTAGTGTCTTTTGACTAGATGAATTTTGGATAGTTCATATTTGGTGTAAGATTAAATCATTTTTGATCTTTTACTGGTGTTGATTGAAGGAGTTTTCCTGATTGGTGCGTATTGCATGTTTCTTTAATGAAGGTGATCTGGTTGATGCTGTTGTGCCCTTTATGGGAGAATCAATCACTGATGGCACTCTAGCAAAATTCTTGAAGAGTATGTTTTCTATGTTTGTCTATCAGTTCTGCTGCTGTTCTAAAAATATTCCTGCCTCTGTTTCTTTCTCCATCGTTTTTATGTGTCTTGACTTTTTGAGACAGATCCTGGTGATAGGGTTGAAGTGGATGAACCCATTGCTCAAATTGAAACAGATAAGGTCTGCTTAATATAACCTAAAGATTTGGTCGGAGCACATTTTGATGTTGCTATTTGATTCCCTATGTGTGTACTAATGCCTAATTTTTCAGTTTGGTCTAGTCATACAAAATTATATATTTACTTTAAACTGTCATGCATTTTATCACTCAGGTCACAATTGATGTTGCCAGTCCAGAAGCAGGTGTCATCCAGAAGGTGAATCTGGCAGTGCTTCTCCTTTTAGCTAATTCTTTTTCTTCAAATGTTTGGGGAATTTTTCTTATTCTTATTTCTCAGTTTGGTTTTTCTGTCGGATGAGTGATAGTTTGTGGCCAAGGAAGGCGAAACTGTGGAACCAGGAACAAAGATTGCTGTGATTTCCAAGTCTGGTGAAGGTGCTACGCATGTGGCTCCATCTGAGAATGCAGGGGAGAAAGCTGCTCCTCCACCTCCTCCTGCTGAAAAGGTTGAGGAGAAGCAAAAGCCCAAAGCTGAACCTGCTCCAGTGGCAGAGAAGCCGAAAGCAAGTCGTCCACCACCGCCTCCTGCCAAGCGGTCTGCAACAGAACCACAGCTTCCTCCTAAGGAAAGAGAAAGACGTGTAGGTCTTCCAGGATTCATATTCGTCTTCAAAAGTTTATCCACTTTGATATTCTAGCTTTTAACTTGGTGTGAGCCCTGCAAATGCAGATTCCCATGACAAGGCTTCGTAAGCGGGTCGCAGCAAGATTGAAGGACTCTCAGAATACATTTGCTTTGCTGACAACATTCAATGAAGTTGATATGTAAGCTCATTCTCCTTGAAAGACCTTACTGGATGTCCATCAAGCCATCAATCATTCTCAGATTGCTTGTCTTCATTTGAAAGAGGGAAGATAATTCACCCAGTTTTGCATAATTTACAGATTGAGATGGTTTGAATATTTATTATCTCATAGGGTAGACAGACTGGAAGAAGTTGAACTTGATTTATCTGAGTTATTCAAAACACCCCCTCTTCCTGATAGCTCCTATTATAAGTTCCCTTTTCACAACTTCCTGATCTCTAATTCCCTTATATTTTTGCTATGGCATTTCATATGCAAAAAGAATCACACTTTCTTCTAGCTCTCCACTGAGGTTTCAGGCATAGATTTCCCATGTTCCTTACTTTTGTCTGATGTGCCTTCTCTGACATGTTGAAAAGGTCTATGCTGGAAAAATATTGCTGAAATTGACTTGAAAATTGTGACTTTGACAGAAGAATATAATTTTCAAACTTCTACAATGATGGGGATGCTTAACTATCTCCATCAGTGTAAACTTTTTTGCCCAATGACTGAACAACAGTTCGGCTAGGATTTTGCTGATAAAATGCTTTACCAGAATAGCAGATTTTAGTCTGTATCTGAACTTAGAGTTTTGGTGCTCACATGGTTTACCGGAGGACAGTTGATCCTCAGAAATTGGAAGCATCCAGCATTGGGTCTCTATCCCATGCTTTCAATCATATTGCAATTGCTGCACGCTCTCATGTGCTTTATTTATATTTATTTTCTTTTTTGGTTGCTTATTTTAGGACAAACTTGATGAAGCTCCGGTCGGATTACAAGGATGCCTTTTTGGAAAAACATGGAGTCAAGCTTGGACTTATGTCAGGATTTGTGAAAGTATGCTTTGCCTGCAATTGTTCAGAAGTGGAATGGATTGCAGACATACATATATATCCTAGTTTATTCATTTGCTTGATAGCTTGTCACTTACATTTCAGGCTGCTGTTAGTGGGCTCCAAAATCAACCCATTATAAATGCAGTTATTGATGGGGATGACATCATCTACAGGGATTATGTAGATATCAGCATAGCTGTTGGTACTCCAAAGGTTTGTCTTTTGTCTCCTTCAAATAATGCACCAACTCTCCTTATTAGAATATGCATGAAGTTTTGCTTTCATGTATTTCAATACAAGTTTGGTGTTTGTAAGTTCTTTTATTTGGAGATTCTTCACATTACCTTTCATGAAAATTTATTTTAGTCGAATGTAAGAGTATGGTGATTCCTTAATTTCTGATAATTCAGTAAAAAAGAATTTTATGTAATGGGCTAAATAGGACGTAAAGCCTCATAAAATTTTAACGTAGTGGTCTACCGTTGCCCACTGTGTCGAAAGAGGATTTTTTATTTGCTTATCACCAGCTTATTGTTCAAACCTGTCTATTAGACTACAGCCACACACTCCTGTTGATGTTTCGTAAGCTTCTTATAGTTTTTCTGCCAATGTTTTTATTAAGTTGTTGAAAATGACCTTGGTGGAGACCAATGATTTAGAGCAAGGATTCTCGATCTTTAATTTTGATGCCTCCGTCATTCAATGATTTTATTCTTGAGAGGTGCTAAATTCTGCAGTTTTTGAGCATCAGTAGCCCTTTTCCCCCTAAAAAACAATTCAAATCCCTTCATCCCTAGAAAGTGACAAAGTAGCCAACATACTTTTCCAATCCGTTTTATAATTTTCTCTCGGTCTTCTGATCATCAGGTAGAGTGAGTTTAATGAGAGATTGTTGGTTGAGGTTAATTCCTTTTTTTCCACAGGGTCTGGTTGTTCCAGTAATTCGCGATGCTGAGAAGATGAATTTTGCTGATATCGAGAAAGAAATCAACACTCTTGCAAAGAAAGCGAATGATGGTTCCATCTCAATTGATGAAATGGCAGGGGGTACTTTTACGATATCTAATGGTGGTGTCTACGGGAGCCTTTTGAGTACTCCTATCATCAACCCGCCTCAGGTTTGCCACCTTACTGACTAACGCTGAAATCCCGCTATGAAACATTATCCCTCCAATTTTTATGACTCAGTTTGCACATTGATGGGTGGATGTCTGGGAGTGTAATTTTCTCCTTTTTACATGTAGTATTCTGGCATTTTGTTGAGATCTAACATAAATTTTCCTTTTGGAATAGTCTGCGATATTGGGAATGCACTCCATAGTGAGCCGTCCAATGGTTGTTGGTGGAAATATTGTCCCGAGGCCAATGATGTACATCGCTCTAACTTATGACCATAGACTGATAGATGGGAGAGAGGCTGTCTTTTTCTTGCGCCGTATCAAAGACGTTGTGGAGGACCCTCGAAGGCTACTTCTTGATATATGAAGAATGACAGCAACTGCTCTTTCCATTCTGCGGTTTTCTCTGTTATACCTGGAAATGAATACCGTTCAAAGCTACGAATAAGAACCGAATTCGTGATACTGTGTTATTATTTAGGGTATTCCTTTGATTACTGCTCCTTCGACGAGCCCTTTTAGTTGTGGCCGTTGCAGATTGCCGTTGAAATGAGATTTTATTGGAAGACTAAATTAAAGTCTTATTTCGAGGGATCCAGTTGCATGATGTTATATGGCCATGCATGCACAGATAAGCTTTCTATGCAAGTGAAGACCAGGAGCAGTCTTGATTCTTATGCTGAATTACATTCCTGTGCTGTTATCATATGATTATTGGAATATTTACATACCATAGTATCACCGAGTCGGCTAAATTGACCTTTTAGCTGAAGAATGGATTGAGGACTCGTATTTGCACCATTAGTTTGATTTTGAGCCGTACATAGTTCTGGAGGGAATCACTCTAGAGGGTTCTCGCTGTTCTTTCGCTCTAAATAGGTGGATTCTTGGTGATTTCGTGGACTTTATTTGACCGGTCAATGCTTCAAATGTATGCCTTCAATTGTGAGAGATTCATGGGCAATTAGCTCGGCGCGATGGTGATGTCATGGTACTGTCAGTATGGTCCGCAGGCGAGAAATAGGTGCATCATGCACAGAAGGCCATGTCCATCCCGTATAGCACTGTTGGGGTTGATCTGGAGCAACTTTTCTTCCCTTCTTTCAAAGGGGTGTTTCTGTGATCTGTTGTGAAGTCATTCCTCGAGAGGTTGAGAGGTGATCAGAGTATTATATGCTCCAATCATTCCGGAAGCGCTCTAAACTTTTGAGTCTCCCGTGACTTTTCTGTAAGAAGTAAGAAAAAGGGAAAATAATACAATTTGTCGCTGAATCTTGACCTAATGTGTAATGTGATTTTTAAACTTTCAGTTTGTTGAATGTGGTCTTTGAATTTTAGCTAAATATGCAATGTTATCCCCGAAATTTCAAATTATTCGATGTGATTCTTGAACTTTTTTGATATGTATTTAATTTTGTCTTTAAATTATATGAAAATGTTCAGTATTGTTCCTAAATTTGAACTAATGGAAGGATAATATTGAACATTTTTATATAGTTCAAGAGCTAAATTGAATAGGTGTCAAAAGTTTAGATACCACATTACATGTGGTAAAGTTCATACACCAAATTGAATAAATTAAAAGTTTAAAATTATATTGCATATTGGATTAGTGATCATATATGTCGTTAGAACTAAGAAAAATTAACGGGATTGAAAGGGATAAAAGAGTGTCCTCTCGAGCGATCATAGAAGCTCCCTTTCAAAGGTTCTTTTTCTCTATCTTGTCAATGCACTACGGTCCAAGCAAAACTGATTGGAAGCAGAAGCAATGTACTGCTATAAATGATTTATGATCCAACGGGGCTCAACCGAATTCGGCAACAAGCATTGACGCACTCTCATAAGGGTTGTCACATGTTCTTAGAAAATTCAGGGATAATGGTACATATGGTCTATGAAGTTTAATTTAATGTGCAATGCCGCACTTAAATTATCAATTTGTTCTTGTGATCTTTGAACTTTTATTTTGTTTAATGTCGTCCCCGAGCTTTGGGCCAAATGTTGTCCCTAAACTTTTAAACATATTAGTATAGTGAAGGGGAACTTATTAACTAAATTAAAAGTTTAGAGATAATAGTGCACATTGAGTCTAAGTCCGAAGACCACATTGTACACTTTAAAAGTTCGTGGACCACATTACATACTAAACCGAAGTTTATTGGCCATTTGTGCAATTATCGGAAATTAAATATCAAAACCATGCTAAGGAACTTCTACCAACAATGTTTAATTATCACAAATATCATCTTGTTGATTTTAACTATGATGAAGTCAATTCTACGATTCACTAATCGGATTCATCATATGTATTCATAAGAAAACTTTTCAATAATTGTTGGGAGAGCACAATAGAAGCCCAATACTTTTATTTGAGGAGATCGCTAAGAGAGAGCTCAAGTATGAGCCTATTAACATATCGAGTTGGGTCCACCTTCACTCAAAAGTTTAAGCAAATGAGTTATGGGCCAACTAAGATATATTAACTGCTCAAAGATCATGCCAATTCTCCGAGGTGGGGCTTTTTTAACACAACTTATACGTACATCTTAAAAATCTCCATCTTACGTGTGAACTCTAGTGTTAGGTCTACTCCCCTTAATTCAAGTATCTTTCTACAACAACATATCTTAACTTAAATCTCCATCAACGCTCATCGGGCCCGCGTTGCTACACCACGATGTTCCACCGGTCTTGAAAACCACGTTTTCACTAGATTCCTTCCTTGAGATATTCACCAAACACCGATACATATTGGGAGGGGTCACTAATCAACCATTGACTCGATATTATTTGTTGAGAGTGCGCGATAGAAGCCCGATACCTTCACTTGGGAAGATTGCCAAGAAAAAACCCAAGTTTGAGCATGTTATCATATTTAGTTGAACTCACATTTACTCAAAAGCTTAAACTAATGAGTTATGGGCTAATTAAGATATATTAATACATATACAAATTATCGATGTAAGACTTTTGTAACACAACTCACACGTGCATCCTAACAATAACTATATTTTAACTTATCATGAAATTGTGAAATGTGACAAGTAATTACAAAAATATTGATAGTTCGTGGTGATTTTACAATGATTAGTAGTCATAATGTGAGTGTAGCTGTACCTATAACTTATTCATTAATCATTACCTAATGAAATTGTTGTTAAATTCCAATATATGCTTATTAGAAATTGAATGTATATTTGATTAATCAACTTAAAAATTGTGTGGAAATAGGTCCGCCCCACTTAAAGTTGTTTTAATATTAAATCAAGGTAATTAACTACCCCTCCACCACACCCAAACGTCTTCATTCCATTCACCCCTCTCTCTCTCTCTCGATCTCTCGACTTGGGGCCATGGCCATTGGCCACCATATCTTGTGTTAAGCTGTACAATGTGAGGTAGGGCCATGGCCATCGCTGCCATGAATGCTCGAGCTCTAGTCATTATAGAGGGAAACGGCTAAGGCGACGAGGTGGTGGCATGGCATGAGATGGCGATGCGGCGGCAGACCGATGACGATGCAATAGTTTTGGCGATGCCGGGAAGGTGAGTGATTGAGCTATGGGTAGGTTAGGTTAGGGTTTTGGGTGAGTGGATTTGCAGTGACGGGTGGTAATGGGGATTTTAAAATATTGAGTAGATGAAAAAGGGAAGTGCTAACAGGATAGGTTGAGAATCGTTGAAACGGGAGGAAAATCACATAGTAAGAAAGGTGAAAAAGAGACAAAAGGCCAAATTTTGGCCGGAGTGAAGAAACATAAAGGCAATATTCAATAATCAAATGATGGGGACATTAACAAAAAAAAAGTCTTAAATCTATTGTAATTGTATCAATTCAGTCTAAAGTTTTTTTTGCTAATTCAATCTTAATCCTTTTGCATTTATGTAATTCAGCCCATCCGGCCAATTTTGATAGGTTAGCGCTAACGTGGATACCGGCACCGATGTGGATAATTTTTAATCATATTTTTAATTATTTTTTCTTTTTCTTTTCTTCTTCCTTTAGCGAGATCGGAGACCAGCCAAAGGAGAGGGCCGGCAAGGGACGAGTCTTGCCCAGCCATGGCGAGGTCAAATCGGCCTCGATCTCGCCGGCTCTCTCCTCCGGCCGGTCTCCCGGATCGACCTCTGATTTCTCTCGACACGCTAGGTCGATTTTTTTACGCCAACAAGCAGGTCGCTTTCGGATGGGCCTCATTAACTAACGACGAATAATTTCGACTCTAGTCCATGTCAAATGGTCAAAGAAGCGAGAGGGAGGAAGCTCACGAATCAATCAGAATCCTATTTGATATTTTTGAACACTGACTTGTGTTCACTTCAAATTGTGCAATTCAATTATTGCGTGAATCACGGGATCCCAATCGAGACGCTTTCCCCGGTGCCTTTCCATTCAGACGTGTAGAAATTAACAAACTGTAAGATGGCTTAAGTGGTATGATTCAAGAAAGAAGATTCTCATTGGCGAGCTAGCTGAATCTCCTCGCAAAGCCCAAGATTTAGATTTGGTCTCCCACCCTTCGTGGAACTATATGTAGGCTTTGATGGTAAGAATGCATAAATTTCGAAAAAACGGGGACAAACGTTCTAATTTATATCATACGTATGTTCTTTGTAGATGCTTGCACTTCTCATCGAATGAAGCGTGAATAAAATATACACTCAAAAGTTGCCATGGTTTTACATAGGAAATGACAGAAATTCGCGATGCTCGCGTTAATCCTGTGGTGCGATCAGCATCATACATTTCGGAAGCAGTTAAATGAGTCTATATATCATCATGGAGAAATATTTGGATTCTGTTTTTGAACTCCTTGGCGGCGTCACGTACCAAATATGAGGTAGCTATTCCTTAAAATTGGTCAATTCCACCTTCGGACTCACGTAATGGACTAGCCTAACTGTCTCCAATTGGAACTTGGAAGACACGTGAATCGCATTGCATATCTCTGGTAAAAGGAAAAAGAAAAGAAAGAAAGAGTGGACATGCTCCAAAGGCATTGAAAGACTATGCCTATCTAAAGAATGTTCAAGACAACTCTATTTAGCATGCTAGCGGAACAATGAACGCGAACCACAATTTATCTCTGCAAGAAATTTCAAAATGAGAGAGAGAGAGAGAAAAGAGAGAGTGGGATTGGCTCCTCGTACGCCACCGACATAATGGCCAACCTAAGATGAAAAGTTGGAACATGTTTGTGGCATACAGGGAGCCAGGCATAGCTCGGCCACATCAAACTCTTACCAACGTCATCTTCAGCGGCTTTTCAGCAGGAAATGACACCAAGTTCTCTTCTAGGGTTTCTCACTCAACCAACTCTGCCAACTTCTATGCCCAAACATTAGAGAACGAGAATCACTTCCCTTTATTATATATATATATATATATATATATATATATATATATAGAGGTTAGACAACATTACAGATTATTTTATATTGTGTTATTTACTCGTCAAATCTTTCGAAAATCGTGAAATCGCATGACTCACTTGACTTTAATGTCGTGATTGAATGATTGATTGATGGTGATAAGTTCAAAAGAGGACTGCAACTTGGATCTAGTTAAGCCCACACCTCAATTTGTATGCATCCTAAAATTATGTCCACACATCAACGGTCCGATCTTTGGACGTTTTCATGGCGCAAAAACTTTTCCGTTATGTTCTTTTTTAATATAGACCAAAGTTCAGTGCAATATAAAATAGAAGTTACCCAAAGCATAGTGGATCCCCTTTAGTCTTTATAATTTGTTATTTTAGGTGAGAAATCTCTTCATTTATCTGTAGGCTAGAAAGCAGATTTTAATTGCTTTTGTCTTGGTGATTAAGCTGACAAGGATATTGCCTAGCTAAACAAAGCAGACCTTCTAATACTTAATCCAAATTCGAACTGATTGTCACAATCAATGAATTCTTGCCTTTATTCCACTTACTACTCTCTTTCTTTTGTCATGACAAAATTGTGAAAATGAAATTGGCACGAGGTCTCCTTCTACAACAAAGAGTTGGAGATCAATCGTGACGCATCCGGTTAAAGCCAATTTCTATTGCAAACACACAGAGTTTTTCCAAATGGCCTATGCATTTTATCATCTTGGTGTACTCGTGATCGTAGAGACATTAGCATGTGTAATAAGTATACATTCTGCTGAGTATGTCTTGAATTCTTTATGAGTTTGAGCCAATGTTAAGGTTTGGGAGCAGCACTATAAATATTATTCTTTCTCAAATTATTAGGTTAAAAAGCAGAGATAAAAAGAATCTTTAGTTTTTTGAGCTGCCTTTTGTAATTCTTGAATTTTCGTAATGGATTTAGCTTCTCCTCTTTCCATGATTTTTCCCGCAAGGATTTCGACATAAATCTTTGTGTTGTTTGTTCTTCTAGATTTTAATTTTGTTATTCTCTTATGCATTGGTCATAAGAATTTGGTATCAGGATCTTAGGGTTTTTTTTTTATCTTCTAGTTATGTCTTGAAGTTCAACAATAAAATTTGAAATTGAGAAGTTTGATGGGAGCGGCAATTTCAACCTATGCCTAGTTTAAATGTTAGCTGTTCTTATGTAGTAGGGTGTAAAAAAAACTCTGTTTAGTAAAGAGAAGAAACTAGAAATCACGTTGTGACATTCCCAATTTCGACTCTCTTCCGAGCTAATGATTGAATAAGATCTCGAAATCGGATATCCGACAATAAAGAATGCCAACAATTGAAATGAATTGGACTTCGAAATTGAACGTCGGACTTTCAAGGATTTCAATATTAATAAATTGGATGTCGCCTTATCCCGAGCATGTGTATTTCACGATTCGCCCCAAAGTGTTCGAAAAAGTGAAATGCGGGTGGTTATGGGAAAGGAGATGAATTATTGGTGGGACCCACAAGTCTTTGTCTCATCATTTCTAAGACCAAGAATTCTAGTCAAACTTTTCATCCCAAAATATCCTAGCCTAGCTTATCTATCCACCATATTCATCTTCTTCATTTGCACACAATTTTCTCTCACTTCTCTCTCTCGCCCAACCCGCTGTCCTGTCCCGACAGCTCCACTGTTCCGGCCATAACTTTTTCGTCCGATGTCGGTTTGAGGTAAAACCACTTCCATTTGAAAGCTTATTGTCTTAGCTTTCCAGGGACATATTATAAGCTCGATTTGGCCCGGTAGTTTTTCCCGTAGGTCTATTTGAAGGGGCAAAGGTCCGGATGAGGCAAATCTGACCCGGTTTGAGAGAGGGAGTTTTTGCTTCGGTTTCCAGCTGATTTTCACCAAAGGATTTGGCTAGAAATCAAGTAAGTTGGTTCCTAAACCTTGATTAGGTATCTAGGTTGCTAAGGGACTTGAGATTGAGTAGATTTGGATGAAAAATTGATTGTTTTTGGCCATTTTCATGCCTTGGCCGAGAATGAAGAGGAGGAGGAGAGAGAAATCATGTTCTTGAAGTGAATAGTGAAGTCAAGAGGATTTGGGTATAGTCAAAGTTGGACCATGGTTACTTTATGCCTAACTCTAGTTACTTTATGCTATTATTTAATCATGGTTAGGTTAGTTATTGACTCTAGTTAATTTTGAACCATGGTTAGATTATATTTTGACTATAGTTACTTTTTATGTGACAACATGTTGTTATGCCACGGTGTTAATTAAATATGGTATTACTATAGTTTAGTACTATAGTCGTGAATTAATTGTACGTTAGTCTAATTCCGAACATACGGCCGTTAGTAATTGCTGCGTTAGTAGAATTAATTTTGTGTGGCGTAGATTAATTATTGCGGTAGCATAATTAATCTTGTGGCCCGATTTGGCCATTGGTCTTGTATGATCTAGTCGGGTGGTCCCGATTTATTAATTCTCTAACGTGAGTAAATCACGTGGTCCCGATTGATTGTTTGCCGGTACAATTTAATCGAGTGGTCTCGATTGGGCAATTGAGAAACATTGGAGAGATCGCATGATCCCGATCTTTTATTGGAGAAAATTGGTGAGACCGGATGATCTCGATCTGCTAATCAAGGAATCTAGCGGGATCACGTGGCAAGGATTGATCGATCGAAGTATTTAAAGGATCCGTGATATCGGACGAGTGATCGGGAAATTATTGTGGTATATGGTCTTAAGTGGAATGAAAGAGAGGAAATGTGGAATTTTTACCCCGAGGCGTTATGACGCGGGATTTGTACTTTATAAGACCATATGTTGCCCGAAGCGTTATGACGCGGGCTCGATGTTGGATTGAGGAATTATAGCCTGAGGCGTTATGACGCGGGCTTTACTATTATTATACCCCGAGGCGTTAAACGCGGGATAGTGACCCGAGGCGTTATTACGCGGGTCCGTCTATTCTCAAAAAGTATGAAAGTCGTGTTCAATTAAGTCGTCCGAGACCAAAGTGAGTCGTGTTCGACTAATTGTCCGAGACTTAATCCGGTCGTGTTCCTATGTGTCCGAGACCGAGATTTATGGGTCGTATTCAATCAAGTCGCCTCGAGGCCAAAGTGAGCCGTATTCGTCTCGATTGTCCGAGACTGGGAAAGCATGATGGTCGTATTCAATCAAGTCGTCCGAGGCCAAAGTGAGCCGTATTCGTCCGATTGTCCGAGACCGAGAAAGTGTGAAAGTCGTGTTCAATTAAGTCATCCGAGACCAAAGTGAATCGTGTTCGACTAATTGTCCGAGACTTAATCCGGTCGTGTTCCTATGTGTCCGAGACCGTGATTTATGGGTCGTATTCCTATGAGTTTAAGACCCTGGTATATATATATATATATATATATATATATATATGTGTGTGTGTTTATGAAGCCGTGTTCTATAAAGGTCCGAGGCTCAATGTTATGGACTCGTATGATGTCGTGGAGTCACGTCGAATATTTTTGGAATAACGTAGAATATTCGGAGTAACGTGGAATTTTAGACGATAGCCTGAGGCGTGAAACGCGGGCTTTAGAGCAACGTGGGTTATTGTTATTCTAGTCCGAGACGTGAAATATCAATATGAGGGTAATGTAGAATATTTGAGAAGGTGTGAAAATTTTCGGAACGAAAATGGAATATTCAGGGATTTATTGGTTGAATTATTGAGGTGAAGAAGGATATGTCGAGCTTTGTTGTTTTAAAACTTGTCTCGGAGGCACTAGAGCCCTAGCCTAGGGTTAGGGGCTAGCTTACCGAGATTTTATCTCACCCCGTTGTGGGTTTGTGGTTTTACTGAGATCCTCCGCCGCAATAATGAACGACATGCCTCCAAGGTTCGGGATTCCGATGGACATGAAAACCGTAGTAACCGAGTACCCAAGAGGAGAGGACAAGACGTACTATAGGCATTTGACTACAATTAGGGTGGACATTGAAGAACTCTTTTGGAAGACCCATACTTATGTGGCATGGACATACCGCCACTTGGATATGGTGATGGGACCGTTGACGGGTTTTGATATTCCCTATGTTGGTGTTGGGGAATTGGATCCTACTAGTTCACCCCCTCCGGATGGTGTAGTGATACATCTCGACGCCGGCCCTTATGATAATCTTGACTACCCCGAGCCTATCCCGCAGGTCATGGTACCGGCGAGAAGATGGAGAGGTCTTAGAGCCGTTTGATGCGGAGCGATCGCCTCGAGACCGAAGAGGAGGAGCTGGATGTAGTAGATTGGAGTGCCGACGAGGATTAGGGTAGTTGGCCTCTCGACCGTTGTAGAGTGTTTTATTTTGTTTGTGTAGCGGGCTTCGACCACATATCCTTTTTGTTATAGTTGGTTACAGGCTTGTACAAGTGGCCCCGAAGCCCTAGGTCCGAAGGTTGTAACAATTGTGTATATGTACATAAGTTGTTTTACCGTCCCAAGTCATCGTGATGTTAATTAATTTCTGTACGGGGAATTGTTTCTGTTTCCACAAGTGTTATATATGTTGGCCTTTGGATCCGGGAGAACCGTACTTATTTGTTGGCCAGGTGGGATGTCGACGGCTCGTAGGGTTCGGGACGTGACACACGTCGGATGAAACGTGGAAAGAAGCGGATGAAAAAGCTTTGCCCACTATCCAGTTGTGCCTCACAAATGAATTTTTGCAAGAGATACTAGATCAGAAAATAGCTATAGATTCATGGATGAAATTAGAGTCTTTTTCTAACAAAATCTCTCTCCAATTGATTAAGGCTCAAGCAACGACTCTACTCTCTTCATATGGCTAAAGGTGCTTCTCTTAAGCATTGATTTCTTTTTTCAATGCATAGGAAATGGAAAAAAAATGCAAAAAAATAAAATAAAAATAAAATAAAATTAGGAAAATAAACTCAAATAAGAAGGGAGGAAAATAGAGCACCTAATGATTTCCTTTTATCTTTTACCTTTTCAATTTCTTGTATATGGTTACAATTTACGTGACGAGAATGTAATAATAAAATTTTTTCTTTTTCTAAATTTGACCAATATAAGAGAGATGAGCGGAACAGTAATACACATAAAGGAGTTGAAGATCTCCCATGTGTAGGTTGAAGTATTGATGTGGATCCTCAACGTGTTATCGCTCCTCGGGTCATTGATGGCAGGTCAGGGGTTCGACTAGATTGGCCATTGGCACACTATCGTGTTGGTGGAGGAGCCTGGCGAAAAAAGATGGCCCCACCAACTCGAATGTGAAGCGGCAGCCGACTCGGTCGGATATCCATCCCGCCATCAATGACCGAGGAGCAATAACACGTTGAGGATCCACATCGGGACCTCAACCTACAAGTGGGACATCTTTAGCTCCTTCATGTGTATTAGTGCTCTGCTCATCACTCCTATATCTGCCAAAGTTCAAAAAAGAAAAGAAAAACTTCTTTATCATCACACTTTTCTCGCGCAAATTTTAACCATATATAAGAAATTTAAAAAAAATAAAAAGCCCATTTTGTTCTATAACAAGCCCATTTTCTATTATCTCTCTTTCTCTCTTTTTGTTATTTTTTGCATCTCAGTTTTTCTCCTTCTTTTGTTATTCACAGAATCGAACGAACTTACTCATGGTTCATCAATTCTAAACAAATGCAAGCCAGATCAATGTTCATGCCGCCAGCTGCTTAGCCAGAAGCATCCGTACGTTGTCATCCACTACCTTAGGTCGTCACCGGACTCGTTCTGCCCACCACCATCTCAACTATCGATCATTCAATACTCACACGCCCAGCCACATCATGACCGAAGCAAACAATTAACAAGGAACGCGATGAACAAACCAGTGCGAATGAGTTCAGAGATTCCAAATCAAATAGATCGTGTCTTTGAGGATTCAATTTCTGAGTTGGCCTAAGGTAGAGAATCTAATGGAACAGGAGAAGATGATATAAAAATAAAATCAAATTAAAAATAAAATTCAGGGCCGACCCTTTCGAAATTAAAAACGTTTAAAATTAAACAATTCAAAAAAAAAGAAAATAGAAAATGGCTTAGAAATAGGTAATTCGGTTTAGATATTAGCATGATTTAGCCTAATTTCATTCGGTCAGTATGCTTATTATTTTAGGGCTTTTGGTGAGTATCTTGATATAGCTTAGTATTATGGATTGTACAATGTGTCATTATTTTTGGTAAAGTAGCCAGCATTTCGTAGATTGATTATTTCCTTTTGGCTTTCCTTTTCTTGTAAGGCTGTCTTGCCTATTTACGTTCTCAGATCTAATATAATTCAAGCTTTATGCTCAAACTTATTATGGTATGAGCAACTAGTTGGACAATGAATCTCTTGAAGTTTTCATGGATGGCGGGCGGGAGTGATTCCGACGAGAACCCAAGAAGGGACACCGTTTTACCGAAGACTATCATGAAGGGAGATGGCTCGGCCAGGAGGGTTGAGATTCCAGCGATGTATCGGCTCAAGTCGTCGAATGGCTCGGGCAACGTTCTAATCGCTTGTAATCTAAATGGCAACAACTACTTGACATGGTCACGTGGTATACTAATCACGTTACGAGCAAAATGCAAACTGCCCTTTATCGACGGGTTACTTCAAAAGCCGGAGGAAGATGACCTGATGCGAGAAATGTGGGAGATTTGCAACTCCACAATCTTAGCATGGCTGTTCAACACAATGGAGAAGGACCTCCAATCGACAGTCGCTTATGCTATGGACGCGAAAGAACTATGGGACGATCTCAAAGAACAGTATTCGGAAGGAAATCAGACTCGGATTTATCAAATCAAATTCGAAATCTGTATTCTCAAGCAGGATGGGAAGAGCGTGCGGGAATATTATTCCAAATTGAAATTACTGTGGGATGAACTCGAGTTTTATCTTGAGAAACCGAGCTGTTGCTATGGAGCCAACAACAAGTTCGTGCCACAACGGGAACGGAGAAGATATTTTAGTTTCTCATGGGTCTCACCTCTGAATACAACACGAGACGGTCCAACATCCTTAGTATCGAGCCAATGCCGAGCCCGAATAAAGTATATCAAATGATTGTGCACGAAGAACGTCAAAAACTTGTTGCACGATCTCATGATTCGACACCGAAGCAGCTGTTTTTTTCGTAAAAGGAGGAGGCGGACCAAACAATGTCGGAAAACAGCATCAGCGATCATCCGAAGCAAGGCCGGCTTGTGAGCATTGTGGCAAGCTGGACCACACAAACAAGAACTGCTTGGGCCTTGAATGGCTACCCAACATGGTACACGGCGAGAATGGGGCAAAGGAAAGAAGCCCATTGGACAGGGCAGAGGGGCCGGACAGAGTCAATGGAAGCGAGGCTGGCCGCGAGTGAAGACTCCGAATCCACAAGGCCCGGATCGGGCGAATGCGATTCGGACCATTAATAGGTTGCGGGCTGATCGCTTGGAGGCCCCCGCTCGATAATCAATTTCAGAAATTGCTGAATTTGCTTGCCTCGGACACAAATGATTCCGATCGACTTGTCGGTAATAATTTTGTGAATTTATAGAATGAATGGATATTAGACACTAGAGCTTCGAGACACATGACGGGAAGTCTCGATAATTTTTCAGAATCATTGCCAATTGAAGGTGGTGCACCGGTTTATATTCCTAATGGAGGCAAAATACAAGCCACCCGAGTTGGGAAAATGACGATTGCTAATTCCATTCAGCTCTCTGCAGTGCTTTATGTGCCTACTTTCAATTGCAATCTAATTTCAATTGCACGATTATCGATAGAGATAAATTGCCTTGTAACCTTTTGCTTGAATTTATGTTTAATTTAGGACCGCACTTCGAGAAGGATCCTTGGAGTGGGTGAGCTTCGAGGGGGGGTCTACTACCTACGGAAAGTGTTGATCGCGCCATTCACATGTCGGGCAATTCTAGAAGAATCCGTGGACATATGGCATCGAGGCTCGGTCATCCATCCCGCACAATAAAGTTGAATGGTATTAATCTAAATTCAGGAGGATAGAGGCAATAAGGAGTGTGATGTGTGTCCGAGACCAAAACATACTCGTTCTTCGTTTGATTTGAGCATGAATAAAGCTGATTACCAATTTCAGCTGATACATTGTGACTTGTGGGGGCCGTATAAGATTAAATCCAGTTGTGGTGCCAATTATTTTTTGACGATAGTTGACGATTTCAGTCGAGGTGTATGGTTGTTTCTCTTACGTGAGAAATTTGAAGCACAATGTTTTCTCATTGATTTTTGTTCTCTAATTAAGAATCAATTTAATTGTACGATTAAAATGATGAGAAGTGATAATGGGTCGGAATTCCTATCAAGGGAGATGCAGAATTTCCTTTCCGCCCAAGGTATTATGCACCAAACATCTTGCACGGAGACACCACAACAAAATGGACGGGTTGAACGGAAACACCGGCATATCCTCAATGTTGCACGGGCACTCATGTTTCAGGCATCACTTCCAACACGTTTTTGGGGTGAATGCGCATCGACCGCGGTTCATCTCATTAATGTTACGCCAACAAAGTTGCTCGACAACAAAAGCCCCTATGAGGTACTTTTCGGCAAACCACCTAATTACTCAAATCTTCGAGTTTTTGGTTCATTATGCTATGCTCATGTTCGAACCAAAGATAAATTTCAAGAAAGATCTCGAAAATGTGTATTCGTTGGCTATCCGCAAGGAAAGAAGGGTTAGCGACTTTATGATTTGAAGACACGGCAGTTCTTCATATCAAGGAATGTTTGTTTTTGCGAAGATACTTTCCCATTTGTCACAAATAGTAATCAACCAGCCAAACCAAAGAAGGGCAGTCCACTATTCTTTGATGGAGTTCCTTCCATCATTCGATACGACGATTCAGATCGAGCCCGAGCTGATACATAGCTCAATCAAACTCAGCCGATCGTAACAAGGTTGAGGGGGAGTTATTGAAAATGTGTGTCCGATACGACGATTCAACCGATGGGCTTGGATCAACTCAGCCTAGTCCAGAACAAGCGGCGGAGAACAACAAGTGGGCCGTTCGAAAGCGGGACAGTGGGGCCAGCCCAAATGATTCGAAAGGTCCGACAATCCGAATTTTGTCGAAGTCAGCAACTTGACATGGCGAGAGGGAGATCGGACAAAATTTTTTGATAATATTGGTGTAATAATCCCGAAAACGTAGATATGGTGGCACGACGTTCGAATCGGATTAAGAATCCTCTTGAACGTTTTAAGGACTTCATTGTTCACACCGCACGACATGTGATGTGACATCCCGTATTTCGATCCTTTTTGAAGCTTTGAATAAATGAAAGGTCTCGTTGATGTATTTCAGCTAATTTTCACTCAGAATCGATCCCTCTTGAGCGACTAACTAAATGGGAAGGGTTAGCTAGGAAATTCAAGTACGTGGACCTAAGAACTTGATCCCTGGATTGACTCTTTGGCCATGAAAATTGTCGATGGAATATATTTTGGACCAATATAGGCCGATCCTAAAATGATTAAGGAACGATTTGGATAATACCCCACGCTTGGATCACGGGTGATTCCGTTTGACCTCGTATGGGTTCCGAATGTCGCTGAATTATTTCTAACGATCGTGTCCATCGGGACTAGTGATTGACCCTCGCAATTAAATGAAAACCAAAGTCGCCAAGGCTCAAGTAATTCTTAAACGTGATATTAATCACGGGTCAATACGCGTAACTCCTAAAAGCTGCCCGTTAGTTTGAGATACGCTGAAATTTCAATTTATCGAGATTGATCACGAATCAAGCTTCGTAATTTGACGTCGGACCTTCGGGGTTCCAATAATTAAATTTTGGACGTTTCCTCATCCGGAGTACAATTACTTCATGGTTCGCCTAAAAAGTTCAGAAAAAATAAAATTTGGACAGGATATAGGAAAAGACCCATTTGCCCTTAGAAAATATCCAAATTTTCACTTTGGCCAAGGGGCATTTTGGTCAATTTACCCCATGGTCGAAAATTTGACTAGTCTTCTTGACTTTGAAGACCCCAAAAATATCCAACCTTTTATTAATTAATATTTTGTTCATCTTCTTCTTTATTAGCAAAAAAAATTTCTCTCACTACTCTCTCTCTCTACCTCTTCCTCCTCATTTGGCCGAACACCACTCACCACCACCACCATCGCCGGAAATTTTTGTTGAGCCGCCGACGACCTCATTTTGAAGCATCAAAAGCCGAGCTACCATGTGAGCTGCCCGGAATCGCCGGAATTTTTGTGGGACAAAACCGGCCAAGCAAGGACCGCCGGAGCCGCCGTAGATCCAGAATTTTCTCGCGACGTTTCGCCAGAAAAACTTGCTCAATCTTGAAGTAAGTTGGTTCCTAACCTTAGATTAGGTATCCAGGGTGCTAATAGACTTGAGATTGAGTAGATTTGGGTGAAAAATTGGTTGTTTTAGCCTATTTTCATGCCTTGGCCGAGAATGAAGGGAGAGAGAGAGAAAAAGATGTGTTCTTGCATGAATAGTGATTTCACATGATTAATAATGGATGGCTAGGATTTAATCTAGCTTGATCTTGCTTTATTTGGACCGTCCACGTTGAATCTTGCTTAGGAAGATTAATCCGACGGCCGAGACTAATTCCTGCTATATTATTGATTAATTGGATGGTGGAGATTAAATGTACGTTAGTATAGTATAATTGTATCGTATGTATTAAATGCCAAGTTAGTATAGTATAATTGTACGGTATGTATTGATTGCTACGTTAGTATTATTTTAATCGTGTGGCATAGAATAAATTTTGTGGTAGCATAATTAAATCGTATGGCCCGATTGGTTGACGGCTTGAGTGCGATTTAATCGGGTGGTCCCGATTTATCGGATAATTAACGTGAGCGAATCATGTGGTCCCGATCGAATTTTTATTCGATATAATTTAAATCGAGTGGTCTCGATTGGGGAATTGAGGAGAATTAGAAAGATCGTGTGGTCCCGATCTTTATTGGAAAAAGTTTGGATGAGATTGTATGGTCTCGATCCGCTAATTAGGAAATTTAGCAAGATCACGTAGCTAAGAATGATCGATCGGAAGGTTTTGTGGATCGTGTGGTATCGGACGATCGATTGAGAAATTATTGTGGTATAAGGTCGTTATGAGTAATAAACGGAGTGGAATTGAAGAATTATAGCCTGAGGCGTTATGACGCGGGCTCGTTGTTATTATTTACCCCGAGGCGTTAAACATGGGGTTATAAGTATTATTTATCCCGAGGCGTTAAACGCGGATATTAACCCGAAGCGTTATTACGCGGGTTACAGTGACCCGAGGCGTTATTACGCGGGTCCGGACTATATAATGGCCCGAGGCGTTATTACGCGGGTCCGTCCAATTATAATATAGCTTGATGGGTTAAACGCGGGCTCTAGACCAACGTGGAATTTTATTTGATAGCCCGATGCGTTAAACGCGGGCTTTGGATCCACGTGGAATATTTATATTATGGCCTGATGCGTTAAACGCGGCCCTAGAGCACGTGGAATATTTTATTGAAAGTATGAGGCGAGGAACGCCGATATGGGAGTAACGTAGAATATTTGTGAAGGTGTGGGAATTTTCGGAGAAAGAATTAAATTTTCTGGAATTTAATTGTGGAATTTTTTGGTTGAAAGAAGGATTGTTGGAAATTATTCACCGAGGACGTGTCTGGAGGCACTAGAGCCCTAACCTAGGGTTAGGGGCTTTCTTACCGAGATTTATTCTCACCCCGTCGTTCGTTATCTATTTCAGATCCTCCGCCTCGACAATGAACGATCCGCCTCCAAGGTTCGGTATTTCCCGGGATATGGAAACAATAATAACGAGAATATCCGGTGGGGGAAGATAAGACATATTATAGTTCAAGGACAACAATTTGGGTGGATGTGGGAGAGCTGTTTTGGAAGACCCACAACTATGTGGCGTGGACGTACCGCCACGGAGATTTATCGGTAGGTCCTTTGAGGAGATTCGACATTCCCTACGATGGAGTTGGGGAATGGGACCCTACCAATGCTGCACCTCCAGATGGTGTTGTGGCGCATCCCGATGCTGGCCCCGATGATATTGACTACCCGCAGCCCGACCCAGGGTCGTGGTACCGAAGAGGATGGAGAGATTGTGGAGCCATCTCGATGTAGAGCAGACGCCCGAGAGATTGACGAGGAGGAGCCGGCAGCCGTAGACGACATGATAGTCGATAGCGACGATGAGGCTTAGGGCATTTGGCCTCTTGAATTTTGTGTAATATTTCCCTTTTGAGCTATAGTAGGCTTCGACCACTAGATTTTTTTGTAGTACGTGGTCATAGGCATGTACAATGGCCTCCGAAGCCTTAGGTTTGGAAAGTCTGTAAAGACTATGTATATATATACATAAGTTTGGTTTTACCATCCCAAGTTATCGTAGTTTTGTTGTTTCATGTATGGAGATTGTTTTTGCTTCTGCGATGTATTTGTTGGCCTTTGGATCGTGGAGAACCGTACAGAGTTTATGACCGGAGGGGATGTTATCGAGCTCGCAGGGTTCGGGTCGTGACATGTGACTCTCCCCCTCTCTCTTTACCCACTTCATCGAACTCCTCAAGTACGTCCCACCCTATCGAGCACTTCATTAGTTATTCTGGTCTTTCTAATCGTCACGTGGCATTTCTAGCTACCATTGATTTAGACAAAGAACCCACATCCTATCGCAAGGCTGCTCAAGATCCGAAGTGGAGAGATGCGATGGCGAAAGAGATCTACGCTCTCGAATCAAATGAAACTTGGACCATTGAGAAACTTCCGCTCGGGAAACGTCCCATCGATTGCAAATGGGTGTACAAGGTGAAGCGGCATGCAGATGGGAGTGTCAAACGTTACAAAGCTCGGTTGGTAGCAAAAGGTTTTACACAGTGGAAGGAATCAATTATCATGAGACATTTGCTCCGATGGCTAAGCTCGTAACGGTGAGATGTTTGTTGACAGATTGCCGTTGCAAAGGGATGGGAAATACATCGATGGATGTGAATAATGCATTCTTACATGGGGATTTGGATGAAGAGGTTTACATGCAGTTACCACTAAGATTCTCATCAACTAATGAAGGTAGTGTTTGTCGGCTCGAAAAGTCATTATATGGGCTCCGTCAAGCTTCGCGGAATTGGTTTTCCAAGTTTGCGGATGCACTTCAACAATATGGTTTTCTCCAATCCAGAGCGGACAATTCTCCTTTCACTTTGACTCGAGGTAGCGTATATATCGGAGTGTTAGTTTATGTGGATGATTTGATCATAGTTGGAAATAGTTCCAATTATTGTACCTCGTTTAAAAGTTATTTGGACAAGTGCTTTCGGATAAAAGATTTGGGACCTCTGAAGTATTTTCTCGGCATTAAAGTTACACGAACGGATTCTGGTCTTTTTCTCAATCAACGGAAGTACGTACTTGACATTTTAACCGAGTGTGGTATGATAGGATACCGACCATCGTCATTTACTATGGAACAACACCATCGCATATCGACATGTTCCAGTGATTTACTCTCGGATCCATCCAAGTATAGACGTCTCGTTGGGAGGCTTATATATTTGACAATAACCAGACCGGAGCTTAGTTATTCTCTTCATGTCTTGGCGCAATTCATGCAGGAGCCTCGCCAAGGTCACCGGGATGCCGCCATGAGAGTTCTTCGTTACTTGAAGCAGTCCCCCCGCCTAGGGGATCTTTCTACAGCCTCACTCTCTTGACCTTAAAGCTTATTGTGATTCGGATTGGGCTAGCTGCCCATTGACCCGCCCGATCGGTTACGGGTTATTTTATCACCTTAGGAGGCTGTCCAGTTTCATGGAAGACTAAGAAGCAAACCATAGTCTCGCGTTCATCAGCGAAGCGGAGTATCGAGCTATGGCAGCAGCGATTAGTGAGATCATATGGCCACGGAGTTTACTTTCTTCACTGGGGGTGCGGATGAGGCAGCCAACTCGATTATTCTGCGATAATCAAGTTGCCTTACACATTGCAGCGAACCTGATTTTTCATGAGCGCACGAAACATATCAAGATCGATTGTCACTTTGTTCGTGAACATCTCAAATCGGGAACAGTAGCTACCTCACATGTGTCTATGCACCTTCAATTAGCTGATATTTTTACCAAGGCACTTGGACGAGATCACTTTCGCTTTCTTCTCTGCAAGTTGGGCATTCGGGATCCTCATGCCCCAACTTGAGGGGGAGTATTATGGATTGTACAGCTGTGTCATTGTATTTTTGGATTGTACAAGCTGTGTCATTGTATTTTTGGTAACAGTAGCCTAGCATTTCCCGTAGATTGGTTATTTCCTTTTGGCTTTCCTTTTCTTGTAAGGCTGTCTTGCCTATTTACTAGTTCTACAGATCCTAATACAACTCAAGCTTTCATGCTCCAAACTTATTACTTAGGTTTAGGTAGATTGATCTTTTGGATAAGAAATCGGACTCAATTAGAACTTAGTTAAGTGGGGTTGTTGTCCTGGGGCTTGTTAACTAGGCCATGTGTATTATATAGTTGGTGTTTGTCTACTTTCATCTTATTGATTGTAATTGCCTCCTTTTCCTTGATTGCGAACATCTATTCGGCTTTTGCTAAGCCAAACAAAGCAAATCTTCTTGTTTCCATTGTAGATTCGGGCTAATCGGCATGATCAATTGATTTTGCCTTTGTTCCACTTATAATGCAAATCGAGCTCCGCAACGCCACGTTAACTGCCTTAGAACATCGACTTCTAACTCAATCCAACTTTGTCCATCAAATCTCCACGAGCTCTTCAAAGGAAAATGCATGCTGCCCAATACCTTCAATAGCAAATGGAAAGTAAAAAGGGTTGTTCACCGAGCAGACCAGACCAGTCATGTATAGAGGAACAGGCACTCTATAATTGCACATCTTGAGACAGCATGCCATTACTTTGTCATGATGTCGACAACACTAATTCAAGTTCTTAAAGACAGCATGCCATTACTTAATATGGAAACTGCGATTCCAACAAAGTTGAGAATTTTCAAACATTTTGTTCTCGAAGGTGGGAATTTTATGATTCTTTTGATAATATCAACCGAAATTTCAAAACACGTTGTGTGTGTGAAGACACGAATGGACTAGACAAAACATGCTTCCGTGCTTTCTCCTTTGCCTTCACAAAAGGGTCAGACAAAGACTTGGAGGATGGACTTGTGTATAATATAATAATGTAAGAGACTAAGGCAAGTCCATCTTCGTTTCTTAAAGAAGTTCATTCTCTCTCCAAACTCAAACGGGGTCGTCTCGATTAGACTTGCCAATAACCGGGTCGACATTGACGGAAACGAATTCCACTTTGAAAGACGAAGAACGTGCGGAAAAACGTACAAAACATGCCCAACGAATTATAAACTTGAATCACTGATCGGGTACTATCACGCAATGGAACATATCCGCTGTCCATAGATTAAATGTCTCCAAAATGCGGCATTGCGAGAAATCATCGTCGATTCAAATGCGAGAGAGTTTCGAGAGAGTTTTCTATTTGGAGAGTTCTTGGAAGAGAAGTGTAAACAAAGTAGGTTCTTCTCTTTTCTATTCAAAAAGGGCAACCACCAAAGGAAACCGCCATGCGGTTATTAGCCCACTATGGGCGGATTAATTAATTCCAACGCACATAATTTGCGTCTATCAAAACCGTTAATCATGTATATTTCACGTAGATCTCGTAAAAATCAATGGATGTGATTGCATATTGTCCATAGACCACGATCCATGGAACTATTTCCCATCTATGATTCCTCGATGGGTCAATCTTTGTCATAGCACATCGCAAAGTATGCCCAAGTT
Organism: Rhodamnia rubescens; assembly: GCA_021437795.1. Taxonomy (NCBI): domain Eukaryota; kingdom Viridiplantae; phylum Streptophyta; class Magnoliopsida; order Myrtales; family Myrtaceae; genus Rhodamnia; species Rhodamnia rubescens. Next base: position 558,404 of record JAILYA010000092.1, on the reverse strand, counting down.
ATCATGTTTTATAATGCCACTGCAGTTATATCCGAAAGTCGAAAAGTCTTGAAGTTGCGGTTGAGACCCAATATTTTGTGATTCGATGGGAGAAGCATCCTTGTAAGGAACAAAGAGTTCTCAATTTCTTCCTTGGTATATTTTCTAATTTTCGTTGGCATAATTTCCTTTCTTATTAATGCCAAGCCCAATCCTTAACTTAATTATGGTTAAATCGACTATTTTTCGGCAATATAAGGATTCTAATCCTAGCGATAACGGCTCTAATGGATTGATGGGTTTGAGCCTTTGATACCATTATACTATAAATGTGGTTGGTTGCCCAAAATATTCGACCAAATAAAATAAGATAGACTATAGTGGAAAATGCTAAGGAATTGAGATTCACTACATTTAGGGAGGTAAATACACATCTTGAATTTTCTTCCTCTAGAAGTTGACACATCTCTAGCTCCATTGGGTCGGGTCTAAATAGCGCCATGAATTTGTTATTATGTAATTTTCAAGGTGGACACCAAGTTTGGAATCCAACATTACTCCGATTAGACAAGCCTGTATTCTTGTGCCTCAACATACTATTTGATTATTTGAGTTACTCCGATCAGACAAGCCTTATAGAAAGACTCTCACAAGCTAAGAACAGAAAGAGCAAAAAACAAAAAAAAAAAAAAAAGACTCGAGAAAGACTCACTATCACAATGACTGATGAGTTGCGCTTCGAGGACAGTTCATTGAACGATTTCATCCAATGATAACAAATAATGTCAACGATTCCGTGAGAATTTCATTAATGTGGAGTTTCTGGAAAATAGATGGTGAATCGTACTGTTGACTTGCTGGAGAGATTGTTCGACGTACATTTGGTGGGTAGGGGCAGAAGTTAATTATAATCAGACGCTATCACCCCCAGCAACTGTTCGAAATCCGGGACTGGAAATTGAAAAACCAAACTTAGCATGCCATCTTGTTGATTTGCTCGCCGAGATGAACATCCTATATACTTCATATAAACTATGAGGCCAGGTAGACTATTTAGAGGAGGTGTGCTAATCAATGATCTACTGATGTACAAAGATGCATAACATTTAATAACAACTATCAGAATCCCCAGTTGAATTTTCTCGGCATCTAAGATGGACGTGCTCGCCTTTGAAGCGATGAACTTGAGAAGAGAGTGTTATAACTGGCACTTTCCCATGCGGATCACTCTCTCCGCTTGCAGCCGTGCATCTGGAAACAGAGCTTGAAGAACCTTTGATTGTGATTAGACAAATTAGATCGTGAGCTATAGCGTCCAAGTCCCCATCACAGGCCAAAGGAAGCTGCATAAGGGCATTGAAGCAGACTCTCAACAAACCGCCAGCGACGCCTAGTTGTTGCCATTTGAACAGCCTGATTATACTGAATTAGAACAGCTTGATAATTTAATGAATTCACCCAATATCTTCCTAATTAATCCCAAGAAAAGAAAAGGAGAGGGCTGACGATTATGCTAAATGATACCCAAAGGTAAGTCTTAGTCCAGTTTCATGGATTCAGCTATAGGCTTTTTTCATTTCCTTATAGGCAACATTAGTAGGTGTTAAATCTACCAGTCTCAAGGTTCGAGGTCGAAAGTGATTGACAATTGGACATCTAAACTTACTTGAGCCTCAACTGAGCAGGTTGTACATCCAAACCACAATGCCTCAATATTAAATGTACTGTATCAGATGCCGTAAGTTATAAGCAGGATCTTCAGCTGCTCAGATTGACTCTATTTGTAACTCTTTTTCTCTCTCTTAACAATTATGTCCTTATGAAATCTTTTTATGCATCATATTGAAAGGTAAGATGATGGATATATAGTTTGTTAACGAGTAATCTCATATATTTTGATCTGTACAACCTGTTTCGGACCATGTTAGAAATGAAATGCTTAAAGCAAGCACTCGTAAATGGATGGAAGGTGAGTTTCTACCTTTCTTGATAAAACTTTAACGATATCCAGCCTCTCCTGTTAAAGAAACACGACACAACAGAAGTCTTCAAGCATATCAGGTCTCGAAAGTGCTGCATCAAGTAAGTCCAGAATACTGCTTCACATCAAACGCAACTTCATTAGAACTAAAAGCAAAAGACTAGACAAACATAAAATACGGAAAAAGGATCCCAAGAAAGAAAAACGAATTAGAGTTATTTGGAGATGGATGAACCCATGCCCCCTGAGGAAAACAAAAGACCACCTCATGCAGCAAAGATGTCATGATATAAATGAGAAATCGCGCTACGCTCGATGTCAAAAGACTGAAATGATCAGCATCCATTGACGCTGTTGTAGAGGCTCAGGACCAGCTTAATACACTTCTTGTCAGCTACTTCAGCAATAAAATGTAATTCATACAAACCCCAAGTTTTGATACACACGAAGTTCATCCAACAATGTGTATTCGAAGTCAAACAGTTCTAAATCAAGAAAAATGTTTGTCGAAGCATTCATAACGGCCATTCAATTTTCAATAGGAATTTACAGTTAGTGTCCTATTGGAAGAGAGAGAACTTTCTGTTACCATGAAAGACGAAATTATCACCGTGTTTCCACAAACACATACACACCGGTTAAAAAACCGCACCAATGAATAACATACCATTAGTGAGTCAAAGTTTAGTACAAGATTGCACAATGGAATTCAATCAACATCAGTTTAGTTGAAAAGAAGCCTCTTACAGCTTGCTGCAGCACCAACGATTGTTAATCTTAAGAAGAATTGATGGGATGATTGTTGAAAACAACTCTTGTCAGCCCAAAATATTTTCTGGATCAAAGGGAAATGGTATATTCAGTCATTTTCTCTCCATGACAACCCACAAGAAGTTTCGGTATTGACAATTGCAGGAACTGAACAAGACACAAGTCAGTGACTCACCTAAATCTCCTAATTAAGGAAGGTATTGGCAAACTCATATCATCGACTATCCTTGCCAATTAGATGATACATACCGTATCCATATTTGTTGAACCTCGGACAGCCAAATACTTCGAGTTTACAAGATTCTGGCACACCCAACACGGGCTCCAGTGATTCACAACGCCAGAGTTGCAATCGTTCCAGATTTGGTAAATTAGACAGATCTAAGCTTTTGATGGAATTGCAGGCCCGGATACGCAACTCCTGCAATGATTTCAATTCTCCCAAACCCAGAATCTCAGTTAGCTGAGGCAATTGGCGTAGGGTCAAACCCCGGATCTCCTTTAGACAAGGCGGAAAGGTCAGCGTCTTGAGCAATGGACGGTCGAGCATCCTCGATTCATTGAATTTCTGTTGCTTTCCAAGCGACACCTCTGTGAGCGAACATCCATCAATAGCCAGCCATGACAAATTCTCCAAGTTGGAAAAGAGTGAACAATCTATCGCTGACTGGACTTCTGTTAAAGTCAGATGTCGAAGGCTGGATGGAAGCCTGGTGAGAGGTCGGAAGTATGCATAACTTACGACGAGGAATTGTAGCTGAGAGAGGGAGCTGAAATCGGTTGGAGGCAAGGTGATATTTCCAAGGTCAAAGACCTCGAAGTAGTCTCCCAAGCCAGCTCTATGTTGTTGGGCTCTTGAACTGGTGTTCCGTCTATACGGAGATCAACCAAATTGGTTAGGTTTGAGAAGTCGGGGATTGTGGTCAGCGAGTTTGATGAAACGTCCAACGACGTAAGACTCGTAGGAAGTTCCGGCAGCTGTTGAATTGAATGACAGTCCAATAAATAAAGTGACTGGAGATTTGTAAGCTGATTGATGGTTGCCGGCAATCCACTAAATTTGCCACCCGTTAAGTCTAGAATTTTCAACGAGGATAGTGCCCCAATCTCACTTGGAATTTCCCCCTCCAGAGCACCCGGGACCCACAACTCTTCCAAATTTTCCAACATTCCTATAGTTTTCGGAAGTTCACTTATGCGGCTCCCCTAAGACATAGTAACTTCAACTTTAATTCTTTAATTCTCGTATCAAGACATACTCAGGTAATGACTCCAATAGAGTAGGGAAGCTCTTGAACTCTCGGCATCGCAAGACTAGATGCAACTGCACCATATTACCAATCGAGTGGAAGGCAACACCGAGATCGAGAATCTATTCTTTTCCGTAAAGTGATTTTAGACCACCGATGGACTCGGTATTGACTCAATTTCATTGCACTTTATTTCTAGGTAATCAAGATGTTGTAGATTGCCGATGGACTCATCAATCTCTCTTAGGGGTGCGTCTAAGAATCAATCTCTCAATTCGAGATTGTAGAGAACTTGGGTGTCTTTGTAAGGGATGGACAAGCCATATCCAGCTCAATTAGTGACTCCAATTGTCCAATAGAGTCGGGAAGCTCTCGAAGTTCCCAAGCACTCAAGATTAGATGCTTCAGCTTCACTAGATTACCAATCGAGTAAGGCAACGCCGAGAGTCTCCCACATTCTATTCTTAGCTCCGTCAATGATTTTAGACCACCGATGGACTCCGGTACTAACTCAATTTCTTTGCACTTTATTTCTAGGTAATCAAGATGTTGTAGATTGCCGATGGACTCATCAATCTCTCTTAGCTGAGTGCGTCTAAGAATCAATCTCTCCAGTCGCGAGATTGTAGAGAACTTGGGTGTCTTTGTAAGGGATGGACAAGCCACATCCAGCTCAATTAGTGACTCCAATTGTCCAATAGAGTCGGGAAGCTCTTGAAGTTCCCAGCAGCTCAAGATTAGATGCTTCAGCTTCACTAGATTACCAATCGAGTAAGGCAATGCTGAGAGTCTTCCACATTCTATTCTTAGCTCCGTCAATGATTTTAGACCGCCGATGGACTCATCAATCTCTCTTAGCTGAGTGCATCTAAGAATCAATCTCTCCAGTCGCGAGATTGCAGAGAAGTCGGGCGTCTTTGTAAGGGATGGACAATCCTGGAGTTGTAGGACTTTCAACTGTTTTGATACCTATAAAGCAATTGAGTTGCAACTCAGAAATAAAGGAAGAGTAAGAGTAAAACAAAAGTATATCGTGAGATCATACCATGATTTGACACCATCCTCCCCAATCTTCAGTAATGTTATCCCCCGAAAGCATGAGAACCACTAGGTTCTCCAACCCAAAGTTTGTAGCTCGAAATCCTACGGAGCAATTGCTCCAAGAGAGCCATCTTAACTGGGTGAAAAGATCCTTAAAGTCTCCTTCGAAGTTTTCACGGTCCAATTGAAGGAACCTAAGGTTGACCATCCTTGCAAATTCTTTGGGTTTAAAGTTGTATGTCACATCTGATTCGGGGATACCAAGATTGAGCGCCACTATATTTTCATTTCCCTGGAAGATAAAGGTAGCAATGAGTGAGTGCACGTCGTTTTGACTTGAAGATAGATTAAAAAAATGTGCTGACGGTAATGGATGGACTGGAGATAAAGATTACCATTTTACTCTGCACTACACGGAAGGCATCCTTGGGAGACCACAATCTGCTGCCCCTACGATGGATTTCGCGGCTTTCCGGGCGGACGATATCCCTTCCGAGGTCTCTAAGTTGGTCGTGCATCCATAGTTTATCACCTTTGATTACCTTAATCAAAGACATACGTATGAGGATCTTGATTTCGATTTCGGTGGAATACCCAAAAACCGCATCCCAATATTTAATTGCATTTATTTTCTTCTGATTGATGAAGAGGCATGCAATATCAAGATAAATTTGTTGTTGACAAGAGTCCAATGCCTCGTAACTTATGATCAACTTCTTCTTGACATCCTCATTCATCACCTTCTTTAACTTTTGTAGGACATGTTCCCATTCACTTCGGGTTTTACCACGGAGTGTGCAACCTATGACATCGAGAGCCAATGGAAGTCCTCCAAGAGCATCGATTAGATCGCCTGAAATACCCACATAATCAGGTGGAGGCTTGGAAAGATCCCAAGCACGCTCACAGAAAAGTCGAAGAGCATCATGACGATTCATCTCTCGCATTTCGTGGAATGTGAAATTTCCATGATGCGACACTGGGATGCTGTGATCTTCATATTCAGCTTCCAAGAATTCAATATTCCTCGTCGTTACGATGATTCTACTTCCTCCACCAAACCAATTAGGCTCGCCTGCAAGTTTCTTGATCTGATCCCGATTGTCGATGTCATCAAGAACAATTAAGACTTTCTTGCCACGAAATCTTGACTTTATCATGTCATCCACTGTAGCGTCTGAGAGGTATGTGCATCTAAGATGGAGAATGTCGGATAACAATTTCTTTTGTAAGTCTAATATATCATGCATCCGAACATCTTTAAGAAAGCAGCACACATCCTGAAATTCAGGGGAGATTTGCCTGAAGATGACATCAGCTAGCGTCGTCTTTCCGATGCCACCCATACCATGAAGCACGATATACCGTACATCAACAGCTCCTAGTTGTAGCAGCTTCATAATGTCATCCCTTTGATCCTCAATTCCCACCAAATGATCAGGCACGTCCGGTGGTCTTGTCCATAATAAACTAGAAACCTCTTCCACCATGAGGTTCGTAAGTTTAACCAGGCTGCCAAATACATAAGATACAATCACCTAACATTGAAAAACCACATATATGGAAACCGCGCACGCATTACATGGCACTAGAAGGTTATCAACATATTCAAAGTAATTTGCTTTGAAAGTGTCAAAGGGAATACTCCCAACATAGAAAAAGTGATCATCAAGCTGTGAGCCGTTTGGTCCAATGAATGATGGGAAAAGGTTATGCCTTGACTCAGGGTCTAATTGGCCTTCGACTAGAAGTCACTCCGGCATATCGTCACCTAACTAGGGCTGCGCGCAGTTGGATTTTAACAGGTTGGGCGCCTCCCTTTCATTTCGGGAGAAAATTATTAATTCAGTTTTATATATGTTGCGTGGATGCCAATTCAATGCCAGGAAATAGCATACTAGCAAAAAATGATGAACAAGAGTACTACCTCAAAAGCATTTTTCTTAACGTACCAGGGGAATAGCATTCTAGGTAAAAATGAGGAACACTTTCTAGAATATATGTGAACCCAAATTTAAGTTACCGGCAAACAATTCCTAGATAAGTTACAAGTAATTCTAGGTTACGAATTTTTATTGGGATACAACTAGAAATTAGTTCATACAACACTCATATTAGAGTTGGTAATTTGGTACAAGACTTAGTAATTTTGAAATGTGGAGTAAATAACATGGTAAGTTGTACAAAAGTGGTTGAAATTAACTTGAAATTCACCTACGGGACTTCTAGGTAGTGGTAATTATGGTCAGAGAAATCTAGGAACCTCTAGAAAATGGATAAGTAAATTTAGCTATTCTATGTATATTTAGATATGCAGGTTTTCTATAAACCCTAGTCGTTACTCTCGCTTGCTTACATCCTTCTTCATTAAACCTTACTGTTTCTGTCCTTCTCACTGTATCCTTCAACGATCATTCCATAAAGGTTGGACAGAAGCAAACTGACTCTAGTTATTTAGGTAAAACATTTATAGGAACAAGGCCTCGAAAATGACAAAAAGAAAATAAAGTCCATGGAAAAGGCTGAGAATACCCGTCATCTTTTATATTCTTTCCCATAATTTTGCCAACCTCTCTTAAAGCCTCCTCCCACTGCTTTACTAGATCCCCCCCGGAGTCGCTCTTGTGTTTTTGGAGGGCTTCCTGATATAGATCGGTCTTAAGCTTGACATCATCCGCATCCACTTCATAGAAGATAGGGAGGATCACTTTCTGCTCGTGGTCCGCCGATCTTCTCGTGCAGTCCACCATTTGTGCGAGCTCCCGGAGACATGACTTACTCGAAGCGTAGTCTTTGGAGAAAATTGGGATGTAAATTTTGGATTCATTGATCGCTTGTGAGAGGCTGCCTCCGATCCTTTCGCCAACATGGAGCTCTTCGTTGTCTTTGAAGACACGGATCCCTGCACGGTCCATGGCATTGTAGAGACAATCCGCTATGGTAAAGCGGGTCTCAGGCCCTCTGAAGCTGAGGAACACCTCAAAGCCCCCGGATCTACCACCACGGCTACTGCTTGTCGAAGCTTCCATCGCCGTCTCTTCTCCCCCCTCTTTCTCTTCATTTTGAGAGGACGATGGAGGGATCAATCTCTAAATTGAGTCCGCCCAGTGACCTGGGGAAATCTGAGTCTGATCCTTGTGACAACTTGGCAAAAAAGCAACAGAGTGAGATCACTCGCTTACTCCCGCTGTGTTCGGCTGGAAGTCACCTGCAGCCTTCCTTCATAAGTGAAAAAAGACCATTCAGACTTGCACAAAATAGGAGGCTAGGTTGAGGAATTAATTGATCAAAGTCTTCGAAGCGGTGGAGGTCGTCTTGAAAATATATTATATGATAGAATGTTAGTTAGATGGTGTACGTATTGGACAACTTTCTATACTTTCCACTTACCATTACGATCTCACGGCTACTGCTTGTCGGAGCTACCGTCTCCATCTCTTTCCCCTCCCTCTTTCTCTTCGTTCTGTGAGGAGAACGAAGAGATTGATCTCTGGATTGAGTCCACCAAGTGACTGGAGAAGTCTTGAGTCTGATCCTTATAACAACTTGACGAAGAAAGCCACAGAGTGAGATCGCTCGCTTACTTTCGCTGCGTTTTCCTGGAAGTTACCTGCGGCCTTCCTTCACAAATAGGAGGCTAAGCTGAGGAAATAATTGATCAAAGTCTTGGAATGGGAGGAGGTCGTCCTGGAGACAATACTTTTTCCACATGCTATTACTTTGTCATCATGTTCCACTTTCCTGGAAGTTACCTGGGGCCTTCCTTCACAAGTGAAAAGCTACCATTCAGACTCAGCACCGAAGAGGAGGCTAAGTTTGAGGGAGTAATTGGTCAAAGTCTTCGAAGACGAGAAGGTCGTCTCGGAAATATATCATGTGATTGAATGTTGGTTAGATGTTGGACGTATCTTACAACTTCATATATTTTCCACTCCCCATTACTTTGTTATTATGTTCCATTTGCTTGGAAGTCACCTGCGGCCTTCCTTGATAACTGTTGAAAGAATTACACCGACAAATTCAATTAATCTATTCGATGCACGACTGCAGGATTACTCGGGATTGTCGTTGAATCACCAGCATGTCCTCAGCGAATCTACAAACCACACTGCACCAAATATAATCACAAGCAAAAAATATTCACATTCCACAACGTAAATGCCGACCGTTTCTCAAAAAATAACGATGTATTGCATGTTTGTCTCTTTTTTGTAAGAGAGAGGGAGAGAGAGAAGGAAAACGTATGTAACTTTTGCATATTTCTATTGTTATCTATTCTAAAGTACCAATTCGGATCTTATCTACAACCTTTCAAAAGGCACCTCTTCGTGGAAACCTCTCAAACACACCCCATCAATGGACACAATATAACATCTCCCACTATGACATGATGGACTTGATAATCCTGCATCAAGAATGAGGAAAATTGTCAAAAAAGTCCTAAACCTATTGCACTTTGTCAATTCTGTGCTAAATTATTAGGATGCATATATGAGTTGTGTTAAAGAAGTCTCACATTGGATAATTGGTGTGATGTTAAGCCATCAATATATTCTATATAGCCTACAACTCATTGACTTAAACATTTGAGTGAATGTGGGTCCAATTAAATATGTTAACAGTCCGAACTTGGACTCCCTCTTGGCAATCTCCTAGGGCCAAGGTATAGGACTTCTGCTGCGCGCTCCGAACATAAATCTTTTAACTTTGTCAATTCAAATCTAACATTTTGCATTTGTGCCAATTGAATCGTAAATCGTTTTTTGTACCAATTCAGTCCTAAACCACTTGTATTTGTGCTAATTCGATCCATTCGGTCAACTTGGCTAGCCGACGCCGATGTGGATAATTTTTATTATATTTTTTCAAACTACTTTTTATTTTTTTCCTTTTTTTCCCTTTTCTTCTCTTTTTTTTTTTTAACGATCGGTCACCACCGCTAGGGCAATGTGGTCGACCTCGAAAGTTATTGGTGGGGCCGAGCCTCGCCGACGCCGAGCGAGGCCGGCCATGGCAATACACAACCTCACGCAAATCGGCTCGGGCGAGGTCGACCCGGTCATGGCTCGCCCTTGACAATTTTCCTTGTCGATTCAATCTCTTCACAGGTAATGTTGCCGTGAACAGAGGTGAATAGGATGATCCAACTCCACCGTGAGAAGATTCCGGCTAGTAGCTTGTGACGTTAAATCTCGACTGAAAGATGAGAAACGGCTAGAGGAGAGAACGACTGGAGAGATTTGCTGGCAAAAATCCACGCATCGTCTCCAGAAATTTTTGGGAATACAACAATTATAAGGTAGACTTTATGTTTATTTTGTATTTATGAAGATGCTTGAGAGTAGTAGGTGCGTTTCGCTCCAACCTTCTAGAAAATCCTTAGAGCCCGACAAGGCATATGCTCTGTGCTTCCCTGGTAAAGATTCTTGCATTGGGGCTATTTTGTTGGACCAAATTTACCGTCTTTTCTCTTCTTTTTGTCCATAATGCATTCATTGAAGAAGACGACTTGCAAATGAAGAGAACTGCAGGGAGGAAGACTGAACAGGGGACCAGCGGCCCCTGTTCCAGGAATGGACACGGGAGGCTTCACGTTCACGGCAACAGGGCGTAGAGAAGAGCATATGCTCTTCTTTGTGCCTCCCGTTCGAAGAAAACAGACGATTTGCAGCGTGTTTGTCAACGTTATTTAATGAAATATGAACTCATTAAATAACAAGTACAGTACATATTCATTATGTAATGATCCTCAATAATGTTATATATCATATTCTATGCACCTAGAGATGTCATGTGGGTCAAGAACACAACTCTAGAGACAGCCTTAGTGAATGGATCAGCAACCGTTCCGTTCCGAGAAATATATTGTTGGACCACTTCCCTCTACGTTATTACATCTCTAATGAAGTTATTCTTTATGTCAATATACTTCGTCCTACCATGATATTTTGGATCTTTCACATAAGCAACCGGTATTTGAACATCACTAACAATAGCTAAATTTTTCAAGAAACGTTTTAGCCATACTGCTTGGGTTTGCCCATGTCCATCGATAGGTCGAGCACCTTGAGGGACTTGCCGTCGTCCAATTGGTTGATGGTGTGGACTAAATAGCCGGACACTGCGAATGCTGACGTCGCGATGGTTGACAAGAGGATGAGGTTGAGCTTCTTGGCGACGGAGGTGTTCAAGATTTTGGGATTCGACTGTGATCTTTGGTTTTGCGCTAGAAGTAGAAATCATTGAGCGTGACTTTTGTTGAGGCAATTACGGGAAAGAAGGTGATCGTGAACATGGAAAGAGAGTAAATAACTTGCCCTGAGAGAAGGAAATGAGTGGAAGGAATCACCTTATAAAGAAAATAGAAAATTATCAAAAAAAAAACATTAAATTTATTGTAGTTTTAGCCACCTTAGTCATAAACCTTTCAGTTGTGTCAATCCAGTTATAATATTTTCAGGTCTTGCCAATTGAATCCATCAAGCCAACTTTGATTGGAAATCGCTAACGTGGACTAACGCCGCTTGTCCTGCACCGTCCGTCCCACGTAGGCAAAAAAGACTGACGTAAATATTTCTAATAATTCCCGAGTGTATACTATTGACTTGCCCTGGTCACTGTTTCCTAGGAAACTCACAAGTAACTAAGTGCATCGATATAATATGCAAGTATCGTAATCTTCTTAAATATCTCTAATATATACTAAATCGTAATTGATAATACAGTTCATACATTGCTATTGTTTTTGTAGTTGCTTTCTGCAAATTCTGTTTTATTTAATGTTAGCTCAATCAGAAAAGAAACGCTACGAAAAACAAAATCTTCTACTGATCCTTGTGATTATAATTAAATTTGTTCTAAAAAAGTTGAATAATATATTTCCTACTTAGATACGGTGGAATAGTTCGATAACTTCACAAAGTCGATTGATTTTACGCGTAACAAATTTCGGAAAGCTGCCTTCCAAGCAAAGAAACAAGAAATTCTCAAGACGCATCTTATACTTGCCATCATCCAGAAGTCCATCACATTAGTATTACACTCTTTTTAAAGTCGCTTTTCTTCTGGAGGAAGCACACCGCCCTCATTAAATATGGTCAGTCAACTCGTATTTTCAACCCTCTAAAAGTCCATTCGCGAAGAAAATGGGAAAGATCGCAGAAGACTTCCATTTTGTTTATAGAAGTCAACTGAACTTTGGAAATTTTCATTTTTATTGCGCGGGCGCACGGACGTGAAGACCCAAGAATACTGTGCAAGCCCCATAAATAGGTCTAGTTCAAAACTTTTCCCCGTGTAAGTGGCCGTGACCAGAGCAACTTGTACGCAATTGATGGTATTCGAATGGGTGACTTCTAGTCTCTAAGCTGAAATTCCTCGACACCGCAACTAACCGCGCCAACCTTGGCGGTTGGCTCGAAGTTTCAATATTGTAGTTTGTCTTTTACCAAATAACCTGTCAATAGATAATAGGGATCAAAATAACCAATAAAACGAGAGACATTAGGTGAGAGATGTGGATGTAATTGATGACTAATAAATAACTACCGACGCCTATACCAGCGATTTTCAACTAAAATTGGCATGATTAAAAGATATAGTATTGTACTGGCACAAGTACAATAGAAATCTATAGAACAAACATTGGAGGGAGTGTCTATTGTGCATGCGGCGGCAGTAGCTTTTGGTCTATCTTAATTATGTGATTTCTTTGGGTAATTCACTTGCTAGCTTTAGTTCTGTATAGCTAATGTATTTACCCATACTTTGTATAGGTTTCGTCCATCAAAATTCACTGAGAAATTTGTGTTTACTAAAATTTCGACGGAGAAATGATAATTAGTAATTGTGAAATTTAGTAAATGAGACGATGGATGAAGAAAAAATAGAAATGCAATGGGAAAACATGTAAATTGCTATTGAAGTATCGTGATATAAATGTCTTACAGATACTATAAATATGTGTCAGTCACCAAAGACATTTTGCATAGTGACATCACATTAAGTACTTTTTGATAATTGTACATACTCTCCCCATTACAAAACGGGAAGGTTTGTGTCCCACTGACCCTCTCTATCAGAGGATAGAGTTATAAATGCAGAGCCGTTTTTTTCTATATGTGCTGGTTAACGGGGTCCATCATATTCCACGTCTGCATCTTATAATAACAGACTTAGATAATCCAATTAAATTCAATAAATTAGCATCGAAGAAAATCATGGATGCAATTTAACAGAACACATTTCCATTGTGTTAATGACATAATGCCACGTACAAAGTAGAAATCTAACAAAAAAAAATAAGAAAGTACAAATAATTTTCATCCTTTGATAATAATTTAATTAACCAGAAAATTTCACTAGATATAGTGTTGCGAATTTGATTCTAGTAATATATATGGATGTCATCATGCCACGGACTTTGTAACCAGACTATACCCAGCATTGCTCTAATGTAATAGAAATCTCCAAGATCCATGAGCCTTTTAAGGGTTTAAAATAAAGGTGAGATCTGACAACAAGAGACCCACCCAATTACGGCACTAAGTCACTCGATCCAAAAACACTTGCTGACATGTATTCCACAGTGGAGCTCAGGCAGGCCCATGTTTTTCCCCGAATTCAAATTCAAATTGGTTCTTAGTAAACATACATAGTCAAGGTGAAACGAGGCAAAATAGATGGACCAAATATTAACTCAAAACTAGCGCACCACATAAAAAAAAAAAGTTTGGTTCTCAATCAAAATCGTCTACATGACGAGCTTTTTGTAATGCAGTATATCTCACTAAATCTAACCAAAGTCACTCTGTCATCAGAGTCCAACCATTGCGGCGATAGAGCAAAACATAATCCATTCAACTAGCTGAAAAATGGGGAGATCAACGGCGTACTTCCATCCAGGAGCAGACATTTTGCTACCATGATTTGAGTTGAAAAGACATTTTAAGAGAGTCTTTGGCAGGAGCACCAGCTTGACGGATTCTCTTTTGGTGAACATCCTAAGTATACACATGAGCAATCGTAACCTGCCGAAACATAATTCTCCTATCAAGGGCTGTTTTCTCCCCCCAAAAAAAAAGAAAATTTCCAGGGGCCACTAACATAATGGCCCTACAGCAAGTTTCGCATCTTTTCAAGTTCACAAGAGTGCGATATCACCACACTCCAGGTCGTCACAAATTAGCATGTCTTTGCAATTTATAGCCTGACGCCAGTTACAAAAAATCACAGCAGCAGTAGTTCAAGGACAACAAACCGACCCACAACTGACATAGTAGACAGCTTGAAACAAACAGGGACATCCAAGTTGAAAAGAAATTTCTGACTTCCCTGCGTGATTGTTACTTGGTCCCTTAAGAATTGTAGATCAGCAACAAGAACTTCTGAACTTGCTCTAGCATTTTCTAAGTTCTTTTGTAGAAGATTCGTGGCCTGCAACATGAATTCACACAATAAATAAGATACTTGACATCATTATTGGAGACACATGGACATTGCTTAGGCTCGAGTTCGACCTGGTCACACGAATACTCCAATGAGAAAATTGCTTAATCTCGCCCCATGTCGGTTTCTAATAGGAGTAAAGGAGAAAAGACAATCGGATATTTCACATCATGTCAACCGCACCAAAAGCAGTTCCTAGTATGGCGAGAATTAAATCAGTGTATCCTCCACTTGCATTGTAAAGATAAAGAGAAGCGATATGATCAGCTAAGAGAGCATCGAGGAGCAAGAAGAATTTTTAAGATAATAAGATCACAGAAACGTTTTTGTTAACCTCACCCATGAAAGATGACTGATAGACTGTCGAGGGTTCCAGATGAAAAGCAGAAACCGCGAAGGAAAAATATTGGTGCATTCTAAGAGAATGCAAAGAACTCCAGGGGATATAATGAGAAAGAACTCCTAGTTGGAAACATATGATTTGGTTACGTGATCCCTAAACAATCAACAGCAAGGGTCTGACAGATAAACATTAGGCATCCTTAGTTAAAATACACGCACCGAAAAGCGTTCAGCTTGAATTTCAATCATAAATTGCAGTTCTGCAGCCATGGTTCAATCTCACAGATTCTTGTCTACCGCAGAGATATGGAAATTACAGCACATGAGAAGGAAACTTTGTCGATGGCAGAGATATTGGTAGAATTCACCACTTTTGCAGAGACTGGTAACCAGAAGAGAATGAGATGGCCAAATTTTTACTTCTCTTAGACAAGATAGCTGGTAAACAAGAGACAGGGACGGACTGTATCCATAGAAGGCTCGCCTTTGAAGCGACCAACTTCAGAAGAGGGTCTGTTATAATTGGCTTATTCCCATGCTTATCACTCACTCCGCTTGCAGCTGTGCATCTGCAAGCATATATCCTGAAGAACCGCGGATTATGAGCTATAGTGTCCAAGTCCACGTCACTGGCCAAAGCAAGCTGCATAAGGGCATTGAAGCAAACACTTAGCAAAGCTTCGATTGACTCTGTTTCTAACTATCTTTTTCTTTTTATTTAACAATTGTCTGCTCATATGAAATCTTTCTGATGCATCTTTCGATCTGTACAACCTGTTTTGGACTATGTCAGAGATGAAATGCTAAAAGCAAGCACTGGCAGATGGATGGAAGTCTTTACACCTACCAAGTCTCAGAAGTGCAGCAAAAAAAGTCATGATATAAATGAGAAATCGCATGCTTTATGTCACAGGACTGAAACGATCAGCATTCGGTGATGCTGTTGTAGAGGCTCAAGACCAGCTTAATACACTTATTGTGAGCTACTTCAGCAACTCGAAAGTAATTCATGAAATCCCAACGTCTTTGATGCATATGTAGCTGATCCAATACTGGGTATCCAAAGTTTAACAGTTCCAAATCAAGGAAAAGTCCTGTCTAGCATTTTATAGTCTGCCTTGAAGGTTAATACATGTTTGTCGAAGCACTCATAATGACCATGCAATTTTCAATTGCAGTTCACAGGTAGTGTGCTATTGGAAGAGAGTAATTTTTGTTACCATGCAATATGAAATAATTACCTTGTTTCCACAAACACAAACATACCAGTTAAAAATTCAACACCATCTGATTCAGTAAAAAACTGCACCAATGAATAGCATAATACTAGTGAGTCGTACTATTAAATGTTTTTCACATGACCACCTTATAAGTGTTATTGGATGCAAGACTTGATTAACGACGCGGTCGGTAACCCCTGCATTATCATGCCACCTCTTTGGAGTAACGAAAGCAAATTCGTCAAAAAGAGAAGGCAAGGTACTGCAGCTGCTGCCTTTGAAAACATATCCAGAATCTGTAATTTTCTAATTGCCGTTACTCTCAAACTCATCAATGGTTTTAACTCGGCCACTTCAGTGGTTATGGGAGGATCCCGGTTGCTATTGTTGAAAATAATATATTTAGAACACCTTGGCTGCAGCAGGAACTCTATTAAATGCATACTGAAGCAACAGAAGAAAGCATAAAATTGTGAAATGTCTAGTCATAACAAAGATTAATACAAGATTGCGCAATGTAATTCAATCAACATCAGTGTGGTTGAAAAGAAGACTCTTACAGCTTGCTTAGAAGTTCCAATGTACTTATTCAACAGCTCAGCGCTTTCACTGATATGGATTGAAGAGAACAATCTGCTGCTGCAGCACCAAAAATGTGCGTCTTGCCAAAGCCCGGACTTCCATGTAAAAGGAACATTTGACCCTGGCCTTACACGAGCTTGCGCAAAAACATTTCATCAGCAAAGGTAAGAATGATAGACACGCAGATCAATTAGGTTTATTTAACAAGTTAAAATTAACCACATATTTAGCACAGAGAGAGAGAGAGAGAGAGAGAGAGAGAGAGAGAGAGAGAGGGTGAGGAAAGGTGTAACGAGTCACCAGAAAGAATAAACAAAAGCTACAGCTCAGATACAACCAGTGGAGTAAAATAAGCTCTCTTGAACAAAATCTAGGCATAATCTCGGTTACTCACAAGAATGCATCAGGGAAACAATGGTAGAAACTATTACACCTGAAGACATTTCAGCATGAATAGTTGATAGCTTTCCAGGACTCTGCATAAATAGACGAAGAAAGCCAATAATTATTGCTGGAGAAACATAACTTCAAGAATGGGAATAGTTGAAAACTGCAACTATAACCGTTAGCATCAAATGGTAGAGTAAAGCTGACGAACTACATTCCTCGAACACTGGCAAAACTATAACAATGTTTCTTCACCGGGCGTTCAGAAACTCTTGGTTACATCAACAAATGAAAAGGCAGCACCTAGTACATTAAGTCTAGAAGACAACAACTGTACAATGCTCGAACATAATAAGGCACACACGAACTACATGCCCCGAACTCAGAGAGACAAAAAAATCCACCATGAAAACTCTTGCAGTGTCTCTTCCACATCGCGTAAAGCGGGGAAGCAGAAGGCCGCGGGTATGCAGCGGCAGACACTTCCTCAGAGCTGCTTCTAATGGCTCTTGGGACAGCATTTGAACTTCTGCGACCGACTGATCGCCGGTCCTTGTGAGTACACCTAGTGCCCTTCGATTCCTGAAGCTGCTCCAGGGACGTCACCATTTCGTCCATGGTGAGCCTTGCCCGGGCTTCTATGGCTATGCACTGCAATGCGAGGAACGCCGCCTTTTGGGCTTGATCGATGGAGTACTGACCCTCGAGACGGGAATCAATGACGTGGAATATTCTTCGCTTGTTTGTGAGGTATGGCTTCTCTGGAACTGTAGGAAACAAAGATGATACAAAAGGTAGCAACACAGGTAGTTGCATTTGCCCTAAAATAATTCACCGATGAGTCAAGACTCAAGAGTCATCAAATTCCCAGACCTGTATCAAAACAGCAAAGGAAAAAGGAAAAGACATGTCAACAGCAGACCAAATAAGAATGAAAGAATGTAAATGCCTATCATCGGGAAAATTGCAACATCTACTCTAACTGTGTTTGGTAATTTAAGATGGGCGAAAAACAAATGAATAACAAACAAAGAGAGAAGAAAAGTGTAATTTGACTCTCCTTTGGAGATGAACATTAAAGAGAAATGATGCAGAGGAAAATTGAGTTATTTTGTATACCGTACCCGACATTACTTAAAACTTCTTTATGGATCAAAGGGAATTCATTCCTTTTTCTCTCCATGACAACCCATAAGAAGTTTCCTATTGACAATTGCAGGAACTGAACAAGACACAAGTCCGTGACTCACCTAAATCTCCTAATTAAGGAAGGTATTGGCAAACTCATATCATCGACTATCCTTGCCAATTAGATGATACATACCTTATCCATCTTTGTTGAACCTCGGACAGCCAATTACTTTGAGTTTACAAGATTCTGGCACACCCAACACGCGCTCCAGTGATTCACCCACCAGAGGTCCAATCGTTTCAAATTTCTTAAATTAGACAGATCTAAGCTTTTGATGGAATTCCATTCCCAGATATACAACCCCTGCAATGATTTCAGTTCTCCCAAAAGCTGGATCTCCTTCAGACAAGGCGGAACGGTCAGCTTCTGGAGCAATGGACAGCCGAGCTTTTTAGGCACATCGAATGGAATCTCTCTGGGTGAATATCCTCTGATATGGAGCGATAACAAATTCTCCAAGTTGGAAAAGAGTGACCAATGTATCGCTGACTGGACTTCTACTAAAGTGAGCTGTCGAAGGCTGGATGGAAGCCTGGTAAGAGATCGGGAGTCAGCATAACTTTTTCGAGTTTTTGTAGTTGAGAGAGGGAACTCAAATTGGTTGGAGGCAAGGTTCCTTCTCCAACGAGCAGGGTCAAATACTTTAGAGCACTTAGTCTCGGAAGCCCATCTATGTTGTGGGTTTCTTGCACTGAACTTCCGACTATAAATAGATGAACTAAATTGGTTAGGTTTGAGATGTCGGGGATTGTGGTCATCGACCTCGATGACAACCATAACGACGTAAGACTTTTAGGAAGCGCCGGCAGCCGTTGAATTGAATGACAGTCCTCTAAACAAAGTTGTTGGAGATTTGTAAGCTGATTGACGGTTGTCGGTAACCCACTAAAGCTGCTCTCTTGTAATGTTAGAATTTTCAACGAGGATAGTGCCCCAATTTCAATTGGAATTTCCCCCTCCATCTGTGCATTGCGCACACGTAACTCTTCCAGATTTTCCAACATTCCTATGGTTTTGGGAAGTTCACTTATGCAACTGTCATACAGATTTAGTACCTTCAACTTTTTGAGATTTCCAATACAATCAGGTAACATCCTGATTCTTGAACCCCTCATATCCAACTTGACCAGTGATTGGAGCCTCCCAATCGAGTCTGGTAGCTCTTCTAATTTGGGACACAAGATTCTAAAAATTCTCAACCTTTCTAGGTTTCCAATGGAATAAGGCAATTCTCTAATTCTCATATTATAGACATCCAGCTCAATTAGTGACTCCAATTGTCCAATAGAGTCGTGAAGCTCTCAAAGTTCTAGGCATCTCAAGATTGGATGCCTCAGCTTCACTAAATTACCAATCGAGTAAGGCAACACTGAGGGTCTCTCGAGAATCTATTCTTAGCTCCGTCAAAGATTTTAGACCATTGATAGACTCTGGTATTGACTCAATAGCTTCCCACTATATTTCAAGGTAATCAAGATGCTGTAGATTGCCGATGGACTCATCAGTCCCTCTTAGCTCAGTGCATCTAAGAATCAATCTCTCCAGTCACGAGATTGCAAATAACTCGAGCATCTTTCTAACGGGAGGGACAATCCTGGAGTTGTAGGACTTTCAACTTTTTTGATACCTACAAAGCAATTGAGTTGATACTTAGAAAAGAGGAAAAGTAAATGTAACGCAAAAGTATGTCATGAGATCATACCATGATTTGACGCCATCCTCCCCAGTCTTCAGTGATGCTACTCCCATAAAGCTTGAGAATCGCTAGGTTCTCCAACCCAAAGTTTGTAGCTTGAAATTCTAAAGGGCAATTTCTCCAAGAGAGCCATCTTAACTCTAAAAAAAGATCCTTAAAGTCTCCTTCGAAGTTTCCGCCGTCCAATTGAAGGAAACTAAGGTTGACCATCCTTGCAAATTCCTTGCGTTTAAATTTGCATGTGGCATCAAGTTGTTCGCCAAGATTAAGTGCTATTATGTTCTTTGTTCCCTGGATGATAAAAGTGGCAACCAATGAGTACATGTGTTAATTGGACTTGACGTTAGATATAAAAAGGAAATGATGCTAATGGACGAACACAAAAGCAATTAAACGTAAAAATTACCTTTTTTGTCCGCATTACATCGTAGGCGTCCTTGGGTGACCACTATCTACTGCCTCTTAGAAGTAAGTTGCAGCTTTTCAGGTGAACGATATCCCTTCCGAGATCTCTAAATTGGTCGTGCATCCATAATTTATCATAGTCGATGATCTATATTAGAGACATACACATGAGGATCTTGACTTCGATTTTAGTGGGGTACCCAAAAAATAGCATCCCAATATTTAATTGCAGTTGTTTTCTCTTTATTAATGAAGAGACATGCAATATCAAGATAAATTTGTTGTTGAGTTGGGCCCAATGCTTCATAGCTTACCATCAACTTCTTCTTGACATCCTCATTCATCACCGTCTTTAACTTACATAGGACGTTTTCCCATGTACTTTGGCATTTTCCACGGAGTGTCGAACCTACAACATCGAGAGCCAATGGAAGCCTTCCAAGTGCATTGACTAGCTTTTTGAGATATCCACGTAATTAGGTGGAGGCTTGGTACTTCCCAAGGCACGCTCACAAAAAAGTTGATGAGCATCAACCTGATTCATTTTCGGCACAGTGTATAATGAAAAGTGTCCATTGTTTGAGGCTGGGACGTCGCTATCTTCACCTTCCTTTACCAGGAATTCGATTGTCCTTGTTGTTATGATGGTTCTACTACCCCCACCATACCAGTTGGGCTCGCCAGCAAGTCTGATGATTTGATCTCGGTTGTCGATGTCATCGAGAACAATTAGGACTTTCTTCCCATGGAACCTCGTCTTGATCACGTCAACCCCTTCATCAATGAAAGAGAGGTTCATGCACCTGAGATTGAGAATGTCGGACAACAATCTACTTTGTAAGTTTATCATGTCATGAGTCCGAACATCTTTAAGAAAGTAGCAATGACCCCGAAACTGAGGGGAGTTTTCCTGAAGACAGCCTCAGCTAGTGTCGTCTTTCCGATGCCATCCATAGCATGAATCACGATAAAGCGTACATCAAAAGCTCCTAGATCTAGCCGCTTCATAATCTCATCCATCCGATCCTTGATTCCCACCAAATGATCTGGCGTTTCTATCCTTCTAGTCCACAACAAACTAGAAACCTCTTTGACCGTGAGATTCTTAAGTTCATCTAGGCTGCCACATACATGAGATACAACCATCTTAGATTGAAAAACCAAATATATGGAAACTGCGCAAGCATTCCATGGTACAGGAAGGTTATAATCATATCGTAGTATTTTGCTTTGAAAGCAACCAACATAGTAAAAGTGATCTTTCAAGCTGTGAGCCATTTTAAAACAAAATACGAAAAAAAATAGATATTTTCAAGAGGAGGAGGAGGGACCATATTCACAATTGAAAGCTATTGTACAGTAAATGGTAGGAGTGAGCAAGGCAGACCGATCGAATCGAAAACTGCCCAGACCGACTAGTTGTAATTATTAGTAGCTCGGAACACATAAAGAAGCTCCTTAACTCTTATTTTGGGCCGATGCTTCCTCAGCTTTTATTAGTATAACAAGAGGAAGCAAGATCTAACATCAAACTCAATCTAATTTTTCAAGAAACATATGATAGGCTATAGGGTCGAGAAAATTGCACCAAAAGTCCTTAACTTTATGCATAGAACGCAATTGAAGTTAAGAAATTTAAAATTTGTTTATTTTTCAAAAAATATGGCGTCTTTCTATTTGATCACATCTTAGATTTATTAATTAAGTTGATATACGTTAACAGTAATTGCTATCAAAACTTGGTCTTAAAAGTGAAAAGTCAATTGATGCGAGAAACCTCGCCCTGTGAGCAAAATTTCTGCCTCTCTCATTGCGTCAAATCCAACCATACATTACATAAGGCTGGACAGCACCAAACTGAATCAAATTTTCATTCTTTAAAGGAACCTCTCAAAGCTTTCTTCCACTTTTTGCTAAATCCTTCCCGGACTCGCTCTTGTGCTTCCGGAGGGCTTTTCATCCACGTCGTAGAAGATAGGGAGGATCACTTTCTCATCGATATCTCTCGATAACTCCACTATGCGTGTCAACTCACGGAGGCACCACTTGCTTTCTCATCGATATCTCTCGATAACTCCACTATGCGTGCCAACTCACGGAGGCACCACTTGCTTGAAGCGTAGTCTCTACAGAAAATTGGGATGTAAATCCTGGACTCGTTGATCGCTTGCAAGAGGCCGCCTTCAATCTCTTCGCCAAGTCGGAGCTCTTCATTGTTTTTGAAAGTGCGGATCCCTGCGCTGATCATGTCATTGTAGAGACAATAGGCGATGGTGAAGCGGGTGTCAGGCCCTTTGAAGCTCAGGAACACCTCGTAAAGGTGGAATTTTGTGGGATTTCGCCCTAAGTATTGACAGCTTTGTAAGCTAGATTTTCGACGTGCAATGAACTATTCCTTGGGGTGGTGGGGGTATGAGCGCTAATGCCACCGGTTAAGTCCATCAAGACGTGGCACGGGAGATTCGAACCTGGGACCTCTGTCGCGACCTAAAAAATAAACAAGTTAAATTCCAGGCTAATGGATTATCAGGTTAATTAATTAACTAACCTAACTCGGACTCTCCCAAGTCCATACCAAATCGCAACTTGAGGTTCGAATGATTAACATGCAATGTGATTTGAATTTGGAGTCACCACTAATCATTTTCGGTAGGTCGATTAGAAACCTAAATAAAATAGCGGGAGAAAACTATCTTATTTCTGCAACCGGAGATTTTGAATTCGGAGACTTGATTACGTTAAATTACTCTAACGCCCTTTCGGTACCATTTTCATAAAAATATTTAATTTGGTAATTTACTTGAATTTCAAAGGTGCAGTTTTTTATTTTTTTATTTTTCTTTTTTTATGAAAATGTAAAACATTGAACTTTATGCGATATACACCATGGATGATTTAGAAAGAAAGAAAACGCGGCCAATCACAAGTATTTACAAAAATAAATTAACATGTAATAATGCTAAACTTTGGAACACGTGGCATGTCTAAAATAAATAATCAAATATTCAAATCAAATTATTACATCTTTGTAGATCAAGATGGAGACGATTACCTTCTATTACACAAAATCTTACTCACGTACACGTTATAGTTTCTTTCAAGATCTCGGAGCTTGAAGAACGTGGCTTGTCGTCGAAAATGGCAAGCAGTGGCGTTGTTGGGTGGCGAGAGGCGAAGTATGTATTGGGACTCGTCGAAGATAATGCTCGATCAAAACTCTTTTCTTTCACTCTCGAATTTTCTTTTCTGTTTTTTTTCTCAAGGACTATCTCAATTCTTTTCTCTTCAAAAACTCTCTTAATTCTCTCCTACTTCCCAAAAAAAACTCCCCTTCTCTTCAAGAACTCTTCTTCTTTTATAGGCAAAGTTCTTCATCTTTCATTCTTCATCTTCATTTCCTCACCTTTCATTTTCATCTTCTCTTCTTCATTTTCATTTCCCCACCTTCCATCTTTATCTTCTCTTCTTCATCTTCATCTTCCCTTCTTCATCTTCATCTTCTCTTCTTCACCTTCATTTCTCCATCTTCCATTTTCATCTTCTCTTCTTCATCTTCATCTTCTTTTCTTCACCTTCATTTCTCCATCTTCCATTTTCATCTTCTTTTCTTCACCTTCTCTTCATTATCTTCTCTTCATCATCTTCCTTTCTCCATCTTCTCTTCATCCTCTTCTCTTGGTATCTGCAATGCAGTCCCCGAGAATCTAGTATTTGCAATACAGTCCTTGAAGTTCTAGTATTTGCAATACAGTCCACGAAAAAAAATATTTTTTCAAGCCCAAATATTCTTGGTACATTTTCACCCTATGTCTAATCTAGACGCCTGTTAAATTAAGCTTAAATATGCCAATGCTATGTGAGATGATTTTTGTTTAGAACTAAAATTAGTTCTAATTTTTATGCAAGAAAAAGGTTAGTCAAAATTTAGGCGTCAACAGTGCCCCTCTTTGAGTGGAGGCTCGCAGAGGTTCCGCTCAAAGATAAAATTGAATCCTGAATTTTGACGGTGCAAATTATGGGTGAACTTTTTTTTGGCGGGAGTTTTAATCCCATCTTTTGTAATGAAGTGATGCATGATATGCAAGACTGTAAATAACATGTGTCATAATTTCTCTTTTCCATGTTAGAGAAACTCGCACTGGATCGCATACGAGAATACCTGTTTTACCAAATACCTCATAAGTTGGTGATTCCCTTAATTTCCAAGTTTCTTGCAAACACGAGGACCTTAAGGTATTCGGCCTATCTCGTTATCGAGATTTCTCCCTAATGCGAGACAGCGCAAGATATGTGTATCCTTCTAGATCACAAGAGCTACGTCGTTGTGAGTCGAAAGAAGTAGAATCAAGTTCAAAAGAGCTACGTCGTTGTGAGTCGAAAGAAGTAGAATCAAGTTCACAAGAGCTACGTCGTTGTGAGTTGATTAAATGTCGAAATCGCCGAGTGCATATGTCTTCACGATTCGACAAAGGGGAACCAAAATCTTAAGAGCTACGTCGTTATGATTTGGTTTGCATCAAAATCACGGGTGCTTATGTCTTCATGATTTGATAAAGGAGCCGAGAATCATAAGAGCTATGTCATTATGAGCCGACTAAAGGTCAAGATCACCGGTGCATATGTCTTCGTGATATGACAAAGGGGAACCAAAATCTTAAGAGCTACGTCGTTATGATTTGGTTTGGATCAAAATCACGGGTGCTTATGTCTTCGTGATTTGATAAAGGAGCCGAGAATCATAAGAGCTATGTCATTATGAGCCGACTAAAGGTCAAGATCACCAGTGCATATGTCTTCGTGATCCGAGACCGAAATCATAAGAGGCTGCGTCGTCAAGATTTGATAAGATGTCAAGATCGCCGGTGTATATGTCTACGCGACTCGACAGGAGAGGCATATTGCACTGAATTGAATCGTAACAACTATCATCGAGGAGTTGTTAATTTGAAAATGGGTTCGAAAACTTACCCGGGTTCTCCGAACGATTAATCAAAGAACGAAACAGATCGCTCGTATCATACATGGTAGGCATTTGCCAGGAGAACTTGCTCATTCAATAATCTTTGGATGAATTTCGAGACCTTGGGAGGGACATCGAACATCGGGAATGTATTACCCATCATAAAATGGTAGAGGTAACATGCGCAAACATATTCAACAATGAGTTCATACAAAACTATCCTACCGAGCTTGCAATGATGTATATAATGCAATCACTCATACCATGGTTTATGCATAACCATTCTATCAAGTTTGCATTACCAACCCTGTCCGGGGATGTTCTCACATTATGAATACCTCGAACGTGAGCTGAGTGGGGGACTTCGATCCGAGAGGGTTTTCTCTCACTCTCAAGAAAAGTTATTTATCCCGTCTGCAGGATCCAAAAGAAATCACTCAATCTTTCCATCATCGCATTCGATAAGGATCCGAGTAATCTCGCAATTGATACGACCGAGCCGATCTGGAGGTCTTAATCGGGACCGTAATGAGAGCTAGGTCAAAGGTTTACAAAGGGGACTCTAGTTGAGTCAAGGCTACTGAAATGAATTCCTTCGTCATCTCTCTGGGTTTATAAGTCAAGAACCCCGCAAAAAATGAGAGAGAAGTAATCTTGCTCGAACTTCTTCGAGTGATGCTTAAAATCACTTAACTCCACATTAATTCA
The DNA here is from genome assembly GCA_021437795.1 of Rhodamnia rubescens. Lineage (NCBI taxonomy): Eukaryota > Viridiplantae > Streptophyta > Magnoliopsida > Myrtales > Myrtaceae > Rhodamnia > Rhodamnia rubescens. The sequence continues at coordinate 532,443 of JAILYA010000092.1, read as the reverse complement.
AGTGCCCTAGTCGAAAAGGCTTTTAAAGGGTTGTAATGGAGGTAATGATTTGGGAATTGAGAAACGAAAGGGTTCGTTTTGGCTCGGAAGATGTTTGAGAAGGGGCTTGATGTTGGTGATCATTACAATCTTATCACCGATCGTGGCCTTCTAGGATACCATCATTGCTCGAGGATGGTATGAACTGAAGATTGGATTTGCAATTTGACAATTCATGGAGATTTTTCTCTCAACCCTTTTAGGATATACAGGAAAATTGTGCATTCAAGTTCGAAATATTCTACAAATGAACAATAAATTGAAAGGGCATTGGCCTTGCTTTTGGTAGGCACTTTGCTTTTTAAATGCCTAGGAATTTTTTGTGGAATCAGCCTTTCCTCTTTCTTCTCCTTTTTTTTTTTTTACTCCCAACTCTCTTTTACGATTGTATCTTGATGAGTTCATTGAGAGATTTTCTATGGATCCAGCTTTTCGGTCCTTCTACTCAAAGATGGGCCATATTTGCTTTGGGACAACAATGATCACCAATGAGGGCTTTTAGAAACGAATTTGCAGGCTCAAATGGGTTGTGCAAATGGATATAGATGTGTGGGATAGAAAAAGAAATGCTCTTCGTCACCCTAAGGCACTTGAATTAAAGCGCAAGTACAATGCAAAGAACCACCCGAAAATTGATGTTAGTCCAAGCAAGAAGATTTCTAACCATTTGTCTCGTGATGCTGATGGAATTATCTCTGTCTTGCCCCATGTGGGGTGGTTCTTGACGAGGTTATGGAAGTGAAATCTCCACTCAAATGGGTTGATCAACGGATAACTTGCAGTGTTTAGGGTAGAGAAATGAATGCCTCCATCACTTCGGTTATCGTACCTTTCGCGAGAAAACTCTTTACTTGGGGAATGCGGAATTTTGCCACCGTTCATCTCGCCTGAAAAAATTGGACGTGTTTGGGAAAGGATTGCCTTTCATCATCCTGTCATGCCCCCTTCGTACATTCGATGTATCTTATGTAGTTCATGTTCCTTATTCGAGTTGGTAAATTAAACATGAGGAACAATCATGTGCAAACTATGCGGTGTATGAGTGTTTTCGAGCATATAAAATGCAGCAACTTTTTATCTTGGCGGACAAAGTTCGCAAGTACATAAAAAATTTCTTAGGGGCGTGGATTGTGAGTTACCCCTACTCATGCAAATGTATTGCAAAACTTCATTATCTCGCTTCGAGACATGAGATTGTCAAAGGCTCCAGGAATTTCTCATTTCATTAATTTTTTCAGGGAGAACGGATGCTTCTCTATTTGGACAGACGGTGACCCCCTTGTAAAAATCAAAAGGGAAAGCATCAATGTACGTCCTCATGTTCTAAAAGAGTTGAAACGATACCACCTTACTCATGTACGTATTCCTTGCGAACTTTGAATTGAAAAGATCGATTCATCTGGATCGGATTGTATGTCCGGGATGTTATCTCTCCAGGTTCTATGACCGTCATGGGCTGAGCTTCGGTCGAGAAGCAAAAAGTTTTTATTAATCTTTGTACATTGATGCCAAATCCCGGATCGACCCCGGGACGCCTCGGACCACTGTCATTCCCCCAACCACTATCTTTGCGGTGTTGTTGGCGTCCACGGGTGGTTCGCTTTTGTTATATTGTTCTCAAAGCAGTTGGCAACCTCCCGTGGAGAATAAAATAAGCTTAACTTAGAATTTGAAACGATCGAGAGCCAATTGGGACGATACGGAGTTACCCATCTTTGAGCCTCGCTAGGTTTTTTCCTTGCATTCTCCCAAGTAAAGCTATTCGGAATCTCTCTTTATGGGCGTTCAGGGCGTCGTCCACAAATTGATTTGCTACGAGGCCTAGCTTAATAAGGAACTTACGCATTTGATAAGAGAGGAGAAAAATTTGCCATTTAACTCTAGGCAAATTCTAGACAACTAGAAAGTAAAAGTATCCCATGCAGGGAACTATACATGGAATTAAAGGAGTATTCATGCGAGATTGGTTCCATCTCTTTTCTTGGCTATTTCAATGATTGGGCTGATTTTGTCTTGGATCATACACCAACGATCGTTGTTTGAGGATCCATAATCACTTGCTTCGGATCACAACTCGGATGTCTTTCAGCTCCGAACCGGCTGACCAAGGCGGTGAGCTCATCATCAAAGTAACCTTTTGATTTTTCGGGCAATTGATACTCGAATTGGGCATTGTTACTTGCTAACACCGGCGACGATTTTTCCACTTTGTTTTTGCCGTGAGCGGTCGACTCCTTGAGCTTGTGCCTCCGCCGTCGCTCGGGAACTCGTAGGGATGATCAACTCGGGTCCGTTGCTAGAACCACCAACGGAAGGTCGGTATGGCCAGTATTCTTGATTGGGAAGTGGTCGGGTACTTTTTGCTCCGTAGGTTTTCTTGGGATTAATCTTCCAATCAACTTTGCTCCGGTTGCCTTGGTTCCAAGCTACATCGTGCTTCTTGACTTATCTCTAAATCATGAAGGTGATTTGTGACACTTCGTAGGGTGAGTCCGTCTATATTCATCATTTTGAGTACAGCCATTGGTCGTCTTTGAATTGATTCCTAGCTGTCGAACCGCCTCGATTAATATAGAATGAAGCTCGGCGGACCAAAGGGGCCTTTTCTTTCCGACAAAATCGTCGTAGTAAGTTTGGCCATAGTTCTTTTGTTCGAGTAATTGCTTCCTTACAAAGATGCTGCCAAATGTTTTGGAGCACTCGAACGCTTGCATCGGCTTCTTTAGGATGTCCCGAGCACCATGCAATATGGCCTTCGTTACGAACTTCGATCATCACTTGCTGATGTTATGATGACCGGTATATCCAACTCGAAATCAATGATCTTTAAGAGATCGAGACCGTCCATATCGATCCCTACCATGGGCTGTGACGACGATGTCAAAATCATATTTGTACCGCCTCGGCTCCTCTAAGGCTTCCGTTGCTTTCACATAAGTTGAAATCCCGTACATGCACTTTCTCGGCATGGCAACAAGGATCGAGAGGGAAACGGGGTTGCCATCAATGGCCATGACTCGCAGATCCTCGGGATATGAGGCTTCCCATACTTCCGCCTGGAATGTACGCATACTTATTTTCCTTTCAAAACCTTCCATATGTAGACCGAAAAATGGGTGTTTCGACTAGAGACCGGGCTTTAGATGTTCTTTGGACTTGCAAAGATAAATTGCCGTAAAAATCACAAAAGCGATGATGGCCTTTCGTGACGAGTTCGGGAGGTGCATGGAGACTTCAAGTTCTTTATAAACTTTTTCTGATCCGTTAATCTCGCAGACGACTTTTCTCTCCTTTTCGCCTTAATGCCTTGGATCCATTTCGTAATAACTCTTACCTCTCGCTCAATCCGTCGTTCTTTTTTACTTTTCGACATGGAGGAGCCCTCAAATCTTTTCACTTTCTCTACGAACGAGACAGTTATTTCCCTCCTCAAATCTTTTCGGTTCCTCCTACGAACGAGGCGATTATTTCCCTCCTCAAATCTTTTCGCATTTACTTACGTGAAGGCTTTCAATGCTTAGTCAAATCCGGCGAGGAATTCACGCATTTAAGCATGATGATGTTCGTGGATAATACTTGTTCTTTTCCCTGGATTAAAAGAAGAATGTCTCACATGGGGATCTTGTAACAAACAAGACATTCATTCATACATGTCACTACTTCTCTTGAGGATTCGTAAGGGCTGGCTAGTAATGCTCAAAAAAGAGATATTTTGAGAGCCCATAATAAAAAAACTAAAGCTTCATGCAGGCTACACATTCGGAGTTCCATCGGCGTTGAATTGGTGGTTGTGACATCAAGGAAACTCCAATTGTAGTGATGCATGTCTCTTCCCTCGAAAGGCATCGGTTCGCCTCTGCAAGACCGACTTTCCGGGATGTATCTCCAACGAAATCGGATTGTACGAGAACTTGCTCTAGGTGATGAATCGGTGAATGAGCATTTTCAATGCTCGGATGTGGCTCATCGAGGGACATGTCACCAAAGGAGATGGGGCCGCTACGGACACGGCAAACAAGTGTTAATAGCATCCCTATACCTCTTGTTCTCTCGCTCAAGCTTTTCACTTTCTTCCCTCGAAACGTAAGTTCATGACTTTCATTTTTAACCTTCAATCGGGTCCGCTTGTTTTGAAACCAAAACTTGACCTTCAAGGGCTCCATTCCTATCATCCGGCTCAATTCATTTTTGCGTCTCTTATTCACGTAAGAGCACTCCTTGAAGGCAGCTTCGAGCACTTTGATTTGATATTTTCTTTTCAGGGTTGATTGCGGCTGCCGCTGCCATTGTTGTTGCTGTCGAGATCTTGAATTTCACTGCCAAGAGAGTTGGGTTTTACGGCTTCAGGCGTTGGATCCGGTCTCGAAATCCAGCGAGTTCACTTTCGGGGATGTCTAGGTTGGTTGCCTCCGGTAAGTGCTGATGGCCTCTAAACATGTTGGATTGAAATACCTCTTACCGCCTTTTGTTCACTCTATTCTCCGATGTATGCTTACTATCTCCAAATTCTTTCGAGTAATTGGGTATGTCCCAAAGCCTCCCTTTAAACGCGGATGAAAATCACTAAGCCGACGTTTTTCCCAAGATTTCGTGTTTCCCGCTTTGTCTTATTTTTTCAACGTGATGGGACCCCGAATCCATTCGCACCGATTTTCTTTTCTTGATAACCATGCTTGTCTCCCGCTCAGTTTTCAACATGGTGGGGTCCTCAAATCTTTTCGTAACTTTTTCGAATTTGTGAGGCTCGAGATCACGGATTGACGATAGATCCGGATCCAACGAACGAAACGCCCGTAGTTTCACCCGAGTAACTAACGTGGCTCTGTAAGAATTGCTGTTTTTTCTCTCGAAAAGTATGCTTGTCTCCCACTCGGTTTTCAACATGGTGGGGTTCTCAAATCTTTTCGTAACTTTTTCGGATTTGTGAGGCTTGAGATGGTAAATCCGTGATTCACGGACGAAACGCCTGTAGTTTTGCCCGGATAATTAACTCGGCCTCCACAATAATTATTGCTATCGCTTTTCCTACCCTTTAAATTAGGATATAACGCCGAGACAATTATCGCTTTCATATCTTCATCTCCAACCTTCTAAGCACTCTTTTGCATCCACTCTTTTTTAGCCGCTTCAATAACAATGGCTTCCCTTCCCGCACACGCCTTCTCGGCTGAAGTTTTGGCCAAATGGGAGAAACTTTATAATCTCCTAGGCCAGGGCTACTCTTATATAGCCAACCATCCGGAGGCCGAAACTGAAATTCGCCTTATGTTTAGGGATATGGACGCCGCTTCTATTGAAGGTACCAAGTTAGAAGAGGAATACAGGATCTTCCCCACTCTCTTCACTAACTTCCCGGGAGGCTTACCATGTTGCTTATCAAGATGTTACTTTGGCCCACCTTGTGAAGACACGCTATCGGGATCGGTCGGACAGCTTGGTGTTGGCCGGTCTTGTAGCCGACAATTATAAGAAGGCCCTTGACTACGGTAATGAACAAGTCTCCCCGCCGATTCGTGAGAGGGAAAACTTGGTGGGGTGTTTGGCCATGTCCCGAGACCATCTTCGAGCGCGATCCGCTCAATATTATTTTAAAATTTCAATACACATGGCTAGAAGAAAGGCTGGACGATCCGACCCTGGATATAGCCCGCGGGAGAATGCTGATTCATGACACGGAATTTGCTGCCGAGCATCACGAGGACAAGGTAGCCAAGCTCAAAGAGAAATGTGAGCTCCTCCTCTTTAAGTTGGCGGATCTTGATTCTCGGAGCGATCGGTGTAGGCGGAGCATCAACCGTATGGAGAGTCGGTTAAACTCCTTTGTGATGCTCATTAGAGCTCGGTTTGGCTTTACGTTCCCACCCCGTTGATCTATTTGTAAGGCTTTCGATGAATGAAATGAATGCAAGTTTTTACTCATTTCATCTTGGTCGTCATATTTGTTTTGCAAAATAACCCCTTTTACTCTGCGAATATGTAAATCTCACGCTCCCGATGGTCAATTTAATTGGGCCGGAGAGGCTCCCCCATTCGAAACAATCTCTCAAAGAAAGTTTAGTAGCGAGGAAACAAACGAATGCTCAAATATGAAAAACCCGTGAATCAGTATTAATATTATAACTCGATTATGAAAACATCGAGTGAATCAAGCATAATATTTCTTTACAAGTCGAATTGACTGGATTGGTAAAGACACGACCATCCATCTCAACAGTAATCAAAGCACCACCAGGGAGTACCTTCTTTTACTATATACGGACTACCATAGTTTGGAGCGAATTTCCCTTCCGGGAGTGGGACTATTGGCAATAATTTTCTCAAGACCAGGTCATTGATCCGAAAATATCGAGGCCAAACTTTTTTGTTGAATGATTTAGCAACTCTCTGCTGATAACACCGGCCATGACATACAGCCTTAAGTCTTTTTTCGTCGATCGATTCAATTGGCTTGTTCTCTGCTTGGATCCATTGAGCTTCCGTCGAACCTTAACTTGAGACAAGATACGTAATGAAGGAATTTCCACTTCAACCGGTAGAACAGCCTCCATTCTATATACAAGCGAATACGGGGTTGCCCCGGTAGATGTCCGGATCGAGGTCCGATACGCCATAAGTGCAAATGGCAACCTCTCATGCCAATCGCGATAATTTTCAGTCGTCTTCGCTAAAATTTTCTTAATGTTCTTATTGGCGGCTTCTACTGCTCCATTCATCGAGAGGGCGATATGGGGAAGAGTTCGGATGTTTGATCTTGAATTCCTTAAACAATTCGTCCATTAGTTTGTTGTTTAAGTTCGAGCCATTGTCGGTGATTATGGCTTCAGGTGAACCGTATCGAGCAATGATATCCCGACGGATAAATTTCGCGATATTTCGTGCCGTGATCGCTAAATAGGATGCGGCTTCGATCCATTTGGAGAAATAGTCAATCGCCACCAAGATGAATCGATGCCCATTGGACGCTTTAGGGTTGATAGGACCGATAACATCAATGCCCCACGTAGAAAACGGCCATGGTTCGGATAACCGATGCAACTCATTTGGAGGGACATTAATCTTGTCACCATGAATTTGACATTTGTGACAGCTCCGAACATGCTGAATACAATCTCTTTCGAGTGTGAGCCAATAATAACCCAACCTCATAATCTTCTTAGCTAACAAGTGGCCGTTCATGTGTGGACCACGGATCCCTTCATGTACTTCCATCATCGACGAACCGCTTCGGTTGAGTCAACGCATCTTAGTAGGACGAAAATCGAATGACCGCTTGTACAAATTCTCTCCATTCAAGAAGAACTTCGAGGCCATCTTCCTTATGTACTTTTGGTCGATACGGTACTTTTTTCAGGGAACTCCCGCTTCGAATATAAGTCTTGATGTCATGGTACCATGGCTTACCATCGGGTTCATTGATCACGGTCACACAATATGCTGGCTTTTTTAGTACTTCAATCTTCGATGGGTCAACCTCAAGTCCATTGGCGACTTGTAACATTGAAGACAAGGTAGCCAATGCATCGGCGAATCGATTATGAGTCCCGGACAAATACTCAAATGAGATATCTTCAAATTCCTCCACCAATTCATCCAGATATACTCATGGTAGGGTAGCAATTTAGCATCTCTCGTCTTCCACTTTCCAACAATCGAAGGATAATCAAAGCGGAATCTCCGAACACCTTGAGTCGGGCTATCCCCATTTCAATCGCAGCTGCGCACCGAGGATGCATGCCTCATATTCTCGCTACGTTATTTGTGCAAGGGAATACTAATTTTGCTGCCACAGATAATGCTTGAGCACCCGGGAGATATCGAACCGCGCCCGTGCCCCGACCCCCGATAAATTGACAGCTCAGTCAAAGTACATAGTCCAGGATGTAATCCTCCACCGACATGATTCGATCCTCGAATGATAGGCATCATCATCTTGCCCCGGATTTTCAGCTAGGACATCTGCTATAGCTCGTCCCTTGATTGACTTTTGGGACAAATATTGAACGTCGAACTCGGAGATGAGGATTTGCCATTTGGCAAGTCTACCAATCAAGGCGGGTTGATTAAGCAAGTATTTGATAGGATCGCATTCCGTCACCGTGAGCACTTGGTGATGCAAGGTATATTGCCGAAGCCTGTACAAGCACCTGCACTAACGCCGCACATGTTTTCTCTACTTGAGTACTTCATTTCCAAAGTTGTGAATTTCTTGCTCGAGATAATAAATAGCTCGTTCTTTCCCATCCTCTTGCTTCTCTTGGGCTAACATAGCACCCAAGGATTCACTAAGGATTGTGAGGTAGAGGATTAGAGGTTGCTCCGGCGTTGGAGGAACAAGCACGGGTGGATTCATGAGATCTTGCTTCGGCTTTCCAAAAGCTTCTTCGCATTCGCTATCCCATTGGACTAGTGCATTCTTCTTTAATTGATTGAGGAATGGCTTAGCGGTTTCGATAACCGAGAGATGAATCGAGCAATATAGTTTAGCCTACCCATCAAACTTCGAACTTCTTTAACCTTCGTCGGCGGCTTAAGCTCACGAATAGCCTTAACTTTTGAAGGGTCGACTTCAATGCCCTTACCGCTTACCACGAATCCGAGTAGCTTGCCCGAGCTGGTCCCAAAGACACACTTGGCGGGGTTGAGGCGTAACTTGTACTTTCGGAGTCCGTCGAACAATTTCTTCAGCGTTTCGACGTGATCTTCTCCATGCCTTGTTTTTGCTATCATGTCATCGACGTAAACCTCAATCTCATTATGCATCATGTCGTGGAAAAGGGCAACCATGGCTCGTTGGTAAGTGGCTCCGGCGTTTCGAGACCGAACGGCATTACCCGGTAATGGAACATTCCCCATGGTGTGGTGAAAGTGGTTTTCAACTTGTCATTGACATTCATTAAGATCCGATTGTACTCGGAGAAACCATCCATGAATGAAAACAATTCAAACCCTGCAAGATCGTCGTCGACAAGTACGTCAATATGCGGGAGGGGAAAATCATCTTTAGGATCGGCCTTGTTCAAGTCTCGATAATCGACACAAACCCGAATGCGGCCGTCTTTCTTCATGACAGGGACTATGTTAGCGACCCAATCGGAATATTCTCAGTAGTCTCAATGAATCCTACATCAAGAAGCTTCATGACCTCCTCTTTGATCTTCCGCACTAATTCCGGTCTAGCCCTCCTTGACTTTTGCACCACCGGCTTAGCCGAAGGATCGATCGGCAAACAATGCTCGACAATGGAACGGTCAAGACCGGGCATATCTGCATAGGACCAGGCGAAAACGTCCCGGTAATCCTTCAAGAGTCCGATCGGGCGCTCGGACATTTCGAGGAAAGGCTTGCCCCGATCTTAACTTCTTTAGGGTTTTTCGCATCGCCTAGGCCGACCGAGATAATTTGTTCACCGATCAAGGGCTTGATCTCTTCATGTCGTTCGAAATCTTGACGAACTTCCTCATAATCTGGACTGAACTCATCTAGGTCGTATACTTCGAATCCACTAGATTTCCCTCCTCATGTATTCCCCCGAAACATAAAGTAACAAAATCAGAAGGACAAACAGGGCTTAATCGCGGTGTAATTTTTTTAGAACTTTATTTATTTTTATTTTTATTATTATTATTTTTTCAAAACCGTGGGACATGAATCCTTGAAGAAGCCCAACCCTTAGTTCTTACCATGATGACAAACTTGTTGGTCGTTGGTTATCGTCATCGGGTTAGTTTGGGATACTTCGACAAGATTCGAAAATAGCGTAATTTTATTGATATGAAATTACATCTTCTAGGAAAGGAAATCCATGAGTGCAAGACAAAGTAGAAATCCAAATGCGATTCAAAACCTAAAGGAAACAGAAAATGTCTCGCGTAGGGGAATGCATAAATATAAAGATGTTACTCGAATCTAAACCCTCTAGTGGATAATCACATATGGCATTAATGAATGATTTGGGAGGTTTAGGCGTCAGGTAAGGTTCCTCCTCATGCATTCCGTCTTCGATATAGCAAGAATGGTTACATCATCGAAACAACTGGTGATATCGAAGACCCCTTCATCCTCTTCAGACCCTATTGGCTCAACTGCAGTACCTTGATCCTTCGGTATTTCGGGGAACACAATCCCTAAGTCATCTTCAAGTCGGGTCGATTATCGTAGCCTTCGACTACTCCAACTGATCGGAAAGTGGTATATAGAGGTGGGGGTAAAGGGATCGCATGCCTCGCTATCGCGACCCATTACGCCTCTTTTATGCCCACGCCTTGACATCCCGCACCGGTTGTGTGAGATTGGCCTTTAGATTCAATTGGGGTGCGAATCCCTTGGCCATGTCGACCTAAACCCATACCAGGCTTAAAGCCATTGCCCACCATTATCTTAACTACCATAAGAGACGTGGTTGAGATTTCGGAACAGGCAAAGGACTCTCCGGTGATGCATGGATGGTGTGTACTATCTCAAAAGCATGGTAGGAATCTTCTTTATCATGACCTGGCTCGATGTAAGGGATGGCCGTTTCATTGAAGATCCGGTGATCTTCCTCTCGATGGACAATCACCAATTTCTGTTCGACCACGAATTTAATTTTCTCGATGAAGGCTTGATGGGACAGCTCCGGCATTATGAATCCAAGGTCGGCCTAGGAGAAGGTTAAAGGCCGAAGGAATATCCAAGACACTGGAAGAGAATGTCAAAAAAAGAAGGCCCGATCTGAATCTCCAAGTTGATCCGCCCATCAACATCCTTCTTCACGCCATCGAATGAACGGACGGAAGTTTTGGCCCTCTCGCAACCTGGCCAGGTCAATTCCCAGGCGATTTAATGTGGCTAATGGGCAGATATTCAATGTCGACCCGTTGTCAATAAGTACCCGAGCTACGTGAGTTTGCTTGTGTTTGATCGTTATGTGCAAAGCTTTGTTATGACCCCGTCCTTCGAGCGGAATTTCATCATCGGCCGAATGCGACCCGATCCTTTAGAAGGATCGTCCCTACAAAGTTCTCTAGTTTGTCCTGTTCAATATTCTCGGGTACGTGAATTTCACCGAGTATCTTCATTAAGGACTCTCGATGCTTCTCGGATGACCGAAGGTTCAAGTAGGGATACCTGAGCCGGTGACTTCCAGCAATCGGGTCGACAACGCTATACTCACTCACTCGCCTTGATTACAGCCAAGAATTCCTTAGCATCTTTCTTAGTGACTTGCTTAGTAGGTTGGTCATCGTTATAAGCACGTCCCGATCTTGTTACTAGGGCAAGATCGTAGGACCAAGGAACCGCCTTGTCACACCGTCATATGGAAAAGGTCAGGGCGAGGCAATGACGATTCCAAGTTCATCATCCTCGCATCTTCCAAGGCAGGCATATCCGCCAACTCGGGGTCATTCTTGATCAAGTCGGTCACATGAGCATCTTCCGCCCGAGACTCTCGAAAGGTCCCGGTTGGGTCAAAGCTCGCAAGCTCCCGATCCCGGGCCAATGACAATCGGGATATAGTGGCCACTGTCCCACTTGACTTGCCCAAACTATGAATCCGTTCTTTATGAGACCGGAAACTTTTTCCTTCAACTGATTGAGTGGTATCAATTCACCAATCTCATAATATCCTCGCCCGATCGTAGCGTCGAGGACATCGCCTACTTCAACCTTAACAAAGACCAACATGTTTGATTCCTTGCCCGAATACAAGATTAACTTTACCCGAATGATCCGGCAAAAGATTATTCTCGGACATTCGGCTGTTTGTTGCCCTGGAACGAGAATGCTTTAGAATCGAGTAGGTCTTGGATCCGATGTTTCAATACGAAACAACCATCGTTGTCATGTCCAAGCTCCCCACAATGGTAATCACATTTCTTCGACGGATCGTATCTCGGCGAGCTCGTATTACTAGGTCGCAAAGGCTCGAGGTCGATGCACGCCTCTCTTACGTAGAATCGCGAGCACTTGTGACGGGGTTCCCGGTAGAGGGGTAAACCGCCGAGGGGACCGTAGATTCCCTCTTTGTCGTTGCACGCCGAAATTAGCCTGCTGCGATTAGGAATCTGCAGACGACCGGCGGCTCGTGTCACGGGTTTTTGGCCGTAGGTCATGTTGACTGTGGTGCCGGTTCTTTGTCTTTCCTTACTGCAAACCTCTTGGTTGTCGTGGCGGCATCACCGTACCAACCTTTCTTTATGCCGTTCTCGACTTCTTCAGCCATGGCGATGAGATGGCTGAATGACGTGGCGGCGGATCCCAAAACTCGAGTTCTCATAACTTGCGGCGGGGTGGAAACGAACAATTTCATGAGTTCCCTTTCGGGTGGGACCGATTTCGGTTGAGATGCTACGTTCCTCCACCTGGTGGCGTCATCGCTTGATCGTTTCTCCTTTCTTCATCTCAAGCTGCTCAAGATCTTCTCTGGTGGTGAGCACGTCCAAGTTAAAGCTAAAATGTTTGACGAAAGCATTAGCTGCCTTCTCCCAATCATCCATCCGATAGATCTCGTAGTCCGTATACCATCTCATGGCAGCTTCCTTTAGACTAGCCTGGAAAGTCCGAACCATTAGGGGGCCGTTGGTCGCATGCTTGTTCATTCTTGCCCGATACATCCGGACGTGCTTGGACCGGGTTGGAAGTCCCATCATACTTCTCGAAATCGGGCATCTTGAACTTCTCTCGGTACCGTGACCTTTGAAAAGACAAGACATGTCAACTGGGGTATCTTTGTGCGTTCCTTCCACCTCACGGATCCGCTGCTCCATTTGGGCCAACAACTTGGCCATTTCATCGGACGGTCCCATAGTCACGTGGCTGGCTTGGGAGATGAGAACCGGTGATGGGGCGCTCGAGCTAGTGCCGCAATGACAACATCCTCTAGCGGCATGGTGTAACCAAGTATATGCTCGGGGAGCCTTCTCGGGATTGCTTGCGGGAAAGGGTCTGAGAGACGATGTTCGAGGTGTTGGACCGGTCGGGTGCTTAGCGAAGCAGAACAACAAGAGCAGCCATCATGCGTTCCATCATCTGGCTCATCATACCCTCAAACCTCCGGTTCATGGCCTCAAATTGCTCTCGCAGAGCTTCCCGGACTACGTTGTTGATTTCAGCCTTGTCCGCCATTTTCTTAGCCACCGACCGGGTAATGTGCGGAGGATCCGTGATAAATTACCTTCAAAAGTAACCAGCCAAAATAAGTACAATGAACAAGAATAGCGAGCCGGCCCATGGCATCCCTCTAGACTCAAACGAACAAAGTGACTAAAGAATTGAAACAGGTAATTTTCAGTTTGTCCGCTTTTATGAAAAAAACCCATATTAATTCGTACGTTGGTCAAAACACGTCCAAATTTTACGAGCTTATAGCTGAGAAGATGATGAACAACTTTTATGTTGGCCAATCGAACTAGAAATGAGCAGATCAAATCCGTTTAATGTATCTTTCCGAAAAATTGCATTCAGAAAACTGTTATAACCGTAAGTAGTTGAGAAAAACGAAAGGCCATCTTAAATCATGAATTTAATTCTGAAATTTTGCAGGATATTAGTTGAAACATAGGTTTACAACTTTCATGTTTGGCACTTACTCAAAACTCGATTGTAGAATTTAGTAAAAATCGTACAACAGAACAAGCCGCAATGTAATTGAGAACAACCGATGAAATAGTAAAAACTACGTAAGCAAAGTGTGAAACAACACAATGAGATTCCTAAACAATCAAACTATGAAAGTAAATGCATGACTCAATTCAAACAGTCTTTCTTTTTTTAGAGGCCACGTGATCTATAGTACGAATGGGCCTTCAAGGCACGTCATAATCGTACGTTCTCCTTTGCCAAAGTATCTCGCTTTTCTTGGGCCTTCATCGCCTTCTTTTCGCTAGCTTTGAGTTGGGCTAGACGGGTATGCTGTATTGTCACGATCGGAATCTTCGGGAGTATCTCAGCAGGGATGGAATGAGACCGAGTATACCGAGTTGTGGCAAAGTGACTCTTCATTTTTCCGGTGAGCTGCTCTATGGGCCAAATCAGCTTCGATTAGAACACTCTCCGCCAAGCCTCGGAATGACGTCTCGCTTCGCTCCGTAGTTCTCGTCCTTCTCAAATTGAACTTGAAATTCGTTGGGCCCAAATGAAGGCGGGATATCCTGCGGAACCCGAAATTGTCGTGTAACTCGAAGAGGTTGATAGCTGGTTGCTCCATAAATGCCCATCAAAGGCACGGGCTTCGATCGCCATGGCATAGTCGAGCCTCCACCACTCGGAACCATACAACTTGCCAAAGGAAAATCTTAGGATTTGGATTCTCGAATAAATGGACCCACCGCGTATAGTGCAAGTTTTTAGTTCGATCTTGTATTTGTTTAAATCTTAAAATAGGATTGTCGGTCATACCCATTTCAAATACAATCATGTTTTCCCGAATTGAGAAAGATGTGATAAAAACCAGATTTGTAAAAGCTCGATTGGGGCTCGAAAAGTCTTATCTTTTTCTTTCTTGCTTTCTTTTTGGAATGAGCGAAATGTGTTAATGAAATGAAAGTTTCAGCAAGAATGGCATTTACAAAATTGACCCCACCACAAACTTGTTTTACCGTCCATGCTATCACGGGATCTATAGCATTCGACGGAATGGAAAAATGATAAGTCCGAAAAATATTAAGATAAAAATCTTAGATCTCATAAGGTCGGAGTTATTTTCAAAACATTTAACGAGGAAAGATAATGGGCATGCCCGGAGTTACCCTTCAAGACTTTTTCAATTTCTTTTTAGTCAAACCCAAAAAATTCAGCAAGCACTACTACTTGGATCTACTCGAATAGGTGGTTCAACCATATCCAACTCAATTGATTTTCCAATGGCAATACTGTATTCTTCCAAGGTGGGTGTAAGCTCAAACTTACCTCCGAACACAAACGTGGTCGTCTCGGGGCACCAAAAATGAGCAAGTGCTTGCATGATCCCGCTTTGAACATCGATCTCAAGAATCGGCAACATGAACCCGATACGCTTGAGCACGTCTTGCTGGCCATTCGGCTTCAACTTACCCCATAGCTTTTTGAGCTCTAGCTTCGGAGTAGGCACGAAATGGATATCATTGCGACCCATTCGTATATAGATCATGTGCCAATTAAATCAACCTAAACCATGGACCAGCCCAAGATAAAAATGAGACAACAGGGCATGAGAGACAAGAAATTACCGCTCATAGGAAGAAAATGTCAATCACAAAGACATGCACATGAATCGTGGATTCAGATTTTAGTTCTTTTAGCAAAATGAAATGAAAGACGAACGACATGTCGCAGCCTCGCGCACGTTCATCATGACTAGTTGCCGCCTCGCATACATAGTCATGACTAGTCGGGTCCAATCATCTCGGTTTGGTTCGGTCGACAAGGGCAACTCTCATACATCATAGCCTCACGTGCATGAGAACAACCCTTGAGCCATTTTTTTGAAGAATTCGGGATCCAAGTGGGATAACCTTTAGCGAAGCCTTACCGCCAAGGTTAAAGAACCACATAAATACCATCCTGAAACTATCGGGTGACCCGGGTTCGGTCACAAGTCAAGGTGGTGTAGTGCAATTATATTAGGGGCACGCACGACATTTTAAAGGCAATCGCACTCCGATAGTTCGAAAGTTAAAATTCTCATCACCAAGCCTACAAAAAAACGTTAGTCACAAACTCCTCCCCTTATAACTCCCTTCCCGCAAAACCATTTAACACATAGGGATTAAAAAATTCAACAAAATTGCCAAACCAAGTGATTTTCTTTTTCATGAAATTATCGGCCTAAGTCCTCTTTATAGTCCCCAGCGGAGTCGCCAGTGCCGCGACCTAAAAAATAAACAAGTTAAATTCCAGGCTAATGGATTATCGATTAATTAATTAACTAACCTAACTCGGACTCTCCCAAGTCCATACCAAATCGCAACTTGAGGTTCGAATGATTAACATGCAATGTGATTTGAATTTGGAGTCGCCACTAATAATTTTCGGTAGGTCGATTAGAAACCTAAATAAAATAGCGGGAGAAAACTATCTTATTTCTGCGAACCGAGATTTTGAATTCGGAGACTTGATTACGCTAAATTACTCTAACGCCCTTTCGGTACCATTTTCATGAAAAATATTTAATTTGGTAATTTACTTGAATTTCAAAGGTGCAGTTTTTTTATTTTTTTATTTTTCTTTTTTTTATGAAAATGTAAAACATTGAACTTTATGCGATATACACCATGGATGATTTAGAAAGAAAGAAAACGCGGCCAATCACAAGTATTTACAAAAATAAATTAACATGTAATAATGCTAAACTTTGGAACATGTAGCATGTCTAAAATAAACAATCAAATATTCAAATCAAATTATTACATCTTTGTAGATCAAGATGGAGACGATTACCTTCTATTACACAAAATCTTACTCACGTACACGTTATAGTTTCTTTCAAGATCTCGGAGCTTGAAGAACGTGGCTGTCGTCGAAAATGGCAAGCAAGTGGCGTTGTTGGGTGGCGAGAGGCGAAGTATGTATTGGGACTCGTCGAAGATAATGCTCGATCAAAACTCTTTTCTTTCACTCTCGAATTTTCTTTTCTGTTTTTTTCTCAAGGACTATCTCAATTCTTTTCTCTTCAAAAACTCTCTTAATTCTCTCCTACTTCCCAAAAAAAACTCCCCTTCTCTTCAAGAACTCTTATTCTTTTATAGGCAAAGTTCTTCATCTTTCATTCTTCATCTTCATTTCCTCACCTTTCATTTTCATCTTCTCTTCTTCATTTTCATTTCCCACCTTCCATCTTCATCTTCTCTTCTTCATCTTCATCTTCCCTTCTTCATCTTCATCTTCTCTTCTTCACCTTCATTTCTCCATCTTCCATTTTCATCTTCTCTTCTTCATCTTCATCTTCTTTTCTTCACCTTCATTTCTCCATCTTCCATTTTCATCTTCTTTTCTTCACCTTCTCTTCATTATCTTCTCTTCATCATCTTCCTTTCTCCATCTTCTCTTCATCCTCTTCTCTTGGTATCTGCAATGCAGTCCCCGAGGTTCTAGTATTTGCAATACGAGTCCTTGAAGTTCTAGTATTTGCAATACGGTCCCCGAAAAAAAAATATTTTTTTCAAGCCCAAATATTCTTGGTACATTTTCACCCTATGTCTAATCTAGACGCCTGTTAAATTAAGCTTAAATATGCCAATGCTATGTGAGATGATTTTTGTTTAGAACTAAAATTAGTTCTAATTTTTATGCAAGAAAAAGGTTAGTCAAAATTTAGGTGTCAACAACCTCATTAGTTTAACTGTCTAAGGCCTAGGGATCTCACCAACTCAGCCAACGCCTCATTGGCAAAAAAGGTC
Organism: Rhodamnia rubescens; assembly: GCA_021437795.1. Classification (NCBI taxonomy): domain Eukaryota; kingdom Viridiplantae; phylum Streptophyta; class Magnoliopsida; order Myrtales; family Myrtaceae; genus Rhodamnia; species Rhodamnia rubescens. Next base: position 515,050 of record JAILYA010000092.1, on the reverse strand, counting down.
GAGTTGATCTTCAAATTAATACAAAATTTTGTTATGGGGTCATTAAATTTTTTTATGTATGTGTCATGTTGAAAAGATTCAATAGTTGCGTATGCACCTACGTGCAAAACATAAATTGTGCATTTTAGAAAGTGAGTTAATTAGGGGTGCTAGTCAAGCTATTAAGTTGAGCGCGGCCTAATCTTTTGCTGTTTCGAGTAGCTTAGGCATCAGAACAAAGAGATTTTGTTCTTCTCTTCTGATTCAAAAGCTATAGAGATGTGATACTGTCAAACATGATTGAATGCTTCCCTAGTACCTAGTTGAGTAAATATTAAAAATCGTTCTCCTGGAAAATTTACCTAGTTGAGTAAATATTATTGCGGGTGGAGTAGATTAATTGCCTCTAACACTTAGGATTTTAAAGTTGCCAATCGATCTAGAAAGGTAATTGGTGATTTACCCTACTTAAGTTCAGGGCAAGCCATGAGAATTCGATTCATACCAAATGCTTTCTACTAGTTGTAAAAAAATAAAAATAAAAGTAAAAATAAAATTAAAAATAGGGGAAGTCTATATTACTTTCGACGAGGGAAAATCTAGTAATTACTACATAAATTGAAGGAAAAATCTCAAATAAGGGTATGGAGTGGATTTTATTTCAAATAAGGGCATAAAATGTCTTCTTTATTTCAAAGAAAGGTTAGAGCAAGGGCATTTTCGTCATTTGCTTTTTTCCTTGGTTTCTCTAGTTGGCTTGGCCATCGGCGAGTGGCGACCTCGCCTGGGCAAGGCCAGGCCACTATCGCGGCCATCGAGCAGCAGAAATTAATTATAATCAGATACGAAAGGTTTTATAGATTGGGCACTACAGCTTCGGTCGATTTTTGCCAAGGGGTTAAATTGTCTCCTCACATTGAACGAGGGGCTCAAAGCTAAAGAAGCCGTGGAAATAGCAGCTACTGCCAAAGGGCCATCTTCTGATCCCCATTTCTTGGATTTTCTAATGCAAACGGATCGCCCCAGCAACTGCTCAAAGTACGAAATTTCGTGACTGGAAATTGAAAAACCAACCTGAGCATGTCATCTTATTGATTTGCTCGCCAAGATGAATATCCTGTACCCCTCACGAGAATGTCATTACAAAGATTAAGCTGTTTGACATTATTGGATCACACAAATTAACAGTAGCATGAATTATGAGGTCAGGTTGACTACTCAGAGGACGTCTGCTAATAAATGATGTACAGGAGTACAAAGATGAATGGTAAGCAACTTTCAGAATCCCAGTTGATTTTTTTTTTTTATCGGAGATGCACAATTGTATTTTTCTAAGAATGAAAAGAATTTGTATGGAGTCTTCTCTTCTCGGTCACAATTGTATTTTTCTAAGAATGAAAAGAATTTGTATGGAGTCTTCTCTTCTCGGTATCTGAGACTGACGGGCTCGCCTTTGAAGCGAGGAACTTCTGGAGAGTTTGTTATCACTGGCTTTTTTCCCATGCTGATCACTCTCCCCGCTTGCAGCTGTACATCTGAAAGCAGAGCTTGAAGAATCGCTGATTATGATTAGATAGATTAGATCATGAGCTACAACGTCCAAGTCCCAATCACTGGCCAAAGGAAGCTGCATAAGTGCATTGAAGTAGACACTTAGCAAAACTTCCGTGATGCCCAAGTTTTGCCATACTGAATCGGAGTAGTATTGTGTCACGTCCCGAACCCTACGAGCGCGTCAACATCCCATCTGGCCATGCTTAAGTGCAGTTCTCCAGGATCTAATGGCCAACGAAATTCGAACTAAACATGAATAATAGGCACATGCGGAAGCGACAACAAATCTCCGTACAAAAAAAATAACAATACGATGACTTGGAATGGTAAAAAAAAAACATATATACATATACACATATCTTTTACAACTAGCAAACCTAAGGCTTCAAAGGCCACCGCATGCCTATGACCACCTATAATAAAAAAAGATCAAGTGGTCGAAACCTAACTCCCCCTCTAAAAAGATACCCTCAAAAGTCAAAAGGGCGACTCTCCTAAGCCCCGTCTTCGCTGTCATTTGAAGACGTCCCTAGCTCCTCCTCCTCATCGGCCTCGGAAGGCAACTCTACATCGACGACTCCACTATTTCCACATCCTCATCATGCTCCAAAATCTCTCGGATCCGACTCCGAGTCTTCCGAACCGATATCTGGACTCGTCACCACGCCATCAAGAGGGGCAGCCTCGGTGGGGTCCCATTCCCCAACTCCATCGTAAGGAATGTCAAAACCCTTCAGCGGTCCTACCAAAGATATCCCCATGTCCGTACGTCCATGCCGGATATGTATGGGGCTTCCAAAAATTTTCCCCTACATCTACCCGGATGCCTATAATAGATCTTATCCTCTCCAATAGGATACTCCGTCACTACAGTCTCCATGTCCCTAGGTATCCCGAACCTCTGCGGTTGCTCATTCATTGTCGAGGTGGAGGGTCTGAAAAAGGGTAACCCACGACGGGGTGAGAATAAATCTCGCTAAGAAAATCCCTAATCCCAGGTTAGGGCCCTAGTACCTCCCGGACACATCCTAGGTGACCGCTTCTCAACAACTTCTCACTCAGCCAATAATATTTAACATAAATTCAAGAAATAATCGCAACTTGCTATTCCATCTCACCAAGCCTTTAATAAGGCCACGTTACTCAAAAGCCCGCGTTTAACGCATCGTGCTACAATATAAATAGACAAACCCGTGTAATAATGCCTCGAGGTCATTATATAGTCCGGACCGCGTAATAACGCCTCAGGTCGATATAACCCGCGTAATAACGACTCGAGGTTAGTATCCCGCGTTTAATGCCTCGAGGATAAAATAATAAACAGAATCCCGTGTGATAACGCCTCGGGGTAAAATATGGTCTTATAAAAACAAACCCCGCGTAATAACGGCTCGGGGTAAAATTTCCGCACTCACGCTCGATTATTCCTCATAAAGACCATATAATAATAATAATAATCCCTCGATCGCTCGATCCGATACCACACGATCATAATAAACCTTTCATTCGATCGCCTAAACCATACGATCTTGCTAAATTTCCTGAATAGCATATCGGGACCACACGATCTCACTATTCTTTCCAGATTTACCGATTAGGACCGCACGATTTTACTATACTCCCCAATCGCTCAATTGAGATCACCCAATCTTTCTAATTATCGCAACCACTCAATCGAGACCACCCGATCAAATTTTTACTGAAGCGCTACTCGATCGGTACCACGTGATTCACTCACGTTGAATAATTAATTAATCGGGACCACCCGATTAAATCACGATAAAGCTATCGGCCAATCGGAACCACACAATTTAAATTATACCCCGCAACAATTGACATGTGCCACACGATTGAATTATGCTAACGTAGCAATTAATATATACCACATGATAAAATTATGCTAACGTGCAATTAATTGAGACCACACGATCAAGTCATCATAAAGTAACATTTAATCTCGAACCACATGATTAAAATATAATAAAGCAACGATTAATCTAAACCTTACAATTAAATCATCATAAAGCAAGATTTAATCTCGAACCACACGATCTATCATCATAAAGCAAGATTCAATCTTGGCCACACGATTTCAATCATGATGAACTCCTTCAATCAAGACCACATGATCATCTCTCTCCTCTCATTTTCAGCTAACATGCTTCAAGGGCACAATCAAGCAATTTCTCACCCAAAACTACTCAAATCTCCATCTTTTAGCATCCTAACTACCTAATCAAGGTTTAGGAACTAGCTTACCTTGAAAATCTAGCAAATTCTACAATTGAAAAGTTGACAAATTTCCGATTCGAGCGACGGCACCGGTGGTCCCTCTCGGCCGGGATTGATCTACGACGATCCCGCGGCTCCGAGTGGTTCACGACAATGGGCCGAGCTTCGGTGGTTCAAGGCATGACCGGTGGTGGTTTGGTAATGGCTTGGATGGCGGTTTGACGGGGTGAGGGCGGAAGAGAGGGTGTTCGGCCAAGTGAGAGGGAGATAGAGAAAGTGAGTGAAAATTTTTGGTAATAATGAAAATTTTGCTTGATTGGCCAATGCCTTTGCTTGTGCCTCGTATCCCGTTTATACTTGGTTCTATTGACGTCTTCAAATGTTTTTGATTTGAAAAGTAGTCTGGGAGGTACTAGTGGCTTAGTCTAGAGTTAGGGTTGATTTACTGAGATTCATTCTCACCCCGTCGTGGGATCCTTTTTTTTAGACCCCGGACCCCGAAGATGCTACCGGTTAAATGCGGAGACCCTAAGGAGATGACCTCCACTTTTGATGAGTTCCCCGATGGTAGAGGGTTTGTGTATATTAGGAAGTGTACTACCGTCCGGGTGGATGAAGGAAAGGAACATTTAGCACCTCATCGTTATGAGGCATGGTATCGTCGCGTTAGGGACATTACAACAGGTCCGCTGAAGCCAATAGAGGTCCCTAGAGGAGTAGTGCCCAATTGGTGTCACCCTATCCGAGACGACGTAGAGCTGGAAATTAGTATGGTTGGATCGAGGAACATCTCGGAGAATACTCATAAAGCTGAGGAGGACATAGAAGCGATTGAGGTTTCGACTCAAAGGAGGAGGAGGAGGATACCACCGAGGTGCGATCCGACGTTCTTCGATTACGACCACGGAAGCGGACCAAGACGAAGATGTAGATGAGACCAATAGTTCAGTGTAGTAGTGTTAGGATCCGGGATCCTGGTTGTCTTTTGCTAGAGACTTTTGACGAAAACTAAAGTGGACGTCTATTGTACTTGACTCGATCTTTCCGTAAGCCACTAGGTGTGTATGTTTTATAAGTGTAGGGTATCCCAATGCATTTTTTATTTTGTCCGGGTTATTTATTTACTTCCGCGTGTGCATTTCATCCGAGTATTCCTACCATCCGGATCCTGGAGTTTGACGGCAGTAGTGGGGTGTGGCGAACACTAGGGTACGCGGGCATGACATAGCCTCTCCTGCATAGAAGAAAAATGACACAACAGGAGTCTTCAATCCTACCGGGTCTTGGAAGTGCAGCATCAAGTAAGTCGGGTCTATTTCTTCACATCAAATGCAACTCGATTAGAACTAAAAGAAAATAACTAGACAGATATAAAAAAAGAAAAAGAATGCCAAGAACGAAAATTGAATTAGAGTTAGATGAACCCATGACCCCTGAAAGAAAAGAGCACCTCATGCAGCAAAGCTGTCCTGACATTAATGGGAAATCGCATAGTGCTCAATCTCACAATACTGAAACGATCAGCATCGTTGATGTTGTTGTAGATGCAAAATCCCATCTTTTGTTACCTTCTTTGATAAATATGAAGTCTATTAGTGTTGTCTTAAATTCATACAAAAGCAACAGCAGAAAGCACTAAATTGTGAAATGTGTAGAAATAACCAAGTTTAGCTCAAGATTACACAATGGAATTCAATCAACATCAGTGTTTGTTGAAAAGAAGCCTCTTACAGCTTGCTCAGAAGTACCAATGTACTTATTCAACTGCTCAGCCGTTTCACTAATATGGATTGAAGAGAAGAAGCTGCTGCTGCAGCACCAACAACGTGGGTCTTGCCAAAGCCGGACGTCCATGTAATAGAACATTTGATAGCTTCTGGTAAACCTGTTACAATTTTCACTGCCATGGCCTTAGAAGAGCTTGCGCAAAAACATTTCATCGGCAAATGTAAGAATGATAGACACGAAGATCATAGGTTTATTGAACAAGTTAACATCAACCACATTACTAGTAGATAGAGAGACAGATGAGAAAAGGTGTAATGAGTCATCCGAGCTCAGACACAACCAATGCAGTTAAATAAGTTTTCTTAAACAAATCCATGCACAATCTTGCTCACTCGCAAGAATGCATCAGGGAAACAATGTTAGGTAGTTAAGCCACATAATCTCACGTAATCCCATCATCTCATTGAGATTCTACAGAGCCTGACCATAAGCTTCCTTCGCCTAGATTGTCAATCTGCAAAAAGAGGTTTAGACAGCTTACCACCATAGCAGTGGGCCACTGGCGTAAACACGAGAAAAATTTATGATAGAGCACTAAGATCTAGATATCGGGAAGATTGTGTTGGGCAATAAAGATTTTCTAAGATTTTTATCCAATCTTGGATTGCACCAAGCAAGTGATGAGATTTGTCACAATGGGATGATATTTGGAGGATTTCTAATCTAACCTTATCCTATCTTATCCTATTCCAATCTAAATCAGGAGGACCAAACACAGCCAAAGGTAATATGAGTATTCTCTACAATTCCTAACTTATTCTCCGTGCCTGGAGTCATCACCCCAGCCCGAGAGGTACCACTTTGCTTTGCGTGCCTTACAATGGCCAATTGCAATGGATTGCAGCGGGGAAACAAACAAAGTTGCCGATTGAGTTGCTCAGACCCAAAGCAATTTCGATTTAATTTACTAAGGAGCTCTTGATTTGGGAAGAAGAACACTAGGAATGTCAAAAGTTGCCTAGGGCGCTCACTTTAGTGCCAAAAGTTTCCCTGGATCACTTTAGTATAAATTTTTTAAAAAACGATCATTTAAGTGCCAACTCGAACTGTTTGGTGAAAATATGACGTGACATTCTTTAATTAATATTTGAAGCTCACGTGGCTCCCGGAGGTCTAGTCAGCACTATAAAAAAGATAAAAATTGAAAAAAATAAAAAAAATAAAAAAAATAAAAGCTTAATTAGATTAAAAACATAAAAAGCTAAAAATTCCAAAAAATACAATAAATATAAAAAAATTAAATTTAGATTTAAAATTTTTCTCAAAACTAATTTTTCTAAATATAAATTTTATTTAAATTTAGATTAGAAATAGGCATAAAAAAATTTTCAATTTTTTTTCATCTTCTTTTCAATTTTTTTCAAATTTTTTTAAAGTTTTTTTAAAATTTTTTAATGTCCCCTTTTTTAATTTTTTAAAATATTTTTAAACTTATTTCTTTCAAATTTTTAAATATTTCTTTTTTTTGTCAATTTTTTAAATATTTCAACCCCCCTTTTATTTTTTATTTTTGGGTTAAATCTTGAAGCTTATTCCATTTTAATTTTTTTAATCTTCTTAAATTTTTTTTTAAAATTTTAAGTATTTTAATCCCCTTTTTTAAAAATTTTTTTGTTAAATTTTTTGAAGCTCATTTTTAAATTGAATTTTTAAATTTGTATTTTCTTTTTAGTTTTTGGAAAATTTTTAAATCTAATTTTAATTTTTTTAGTTGAGAAGTCCAAATGGACTTAATTTTTTAAAATGATGACACTTTATATTAAAAATTTAATTATAAATGCCATGTAGTAACTTTGACCGAATATCTCGCCGGAAGCACTTAAGTGATCCGGCGGAAACATTTGGTACTAAAGTGAGCACCGTACATAACTTTTGACAATTTTGGAATTCTTCTCTCCTGGATTTGTGTTCACTACACTTTTCTAAGTGAATGACATTTGAATTCCTGGCAAAAAAAAAAGTCAAATGGCTATTTCTTTCCTTTTTCTTCCGTTAGTTTTTTTTCCTCATTTTTGGCACGAGTATAGGCATGGTCCAAGGAACCGCATCTGATTGGAGCTAAGTAAATTATTGACAAGATACAGGAGATGCTATGTTACGGGCAGTAGCAAGATTATGGAATTTGACTAATTTGAGCATAAATTAGGGGACATTATATGTAAGTTTTCAAAATGTTTCGGCAGATTTGAGCATAAATTAGTGGACATTCGAAGCGTTTTTGCCATATGGTTCCAGCAAAAGCCTTAAATTGCTCGAGTGGGCACAAAATAGGCCCCCTAGCTCAAAAACACCTTTTATAATTTATTGAGATGGGTGACTCTAAGAAGGATCATAAGGCTCTAGGCTCAAGCTCCCATGTAGATTGAACCATCTCAATCACCTTCTTATCCCTTTCTTTGGTATTGCATCTTTATTCATTCATCTTATTGTAGGCATTGTGATGTGTTCTACAAATATGAAACAATAGTGTTGACACCTAAATTTTGATTTTTTTTAATTAGTCATATTTCATAAAAATAGGAATTAAACTTTAATTCCTGCCAAAAATAATTAATTCAGTTTTCACATCATGCATCGGATCGGCGGTAGATGGGCATAATTAAATTGTTCGAGCTCGGTTGACGAATTGAATTGGACCTAATGGACGCAAGCAGCTCGGACCGACATGGTTGAGCAAAACTTAAATTCCTTAAGAAAAATTGTTGGAGATTAAATGCCTCAACTAATGAATTAAGCATCTCCAATGGCATAATAAAACTTTGGAAAATATGAACTCAACCAAGAAAGAACCCTCGGAAAAATTCTGCTACTTTTAGTCTCCTTCCTGTGAGAATCTTTGGGTGAACACTGCAATAAGAGATCCAGTAGCTTTGACAATACTTTTTACTTCACGTCTAAAGTCGCCCACCGATCCCACAATCCACCATGATTAGCAGCATTATTTATTTATTTATTTAGGGGATCAAGATTACCTTTTCATGGCTCAAAGTTTGCATATATACATGGATTGACATCGTCAAGTTGGGGGGTTTGATGAGAATATAATATGTAAAATTTTAATTGCAAGAGTATATTCTTTTTGTTTTAAAGAGGCAAGACTATATTTCAAAGAGGGGTTATACTGTACGGTTAAGGAATTAAAAGGAAATCGTGAGCGAAGATTCAATTTTTGTCTTGGAGCCCAATATTCTCATGCCTATAAAAGGAGGTTGACACATTCAATCACGGGAGTGGGGGCTAACCAAAAAAATTCTGCACGACAAAGAATTCACGTGTGAATAAAGGAAGAAAGTTTGAGGAGTTCGAAGGTTTTCCCTTCAAGGGTCGAAACCCTCCTCCGTGTCAATTTTCTTAGTGCTTCGAGCTGCTCCATCTAGTCTGGCTAGCTGGTCGTATCAACGTAGCGCTAGACTTCGTTACATCTACCCAGACGATTCTAATACCGGCGAGTGTCAAAGCTTCGTCTTGGTGGATTTCTCTTGGCGTGCAACCTAGCAGTTGGTTATATGTTCACAAAAGGGCCACGAGAAGAAGGAGAGGTGGACAACTGAAGCGGTGGCTGCTGTGAAGAACAAATCAAGTGAAGACAAAAGAAGGAATCCACTAAAATGCAAAGTCTAGCATCCACATGAGCTCTTGACAAGATCCACCGAAGCCAGCCCATTGAAATTGTTTTTTCAAGCGATTTCTTGCAGTGCCCTTTTTCTTTTGCAGATTATATAAAATTCGATGAGCACTGGCAAAGTATCTTGCCGAGCTGAAGAGTCCTAAACCCACACTTACTCATGGGAAGCACTAGCCGATCGATCCAAGGAGTGGAAGCTTGGAGCGTGAAATTTGGTCTAGTCCAAATTAGGAAAAGCGCAAATTTACAAGATAAGGTAAATATTTTCTATCTCGAAATTGAATATTTACTTGCCTAATTCAAACATATCTTGTCATATATTTGCATATATTGAATATATTGCATCAAAGTGGATATCTTTTCAAAATACAGGTTGATTAGGAAAATTTCTTTTCCTAATCCGCAACTTGTCACACGATCGGGAACGTCCATCTTTAGGATTATTGATGGAATACTCGATTTGGCAAGGATTTGGGTTCAATCGTTAATCGTGGGATTACGAATTAAAGATCGACTCAAATATTCGCGAAATATTTCAAAACTTGATTGATATATCCACTTTCTTGATTGACATCAATTGGCATATTCACTTTCCTAATTTGATATGAATTGCTTGATTATCACGTTTTTCGTAGAATATATCCGTCGCATGATGTAATCTTGAAAATTCTAAAAAATTGCATTCATCCAGTTTCCATATTTGAAAATTGCATATCTTTTAAAAAATTGCACCATGTAGGAAATTACATATCTAATCTTTCTTATAAAATATTTTGATTAGATTGCATTTTAGGATAGAGTTGCACGTTTAAATAGAATTTTATGTTTAAAATAATTTATCTTCAATATATTAGGGTTTAGGTCAATTTAAACTCTAAAATGCGCAAGATAAATATTGTTTTGACATAGTTCTATTTTAGAGAATAAATTCATCCGAAAATAATAATAAAAAAATCATTCACTTTTATCATGTCATCTATGCCATGTCATCTTTTCCACGTCATCTATGCCATATCATCATTGCCATGTCATCATTGCCACGTCATCTATACCATGTCATCTTTACCACGTCTTACTTGCCATGTCATCATTCTTGCCATGTCATATTAGGTTGCATTTTAGCTCAAATTGCATATTAGAATTGCATGTCTTCGTTTTAATTAATATACGAGTCGCGTAGTTAATTTAATCATGGTCCCACTTGCGCATTCGTTTAGTTTGCATGTCATTTGGTTTAGTCTTGCATTTAATCCATGCCATTGCATATAGTGTAGTCTTTCATGCATTCATATAAAAATCGAAAATTAAAAAAAAAGAACTATTTTGCGTGGCGCATGCTCTTTTGATTATATTGACTTGGATGTTCATTAATTGATTGTGCACCCGCATGATAACCTTTGTTAGTGACTTAGGTCAAAATCAATTAATGTTGTCTTCTCAAATGACTTTTTCATGAAATAAAATGGTACCGTAAGGGCGTTAGAGTAATCTAGCGTAATCAAGTCCCCGAACTCTTAATCTCCGGTTCGTAGGAATGAAATAGTTCTCCCGCTATTTTATTTAGGTTTCTAATCGACCTACCATAAATGATTAGTGGCGACTCCAAATTCAAAATACATTGTAAGTTAATTAATTGAACCTTAAGTTGCGATTTGGTAGGGACTTGGGAGAGTCCGGATTAGGTTAGTTAAATAATTAACTTGATAATCCATTAGCCTGAAAATTAATAATTTTTAGGTCGCGACAGCTTGGCGACTCCACTGGGGATCGTGAACAACTTGATTTTTTCGAAAAAATCTGATTAATTAATCATTTTAATTTCTGAAAAAATTAAAAGGAACCTTAGTGGACTTAGGCCGATAATTTCATGAAAAATTGCATTTTTGTTTGGCAATTGGACTCTAGGTAAGTCCCTAACCATGTGTTAAATGGTTTTGCGAGATGGGAGTTATAAGGGGTGGAGTGTTTGGCTAATCCTTTGTCTTGCAGATCGGTGCTTGGGAATTTCTTGTTTAATTATGCACATTTTGAAGCGATGATTGCTTTTTGATTGTTGCGTATGATTAATTGCTTTAGCACTACACCACACACCACCCGTGGCTGGACCTAGGCCACTAGTTTTAGGATGGTATCGAGATTGGATCCTAACGTTCTCCGTGAGATCACGTTTGAAAGTTAGTCCGAATTCGATCCCGACTCTCTCTTCAAAAATGAGTTTCAAAAATTAGAACTCACGCTCGGTAAGATTACCAAAGTGGGGTTATAATTTTTAACTCGAGAAGCCGAAGTTGAAATGGCCCGGCTAATCCTCGGTTATATCGTGGGATCACGATTAATCTGGATTATGTGCGCGAGATTGTCGCCTTGCCGTAAGTCTTTCACTTCATTTTGCCAGCCTTTAGGATAGTTAGAACAAGTTTAACTCACGAATCATGTGCATGTCCATGTGATTGTTCATTTTCCTATCCTACGGTAAGGCATGCTCCTAAACTTCATCTTGTCTCTAATTATTTTTGGGTCCGTCCATGATATTTAGGTTTGTGACACGCGATCTATAGACAATGGGGCATTCGGATCTCCGTTTCGTACGTTCCAAAGGCCAAGCTGAAGCAGATGTGGGGCCGTTTGAGCATCGATGCGCGGAATTATGTCCTCAGCCGTATAGGCAATATGTTGCCTCTTTTGGACATTGGATTACAGACCGGGTTTATGCAAGCACTTGCACATTTTTGGTGCCCGACACGGCTACCTTCGTTCTAGGTAAGCATGAGCTCACTCCGACTTTGGAAGAATATAGCTTTGCCATTGGAAAACCTTTGAACATCGACTTAATTCATCCTTGTGAGGGATTTGATCCGATTGTCTTTTTTGCTGAATTTCTGAAAGTTAGTAAAAATGCGATGAAGAAAATTTTGAAGGAAAAATGTCAAATGTGTCCTTTTTCATTTCTCATTGAACGTTTTTATGAAAGCGATTCATATTTGCAAAGTAGGATTTTCATTCTAGCTTTCTTCGGGCTTGTGATTTTTCCACTTCAAAAGAATTTTATTAGTCCATCTATGGCTTGGATAGCTATGCAAGTTTGTAGTGGAAGAAATTTCATCAATGCTATCCTAGCCGAAACTTTCATATCCTTAACTCGCTTTAAAAAGAATAAAGATAAGACATTCCATGCTTCGGTTGAACTTTTGCAAATGTGGTTTTTCTCTCATTATACTAAGTTTGGTGCTAAAATGACTATACCTCGAATAAGCCTAGATGAAAACCCGATTGCGAAATTTCAAGAATTACAACAAGACATTAAAGGATTGTCTTATTCTGAATGGATTGATTTATTAAAGGATCCGAGTCCTAAGGTTTTTCTATGGCAAGCTATATGGTTCCGAGTTTCGAGGCCCGTTTGTATCATGGTGAGCGAGAGCCCATATCCTTGTTGGGTATTACCGGCGTAACAAGATATCATCCTCTTCGGGTGGTACGACAATACGGAATCTTACAGGACATTCCACCACCACCGGGCCCGATGCTTTCCAAGTCGAATCGTTGCGGCCGAGAGTTATGCAACCGAGCTCAAGCATTTGGATGAAGTTTGGCTCAAGTCCAAAACTCGTCGACTATTATTGCCTCGAGGCGGTGCTCGAAGGAAAGGAGAAGCTTTATCATGCTAAGGCCCGGTATATTCAGCGCCATTTGTGGTCCAATGTGATGGTTTGTTGATAGAGCACCGAGACAACAAAGTTTATGTTGGCTTAGCACTAGAATGCCGTGCCTCACATTTTTTTTCCCGAATAGAAGACATCCTATCTAGATATATCTCACCTTATATTATTTACTACTAATTCACTAATTCATATCATGTGAGATTCAAATGCCACAAAAATGGAATTAATTTGACAAGTCAAATATACAAAGCACCTAAGATGGCATTTTTAGGGTGGCCGGGGCTTTTACAATTCAATCAATTTAGCAATTCAACTTTGACCAATTTAATTTCACGGAGAAGATGAATTACATGCAAGGAAAAAAGAGTTGAGTTCAAAAGTTACAAGTATCTTACTTGAATTGTAAAAGTCGGAGATGATGCATTGTGATAGTGTTCCAACCGACCACCAACTTTCTTTGCAGCAAGCCATAGATTAAGAGTCTCATCAGCACTAAGATCAACAAAGCACTTTACTTCGTGCCTCGGGCGAGATGAGCACATGTACATGATGTCAAGTGAAACATTTTATGCATGATAAATGCCTTAACTCATGTAAAACCAAATCAAAGTTTAAGCCTTTCTAGATGGCCAAGGAAGGTTGATATGGAGATAACTAATTGCCATGCGGCTCAATACTTAATTTTGACCACCAATAGAGATAGATCAAGTTGGGACTTAGTCAAGCTAATACCGTTGTGATTCATTGCTACCGCTAAATCTTATGTATTGACTATCTAAACCAGGGAAGCTGTCCATGCAAGATGTTATAAATTCTGGGGGTACACCACTCGTATAATATATCAAGTTAGGACTTAGACAAGCCGAACAGGATTTTCTTTTTGTTAACATAAAGAGACCAGCTTCAATGTGACCGAAGAAATGATAAAAGATGGACAACGATCACTCTGAATTTAGCGCCAACCCCTCTTGCAGTGCCTTTGTAGGCGCGATAGGGGTGTTAGCCTCACTCGATAGTGTGATTGCCGAGCGGGGCCGACACCTACTGCAGCCCCATTTGGGCGCCGCAGTAGGGTAGGGGTCAAGCCCCGATCGGCAATGCCCCAATAATGGTGCTGTGGCATTTAAATAGAGCCGAAGGCTCTTATCCGTCACCATTGACAAAGTTTCCCTCGATCACTCACTTGAACTCTCACGCTCTCCCTCAATCACTCACGAAATTATATCAATTCCTCGCAATCCCGTTGATATGGCACAGAGAAGTCACACTCAACCGGGGCCGAGGATGGTTCACTACTTACTAGCCAGGCCTAACATAGATCACAAGCCGTTTGGGATGCTAAGGTAACTTCGGCATTTTACGTGATGAATTGTCATTTGTAACAACATTATGAAAATTGTCATTAATAGTTTATGTGACATTTCACAAATACCGCGATCGTAGTCCTTAGATGTCAACGAGCGGTGCTACACGCAGTGAACTTCATTCGCGTATAGAACCTTATCTCGCAAGATTTAGGATTTTACGGTGTTCATAAGATGGGGTTTGTCCGGCTTGATTGGCAATTGATTACAAGCATTGGTCGAGCGATAGAGGCTCGAGACCTACACTTTCCATATGCCGGAAGGTGAAGTTACAATCACGTTGCAAGATATTGCGACGATCATAGGGCTTCCCATCAATGGACTTGCGATTCTTGGCCCTACTAATTGGAATTGGAGTGTCCTCTGTGATGGATCGCTTGGTGCTCGCCCCTCAAATGCGTGGCACGCGAGATAAATTTAAGATGGTTGAGTGAAAACTTTGGTAATCTTACGGAATATGTCAATGATGTCACCGTACTACATCATGCCAGGGCATTCATTTTTCGCCCGCTTGAAGGATCTATTTTCTCGGACAAATAAGGTGTCCGGGTTAGTTTCTTGTTTCTCCCACTATTGACGAACATCGAGGCCCTTATGCAATACGGTTGGGGTTCAGCAGCTCTAGCGTGATTGTATCGGGAGCTATGCCGTGCAACCGACCCGGATGCCAAGCCATGGGCGGTGCACTACATGTACTGCAGATTTGGGCGTGGGAGCATTTCAAATGTGTCTCCCCGGTCGACTTCCCAAGGCCGCTTTCCCAGCGATGCACCTTTCGTAGTCGGTATGTAATATATTGTCTTTTCGATTCGTGCGTCATTAATTCTTTGCGGTGCGTATAATACATGAATATCTAAAGTTTTCTATTTATGCAGTTGGAGTAGAGACCGAACTACAACCGACATCCCCACACATACCGTGACACATCTCGCACTACCAACTTGATCGATCGGCATCCGAAGATGTAAGTAATGATAGGGACGAGGGGGTTTAATATCATGTTACTTTTTCAATTAATTTTTTGTTTCATTTAATATGTTTCATTACGATAACAAATTACTTGGGAGCCCTATGAGGGCATCAAGGGAATGTACCACATTCGCTCAGAGGACAACATTGTTGGAGGGCGAAGGTCCCACTTACATGTCACCGGATAGTTGAGTAGCACTATCCAAACCGAGTACTTCGGCGTTGGGTTTGCTCCAACCAATACCTAGGCATCCCCACGATCATACCGCCTTGCATAGTATTGATAACACGCCACCCAAGACAGATGGGCTGAATAAGCACATAAGGTGGATCAATTTGTGGAACGGACGTGCCGAACATATAGTCACGGGTAGAAATACAACGGAAGCACTCCACTTTCATTCGGGATATATGGAGTGGTTCCGTCAACATACATGGAAGTGGATTTCTGTTGCGGGAGCCGCAATGGGTTCAACGGTTCGTGCAAATACTTTTAATTTAATTCATTACTTCTTTTTAAGTAACACAAATTATTCGCATTCATTACCAAAGTGACGGCGTCGAACAGATTGGACATATAATGGATTCGATCGGTCCAACTCCTAAGGCTTGGGCGAAGTGAAGACGATAGCTAGGGCAATGCTATACTCCCGAATGAAGAGATGCGGCTAACAATGATGCCAAGACCCCAACCAAGAAACTACATCATCACCCGTTGGCCGGGACGAGGAGGATGACTCCCATGCTTGAGACTATTTAGTCGACTCGGAGGACTCATCGAGCTCATCCGGATGATGATGTCGTCCCCTATTCCATGGAATATCATACAACGGATTTCGCTCCCGAGTTCACTCTGGGGTTCTCGTTAGCATTTCGATAACGGGGTTCACCCAATTTGCCGAATATTTGACAATCCACATCCGTGAGACTCCATCGAAATATGGACCCAATTTCTCTCATTTACATCCAGTCCCTCTTACAAGAGGATATGACGTATTTTCACAAGATATGCCATCGTCATCGATACATCCTACTCGGTTGGATCCTCGTTCGCGTCGATACAACACTAGACCTCCCGATCAACGGAGACAACCTCATTGCGGAACAGGAGGTCATGTAGGAAGACGGCATTATTAGTATATGTAATTGCGGTTAACTTGTTATTTATTATGAAGATCTCATATTTTTTGTATTTTTTAAGTAATTAAATATTGATAATTATAGTACAAAAATGAGCTTCAAAAGAACAAAATTATAAATTAAACAAATATAAACATAAAAAAATGAAATTGAAATGAAAAAAAAATGAAATTGAAATTGAAATGGCAGTTATATTGCCGAGCGCAAGTGCATCGGGCAAAGATAACTGTGACATTTTGAATTTCGACCCTCTTCCGGGCTAATGATAGAATGGGTTCTCAAACTAGGGAAAATAGAAATGAAGAATTCCAATTGTGGTCTTGAATTGGACGTTGCCTCATCGATAGTAGTTTGATTGGGAAAAATCAAAATTTTTGGACGACAAGTATAAAATGATCATTTTACCTCTCAAGCATTAACCTTACTTTAAGTGGTCTAAAGGGAATTTTGGTCTTTTTGTCCCCTTAGGCTACTGAAAATTGGAAGATGAGGAGGTCAATGATGGTCAATGCTCATGGGATATTATTAACATGAGGACAAGTGTCAAATTTTGGAGGTTTGGTCTTAATTGACCATGTGCTTAACTATTCCAAGCTTGACCAAATCAATAATGGAGGTGAAACTTTTCTCTCTCTCTTCCTTTTTGTTTCAGCAGACCAACCACACTTGCCCTCCACGCCAGCCCATCTTCCTCTTCATTTTTTTGCACCCACAGAAAACCGCTCAACCCGACAAGTCCCGACGCCCTTCACTGTTTCAGCCATATCTCCTTCGTCCGACGTCGATTTGGGGTAAGGTCACCTCCATTTGAAAGATAATTGTCTTGGATTTCCAGGGATATATTATGAACAAAATTTGGCCAGGTAGTTGTTCCCATAGGTCTGATTGAATGGACAAAGGTCCAGTCGGGATTGAATCTGACCCGGTTTGAAAGAGAGCTCTCTTACAACCGTTTCAAGAGCTCATTTTGCTTCAAAATTTGTGTGGGATGTTCTAGACATATAGTACTCGACTTGGCTGAGTTGGAATGATAATTTTAGTTGAGTATTGATGGGTGTTCTTGGCTGTTTTGAGATGGGTTTTGAGGAGCAGAAATTGACAGTTTGCACACTTGAAAGGATTAGCCTAATTGGAGGTCTTCAAGGTGTTCAATTGACTTCAATTTTTCGGTGAACCTATTAAACATATAGAGGAAGGTTTTAGCAAGTTGATTTCATATTGAATGGGAGCTTAGGATGAAATTATGGACTGTTGGAGGTGGTATATGCAGAACCGGTTTCTGCTCTGTTCTGGGAAGGTGCTGTCCAGTTCTGTTCAAGGCTGGAATTGATGTCGCCTTGTCTTGAATTTGTCGTTTAGATATGCTATGACGTATATTAGTGTGTTAATGAAGAGTATGTGAAGTGGTTTGGTGATTAGAGCTAGAATTGTGACTAAACGGCGCGACGAAACTTAATTGGCGATCTGCTCTGTTTTGGACAGAATTAATCTTGGATTTGGAAGCTCGAATTGAAGGTCGCGACTAGCTCATTGGAATAGGTAAATTGCCCTTAACCCTTTATTAAGACATTAGGGTACTAAGGGACCAATTTGTGATCTAATTGGGTGATTTTTGAGTTGAATTATGCATGGTCGAATGAATTGAATGACTGTATGATATTTAATCCTTTGTAAGGCACGAGAGTGAATTATGATTGAATTGATGAGAATTATGCTTGTTGACTTGATTGCATGGCGGTGCAATTTGTGCCGGGCATAGTGTAATGTGGCTTTGAGTATTCTCGTGTGCTATGGATTAAATGCTCGCTAAGTCGAGCTGTACTCGATCATAACATTTGTTGAAATGAGAATCATATTTGTGAACCCTTGGCCAACGGGAAATATTTTGACCGAGATTGAGTTTGATCGATTGACCGGTGAATATATGAGTTGTGATAAACCCGATGCGTTATGATGCGGGTGATGAGTTTATTTATACCCCGAGGCGTTATGACGCGGGGTTTTGATATTATCCCGAGGCGTTAAACGCGGATTTGACTCCGAGGCGTTATTACGCGGGTCCCGGCAATTATATATAAACCCGATGCGTTATTACGCGGGTATTGCCAAGTACATCAAGATAGCCGATGCGTTATTACGCGGGCCCCGATATCGAGAATGAGATCGGACCCGATGCGTTATTACGCGGGTCCCGCAATTATACGTAAACCTAATGCGTTATTACGCGGGTATTGCCAAGTACATCAAGATAGCTTGATGCGTTATTACGTGAGCCTTGATATCGAGAATGAGATTACCGTACCAGCACGTAGAGCTTGGTTACGAACTACTGAATGTCTGGTTATTGTGATTGTTTAAATTACCAATGTCTATGTTTGCGCCTCGCATCATATCTATACCGGTGTTATTGACGTCTTTGATTTGAGAAGTAATCTGGAGGTACTAGTGACTTAGTTTAGGGTTAGGGTTGATTTACCGAGATTTATTCTCACCCCGTCGTGGGATTAACATTTTCGGGTCCCGATGATGGAAACCGAGCTTGACAAGGATGAATATTCGAGGAAATAACCGTAGAAAATGGATTTACTTTTGAGACCTTAAGGATTTCATTTTGTCTGGAAGTTAGAATTGAAACCTTTGGACATGTAATTGGTGTTGTTTACGGATGTACCTTCTTGTCCCGAGTCATCTTTATTATTATGTATGGAGATGTGTAATCGCTTCCATATGTGCATTTCAATTGCATTAAGTTCGATTTTTATTGGCCGTTGGATCTTGGGAATAATCGAAGTAAACGGTCGTGACGGGATGTTATCGAGCCCGAAGGGTTGGGGCGTGACAATAATCGCCAAGCGGGCCGCCGGCCGCCCAATCGGGCGGCATGACTGCCGAAGCATGTCGCGCTCGGTAGTAAGACTGCCGAAACACACCTGATTCGGCAAATAAAAAAATTTACACCTGCTTTGATAATTAGTTTTGTTTTTGCACCTGCTTTGGAAAAAGAGCCCCCACATATGGCTCTGCGTTCTGAATTTTGAGAAAAACATTGAGAGAGAGACATTACAAGCCAGAGAGCTCTCGGTCCACAGAGCACTCGCACTGAGGCTTATTGGTCAAAGTTACGGCTTCCATTGATAGCATGATGAAGATCCACTCATTTGGACTTGCAAACGATGTCAGACTCATCATGATGCATTGAGAGTCCAAGTTTAGCATTGAGGAAGTAGAATCAACCCACGTTGGATGCGTTCTCGTATTTTTCAAGCCATGAGTCCTGGCAACCAACTTCCATTAACGGTTACGCATCTTCGATGTCAGTCAAAGGAGTCCAGTTTCGGTCGTCCTTTTGCCGCAATTCTCGGTGATTTTCGGTGCAACCAGTCCTCCCCGTGAGCTTGCACCATGCAGTAGCGGACCATCAAGCTATTGTGAGCACTACAAGCACTTCCGCCGGTCACCATCGCAAGTCTTTGTCTGGATCCCGAGCAAAACCATATCTTGGTGACCTTTCTCGGATTTTAGGTGCGAAGTTTTACTCAGCAATACATGGTAAATCTTCTTACTTTGACTTGTAAAGATGCGATCGATTGAATTGAATTTGCATGTATCTATGGTTTTTCTTAAATTGACTCATATTTTCCTACCATCGATGATTGAAAGTATGGGTTTCGGATGACTTAAATCTTTTTTGCTTCAATTCTAAATTTCAATAAAAAAGAAACATTGTTATTCATAGATGCTTGAATAATTTGAGATTACGCTATGTCGTATTGTCCTCACCTATTCTCATAGCCTCGTGCTGCCACAGTGAGTTGGGTGAGTCTCATTACGATATAAGTGTGCCTTTGGTCATTCTCACCTCGATGAATAGTTTGCTTCTTAATTTTTTTTTGCCACAGATAAAAGAGAAAACTTTTTGCAAGATCAATCTAAGTTTCGATTTTTCAGCCAAAAGCGTGCTTACTTGAGTTGATCCATATCTTTTGGGTACAATTTCCTGAATAAAAAAAAATCCTAAATCTAAATTAGAAAAATCTTTTTCCTAATAGGCAATGTCTATGTTAGATTGGACAATCTTACCCGTTGCCATTCGGGTACAACCCTCCAACTTAGTAAAGACGGGAAGTTAGTTAATTTGATCTATTGCCATTTGGATCCGATTTGCTATTTTCATAAGCCGATTTTAGATTTTGGGTATTTTTGGAAAAAAGATGAAGATGGACATCCATGATTTCTTGCTCTTGACTGTTATCTTATTATGGATAGGGATTTTATTTGATCTCGAATGATATCTTTGTTTTCGATTGAATCCCATGAATATGAAAATTCCTTAAAAGATTTAGTAAGATATGGTTTTCTAAGAAATTAGGAAGATAAGGATTTTTAGAAGCCTGATCTTATTTGATAATATGGGATATAATTGAATAAGGAAATCCTTCATGCATATCTTGTCTTGGCCGAAAATTCAAAGAAAAAGGAATAAAAAATCATCTCTTCTTATCTTGTGTGATTCCATGCATATCTTGAATATCTCTCGTCATCCTCATGCATATTTTCAAATCCTATATCTTGCATATCCATTTCATATTTTTCGAGTATCACATCTTGCATTCCGTATTTTCAAAAAATATATCATTTGCATATCATGCATATCTTTTATCTCGTGTATCTTTTATTGCCGAAAATATAAAAAAAGTAACATAAAAAAATCTGCTCATTCATGATCTTGCATTATCTCATGTCATTCATATTTTCAAGTACCATGTAGTTCATCATCCTTTTTTTTTAAATGATGCCTATTATATCATAGCATTCACATGTCTCGTGACTTGCATGTCTATGTTGCATTGTATTTCTCCATGTCATTTTGCATGTCATTAATATCATGTTTAGGATATTCATGCTAAGTTAGTCTAATTGCATGACTAAATTGCTTGGATTAAGAGTCGCATGCTATCTAGGTTAGACATGAATTTTCATGTGTTATGAAGTTCTTCCATGTTTAATTGCATGATAGCTTGCATGCTTGATTAACCGATTGCATGATTCATTGCTTTTTCACATATGATTTTCGCATGTTTAGAATAATGGTCTTGCGTTATGTTTTGATGTCATGTCACCCCGCATGTTTTAATTAATTACGTGTTGCATATAAGGTAAGGCGAACTTAATTGTTGCATGTATTGCATTGCACCCTTTTATTTTACTCATGTCATTGCATTTATTTTTGTTCATTCATGCATGCATATTCATCTAAGAAAGTGAGAACATAAAAACACCTCACTTGAACTTAAATCAAATTCAATGAAGCCCGAGTTGCCGACTTAGGATTTCCATGGAATTAAGGTACCAAAAAGGCATTAGCTTTAATTAGTTAATGTAATCAAGTCCCCGAATCTTTAATCTCTGGTTCATAGGAATAAAATAGTCTTCCCGCTATTTTATTTAGGTTTCTAACCCCGCCTACCATAAATGGTTAGTGGTGACTCCAAAGTTAAAATCATTTGCACCGACCTAAGTAGCGATTTGGTAGGGCTTAGGAGAGTCCGCATTAAATTAGTCTTTAATTGGCCCGATTATCCATTAACCTAAGGTCTTAATTGATTTTTAGGTCGTCGTATCAAGTTTGAAATCCAACATTGCTCCAAGCTTGTGCATGTTATCATGTCCTGAACATGTCATTATGTAATATATAAACTGTACTCTTGTGCCTCAACATATTCATGATTATTGAGTTACTTCGATTATTTTTCAGGAAAATGACAATGTTTGTTGGTGTTTGGCTAAATTTTGAAAAAGACCCGGAAAATATTTTTCGTCGTTTTATATGAAAAAGAAAATTCCTTCATGAACTCCTTTTAATAATTTTTATTTTTCTATTTTCTATTTTTAAAAAAAAATTTGAATTTGAATTATTTATTTTTATCTCTTTTTTCTTTTTATTTTTTTCTTTAATTTTTTTTTCTTTTCTCCTTCTTCCTCCTCCTTCCTCCGACCGCCGCCGTCTTCCTCCTCTGCCGCTCTGTCCTTCTTCCTCCGGCCGCCTTGCGATGGCCATGACTCGGCCTAGTGATCTCGGGCTCGCCGTAGGCCGGCAAGCCATGAGCTCGCAGATCCAGCCGAGCTCGAGCTTGGGGCTCACCAAATCTAGGCAAGCTCGGTCGAGGTCGGCGACCTCCTACCTCGCTGGCCTCGACCAAGCTTGAAGCTCGCCGATCCGGTAAGCCCCGAGATCGTCGGGATCGACCACCGCGAGCTTGCTAAGCCGATTCATGGCCATCGCGGGCGGTCGGGGAAGGAGAACGGAGCAGCGGCTAAAGGAAGAAGGAGTGGTGGTCTAGAGGAAGGAGGTAGAAGGGGAAAAGAAAACGGAAAAAAAGAATCGCTATGACAAAACCGATGAGTTGCGCATTTGAGGACAGTTCATCAAACAATTTTATCCAATGATAACAAATGCTTGTTGGGTGGTCTTGGGCTTCTCTAAATGGTAGCAGCAGGCATTTTTCTTGTAGCTTGACTTCTTCCTCTTTTTATAATCATACCTTACATAATGAATTTCATATCCTTAATAGGTATAATAACAGTATTATTGGGATCTACTTTAGCTCTTGCTCAAAAAGATATTAAAAGAGGTTTTTCAAAGGATGAGGGTTTTTCTCACACTTATAAATCTAACACCAGCCCATCTCAACAATCTCTCCCTCACACATAAGGCCCTGGGTTGGAGGCAGCGATAACTCATATCTCTCCCATGTGACTATTGAGTCTACACTTATTGGAAACCCGGGCTCGATACCAATGTTGGGTGGTCTTGGGTCTCTCTCATCCTAAAAGCTAGCTTGAAAATTTCCCTCACACTTATAAACCGAACAACAGCCCCTTCCACAACCGATGTAGAACAACCCCAACAATAATAACGTGAGAACTTCATTAATATGGAGTTTCTAGAAAATAGATGGTGAATCGTAACGTTGACTTGCCGGACAGATTGTTCTACCAGGCTAGCATTACTCAGGCTCATAATTTTCCTTGTACATTTGGGTAGGGGCAGAAGTTAATTATAATCAGAGATAAAACTAAAAGGTTTTAAAGATGGAGTTCCACAACAATGTCCATATTTGCTCAGGAGTAAAATTGTCTCCCCGCTTCCAATGTGGTTCTCAAAGCCAAAGAAGCCGTGGAAATAGCAGCTGCTGCCAAAAAGCAATCTTTTCATCGACATTAATTCGATTTTCTAGTGCAAAAGGATCGCCCCAGCAACTACTCACAGTCTGAAATTTGTGACTGGAAATTGAAAAATCAACCTCAGCATGCCAATCTTATTGATTTGCTCGCGAAGATGAACATCCTATGCATGTCGCAAACCGCTTACGAGAATGTTATCTCAAGGATTAAGCTGTATGACATTAAACTATGAGTCCAGGTGGCCTATTCAATGGAGATATGCTAATCAATGATCTACCGATGTACAAAGATGCATAATAAGCAACCATCCGTTGATGCTGTTGTAGGGGCCCCACACCAGCTTAATACACTTCATGTAAGCAACTTTGGCTACTGTGTATTCGAAGTTAAACAGTTCTAAATCAAGAAAAAGTCATGTCTAGCATTTCATAGTCTGCCTTAAAGGTTATTACATAGTCTGCATACTAAATGCTTTGTAGGATATGATTGTCGAAGCATTCATAACGGCCTTTCAATTTCCAATAGCAGTTTACAGTTACTGTCCTACTGGAAGAGAGAACTTTCTTTTACCATGTAAGAGGAAATTATTACCATGTTTCTGCAAACACTAACACACCGGTTAAAACTTCAACATTATATAATTCATGAAATGATAGACACAAAGATTATAGGTTTATTTAACAAGTTAACATTAGCCACATTATTAGCAGATATAGAGAGAGAGAGAAATGAGAAAGGTGTAATGAGTTACCAGAAAGATTAAGCTTTCTTGAGCAAAATCCATGCATAATCTCGCTCAACGATGAAGAAAGCTAATAATTATTGATTGCATTCTAGGAGTCTGCATAAATAGATGAAGAAAGCTAATAATTATTGCTGGAGAAGCACAATTTCAACTTCAAGAATTGGAATACTTGAGAATCGCAACTATAACCGTTGACTTCAAATGTGGAGTATCGCTGGCAGTGAACTTTGATGGTGCATCGTCAGACAATCCCTGCTCAATCTCTGGAACTGCAGGAAACAAAGATGATAAAAAAAATGTAGTTCACTCTCTTTCGGAGATGAACATCAAAGAGAAATGATATAGAGGAAAATTGAGTTAGTTGATTCTTGAAAATACCTTTGGTCAAACTTAATTTTGTATACCGTCTTAAAATACCTGACATTATTTAAATATTTTTACGGATCAAAGGGAAAAATTAAATTCGTTCCTTTTCTCACTATGATAACCCATAAGAAGTTTCCATATTGACAATTTCAGGAACTGAACAAGAAAGCTTTAGCATATTTTTTTTTTTTGGTCGGAAACGTTCTAGCAAATTCAAATGCACGAGAATTGGGTGCAAAAATATGCTATCTGATGGGCTCAATGCTGTAGATCATCGAACGATAAATACCATATCCATCTTTGCTGAATCTCGGGCAGTAACTTATGGTGAGTTGACAAGATTTTGGCTCACCCAACACGCTCTTCAGTGATTCACACCCATGGAAGTGCATTCTTTTCAGATTTTGTAAATTAGACAGATCAGATTCGTTCAAGCTTTTGATGGAATTGCAGTACAAGATGGACAAATCCTGCAATGATTTCATTTCTCCCATACCCTGAATCTCAGTTAGTTGAGGCAATTGGTGCAGGGAAAAATGCTGGGTCTCCTTCAGGCAAGGCAGAATGGGCAGCATCTTGAGCAATGGACATTTCAACAACTTCAATTCATTGAATTTCTGTATCTTTTCAAGCACATCGAATCGAATCTCTCCTAGCGAATATCCATCAATAAACAGCGTTGACAAGTTCTCCAAGTTGGAAAAGAGTGACCAATCTATCGGTGACTGGGCGCCTACTAAAGTGAAACGTTGAAGGCTCAATGGAAGCCTGGTAAGAGATCGGGAGTCAGCATAACTTATTTCGAGTTCTTGTAGCTGAGAGAGGGAACTGAAATCGGTTAGAGGCAAGGTCATTTTTCCAACCAACAGGGTCAACTTCCTCAGAGCATGTAGTCTCACAAGTCCCTCTATGTTGGGTTCTTGCACTGATGTTCCCATTAGAGAAAGACTAACCAAATTGGTTAGGCTTGAGAAGTCGGGCATTGTGGTCAGCAAGTCTGATGAAAAGCTTAATGACGTTAGACTCTTAGGAAGCTCTGGCAGTTGTTGAATTGAACCACAGAACTGTAAACGAAGGGTTCGGAGATTTATAAGCGGATTAATGGTTGTCGGCAATCCTCGAAAGCGGCCACCGGATAAGTCCAAAATTTTCCGCGAGGATAATGCCCCAATTTCAGTTGGAATTTCCTCCTCTAGATGTGCACTCCAAGCATGCAACTCTTCTAGATTTTTAAACATTGTTAGAATATGTCTCGAGTTTAAGCCCGAATCGTAAATCTATCTTGATTGTGAAAATTATCTTAAAGATAACAGATATTATTTTGAAGGTGCGATCGAGAAAGGATAAAGGGATGCGGAAGTCAGCTGCACATGCAAGAGTTATCCGCTAAAGAAAGAAAATAAACAAAAATAAAAAATAAAAGGAAATCTACTGCATGATAAAGAGGGGCTGATTTGAATATCCAGTCATGGAGTTGACTTGGACTTGCGTGTCAGAAAAGCAAGGAAATAAAACAAGGGAATTGACTCCTTGTTTTAGTCGGCAAAGGTTCACACAATTTTGCATATATATTTGGTCTTACGCTGTGGCAACCACTGAAGCGCCGTCCGAGAGTGCTTCGCAAGGATTTTTCTCGAGTGGCTTTTACTCGTGAATTACTCCAAGAAGAATCGGTGTTCAAGCAACAAAATCTTGAAGTAAGGTTTGTGTAATTCCTTTGTGAGATTGAGAGATTATTTCGCTAGGAATTGGGGGCTAAACACCGTGTGCGTTGTTGGATGTAATTGGGGCTGTGAAACACCGAGAGTGTTTGAGTAACTCGAGTGTGGTTTGTAATCTCCGTGTATCGCTTGTTCTATAGTGGAATTCGTTGCTGCTCTCCCCGTGGACGTAGGTCTCTACGACCGAACCACGTACATCCGGTGTCCGATTTATTTTCATGTTCAATCTATTTTATCGTTCAATCACTTTGTTCCGCGCAACAATTGGTATCGAGCTAGGCTTATCGAGTTGAAGCGAATCAATGGCGACAGAAGAAGTAAAAGTGAAAATCGACAAATTCGAGGGGAAGGACTTTGGTTTCGGAAGATGCAGATTGAAGACTATCTATATCGAGATGAAGCTGCACTTGCCCCTGTCCGGGGAGAAACCAGAGACGATGAAGCAAGCCGATTGGGAATTGCTGGATAGACGAGCGCCGGGTGTTATTCGGTTGACGTTGGCTCGTAACGTCGCGTTTAATATCGTCAAAGAGAAGACCACCGCGAGTTTGATGAAATCTCTGTCGACATGTACGAGAAGCCCTCTGCGATCAACAAGGTCTATTTGATGCGACGTCTATGTAATTTGAAGATGAGCGAAGGTGCGTCTGTTGCTAATCGTATCAATGAATTCAATGTGATCGTTAGTCAATTGAGTTCGATTGATATTGACTTTGAAGATGAGGTATGTGCTTTGATTCTATTATCTTCATGGCCCGATAGTTGGAATACTACCGTTACTACTGTTAGTAATTCCTATGGGTCAACAAGTTTGACGTTTGATGGTATTTGAGATTTGATTTTGAGTGAGGACATCCATAGAAGAGAATCCGCGAATATGTATCTACCGCTTTAGTAGGTGAAAATAGAGGAAGAACCGATACTCGTGGTAGTAGAAGTAGTATGAACTCGAATAGACGCAAATCCCTAGAACCGGTGGTGCTGTCTGTTGGAATTGTGGCAAGAGAGGGCATCTTAGAAGGAATTGCCTTAAGCTAAATAATGATAATGGCAAGGGAATTGGAGCTGAATCTGCGATGATGTTGCAGCTATAGCCGATGATTCCGATGGTGTTGATAGAGTCTTGTCTATCACCGAGAATTCGTCATTTGACGGATGGATTATAGATTCTAGTTGTTCTTTTCATGCTACACCAAACAGGAACTGGTTTGCTACTTATCGCTGCACGGATAGTAGTAAAGTGCGGTTGGGGAACAACGCCGAATGCGATGTTGTGGGTATTAGTGATGTTAAAATCGGGATGCATGATGGTATTGTGAGGACATTGACCGGAGTAAGAAATGTTCCAGAATTGAAAAAGAACTTAATTTCATTGGGTACTCTAGATTCACCTTGGATGCGGTATTCTTCACAAAGTGGAGTTCGAAGATCGTTCGAGGTGCCCCGGTAATAATGAAAGGAATCAAGCATGGTGGCCTGTATGAACTTCAAGGTGAGACAATGACGAGGTTTCGCTTCGGAGACGTCGGCATCCGTTCGAGAGTCTAACGATTGCTCAAGAAAAACCTGGGTGTTTGTGCCCATGCACAAGTTTGATGTTGTTGTCGGGAATACACGGTCGAGAGATTTGATCGAAACGGAGACCGGTAAGTCGATTAAGCATGTGCGAACCGACAATAGCATGGAGTCCCGCTTGAAGCTGGTAAATAAATTCTGCACGATAAAAGGCATAGTGAAACACCGCACTAGTGCTAGTAGACTACAACAGGTTGCAGAATTGATGAGCGAGAACATTACTAGAGATAGCCCGTAAAATGATCTCTAGTGCTTTGGTATGGCTAGAAGAATTCTAGCGGATGCGTTTAGTATGATGAGCTACCCGATGAACGGATCTCCATCGATCTGCGATTGAATATCGGACTCCCGAAGAAGTGTGGTCAGGTAACGTTGCTAATTATTCTATTTTTAGAATGTTTGATTGCCCGTGTTATTATCGAGTAAGTGATGGTAAGCTTGATGTGAGGGGAATGTGCATATTTCATGGCTATGCACGAGGTGAGCGGGCTATCGGTTGTGGTGGCCAAATATAAATTCACCCGTTCGTAGAAGAAAAGTTACCTTTGACGAGTCTCTAGTACTTCAGGTTTGAGTGATTATAGTAGAGTTCATACGGATCCGGACGGTATTCAGCTTGAGGTGGAGTTGCAACCGAAACTCTTGAGGTAGCGGATACTAGCGTGGTAATCGACACGATGGTGCTTATAGCGAGGTGGAGCCTATAGAGCAAAGTCACTTTCTCAGAATCGCTAATATTGATAAGGTACGTATTCGTTCCTCCGATAGATATGGATGCAACGGTGGTTTTACTTTATTTGTGGTTAAGGAGCTTGTATCGAAAGCTCTTGCAAAGCGATTAAAGGTGCATGTGAAGTTGGTATTCGATAAGGTCCACGGTTATGGTGAAGTTCAAGCGCGACTTGAACTTGAAAAACATCTATGGCGATTGAGCCCATTGGGGCCGTGGGAGAGTAGTAGCGTGAAGTTCGGATTCTAGCGGAGGCGATTAAAATTGGCTCAAACGCCAAGCCAAGGTGGAGATTGTTAGAATATGTCTCGAGTTTAAGCCCGAATCGTAAATCTATCTTGATTGTGAAAGTTATCTTAAAGATAACGGATATTATTTTGAAGGTGCGATCGAGAAAGGATAAAGGGATACGGAAGTCAGCTGCACATGCAAGAGTTATCCGCTAAAGAAAGAAAATAAACAAAAAAAAAATAAAAGGAAATCTACCGCATGATAAAGAGGGGCTGATTTGAATATCCAGTCATGGAGTTGACTTGGACTTGCGTGTCGAAAAGCAAGGAAATAAAACATGGGAATTGACTCATTGTTTTAGTCGGCAAAGATTCACACGATTTTGCATATATATTTGGTCTTACGCATGGATTCCCGTGGCAACCACCGAAGCGCCCGTCCGAGAGTGCTTCGCAAGGATTTTTCTCAGTGGCTTTTACTCGTGAATTACTCCAAGAAGAATCGGTGTTCAAGCAACAAAATCTTGAAGTAAGGTTTGTGTAATTCCTTTGTGAGATTGAGAGATTATTTCGCTAGGAATTGGGGGGCTAAACACTGTGTGCGTTGTTGGATGTAATTGGGGCTGTGAAACACCGAGAGTGTTTGAGTAACTCGAGTGTGGTTTGTAATCTCCGTGTATCGCTTGTTCTATAGTGGAATTCGTTGCTGCTCTCCCCGTGGACGTAGGTCTCTACGACCGAACCACGTACATCCGGTGTCCGATTTATTTTCATGTTCAATCTATTTTATCGTTCAATCACTTTGTTCCGCGCAACAATTGGTATCGGAGCTAGGCTTATCGAGTTGAAGCGAATCAATGGCGACGAAGAAGTAAAAGTGAAAATCGACAAATTCGAGGGAAGGACTTTGGTTTTCGGAAGATGCAGATTGAAGACTATCTATATCGAGATGAAGCTGCACTTGCCCCCGTCCGGGGGAGAAACCGAGACGATGAAGCAAGCCGATTGGGAATTGCTGGATGACGAGCGCCGGGTGTTATTCGGTTGACGTTGGCTCGTAACGTCGCGTTTAATATCGTCAAAGAGAAGACCACTGCGAGTTTGATGAAATCTACATCGACATGTACGAGAAGCCCTCTGCGATCAACAAGGTCTATTTGATGCGACGTCTATGTAATTTGAAGATGAGCGAAGGTGCGTCTGTTGCTAATCGTATCAATGAATTCAATGTGATCGTTAGTCAATTGAGTTCGATTGATATTGACTTTGAAGATGAGGTATGTGCTTTGATTCTATTATCTTCATGGCCTGATAGTTGGAATACTACCGTTACTACTGTTAGTAATTCCTATGGGTCAACAAGTTTGACGTTTGATGGTATTTGAGATTTGATTTTGAGTGAGGACATCCATAGAAGAGAATCGCGAATATGTATCTACCGCTTTAGTAGGTGAAAATAGAGGAAGAACCGATACTCGTGGTAGTAGAAGTAGTATGAACTCGAATAGACGCAATCGATCTAGAACCGGTGGTGCTGTCTCGTTGGAATTGTGGCAAGAGAGGGCATCTTAGAAGGAATTGCCTTAAGCTAAATAATGATAATGGCAAGGGAATTGGAGCCGAATCTGCGATGATGTTGCAGCTATAGCCGATGATTCCGATGGTGTTGATAGAGTCTTGTCTATCATCGAGAATTCGTCATTTGACGGATGGATTATAGATTCTAGTTGTTCTTTTCATGCTACACCAAACAGGAACTGGTTTGCTACTTATCGCACCGGATAGTAGTAAAGTGCGGTTGGGGAACAACGCCGAATGCGATGTTGTGGGTATTAGTGATGTTAAAATCAGGATGCATGATGGTATTGTGAGGACATTGACGCGAGTAAGAAATGTTCCGGAATTGAAAAAGAACTTAATTTCATTGGGTACTCTAGATTCAATGGATGCGGTATTCTTCACAAAGTGGAGTTCTCAAGATCGTTCGAGGTGCCCTGGTAATAATGAAAGGAATCAAGCATGGTGGCCTGTATGAACTTCAAGGTGAGACAATGACAGGTTTCGCCGGAGACGTCGGCATCCGTTCGAGAGTCTCAACGATTGCTCAAGAAAAACCCGGGTGTTTGTGCCCATGCACAAGTTTGATGTTGTTGTCGGGAATACACGGTCGAGAGATTTGATCGAAACGGAGACCGGTAAGTCGATTAAGCATGTGCGAACCGACAATAGCATGGAGTCCTCGCTTAAGCTGGTAAATAGATTCTGCACGATAAAAGGCATAGTGAAACACCGCACTAGTGCTAGTAGACTACAACGGTTTGCGTAATTGATGAGCAGAACATTACTAGAGATAGCCCGTAAAATGATCTCTAGTGCTGGTATGGCTAGAAGAATTCTAGCGGATGCGTTTAGTATGATGAGCTACCCGATGAACGGATCTCCATCGATTGCGATTGAATATCGGACTCCCGAAGAAGTGTGGTCGAGTAACGTTGCTAATTATTCTATTTTTAGAATGTTTGATTGCCCGTGTTATTATCGAGTAAGTGATGGTAAGCTTGATGTGAGGGAATGTGCATATTTCATGGCTATGCACGAGGTGAGCGGGGCTATCGGTTGTGGTGGCCAAATATAAATTCACCTGTTCGTAGAAGAAAAGTTACCTTTGACGAGTCTCTAGTACTTCAGGTTTGAGTGATTATAGTAGAGTTCATACGGATCCGGACGGTATTCAGCTTGAGGTGGAGTTGCAACCAGAAACTCTTGAGGTAGCGGATACTAGCGTGGTAATCGACACGAGATGGTGCTTATAGCGAGGTGGAGCCTATAGAGCAAGTCACTTTCAGAATCGCTAATATTGATAAGGTACGTATTCGTTCCTCCGATAGATATGGATGCAACGGTGGTTTTACTTTATCTCGTGGTTAAGGAGCTTGTATCGTAAAGCTCTTGCAAAGCGATTAAAGGTGCATGTGAAGTTGGTATTCGATAAGGTCCACGGTTATGGTGAAGTTCAAGCGCGACTTGAACTTGAAAAACATCTATGGCGGTTGAGCCCATTGGGGCTGTGGGGAGAGTAGTAGCGTGAAGTTCGGATTCTAGCGGAGCGATTAAAATTGGCTCAAACGTCAAGCCAAGGTGGAGATTGTTAGAATATGTCTCGAGTTTAAGCCCGAATCGTAAATCTATCTTGATTGTGAAAGTTATCTTAAAGATAACGGATATTATTTTGAAGGTGCGATCGAGAAAGGATAAAGGGATACGGAAGTCAGCTGCACATGCAAGAGTTATCCGCTAAAGAAAGAAAATAAACAAAAAAAAAAAAAAAGGAAATCTACCGCATGATAAAGAGGGGCTGATTTGAATATCCAATCATGGAGTTGACTTGGACTTGCGTGTCGCGAAAAGCAAGGAAATAAAACATGGGAATTGACTCATTGTTTTAGTCGGCAAAGATTCACACGATTTTGCATATATATTTGGTCTTACGCATGGATTCTGTGGCAACCACCGAAGCGCCGTCCGAGAGTGCTTCGCAAAGATTTTTCTCGGTGGCTTTTACTCGTGAATTACTCCAAGAAGAATCGAGTGTTCAAGCAACAAAATCTTGAAGTAAGGTTTGTGTAATTCCTTTGTGAGATTGAGAGATTATTTCGCTAGGAATTGGGGCTAAATACGTGCGTTGTTGGATGTAATTGGGGCTGTGAAACACTAAGAGTGTTTGAGTGACTCGAGTGTGGTTTGTAATCTCCGTGTATCGCTTGTTCTATAGTGGAATTCGTTGTTGCTCTCCCCGTGGACGTAGGTCTCTACGACCGAACCACGTACATCCGGTGTCCGATTTATTTTCTTATTCGCCTATTTTATCGTTCGATCGCTTTGTTCCGCGCAACAATTCCTATGGTTTTCGGAAGTTTGCTTATACGATTATATATTTTTTTGGTAACGGAGGTTTCCCATGTGCAATGGAATATTCCTCAGGGTGGTGGGAGTATGAGCGCTAATGCCACCGGTTAAGTCCCCCAAGATGCGGCCGGGAAGATTCGAACCACGGGACCTCATCGCTTTAACTGTCTAAGACCTAGGAATCTCACCAACTCAGCCAATGTCTCATTGGCCTCATACGACTATAGTTCATATCTAGTGCCTTCAACATTTTGAGATTTCCAATACAATCGGGTAAGCTCTTGATACATGAATGACTCATATCCAACTTGACCAATGATTGAAGCCTTCCAATCGAGCCTGTTAGCTTTTCTAATTCACGAAGTGAGATCGCATAAACTTTCAACCTTTCTAGGTTTCCAATAGAATAAGGAAATTCTCTAATTCTTGTATCATAGACATGAAACTCAAGTTGTGACTCGATTGCCCAATAGAGTCCGAAAGTTCTCGAAGTTGCAAACATGTCAAGATTAGATGCTTCGGCTTCTCTAAATTACCAATCGAGTGAGGCAACACGGAGAGTCTCTAAGATTCTATTCCTAGCTCATCAAAGATTTTAGACCTCCGATGGACTTTGGTAGCAACTCAATATCGTCACACTCTATTTCTAGGTAATCAAGATGTTGTAGATTGCCGATGGACTCATCAATCTTTCTTAGCTGAGTGCATCTAAGAATCAATCTCTCCAATCGCAAGATTACGGAGAACTCGGTCGTCTTTCAAAGGGATGGACAATTCTCGAGTTGTAGGATTTTCAACTGTTTTGATACCTATAAAGTAATTGAATTGAAACTCGAGAAAGAGGATGAGTAAATGTAACACAAAAAGTATGTTGTGAGATCATACCATGATTTGACACCATCCTTCCCAATTTTCAGTAATGTTATTCCCGAAAAGTATGAGAATTGCTAGGTTGTCCAACCGAAAGTTGGTAGCTCGGAATTCGAAGGGCAATTGCTCCAAGAGAGCCATCTTAATTTTGACAAAAGATTTTTAAAGTTTCCTTCGAAATGTCCACGGTCTAGTTGAAGGAACCTAGGGTTGGCCAACCAGGCTACATCCTTACATTTAAATACGTGCGTCGTATCGGGTTTAGGTGTTCCAAGATTAAGTGCTACTATGTACTTAGTTAAATGGAAGATGAAAGTGGAAACCAATGAGTACATGTCTCAATTTTCAGGAAGT
This sequence comes from Rhodamnia rubescens, assembly GCA_021437795.1. Taxonomy (NCBI): domain Eukaryota; kingdom Viridiplantae; phylum Streptophyta; class Magnoliopsida; order Myrtales; family Myrtaceae; genus Rhodamnia; species Rhodamnia rubescens. The sequence continues at coordinate 481,055 of JAILYA010000092.1, read as the reverse complement.
TAGATTTAGAGGTTTTTACTCTTGAATAATCGGGAAAACATATAGAAATAAAATTTACCTTTTTGCTCTGCACTACATGGAAGTCGTCCTTGGGTGACCACAATCTGCTACCCCTTGGACGTATGTTACAACTTTCGGGGTGGATGATATCCCTTCCGAGATCTCTAAGTTGATCGTGCATCTATAATTTATTGTCATCCATAATCCTTATTAGAGACATCCGTGTGAGGGTCTTGACTTCAATTTCGGTGGGATACCCCAAAACCACGTCCCAATATTGAAGTGCATTTGTTTTCTCTTGGTTAATGAAAAAACATTCGATATCAAGATAAATTTGTTGTTGATTAGGGTCCAATGCTTCATAGCTTATCATCAATTTCCTTTTGACATCCTCATTCATGACCTTGTTTAACTTATATAATACCCTTTCCCATGTACTTTGGCCCTTTCCACGGAGTGTGGAACCTACGACATCGAGAGCCAATGGAAGTCTTCCAAGTGCATTTACTAGCTTTTTTGAAATATCCACGTAATCATGTGGGAGGCTTGGCACGTCCCAAGGCATGCTCATAGAAAAGTTGAGGAGCATCAACCCGAATCATCTCCGGCATAGTATAGAAGGAAAAACTTCCATTTTTTTGAGGCTAGGACATTGTCATCGTCACCTTCCTTTACCAGGAATTCAATATTTCTTGTTGTTATAATGATTCTACTACCCTTCCCATAATAGTTAGGCTCGCAAAAAGTCTAGTGATTTGGTCCCGGTTGTCGATGTCATTCGAGAACAATGAGGACTTTCTTCCCATGGAATCTCGTCTTGATCACATCAACCCCTTCATCAATGAAGAAGAGGTTTGTACAACTAAGTTCGAGAACTTCAGTTAACAATTTAATTTGTAAGTTAAATATGTCATGAGTCCGAACATCTTTAAGAAAAGCAACAATGACCTAGAAATTGAGGGGAGATTTGCCGAAGACAGCCTCTGTCACGACCCGAACCCCGCAACCCCGTTGACATCCCACCCGGCTAGATTATCGTACGGTTCTCCAGGATCCAAAGGCCAACAAACTTTCGCGGAAGCAAAAACAATCCCTGTACATATAACAACGATACGATAACTTGGGATGGTAAAAAACAAGCTTATGTACATATATACATATTCTTTACAACTTTCCAAACCTAAGGCTTCGGAGGTCACTATAAGGGCTTGTGACCACATACTACAAAAAGATCTAGTGGTCGAAGCCTACCATACTTCCAAAAGAAAACACTACACAAAAGTCGATAGGCCAACTACCCTAGGCCTCATCGTCACTATCGTCTACGATATCATCTACCGCTACCAGCTTTATCCACGTCAACCTCTCGTGACCATACGTTTCGCATCGATGGCTCTACAACCTCCCTATCCACTTCTTATACCAAGACCTCTAGGTCGGGCTCTTGGTCGTCGGGGCCAATATCGGGGGTGCTCCACTACGCCATCCGGAGGTGCTGCACTAGTGGGGTCCCATTCCCTAACTCCATCGTAGGGAATGTCAAATCCTCTCAAAAGACCTACTAATAGATCTCCACGGCAAGACGTCCACGCCACATATGTATGGGTCTTCCAATGAAGCTTTCCTACATCCACCCAAATCGTGATTGCATGTGTGACATCCCGAATTTTGACCCACTTTCGAAGCTATCAATGAATGAAATATCTCATTGATGTATTTCGATCTAATCTCACTCGGAGTTGATCCCCCTCGAGTAGACTAACAAAATGGGAATGGCTAGCTAGAAAAATCAAGTACGTGGACCTAAGAACTTGATCCTGGATTGACTCTTTGGCCATGAAAATTGTTGAGGGAATATTTTGGACGAATATAGGCCGATCCTAGAATGATTAAGGAACGATTTGGATAATACCCTACGCTTGGATCACGGGTGATTCCGTTTGACCTCGTATGGGTTCCGAATGTTCCTAAATTATTTCTAATGATCGTGTCCATCGGCACTAGTGATTGACCCTCGCAATTGAATGACAACCAAAGTCGCCATGGCTCGAGAAATTCTTAAACGTGATATTAATCACGGGTCGATACACGTAACTCCTAAAAGCCTCCCGTTAGTTTGAGATACGCTGAAATTTCAATTGATTGAGATTGATCGCGAATCGACTTCAAATTTGACGTCGGACCTTCAGGGGTTCCAATAATTAAATTTTGGACATTTCCTCATCCAAAGGTACGAATTCTTCGTGGTTCACCCCCAAAAGTGTTCAAAAACCGAAATCTGGACTGGATATGGAAAAAGAGATGAATTATTGGTAGGACCCACAAGTCTTTGTCTCATCATTTCTAAGACCAAGAATTCTAGTCAAACTTTTCATCCCAAAATATCCTAGCCTAGCTTAACTATCCACCATCTTCATCTTCTTCATTTGGACACAATTTTCTCTCACTTCTCTCTCTAGCCCAACCCGCTGTCCCGTTCGATAGCCCCACTATTCCGGCCATAACGTTTTCGTCCGATGTCGTTTTGAGGTAAGACCACTTCCATTTAAAAGCTTATTGTCTTAGCATTCCAGGGACATATTATAAGCTCGATTTGGGCCCATAGTTTTTCCCGTAGGTTAGTTTGAAGGGACAAAGGTCCGGACGAGGCAAATCCGACCCGGCTTTGAGAGAGGGCCTCCTTGCTTCGTATCCAGCTCTTTTTCACCGAAGGATTTAGCTAGAAATCAAGGTAAGTTGGTCCCTAACCTTAGATTAGGTATCTAGGTTGCTAATACACTATAGATTGAGTGATTTTGGTGAAAAATGGGTTGGTTTTGTGCTAGTTCATAGAGTTGGCCGAAAATGCAAATGAAGGGAGGAGAGAGAAATGTGTTCTTGCATGAATAGTGAAAATGCATGATTGGTTTTGGATGGCTAGGATTTGATCTAGCTTATCTTGCTTTAATCCAATGGCCTAGGATGAATCTTGTTGAGGAAGCTTGATCGGACGGCCAAGATTATTTCCCGCTTAGTGAAGATTAATCGAGTGGTGGAAAATAATCGCACGTGATGATATTTTCATCGGACGACTCAGATTAATTGCTACGTTACTATAGTTTATTTCTATGGTACGTATTAATTGTACGTTAGTGGAATTCTGATCGTGCGGTAATTATTAATTGCTACATTAGTATAATTTCAATCGTGTGGCGTAGATTAATTTTTCTAGCGACAAAAATTAATCGTGTGGCCCGATTTTTTAATTCTCTAACATGAGTGAATCACGTGGTTCCGATCGAGTAATTGCCCGGTACAATTTAATCGAGTGGTCTCGATTGGGCAATTGAGAAAAATTGAGAAGATCGTGTGGTTCCGATCTTTCGTCGAGGGGAATTGGTGAGACCGGATGGTCTCGATATGCTAATCAGGAAATTTAGTAAGATCACGTGGCGAAGATTGATCGATTGGAAGGATTTTAAGTTATCGTGTGGTATCGGATGAGCAATCGGGGAATTATTGTGATATATGGTCTTTATGTGGGTTAATTGAGAGAAAGCGTTGGATTGTACCCCGAGGCGTAATGACGCGGGGTTCGTATTTTGTAAGACCATAAATTGCATGAGGCGTTATGACGCGGCCCCGTTATTATTATATTACCCCGAGGTGTTAAACGCAGGGTTTGGCATACTATTTTATCCTCGATGCATTAAACGCGGGATATTTAACCCGATGCATTATTACGCGGGTTATAGTGACTTGATGCGTTATCACGCGGGTCCGTCCGATTATAATATAGCCCGATGCGTTAAACGCGAGCCTGGACCAATGTAGAATTTTATATGATAGCTTGATGCGTTAAACGCGGGCTCGATCAACGTGGAATATTTATAATGGCCTGAAGCGTTATTATGTGGGTCCTGTCCAGCTTATAATAATGCACCGATGCGTTAGACGCAGCCCCCGGACCAACGTGGAATTTTATATGATAGCATGAGGCGTGGAACGCGAGCTTTGGAGCAACGTGGAATATTTTTATTCCAGTCCGAGATGTGAAATATCGATATGGGGGTAACGTGGAATATTTGTGAAGGTGTGGCAATTTTTGGAGAAAGAATGGAATATTCGGGAAATTATTTGTGGAAATTTTTTATTGTCGGAGGATTTGTTGGAAATTGCTCGCCTAGAACGTGTCCTGGAGGCACTAGAGCCCTAACCTAGGGTTAGGGGCTTTCTTGCGAGATTTTATCTCACCCCGTCGTGGGCTCTCATTTTTCGGACACTCCGCCTCAACAATGAATGATCCGCCCGGGAGATTCGGTATTCCCCGAGGTCATGGTACCAAGAGAAGATGGGGAGGTTGTAGAGCCATCTCGATGCGGAACAGTCGCCCGAGATCGAAGAGGAGGAGCTGGAAGTGGTAGATTATAGCGACGACGAGGCTTAGGGTAGTTGTCCTCCGAACTTTTGTAGAGTGCTTTCTTTTGATTGTGTAGCGGGTTTCGACCACGTAGTTTTTTTGTTATAGATGGTTACGGGCTTGTACAAGGTGGGCCATGAAGCCCTAGGTTTGACAGTTTGTAACAACTATGTATATATGTACATAAGTTTGTTTTTACCATCCCAAGTTATTGTAGCATTGTTGTTTTATGTAAGGGGATTATTGTGCTTCCGCGATTTATTTGTTGGCCTTTGGATCCCGGGAGAACCGTACGTAAGCATGGCCGGATGGGATGTCGACAAGCTCGCGGGGTTCGGGTCGTGACATCCCTATTAAAGTGGTATCGAGCATGGTCGCCTCAATCTAAATCGACTTGGAGTTATAAGGAGTGATGACTTGAGGACGATTTGATAGTAAGAGCCTTACGATTAAGTATTGATTTCTGAATCTTAAGGATTATAGGCTTGAACTTGAGTGATACTCTAATGGTTCTAGTAATGATTGCAATGGATGAACTTGGGAGATTTTACGACCCAGGTTCATAAGGAAGCAAGTGGAGATTGAGAAGTCATAAGCCCGGACAAAGGAGGTTGAAAATGTGCTTGAGTTTAATAGAGAATTGCTTATGAACAGAGGGTTAGATGGACTATACGGTTGTGATTATGACTTGCCAATGACCCAACTTGAGTTATGTGCTAGAACATAGGCAATGGATCTATGAGATGTGACAGTCATTGGTGGAATTAGAGATCTTCGTGGATAAGAATTGATCTGAAAATGACTATGGTATGACGAGTAACGAGGACAATCATGCAAGTGCTTGTGTTTGTGGCATTAAAATGAAAGTCGAGGAATGTGTATACATGAGCTTATCACTATCGAACCTAATAAACCGTCGCTTGGTATGGGACAAGTTGACGGGATACCTATAAACAAAGAATGAAGCATGGTATGGGATGCGTGGAAGGGGGCTTTCTCCATAGATGTATGACTTGGGATAACCCGCAATGATAGGGTTTGATGAGGGCGGGGAGTGATCGCCGGGACAGAGAGGTCCGGACAAGGAGCGGCTCCCGACAGGCTTCTAAGATAGCAAGGAAGCGAGGAATGACCCAGGCCATAAATTGAAAGGGAAATTCTAGGTATCAAGTTAAGTATGATCTTGATTAAGAGACGTGTTGCACCGAGTTGATCCTCAAGGTGAAATTTCAAAATTAGCTTGGCATTTGTGATGGCGCCTAGGATTGGCATGATTAAAAGCTTCGTGCTGGGCAATGGATGCTGTTATGTAGTTGGCATCATGTGATTGTTATGGCCAAGGTCTAATCCGAGAGATTAGACGGCGTGAGGGTTCATACCCCGTTGAACCGGTATCTTCTAAAAGTGTGATAGCCTATTGTGTTCGTATTAGAAGAACATGTGCCTTTATACTTAAAATATGAGCGATTGACTCACCGAAGTAATGCCTTGAATGATTGATTGATATTGGCCTAGTTGAGGCTTGCCTAGTAATTAGCGGTTAATTGAGAAATTGCCTCGTTGAGGTTGGCTTGATAGGTAGTCATTGGTTAAGGGTGATTTGAAACCCTTGGATAATTGGCAAGTAGTTGAGAGTTGCCTACGAACCACTAGATGGTTGAGTGCTGGTGATAGATAATGAGATGAGCAAATCAAACCGCTAGACTCGAGTAGATGATTTATGTGACATTCCAATTCCGATCTCTTGAGACTATTGACTTGCGATGGAATCTCGAAATTTGAAAGCATGGAAATGAAAAAAAAAAAATTCTAACATTGGATATGAATTGGACGTCGTCTCATCAATGGTAATTTGATTTGGAAAGAAAATCGAAATTTCGGACGAAAAGTGTAAAATTACCATTTTACCCCTCAAGCCTTAACCATACCTTAAGCTGTTTAAAAGGGCATTTTGGTCATTTAGCTCTCCTCCATAGCTGCTGAAAATGTGAGGAGAAGATGGTCAATTGAGGTCAATGATTTAGAAGATATTTTTGGAGATAAGGCCAATATTAATGTTTGGAAAATTATCATCTTTGACCCATTTGACCACTATTCACTTCTTGACCAAACAAAATTGGAGGACAAGTCTCTCTCTCTCTCCTGGGATCAGCTGACCACTTTCTCTCTCCCTCTCCACGTTTCCTTCTTCCCCTTCTTCCTTTTTCTTCACGAGCAGAACCTGCTCGCCCGACCAGCCCGATGCCCTTCACTGTTCCGGCCATATCTCCTTCTTCCGATGTCGGGTTGAGGTAAAGTCACCTCCATCTGAAAGCTTATTGTCTTAGATTTCCAGGAACATATTATAAGCTCGATTTGGCCCGGTAGTGTTTTCGGTAGGTCTGTTTGAATGGGCAAAGGTCAGATTGAGGCAGAATCTGACCGGTTTTGGGGGGAGGAGCTGTTTCGTGGGCTTCAAGACTTCAAATGGCTCCAAAATTTCGGTGAGACTCTCTTGACTCATAGTACTTGAGATGGATGAGTTAGGGTTGTAATTTTATATGAAATTTGAGGAGTATCCATGGCCGATTGAGGTGATTCCGGGGGGCGGATTCGACCGCCTGTGCACCTGAGGGAATTGGATTGATTGGGGGTCTTAGAGGTGTTATAGTGGCTTCAAATTTTCGGTGAACATATTAGACATATAGAATAAGGCGGTGGCAAGTTGGGTTTGCATTAAATTGAATCTTAGAGTGAAGCTATGGACTGATTGGTATGGATTAGAGCAGAACCGGTTTTGCCTTGCTTGTGGACTGCACTGACCTGTTCTGTTCAAGGCTCAATTGGGTGTCGCCTTGTCTTGAATTTGCCTTTTAGACATGCTATGACATATATTGATGTGTTATGGAGGAGTGTGTGAAATGGATTGATGATTAGAGGTAATTTTGTGGCTAAACGGCGTGATTGAGCCTAAATGGTAATCTGCCCTGTTTTGGACAGATTTGATTCAAACTGGGACGCTTGAATTGAAGGTTGTGGCTAGCTTGTTTGGATAGGTAGGTGACCTCTAAACCTTTACTATGAAGTTAGGGTACTAAGAGACAAGTTTGAGCTTCAAATGATGATTTTTTTGCTAGTCAAATCGTGTTCATATGAAGTAACGTTGATTGTGATCGTAGGAACCGAGTTTATGCTTGGCTGAATTGAGATGAATTTGTGACTTATGTGGCTGCAATTGTGGTATGGATATTCGACGTATATGTAGCCTCGATTGACTATGTGATTGTGTGGGTCTCGGTTAGCCATTGTGCATGATTTATACTTGTACGGGCACGAGATTGACCGACTTGATAATCTTGCCATGTTGTGTCCGTGCTTTTGAATGGCAAGAGTGCCCAGGTGATTTTAAATGACCTGAGGCGTATTAACGCGAGTCCGAGCATGACAATTATATCCTGAAGCGTTATGACGTGGGCTTTATTATTATTATACCTTGAGGCGTTAAACGCGGGTTATGAGTATTATAATATCCCGAGGCGTTATTACGCTCGTAAAATATTAAGGTCGTATTCAATCAAGTCGTTCGAGGCCAAAGTGAGCCGTATTCGTCCGATTGTCCGAGACCGAGAAAGCACGGAAGTCATGTTCAATTACGTCGTCCGAGACCAAAGTGAGTCGTGTTCGACTAATTGTCCGAGACTTAATCCGGTCGTATTCCTATGTGTCCGAGACCGAGATTTATGGGTTGTATTCCTTTGCGTATAGCCCGATGCGTTATTACACGGGCCTCGTATCGAGAAATGGGATTATTGTGCTGGTAGGTGGAGCTTGGTTTGAATTATTGAATGCCTGGTTATTGTAATTGTTTGATTGACAATGCCTATGCTTGCGCCCGCATCCTGTTTACACCGGTTTTATGGACGTCTTCGGACGTCTTTGATTTGAGAAGTTGTTTGGAGGTACTAACGGCCTAGTCTAGGTTTAGGGTGAGCTTGCTTTGAGATGTAAATCTCACCCCGTCGTGGGACCTATTTTTCAGGTATCATGCGATGGAACATCAAGTTTGCTAAGGATTAGCATTCGAGAAATATGTGGGTCGAATGAATATAAGATATTTTGTGGCCTTATGGATTATATCGGATTTTATGGATTAAGATTGAACCATTGGGTATTTGACCGCTATATCAATTGAGGTGTAATATACAGATGTATGATGTATACCACTTTTGTCCTAAGTCATTCATTTGAATTGATGTATGGAGATGTTTACCCGCTTCCGCTGTTTTATGGATTTTTTTGAAATTGTGGGCCGAAGGATCCCGGAAGCCAATCTAAGACAGAAACGGCTAGATGGGATGTTCACGAACTCGACAAAGTCGGGGCATGACAATTTAAGTCTTTAATTCCCCGGGAGGGAATTGTAGTGCTTCAAGTGCCATAAGGACCTAATGAGGTCGAACGACTAGAGTATGGGCACTAGAGAAGCATTTGGCTCAAATATGCAAGATATGAGAACATTCAAGAACTAAAAGAAATCATGATAAGTAAGTAAACATGAATCATGAGAGTATGAGCGCTGGGAGAGCGTTTGGCCTGAGCTTGTAAATTGTACGAGACCCAAGAGTTGAAGGGGTCAAGAGAACCTTCGGAGGATTTGAAATTCGATGGGTAGGCGGACTCGAGAAGGAGTTGCCGTTGTTGCCCAAAGCGGATAAGACTCGCTACCGTTAATTGTGTTGTTAGCAAAGTAAACGGTAGAGATCGTGGGAAAGACGATAGAGAATGGAAACGAAAATCGTTTGAAAGAAAGCTTGTGGAAGGATGTATAAGAGTGAGATTGACTAAGTTCGATGGAGAGAGTGAATTTAAAACCGCCTTTCTCTAGATTGGGGATTGTGTAAGGAAACCTTAGAGGTTTTGGGTGCACAAAAAAAAAGTGACCCTGGCAAGCTTACTAGCCTCAAGAGGTCATCGATGATTGGTGAAAGGTCACCAAAGGAAGAGTTTTCCTTGAAGGCATGATAGCTGCCTGGATTGTCTCCGTTGGATTGTTCAATGGAAAGTACCTTTCTAAGGTTACTCAAGAATAAGGATTTTTTGAACTTTAATAGCTTTGCAAAGATCTAAAGGCGATCCACCAATACGAGACAAAGTTCTTAGGGTTGTCTAAATGTACTAAGGGTGGTTAATGACCCTTTTAATGAGACGTAAAGTTCTTGCGAGCATTGGAACTCAAAAGCCTTTATGGCTAGTTGTTACTCCCGATTCCGAGGAATGGTAATGCGTCGTAATGAATGAAGTGGATGATCGGAAGAGGAATAAGCAAGAGAATTTTCGTTCATGAATTGCGAGTAAGGGAATTTTCCTTTGTGGAGCACGTAATGTGCCCGTGAGGAATGGCTATTACCTTGGCATAGAGCCTCGTAATGAAAGATTGAAGTTTCTTCTCTTCGTCACAAGGAAAAATTATGGAAAAGTTATGTCGCTTATCCGACTTTGTTGATTTATATGTGATTGAGTAAGGTTGAATCGGGACCACCGGAAGTAGTATTGTGAGTTATCATCCTAAAGGATAGGGCGTCATTTTTAAATGGCGATTGGATCATGAGATGGTCATTAATGAAAAGGAAAGGAAATAGACTTGATAATCCCGACTACTCACAAAGTGCTCATGGATGGATGAGTAAGCAAAAAGGGGTACTTGGATTGTAACCGCAAGGTGAATTGATTTAATCAATTAAGATATACAAGGTGTGGATGTGCGGAGACCGAGGAAGTACCTCGACTCCTTTGAACCTTATCACTAAAGATGACCGGGTTATTAGAAGAGAATGTTAAGTATGGGGGCATCCGAATCCTGGAGTAAGAACATCGCTATTAGGCGTAGACTCCAAGGACAAAGTGGATTTGAAGTAGAAGAATGCCACCGAAGTGTATAGTTTCTTTCATAGGGTAAGAGACCCTAATGTGGAAGGAAGAGAATGTTCTAATTTTCGTGGAATTAAGATTGAACGCCTAGCCCGAGAAAGAAGAAGCGTAACTCGAATGATCTCCGTAAAATTATTATAAGGAACTGTCTTGTAGACAATATTGAATTCTAGGAAATGTCGATGTTCATTTGAATGAATGAAATCGGGATAAGATCGCATTAACTGGTCGTGGAACCAAGAGATTGAGGCATTGATGCTTCTTGAGGAGAGAGTGACAAAAATGAACAAAATGCGGCATGGTCTAACTAGAAATCTATAAAGACAGAGAGCCAAAGCATAAGCTCTCAAGTGAATGGTACGAATGACAATTTAAACGAATCAATACCTGGTAGCAAGAGCCGACAATAGTCGGATTGTTTATCCAAGGAATAATTGAATTAATTGTTACCGTCTTTAAGGACGATGGTCGGACTCGTTTAAGGAGTCATGAGAAGCATGACCCCGAGGAAACAATCATTGTATGCTAAGTGTGAAGAGTGTGAGTTTTGGGTCCGATAAGGTGAAATTCATTGGTCGTGTGAAGTCCGAGAGAGGGGATCCTTATGAATCTTTCATGGGTAGAAAGTGATGATGGATCGATTACGGTCGATGTGAGTTATTGAAATTTGAAGTTTCTTGGAATTGATGGATTGTCATAGATGGATCGTAGGAAGATTCCCCACAAGAATTATTCCATTGATGAAAAGGACTAAGGACGAGACGTAGAGCGAGTGGATGAAATTGTTTACGGAGATGGGAGTGTTACTTGTGCAAGGAACGACCTCGCAACTATGTGAACCTGCAAGAGTTAGAAATATTGATTGCCCCAAAGGGAACCGAAGGAAAGGTCATGATCACGATGCCCTTATCACTTAGGGACGGTGAATTAAGTAGCGGAGGCATACAATCGAAAATTGAGCGTCCCGCATTTGGTAACGAAGGGACAGATCTTACCTCGAGGAATAAGAGATTCAACTTCTAAATTGGAAGTTTAGCAATTGACTAGTTTGATGGCTACTTGAAGCATCAAGCCCGAAAGTCGAAAGGAATTGAGATGTGGCGATGAATGGACCCGGACTTCTAAGGGTCATGGAAATGAATAGAACAAGTGAGGAAATCCAGACTTCCGAGTACTTGGAAAAAAAACTTTGAAGTTGAGGATAGAAACCTTGAAGTTCAATAGATGAGTGTACGAGTTCAATAGTAGAGAGGAATCTAAAGATATGAACTCATCGGAATTTGAGGGGAGAATTACGGTGTCCAATGGAATGGACTCAAGGTTGAAGCAGTCTTACATGTGGTCAAGGATGAGACATGCCGCCGCCGGAAGAGGCATGACCTTGAAGATCGAAAGATTACTATGATCGTTGGAGGTTTTCGAATGGGATTGAGAGCGGATTACTATGAAAGTAATCTTGAATTTGCTTAAGGAGTCAAGAAGGTTACGACTCGATTTGGATAATAAATGGCAAGTTGATGAAGGCCATGAGTCTTATGCGATGCTTTGGAAAGTCCTTCACCCGTAATTAGAAAAAGCTGGATTGTAGTAAGGTATGCATGTTATTCTTGGACCAATAGACAATGGAAGAGGTGATTTGAATACTCGAGGGCATGCTACCAACAGATTTTGCGAATGTTAAAAGGGAAGAGGAAGGTGAACACAGTTGAGGACCAAAGGAAACAAGCTTTGAAGGATGAAAATCGTTGCTGTTAAGGACGTTATCGAAGTGTCAAGTGACGACAAGAACTACTTCGGAAAGCGTGGTAGCGATGAGGCGTTAGTACCCCATAAGACGAGATGATTAGAGATTGCAAATTTCGAGGACGAAATTTTTGTAAGGGGGGAAGAATTGTGACATCTTGAATTCCGACCCACTTTTGAAACTATGAATGAATGAAATATCTCATTGATGTATTTCACCTAATCTCACTCGGAGTTGATCCCTCTCGAGCGCACTAACCAAATGAGAATGGCTAGCTAGGAAAATCAAGTACGTGGACCTAAGAACTTGATCCTGGATTGACTCTTTGGCCATGAAAATTATTGAGGGAATATTTTGGACCAATATAGGCCGATCCTAGAATGATTAAGGAACGATTTCGATAATACCCTACGCTTGGGTCACGGGTGATTCCGTTTGAGCTCGTATGGGTTCCGAACGTCTCTGAATTATTTCTAACGATTGTGTCCATTGAGACTAGTGATTGACCCTCGCAATTGAATGACAACCAAAGTCGCCATGGCTCGAGGAATTCTTAAACGTGATATTAATTACGGGTCGATACGCGTAACTCCGAAAAGCCGCCCGTTAGTTTGAGATACGCTGAAATTTCAATTGATCAAGATTGATTGCAAATCGACTTTGAAATTTGACGTCGAACCTTCAGGGGTTCCAATAATTAAATTTTGGACGTTTCCTCATCCAAAGGTACGAATTCTTCGCAGTTCGCCGCCAAAAGTGTTCGAAAAGTGAAATCCGGACTGGATATGGGAAAGGAGATGAATTATTTGTGGGACCCACAAGTCTTTGTCTCATCATTTCTAAGACCAAGAATTCTAGTCAAACTTTCCATCCCAAAATATCCTAGCCTAGCTTATCTATCCACCATCTTTATCTTCTTCATTTGGACACAATTTTCTCTCACTTCTCTCTCGCCCAACCCGCTGCCCTATTCTAATAGCCCCACTGTTCCGGCCATAACGTTTTCGTCCGATCTCGTATTGAGGTAAGACCACTTCCATTTGAAAGCTTATTGTCTTAGCTTTCCAGGGACATATTATAAGCTTGATTTGGCCCTGTAGGTTTTCCCGTAGGTCGGTTTGAAGAGACAAAGGTCCGGACGAGGCAAATCTGACCCGGTTTGAGAGAGGGCCTCCTTGCTTCGATTTCCAGCTCTTTTTCACCGAAGGATTTAGCTAGAAATCAAGGTAAGTTGGTCCCTAACCTTAGATTAGGTATCTAGGTTGCTAATAGACTATAGATTGAGTGGTTTTGGTGAAAAATGGGTTGGTTTTGTGCTAGTTCATAGAGTTGGCCGAAAATGAAAATGAAGGGAGGAGAGAGCAATGTGTTCTTGCATGAATAGTGAAAATGCATGATTGGTTTTGGATGGCTAGGATTTGATCTAGCTTATCTTGCTTTAATCCAACGGCCTAGGATGAATCTTGTTGAGGAAGCTTGATCGGACGGCCAAGATTATTTCCCGCTTAGTGAAGATTAATCGAGTGGTGGAAATTAATCGCACGTGATGATATTTTCATCGGACGGGTCGATTAATTGCTACGTTACTATAGTTTATTTCTATGGTACGTATTAATTGTACGTTAGTGGAATTCTGATCGTACGGTAATTATTAATTGCTACATTAGTATAATTTCAATCGTGTGGCGTAGATTAATTTTTGTAGCAACAAAAATTAATCGTGTGGCCCAATTGGCCATTGGTCTATTGTGACCTTATCGTGTGGTCCCGATTTATTAATTCTTTAACGTGAGTGAATCACATGGTTCCGATCGAGTAATTGCCCAAGTACAATTTAATCGAGTGGTCTCGATTGGGCAATTGAGAAAAATTGAGAAGATCGTGTGGTTCCGATCTTTCGTCGGAGGGAATTGGTGAGACCGGATGGTCTCGATCTCGCTAATCAGGAAATTTAGTAAGATCATGTGGCGAAGGTTGATCGATTGGAAGGATTTAAGTTATCATGTGGTATCGGATGAGCGATCAAGGAATTATTGTGGTATATGGTCTTTATGTGGATTAATTGAGAGGAAGTGTTGGATTTTACCCTAAGGCGTAATGACGCGGGTTCGTATTTTGTAAGACCATAAATTGCCCGAGGCGTTATGACGCGGGCCCCGTTATTATTATATTACCCCGAGGTGTTAAGCGCGGGGTTTGGCATACTATTTTATCCTCGATGCGTTAAACGCTGGATATTTAACCCGATACGTTATTACGCGGGTTATAGTGACATGATGTGTTATCACGCGGTCATCCAGTTAGAATATAGCCCGATGCGTTAAACGTGAGCTCTGGACTAATGTAAAATTTTATATGATAGCCCGATGCGTTAAACGCGGGCTCGGATCAACGTGGAATATTTATAATGGCCTAAAACGTTAATACTAGGGTCCGTCCGGTTATAATATAGCCCGGTGCGTTAGACGCGAGCCCTGGATCAACGTGGAATTTTATATGATAGCCTAAGGCGTGGAACGCGAGCTTTGGAGCAACGTCGAATATTTTTATTCCAGTCCGAGACGTGAAATATCGATATGGGGGTAACGTGGAATATTTGCGAAGATGTGGCAATTTTTGGAGAAAGAATGGAATATTCGGAAAATTATTTGTGGAAATTTTTTATTGTCGGAGGATTTGTTGGAAATTGCTCGCCTAGAACGTGTCCGGGAGGCACTAGAGCCCTAACCTAGGGTTAGGGGCTTTCTTACTGAGATTTTATCTCACCCCGTCGTGGGCTCTCATTTTTCGAGACACTCCGCCTCAATAATGAATGATCCGCCAAGGAGATTCGGTATTCCCGAGGTCATGGTACCAAGAGAATATGGGGAGGTTGTAGAGCCATCTCGATGTGGAGCAATCGCCCGAGATCGAAGAGGAGGAGCTGGAAGTAGTAGATTATAGCGACGACGAGGCTTAGGGTAGTTGGCTTCTCAACTTTTGTAGAGTGCTTTATTTTGATTGTGTAGCGGGTTTCGACCACGTAGTCTTTTTGTTATAGATGGTTACGGGCTTGTACGGTGGCTCCTGAAGCCCTAGATTTGACAGCTTTGTAACAACTATGTATATATGTACATAAGTTTGTTTTTACCATCCCAAATTATCGTAGCGTTGTTGTTTTATGTACGGGGATTATTGTGCTTCCGCGATTTATTTGTTGACCCTTGGATCTTGGAGAACCGTACGTAAGCCTGGCCAGATGGGATGTCGACAAGCTCGCAGGGTTCGGGTCGTGACAGCATGTCTATAATATAATTTATCCTCCCCACCGAATATTCTGTTATTACCGTTTCCATATCGCTGGGAATGCCGAACCTCGGAGGCGGGTCGTTCATTGTCGAGGCGCAGGGTCTGAAAAAAGATAACCCACGACGGGATGAGAATAAATCTCAGGTAAGATAGTCCCTAATCCTAGGTTAGGACGCTAGTGCCTCCAGACACATCCTATATCAGCAATTCTCAACAATTCCTCCATCAATCAAAAAATTCAACAAATACATTCCACGTTATTTCATTCTTTCTCTAAAAATTGTCACACCTTTACGAAAATTCTACGTTACTCCCATATCGACGTTCCATGTTTCAGACTATAGATAAAAATTCTACGTTACTCCAGCCCGCGTTTAACGCCTCAGGCAATCATATAAATGTTTCACGTTACTCCAAAGCCCGCGTTTAATGCATCAAGCTATCATATAAATGGATAGACCCGCATAATAATGCCTCAGGCTATTATATTGTCCAGACCGCGCAATAACGCATCAGTTACTATAACCCACGTAATAACGCCTCAGGTTAATATCTCGCGTTTAACACCTCAGGATAGATAATACACAGAACCCCGCATTTAACGCCTCGGGGTGGAATAATAATACGTAACCCACGTCATAACGCCTCGGGCTATAGTTCCTCATTTCCGGTCAATTTATTCCTCATACGACGATATAGCAACAACAATTCCTCGATCGATCGCCCGATACCACACGATCTATAAAGCCTTCCGATTGATCAACCTTCGCCACATGATCGTGCTAAATTTCCCGATTAGCAAATCGAGACCATACGATCTCATCCAATTTTTCTCCAAGAAAAGATTAGGACCACGAGGATCTTTCTTATTTTCCTCAATTGCTCAATCGAGACCACTCGATTTAATTACTCCGAATAATTATTCGATCGGGACCACGTGATTCACTTATGTTGAATAAATAATAAATCGGGACCACCCGATTAAATCACTCAAGCTGTTGATCAATCGGGCGACACGATTGATTTATGCTACCACAAAAATTAATCTCCACCATCCGATATTAGTATACTAACGTGGCAATCAATAATCACCGTACGATCAAAATTGTATTAATGTATAATTAATACGTACCATACCATTAAAATACACTAACGTGGTAATTAATCGGGACCGTACGATCACATCTCCATAAAGTACATTTAATTTCTACCACATGATTAAAGTATCATCAAGCCACAATCAAACCTAGCCATTTGATCAATCTTCATAAAGCAAGATCAAATCTTGGCCATTCAATTAAAGCATGATAAAGCTAGATTTAATCCTAGCCCTCCAATTTCAGTCTTACATTTTACAATTCACTTTAAGAACCTATTTTCTCTCTCCTCCTTCACAATTTTCGGCCATGGAGTATCAAAGCACAATCCCACCATTTTTTCACCAAAACTACTCAATCTAAGGTCCATTAGCAACCTAGCTACCTAATCAAGGTTTAGGAATTAACTTACTTTGAAAATCTAGCAAATTCCAAGGTTGAGAAGTTGAGAAATTTTCGGTCCGGGTGGCGGCAGGGTGGTCCCTCACGGCTGGCTTTGATCCATGTCGATCCGGCAACTCCGGGTGGGCTCACGGCGGCGGCTAAGCTTCAGTGGTCCAAGGCGAGGTCGACAATGGCTCGAAGACAATCCGGTGGTGGTGGTGGTGATAGTGATGAATTCGGCCAAGTGAGGAGGGAAAGGGAGGTGAGAGAAAATGTGAGGGTAATTATGGAGAAGATGACCAAACTATTGATTAATAAAGGTTAGGATATTCTTTTGGGGTAGATATTTTGGTCTTAAAAGTCAATAAAGCAAAAATGGTAATTTCACACCCAAAGACTAGTCAATTTTCGGCCACCATAGGGTATTGATCGAAATGCCCTTGAGCCAAAGTGGAAAATTGGATATTTTCCAAGGGTAAATGGGTCATTTTCCATTTTCAGTCCAAATTTTATTTTCCCGAACCCTTTGGAGCGAACCACGAAGAAATCGTACTTGGATGAGGAAACGTCCAAAATTTAATTATTGGAACCCTTGAAGGTCCGACGTCCAATTTCGAAGTCCGATTCGTGATCAATCTCGATTAATTGAAATTTCATAGCGTATCTCAAACTAACGGGCGGCTTTTAGAAGTTATGCGTATCGACCCATGATTAATATCACGTTTAAGAATTTCTCGAACTATGGCAACTTTGGTTGTCATTCAATTGCGAGAGTCAATCACTAGTCCCCGATGGACACGGTCGTTAAAAAATAATTTAGGGAGGTTCGGAACCCATACGAGGTCAAACGGAATCACCCGTGATCGGAGCGTAGGGTATTACCCAAATCGTTCCTTAATCATTCCGGGATCGGCCTATATTGGTCCAAAATATTTTCTCGACAATTTTCATGGCCAAAGAGTCAATTTAGGATCAAGTTCTTAGATCCACGTACTTGATTTTCCTAGCTAGCCATTCCCATTTGGTTAGTTTGCTCAAGAGGGATCAATTTTGAGTGAAAATTAGCTGAAATACATCAATGAGACCTTTCATTTATTCAAAGCTTCGAAAAAGGGTCGGAATACAAGATGTCACAATTCTTCCCCCTTACAAAACTTTCGTCCTCGAAATTTACAACCAACTTAACTATTCAAATAAATGGGGGTGCTAGCGCCTCATCGTTTCTTCATTTTCCCAGGTTGCTCTTTCGGTTCCATGGTGCTCCCATATCACCTTTACTAGTGGAATTGTCTTGTTCCTCGAGCTTGTTCTTTTCTATCTTCTATTGGCACCGGCCTCTCCATGTAAGATACCCTTTCATCTACTTCCACAACTTTATGATGCAAGCACATGAGTTGGGTCCAGCTCGTACTTTCTCAACATGAATACGTGGAAAACATTGTGGACTTAGGACAAGTTCGGCGGCAAGGTGAGTCGATAGGCCAAAGTCCCAATCCGTTCCAGGATTTCAAATGGGCCTACGTATCTCGGACTCAATTTTCCTTTCTTCCCAAATCTAGATAAACCTCGCATTGGCGACACCTTCAGAAAATGTGATATACCATCCGGAATTCCAAAGGTCTACGTCGTCTATCCGCATAGCTCGTTTGACCACTTCGGGCGTCTTTAGCCTTTCTCGATCACTTTCATTGCCTCAACAGATTGCTGAACCGGTTCTGGTCCCGTTATACTTCTCTCGCCAACTTCATCCCAACATACCGGAGTTCCGCAAGCTCGCCATACAACGCCTCAAATGGTGCCATTCCGATACTCTGCTGGAAGCTGTTGTTGTAGGCGAACTCGACTAGATGTAACCGATCTTCCCAACCCCCTTTAAAATCTATCACATATGCCCGCAACATATCCTCAAGTGTACCGTATTGTTTACTCCGACTGCCTGTCTGTTTGGGGATGATATGCGGTGCTATACTGCACTTGAGTTCCCATAGCATTCCCAAGACTTTTCTAGAAAGTTGCAGTGAACATAGGGTCTTTGTCGACGTAATTGTTACTGGAACTCCATGTAGTCGAACTATCCGGCGCATATACAATTCAGCGTACCTTTCCATTGCAAAGTCCTTTCGCACCGCTAGAAAATGAGCAGACTTCGTCAACTGGCCGACGACTACCCAAATCGAATCATGCCCTCTTTGGCTCCTCGGTAGTCCCATAACGAAATCCAAGGTAACATGTTCCTATTTCCACTCGAGAATCTCTAGGGGCCAAAGTAATCCTCAAAGCTTGCAATGTTGTGCCTTTACTTGTTGGCACGTCAAATATTTAGCTACGTGCTTAGCTATGTTGACTTTCATTCCATTCCACCGCAATACCGATGCAGATTCTCGATACATCTTGGTGCTACCTAGATGCACACCGTAGCTACTTCGATGAGCTTCGACAAAATTATCTCCCTAAGCTTCTCATTATTAGGGACACACAGATGTCCACGGAATTTCAAGATTCCGTCTTTGACCACTTGAAATTCAGGTTTTCTTTTGGTTGCATCCATCTCTAAAATTTTTTGGATGTCAGGATTCATCAACTCGCAACTCCTTAATTCTCGCCCGAATCTACCGGCTCAATTCTCATAGTTGCCGCCAGACTTGAGAGATTGTAAACCTCGATCTTAAACTACTGAATCCCTCAACTCTTCAATTAAAGTCCACTCCTTCACCATTAAATGCGCAATACTCGATTTCCGACTAAGAGCATCCGCTACTTTATTAGCTTTCCCAAGGTGATATAAAATATCAAAATCGTAATCTTTTAATAATTCCATCCAACGACGCTACCTCATCTTCAGCTCTTTTTGGGAGAACAAATACTTTAAACTTTGATAATCCGTATAGATTTGAAACTTTTCTACCCATAAATAATATCTCCAAATCTTCAACGCAAAAAACAATCGCCGCAAGCTCTAGATCATGCGTTGGGTAGTTCAATTTATGAGGCCTCAACTATCGCAACGCATATGCAACCACCCCTGCCATGTTGCATTAATGCACATCCAGTCCTTTTGGCGAAGCATCGCTGTATATCTCAAATCCTCCAGGACCGAGATGGTATCGTCGGAACGGTGCTGTCGTCAACCTGTGCTTAAGTTCTTGGAAACTTCTTTTGCACTTATCTGTCCATTCAAAGCGGGTTTCCTTCTTCGTTAGTTGCGTCAACGGAATAGCTATCAAAGAGAACTTCTCCACAAATCGTCGATAATATCCCGCCAAGCCTAGAAAACTCCGAACCTCCATGATCGATGTCGGTGTCGCGACCTAAAAAAAATAAACAAGTTGTCATTTCCGGGCTAATGGATTATCAGGTTAATTAATTAACTAACCTAACTCGGACTCTCCCAAGTCCATACCAAATCGCAACTTAATGTTCGAATGATTAACATGCAATGTGATTTGAATTTGGAGTCGCCACTAATCATTTTCGGTAGGTCGATTAGAAACCTAAATAAAATAGCGGGAGAAAACTATCTTATTTCGCGAACCGGAGATTAAGAGTCCGGGGACTTTGTTACATTAATTACAACTAATGCCCTTTCGGTACCTTAAAATTCATAAAAAAAATAATGGATTTGACAAATTTGATGAATTCTACTTGAAGATCAAAGAATCAATTTTTTTTTGTTTTTCTTCCCTTGACATTTGTTTGAAATAAAGAAATTACATGGAATTAGGATGAAATAGGTTCAAGATTACTCCCCAATTTGAACTCGTGCACCAAACTTGTGCTCCGGGCTTGTCTTGACCATTGGACCGATTTGGTGACTCGTTAGACCGAGAAATCTCTTGGTCCTATCTTTCATTCACGCTTCTTTCTCATCTCGTTGGAATTTCATGAGACCGCAATCCGGGCGTTGATATTTTCCCCTTTTTGCTCTCCTTCTATTCTTGTACCATTGATGTCTCATCGTTGATATGCAGCTGTTATTTAACATAAAAACGTAGAGAAAATCGTGTAGAGAATCCGGGCTAATTTGTATTCGAAATTAAAGGAAGTTAGGAAATCACTTAACTTTCTTTTCTTTGCGACGAGCTTGAACGATCGGGATGGACCGAAGAGCTTGTGTTGATCGGTGCAAAAATTGGCAATAGTAGTATCGGGCTTCAAAACTCTCATACTCTCTCAAAACTCTTTTCAAATTTTTTTCAAGAGCTCTCTCCATTTTTCTCGAACGAATTCTTCTCAAAAACTCTCTCAATTCTCTTTTCCTCCCCCAAAAAACTCTCCCCTTCTCTTCAAGAACTCTTCTTCTTTTATAGGCAAAGTTCTTCATCCTTCATTCTTCATCTTCATTTCCTCACCTTTCATTTTCATCTTCTCTTCTTCATCTTCATTTCTCCACCTTCCATCTTCATCTTCTCTTCTTTATCTTCATCTTCCCTTCTTCATCTTCATCTTCTCTTCTTCACCTTAATTTCTCCATTTTCCATTTTCATCTTCTCTTCTTCATCTTCATCTTCTCTTCTTCACCTTCATTTATCCATCTTTCATTTTCATCTTCTTTTCTTCACCTTCTCTTCATTATCTTCTCTTCATCATCTTCCTTCCTCCATCTTCCTTTCCCCATCTTCTTTTGGTATTTGCAATGCAGTCCCGAAGTTTCAAGTATTTGCTATACGATCCCCCAAGTTTCGAGTATTTGCAATACGATCCCTGAAGTTATGAGTATTTGCAATACAGTCCCCGAGAAAATATTTCTTTCAAGCCCAAATCTTCTTGATGCATTTTTCCACCGCATGCCTAGTCCGGACCCCTGTTAAATTAAGCTCAAATTATATGCCAATGCTAAATGAATATGTGAGATGATTTTTGTTTAGAACTAAAATTAGTTCTAATTTTTATGCAAAAAATATATTAGTCAAAATTTAGGCGTCCAACACTGCCCCTCTTTGAGTGGAGGCTCGTAGAGGTTCCTCCACAAAGACAAAATTGAACCCTAAATTTTGATAGTGCAAATGATGGATGAACTTTTTGGCGGGAGTTTTAGTCCCATTTTTTATGTAATGAAGTGATGCATGATATGCAAACTCGTAAATAACATGTGTCATAATTTCTCTTTTCCATGTTAGAGAAACTCTGCTCATGGATCGCATACGAGAATACCTGTTTTACCAAATACCTCGTAAGCTGGTGATTCCCTTAATTTCCAAGTTTCTTGCAAACACGAAGACCTTAAGGTATTCGGCCTATCTGATTATCGAGACTTCTCCCTAATGCGAGACAACCCAAGATATGTGTATCCTTCCGCATCACAAGAGCTACGTCCTTGTGAGTCGAAAGAAGTAGAATCAAGTTCACAAGAGCTACGTCGTTGTGAGTTGATTAAATGTCGAAATCGCCGAGTGCATATGTCTTCACGATTCGACAAAGGGGAACCAAAATCTTAAGAGCTACGTCGTTATGATTTGGTTTGGATCAAAATCACGGGTGCTTATGTCTTCGTGATTTGATAAAGGAGCCGAGAATCATAAGAGCTATGTCATTATGAGCCGACTAAAGGTGAAGATCACCGGTGCATATGTCTTCGTGATTTGATAAAGGAGCCGAGAATCATAAGAGCTATGTCATTATGAGCCGACTAAAGGTGAAGATCACCGGTGCATATGTCTTCGTGATATGACAAAGGGGAACCAAAATCTTAAGAACTACGTCGTTATGATTTGGTTTGGATCAAAATCACGGGTGCTTATGTCTTCGTGATTTGATAAAGGAGCCGAGAATCATAAGAGCTATGTCATTATGAGCCGACTAAAGGTCAAGATCACCAGTGCATATGTCTTCGTGATCCGAGACCGAAATCATAAGGGCTACGTCGTCATGATTTGATAAGATGTCAAGATCGCCGCGCATATGTCTACACGACCTAACGGGAGAGGCATATTGCACTGAATTGAACAATATTTGATAGGAGCACCACCGAATAGAATCGATAGGTACGAAATGGGTATATTGCTCGAATTGAATCATAACAACTATCATCGAAGAGTTGCTAACTTGAAAAGGGGTTCGAAAAACTTACCCGGGTTCTCCGAATGATTAATCAAAGAACGAAACAGATCGCTCGTATCGTACATGGTAGGCATTTGCCAGGAGAACTTGCTCATTCAATAATCCTTGGATGAATTTCGAGACCTTGGGAGGGACATCGAACATCGGGAATGTATTACCCATCATAGAATGGTAGAGGTAACATGCGCAAACATATTCAACAATGAGTTCATGCAAAACTATCCTACCGAGCTTGCAATGATGTATATAATGCAATCACTCATACCATGGTTTATGCATAACCATTCTATCAAGTTTGCATTACCAACCCTATCCAGGGATGTTCTCACATTATGAATACCTCGAATGTGAGCTGAATGGGGGACTTCGATCCAAAAGGGTTTTCTCTCACTCTCAAGAAAAGTTATTTATCCTGTCCGTAGGATTCAAAAGAAATCACTCAATCTTTCCATCATCGCATTCGATAAGGATCCGAGTAATCTCGCAATTGATACGACCGAGCCGATCCGGGAGGTCTTGATTAGGACCGTAATGAGGGCTAGGTCAAAGGTTTACAAAGGGGACTCTAGTTGAGTCAAGGCTGCTGAAATGAATTCCTTCGTCATCTCTCCGGGTTTACAAGTCAAGAACCCCTGCAAAAATGAGAGAGAAGTAATCTTGCTCGAACTTCTTCGAGTCATGCTTAAAATCATTGAACTCCACATTAATTCAATGCCTTAGTCGAAAAGGCTTTTAAATGGTTGTAATGGAGGTAATGATTTGGGACCGAGAAACGAAAGGGTTCGTTTTGGCTCGGAAGATGTTTGAGAAGGGGCTTGATGTTGGTGATCATTACAATCTTGTCACCGATCGTGGCCTTCTAGGATGCCATCATTGCTCGAGGATGGTATGAACCGAAGATAACATTTGCAATTTGACACTTCAAGGAGATTTTTCTCTCAACCTTTTTAGGATATACAGGAAAATTGTGCATTCAAGTTCGAAATATTCTCCAAATGAACAATGAATTGAAAGGGCATTGGCCTTGCTTTTGGTAGGCACTTTGCTTTTTAAATTCCTAGGAATTTTTTGTGGAATCACCCTTTCCTCTTTCTTCTCTTTTTTTTTTTTTACTCCCAACTCTCTTTTACGATTGTATCTTGATGAGTTCATTGGGAGATTTTCTATGGATCCAGCTTTTCGGTCCTTCTACTCAAAGATAGGCCATATTTGCTTTGGGACAACAATGATCACCAATAAGGGCTTTTAGAAACGAATTTGCAGGCTCAAATGGATTGTGCAAATGGATGTAGATGTGTGGGATAGAAAAAGAAATGCTCTTCGTCACCCTAAGGCACTTGAATTAAAGCGCAAGTACAATGCAAAGAACCACCCGAAGATTGATGTTAGTCCAAGCAAGAAGATTTCTAACCATTTGTCTCGTGATGCTGATGGAATTACCTCTGTCTTGCCCCAATGTGGGGTGGTTCTTGACAGGGTTGTGGAAGTGAAATCTCCGCTCAAATGGGTTGATCAACGGATAACTTGTAGTGTTTAGGGTAGAGAAATGAATGCCTCCATCACTTCGGTTATCGTACCTTTCGCGAGAAAACTTTTTACTTCGGCGAATGCGGAATTTTGCCACTGTTCATCTCGCCTGAAAAAATTGGACGTGTTTGGGAAAGGATCGCCTTTCATCATCCCGTCATGCCCCCTTCTCGTACATTCGATGTATCTTATGTAGTTCATGTTCCTTATTCGAGTTGGTAAATTAAACATGAGGAACAATCATGCGCAAACTATGCAGCAAATTTTCATTCTCAGCGGACAAAATTCGCAAGTACATAAAAAATTTCTTAGAGGCGTGGATCGCGAGTTGCCCCTGTTCATGCAAATGCGTTGCAAAACGTCATTGTCCGCTTTCGAGACATGAGATTGTCAAAGGCTCCAAGAATTTCTCATTTCATTAATTTTTCGGGAGAAGGGATACTTCTCTGTTTGGACAGGTAGTGACCCCTCGTAAAAATCAAAAGGGAAAGCATCAATGTATGTCCTCATGTTCTAAAAGAGTTGAAACGATACCACTTTACCCATGTACGTATTTCTCACGAACTTTGAATTGAAAAGATCGATTCATCCGAATCGGATTGTATGTCCAGGATGTTATCTCTCCGGGTTACAGTAACCGTCCGGGCTGAGTTTCGATCTGCGAAGCAAAAAAGTTTTTATTAATCTTTGTACATTGATGCCAAATCCCAAGATCGACCCCGGGACGCCTCGGACCACTGTCATTCCCCCAACCACTATGCTTTGCGGTGTTGTTGGCGTCCACGTGTGGTTCGCTTTTGTTATATTGTTCTCAAAATAGTTGGCAATCTCCTGTGGAGAATAAAATAAGCTTAACTTAGAGTTTGAAACGACCGAGAGCCAATTGGGACGATACGGAGTTACCCATCTTTGAGCCCGCTTGATTTTTTACTTGCATTCTCCCAAGTAAGGCTATTCAGAATCTCTCTTTACGGGCGTTCGGGGGCAACGTCCTCAAATTGATTTGCTCCAGGCCCTAGCTTAATAAGGAACTTACGCATTTGATAAGAGTGGAGAAAAATTCGCCCTCTAACTCTAGGTAAATTCTAGACAACTAGAAAGTAAAAGTATCCCACGCAGGGGAACTATACATGGAATTAAAGGAGTATTCATGCGAGATTGGTTCCACCTCTTTTGCTGGCTATTCCAATGATTGGCTGATTTTGTCTTGGATCATACACCAACGATCGTTGTTTCAGGATCCATAATCACTTGCTTCGGATCACAACTCGGAGGTCTTTCGGCTCCGAACCGGGCGACGAAGGCGGTGAGCTCATCATCAAAGTAACCTTTTGATTTTTCGGGCAATTGATACTCGAATTGGGCATTGTTACTTGCTAACACCGGCGACAGATTTTCCACTTTGTTTTTGCCGTGAGCGGTCCGACTCCTTGAGCTTGAAACTCCGCCGTCGCTCGGGAACTCGTAGGGATGATCAACGGTCCGCCGCTAGAACCACCAGCGGAAGGTCGGTATGGCCGGTATTCTTGATTGGGAAGTGGTCGGGTACTTTTTGCTCCGTAGGTTTTCCCGGGATTAATCTTCCAATCAACTTTGCTCCGGTCGCCTTGGTTCCAAGCTACATCGTGCTTCTTCACTTATCTCTAAATCTGTGAAGGTGATTTGTGACACTTCGTAGGGTGAGTCCGTCTATATTCATCATTTTGAGTACAGCCATTGGTCGTCTTGAATTGATTCCTAGCCGTCGAACCGCCTCGATGAATATAGAATGAAGCTCGGCGGACCAAAGGGGCCTTTTCTTTCCGACAAAATCGTCGTAGTAAGTTTGGCCATAGTTCTTTTGTTCGAGTAATTGCTTCCTTACAAGCATGTTGCCAAATGTTTTGGAGCACTTGAACGCAAACCGGCTTCTTTAGGATGTCCCGAGCACCATGCAATATGGCCTTCGTTACGAACCGTTGATCATCACTTGCTGATGTTATGATGACCGGTATATTCAACTCGGAATCAATGATCTTTAAGAGATTGAGACCGTCCATATCGATCCCTACCATGGCTGTGACAACGATGTCGAAATCATATTTGTATTGCCTCGCTTCTCTAAGGCTTCGTTGCTTTCACATAAGTTGAAACCCCGTACATGCACTTTCTCAGCATGGCAACGAGGATCGAGAGGGAAACGGGGTTGCTATCAATGGCCATGACTCGCAGATCCTCATGATAGGAAGCTTCCCATACTTCCGCCCGAAATGAACGCATACTTATTTTCCTTTCAAAACCTTCCATATGTAGACCGAAAAATGGGTGTTTCGACTAGAGACCGGGCTTTAGATGTTCTTTGGACTTGCAAAAATAAATTGCCGAAAAATCACAAAGGCGAGTTACGGAGGTGCATGGAGACTTCATGTTCTTTATAAACTTTTTCTCGACTCGTTAGTCTCGCAGACAGCCTTTTCTATCCTTTTCGCTCTTAGTGCCTTCGATCCATTTCGTAATAACTCTTACCCCTCACTCAATCCGTTGTTCTTTTTTTTACTTTTCTCGATAAGGAGGAGCCCTCAAATCTTTTCACTTTCTCTACGAACGAGGCGGTTATTTCCCTTCTCAAATCTTTTCGGTTCCTCCTACGAACGAGGCCGTTATTTCCCTCCTCAAATCTTTTCGCATTTACTTACGTGAAGGTTTTCAATGCTTAGTCAAATCCGGCGAGAAATTCACGCATTTAAGCATGATGATGTTCGTGGATAGTACCGTTCTTTGCCCCTGGATTAAAAAAAAAGAATGTCTCACATGGGGATCTTGTAACAAACAAGTACATTCATTCATACATGTCACTACTTCTCTTGAGGATTCGTAAGGGCTGGCTAGTAATGCTCAAAAAAGAGATATTTTGAGAGCCCATAATAAAAAAACTAAAGCTTCATGCAGGCTACACATTCGGAGTTCCATCGGCGTTGAATTGGCTGGCTGTGACATCAAGGAAACTCCAATTGTAGTGATGCATGTCTCTTCCCTCGAAGGGCATCGGTTCCGCCTCTGCAAGACCGACTTTCTCGGGATGTATCTCCAACGAAATCGGATTGTACGAGAGCTTGCTCCGGGTGATGAACTGGTGAATGAGCATTTTCAATGCTCGAGATGTGGCTCATCGAGGGACATGTCACCAAAGGAGATGGGGCCGCTACGGACATGGCAAACAACGGTGTTAATAGCATCCCTATACCTCTTGTTCTCTTTCGAAGCTTTTCATTTTCTTCTCTCGAAACGCAAGTTCATGACTTTCATTTTTAACCTTCAATCGGGTCCGCTTGTTTTGAAACCAAAACTTGACCTTCAAGGGCTCCATTCCTATCATCCGGCTCAATTCATTTTTGCGTCTCTTATTCACGTAAGAGCACTCCTTGAAGGCAGCTTCGAGCACTCGATTTGATATTTTCTTTTCGAGGTTGATCTGCGGCTGCCGCCGCCATTGTTGTTGCTGTCGAGATCTTGAATTTCACTGCCAAGAGAGTTGGGTTTTACGGCTTCGGCGTTGGATCCGGTCTCGAAATCCAGCAGTTCGCTTTCGGGGATGTCTAGGTTGGTTGCCTCCGGTAAGTGCTTGATGGCCTCTAAACATGTTGGATTGAAATACCTCTTACCGCCTTTTGTTCACTCTATTCTCCGCTGTATGCTTACTCTCTCCAAATTCTTTCGAGTAATCGGGTATGTTCCAAAGCCTCCCTTTTAATGCGGATGAAAATCACTAAGCCGACGTTTTTCCCAAGATTTCGTATTTCCGCTTTGCCTTATTTTTTCAACGTGATGGGACCCCGAATCCATTCGCACCGATTTTCTTTTCTTGATAACCATGCTTGTCTCCCACTCGGTTTTCAATCATGGTGGGACTTCAACTCTTTTCGTAACTTTTTGGATTTGTGAGGCTCGAGATCACGGATTGACGATAGATCCAGGATCCAATGAACGAAACGCCCGTAGTTTTACCCGAGTAACTAACGTGGCTCCGCAAGAATTGCTGTTTCTTCTATCGGAAAGTATGCTTGTCTCCCACTCGCTTTTCAATCATGGTGGGACTTCAACTCTTTTCGTAACTTTTTGGATTTGTGAGGCTCGAGATCACGGATTGACGATAGATCCAGGATCCAATGAACGAAACGCCCGTAGTTTTACCTAGATAATTAACTCGGCCTCCACAATAATTATTGCTATCGCTTTTCCTGCCCTTTAAATTAGGATATAACGTCGAGACAATTATCGCTTTCATATCTTCATCTCCAACCTTCTAAGCACTCTTTTGCATCCACTCTTTTTAGCCGCTTCAACAACAATGGCTTCCCTTCCCGCACACGCCTTCTCGGCTGAAGTTTTGGCCAAATGCGAGAAACTTTATAATCTCCTAGGCCGGGGCTACTCTTATATAGCCAACCATCCGGAGGCCGAAACTAAAATTCGTCTTATGTTTAGGGATATGGACACCGCTTCTATTGAAGGTACCAAGTTAAAAGAGGAATATAGGATCTTCCCCACCCCTCTTCACTAACTTCCCGGAGGCTTACCATGTTGCTTATCAAGATGTTACTTTGGCCCACCTTGTGAAGGCACGCTATCATGATCGGTCGGACAGCTTGGTGTTGGCCGGTCTTGTAGCCGACAATTATAAGAAGGCCCTCGACTACGGTAATGAACAAGTCTCCCTGCTGATTCGTGAGAGGGAAAACTTGGTGGGGTGTTTGGCCATGTCCCGAGACCATCTTCGAGCGCGATCCGCTCAATATTATTTTAAAATTTCAATGCACATGGCTGGAAGAAAGGCTGGACGATCCGACCCTGGATATAGCCCGCGGGAGAATGCTGATCCATGACCTGGAATTTGCTGCCGAGCATCACGAGGACAAGGTAGCCAAGCTCAAAGAGAAATGTAAGCTCCTCTTTAAGTTGGCGGATCTCGATTCTCGGAGTGATCGGTGCGGGCGGAGCATCAACCGTATGGAGAGTCGGTTAAACTCCTTTGTGATGCTCATTAGGGCTCGGTTTGGCTTTACGTTCCCACCCCGTTGATCTATTTGTAAGGCTTTTCGATGAATGAAATGAATGCATGTTTTTACTCATTTCATCTTGGTCGTCATATTTTTTCGCAAGATAACCCCTTTTACTCTGCGAATATGTAAATCTCAACGCTCCCGATGGTCAATTCGATTGGACTAGAGAGGCTCCCACATTCAAAACAATCTCTCAAAGAAAGATTAGTAGTGAGGAGACAAACGAATGCTCAAATGTGAACAACTCGTGAATCAGTATTAATATTATAACTCGATTATAAAAATATCGAGTGAATCAAGCATAATATTTCTTTACGACTTCGAATTGACTTGGAATGGTAAAGACACGACCATCCATCTCGGCCGTAATCAAAGCACCACCAAGGAGCACCTTCTTCACTATATATGGACCACCATAGTTTGGAGCGAATTTCCCTTCGGGAGTGGGACTATTGGCAATAATTTTCTCAAGACCAGGTCATTGATTTGAAAATATCGAGGCCGAACTTTTTTGTTGAATGATTTAGCAACCCTCTGCGATAACGCCGGCCATGACATACAGCCTTAAGTCTTTTTCGTCGATCGATTCAATTGGCTTGTTCTCTGCGGGATCCATTCAGCTTCCGTTAGCTTAGCTTGAGACAAGTATACGTAAGGAAGGAATTTCCACTTCAACCTGGTAGAACAGCCTCACATTCCATATACAAGAGAATACGGGGTTGCCCCGGTAGATGTTCGGATCGAGGTCCGATACGCCATAAGTGCAAATGGCAACCTCTCATGCCAATCGCGATAGTTTTCAGCCATCTTCGCTAAAATTTTCTTAATGTTCTTATTGGCGGCTTCTACTTGCTCCATTCATCCGAGGACGGTACGGAGAGGAGTTCGGATGCTTGATCTTGAATTTTTTGAACAGTTAAGTCAACTAGCTTGTTGTTCAAATTCGAGCCATTATCGGTGATTATGGCCTCGAGCGAGCCGTATCGAGCAATGATATCCCCGGCGGATAAACTTCGCGATATTTCGTGCCGTAACCGCTAAATAGGATGCGGCCTCGATCCATTTGGAGAAATAGTCAATCGCCACCAAGATGAATCGATGCCCATTGGATGCTTTAGGGTTGATAGGACCGATAACATCAATGCCCCACATAGAAAACGGCCATGGTTCGGATAACGATGCAACTCATTTGGAGGGACATTAATCTTGTCACCATGAATTTGACATTTGTGATAGCTCCGGACATGCTGAATACAATCTCTTTCTAGCGTGAGCCAATAATAACCCAACCTCATGATCTTCTTAGCTAACAAGTGGCCGTTCATGTGTGGACCACGGATCCCTTCATGTACTTTCATTATTAGACGAACCGCTTCGATCGAGTCAACGCATCTCGGTAGGACGAGAATCGAATGACCGCTTGTACAAATTCTCTCCATTCAAGAAGAACTTCGAGGCCATCTTCCTTATGTACTTTTGGTCGATACGGTAATTTTTTCAGGGAACTCCCGCTTCGAATATAAGTCTTGATGTCATGGTATCATGGCTTACCATCGGGTTCATTGATCACGGCCATACAATATGCCGGGTTTTTTAATACCTTGATCTTCGGTGGGTCAACCTCAAGTCCATTGGCGACTTGTAACATTGAAGACAAGGTAGCCAATGCATCGGCGAATCGATTATGAGTCCCGGCGAGATACTCAAATGAGATATCCTCAAATTCCTCTACCAATTCATCCGGATACTCATGGTAGGGTAGCAATTTGGCATCTCTCGTCTTCCACTTTCCAACGATCGAAGGATAATCAAAGCGGGATCTCCGAACACCTTGAGTCGGGCTATCCCCATTTCAATCGCAGCACTGCGGACCGAGGATGCATGCCTTATATTCTCGCTATGTTATTTGTGCAAGGGAATACCAATTTTGCTGCTACGAGGATAATGCTGACCACCTGGAGATATCGAGAACCGCACCTGTGCACGACCCCGATAAATTGACAGCTCCGTCAAAATACATAGTCCAGATGTAATCCTCCACCGATATGATTCGATCCTCGAGAATGATAGGCATCATCATCTTGCCCCGAATTTTCAGCTAGGACATCTCGCTATAGCTCATCCCTTGATTGATTTTTGGGACAAATATTGAACGTCAAACTCGAAGATGAGGATTTACCATTTGGCAAGTCTACCAATCAAGGTGGGTTGATTAAGTAAGTATTTGATAGGATTGCATTCTGTCACCAGAAGCACTTGGTGATGCAAGGTATATTGCCGAAGCCCGCATGCGGTACCCGGATTAACGCCGCACATGTTTTCTCTACTTCGGAGTAGTTCATTTCCGGTTGTGAATTTCTTGCTCGAGATAATAAATAGCTCGTTCTTTCCCGTCCTCCCCGCTTCTCTTGGGCTAACATAGCACCCAAAGATTCGCTAAGGATTGTGAGGTAGAGGATTAGAGGTTGCTCCGGCGTTGGAGGAACAAGCACGGGTGGATTCATGAGATGCTACTTGAGTTTTCCAAAAGCTTCTTCGCATTCGCTATCCCATTGGACTAGCGCATTCTTCTTTAATAGCTTGAGAAATGGCTTAGCAGGTTTCGACAATTGAGAGATGAATCGAGCAATATAGTTTAGCCTACCCATCAAACTTCGAACTTTTTTAACCGTCGTCGGCGGCTTAAGCTACGAATAGCCTTAACTTTCGAAGGGTCGACTTCAATGCCCTTACCGCTTACCACGAATCGAGTAGCTTGCCCGAGCTGGTCCCAAAGACACACTTGGCGGGGTTGAGGCGTAACTTGTACTTTCGGAGTCTGTCGAACAATTTTTTCAGCGTTTCGACGTGATCTTCTCCATGCCTTGTTTTTGCTATCATGTCATCGACGTAAACCTCAATCTCATTATGCATCATGTCGTGGAAAAGGGTAACCATGACTCGTTGGTAAGTGGCTCCAGCGTTTCGAGACCGAACGGCATTACCCGGTAATGGAACATTCCCCATGGTGTGGTGAAAGTGATTTTCAACTTGTCATTGACATTCATCGGGATCCGATTGTACCCGGAGAAACCATCCATGAATGAAAATAATTCAAACCCCCGCAGCACCGAATGCGGCCGTCTTTCTTCATAACGGGGACTATGTTAGCGACCCAATCGGAATATTCTCGTAGTCTCGATGAATCCTACATCAAGAAGCTTCATGACCTCCTCTTTGATCTTACTGCACTAGTTCCGGTCTGGCCCTCCTTGACTTTTGCACCACCGGCTTAGCCGAAGGATCGATCGGCAAACAATGCTCGACAATGGGCGGTCGAAGACCGGGCATATCTGCATAGGACCAAGCAAAAACGTCCCGATAATCCTTCAAGAGTCGATCGGGCGCTCGGATATTTCTAAGGAAAGGCTTGCCCCGATCTTAACTTCTTTAGGGTTTTCCGCATCGCCTAGGGCTGACCGAGATAATTTTTTCACCGGTCAAGGGCTTGATCTCCTCATGTCGTTCGAAATCTTGACGAACTTCCTCATAATCTCGCATAGGACCGTGGCAAAAACGTCCCGATAATCCTTCAAGAGTCTCGATCGGGCGCTCGAGATATTTCGAGGAAAGGCTTGCCCCGATCTTAACTTCTTTAGGGTTTTCCGCATCGCCTAGGGCTGACCGAGATAATTTGTTCACCGGTCAAGGGCTTGATCTCCTCATGTCGTTCGAAATCTTGACGAACTTCCTCATAATCTGACTGAACTCATCTAGGTCGTATACTTCGAATCCGCTAGATTTCCCTCCTCATGTATCCCCCATGATGGCAAACTTGTCGGTCGTTGGTTATCGTCATCGGGTTGGTTTGGGAGATTGGGACCACAAGCCGCGTGCTCGAGCTCACGCCTTCTAGCGGCATTGTCGATAGAGAGCGGTTTCCGGGGCTTTACCGGAGTTGTCCGTAGGAGGAATTAGAGCAAGAATGGTTAGCGGCGAAGTTTGGCGGATGATTGAAGTTTGGCGGAGAAGGCGACCATCATTTCCTCCATCTTTCGGGACATCATCTCTTCAAAGCGCTACGGTCAATGAGCCAAATTTCTCGTCTAGGGCAGCAGCGACGGTGGCGTTAATGTCGGCCATCCTCTTCGCGATCGATCGAGTAATATGTGGAGGATCCGTGATAAATTACCTGTACGCAGATAACAAATCAAAAATGAGTACGAGGGAGCGAGAATAGCGAGCCGGCCCATGGCATCCCTCTAGACTCAAACGAACAAAGTGATTATGACCAAAGAATTGAAACATGTAATTTTTAGTTTGTCCGCTTTTACGAGAAAATCCGTATTAATTCGTACGTTGGTCAAAATATGTCCAAATTTTACGAGCTTATAGTTGAAAAGATGATGAACAACTTTTATGTTGGCCAATCAGACTAGAAATTAGCGGATCAAATCAGTTTAATATGTCTTTTCGAAAAATCGCATTCAAAAAACTGTTATAACCGCAGGTAGTTGAAAAAATGAAAGGCCATCTTAAACTATGAATTTAATTTTGAAATTTTGTAGGATATTAGTTGAAACATAGGTCTACAACTTTCATGTTTGGCACTTACTCAAAGCTCGATCGTAGAATTTAGTAAAAATCGTACAACAGGAACAAGCCAAATCAGAATTGAGGACAACCGATAAAATTATAAAAACTACGGAAGCAAAGTGTGACATTGGAAACAAGACAATGAGATTCATAAACAATCAACCTAAACCATGGACCAGCCCAAAATAAAAATGAGATAACAGGGCGTAAGAGACAAGAAATTACCGCTCATAGGAAGAACATGTCAACCACAAAGACATGCGCATGAATCGTGGATTCAGATTTTAGTTCTTTTAGCAAAAATGAAATGAAAGACAGAACAACATGTCGCAGCCTCGCGCACGTTCATCATGACTAGTTGCCGTCTCGCATACATAGTCATGACTAGTCGGGTCCAATCATCTCGGCTTGGTTCGGTCGACAAGGGCAACTCTCATGCATCATAGCCCACGTGCATGAGAACAACCCTTGAGCCATTTTTTGAAGAACTCGGGATCCAAGTGGGATAACCTTTAGCGAAGCCTTACCGCCAAGATTAAAGAACCACATAAATACCATCCTGAAACTATCGGGTGACCCGGGTTCGGTCACAAGTCAAGGTGGTGTAGTGCAATTATATTAGGGGCATACATGACATTTTAAAGGCAATCGGCACTCCGATAGTTCAAAAAATTAAAACTCTCATCACCAAGCTCGCAAAACGAGGGTTAGCCACGAGACTCCTCCCCTTATAACTCCCTTCCCGCAAAACCATTTAATACCTAGGGATTAAAATTCAACCAAGATTGCCAAATCAAGTAATTTTCTTTTTCATGAACTTATCCGGCCTAAGTCCTCTTTGGGTCCCCAATGAGTCGCTAAGTGTCGCGACCTAAAAAAAAATAAACAAGTTGTCATTTCCGGGCTAATGGATTATCGGGTTAATTAATTAACTAACCTAACTCGGACTCTCCCAAGTCCATACCAAATCGCAACTTAATGTTCGAATGATTAACATGCAATGTGATTTGAATTTGGAGTCGCCACTAATCATTTTCGGTAGGTCGATTAGAAACCTAAATAAAATAGCGGGAGAAAACTATCTTATTTCTGCGAACCGTAGATTAAGAGTCCGGGGACTTTGTTACATTAATTACAACTAATGCCCTTTCGGTACCTTAAAATTCATAAAAAAAATAATGGATTTGACAAATTTGATGAATTCTACTTGAAGATCAAAGAATCAATTTTTTTTGTTTTTCTTCCCTTGACATTTGTTTGAAATAAAGAAATTACATGGAATTAGGATGAAATAGGTTCAAGATTACTCTCCAATTTGAACTCGTGCACCAAACTTGTGCTCCGGGCTTGTCTTGACCATTGGACCGATTTGGTGACTCGTTAGACCGAGAAATCTCTTGGTCCTATCTTTCATTCACGCTTCTTTCTCATCTCGTTGGAATTTCATGAGACCGCAACTGGGCGTTGATATTTTCCCCTTTTTGCTCTCCTTCTATTCTTGTACCATTGATGTCTCATCGTTGATATGCAGCTGTTATTTAACATAAAAACGTAGAGAAAATCAGTGTAGAGAATCTGGGCTAATTTGTATTCGAAATTAAAGGAAGTTAGGAAATCACTTAACTTTCTTTTGCTTTGCGACGAGAGCTTGAACGATCGGGATGGACCAAAGTAGCTTGTGTTGATCGGTGCAAAAATTGGCAATAGTAGTATCGGGCTTCAAAACTCTCATACTCTCTCAAAACTCTTTTCAAATTTTTTCAAGAGCTCTCTCCATTCTTCTCTAACGAATTCTTCTCAAAAACTCTCTCAATTCTCTTTTCCTCCCCCAAAAAACTCTCCCCTTCTCTTCAAGAACTCTTCTTCTTTTATAGGCAAAGTTCTTCATCCTTCATTCTTCATCTTCATTTCCTCACCTTTCATTTTCATCTTCTCTTCTTCATCTTCATTTCTCCACCTTCCATCTTCATCTTCTCTTCTTTATCTTCATCTTCCCTTCTTCATCTTCATCTTCTCTTCTTCACCTTAATTTCTCCATCTTCCATTTTCATCTTCTCTTCTTCGTCTTCATCTTCTCTTCTTCACCTTCATTTCTCCATCTTTCATTTTTATCTTCTTTTCTTCACCTTCTCTTCATTATCTTCTCTTCATCATCTTCCTTTCTCCATCTTCCTTTCCCCATCTTCTTTTGGTATTTGCAATGCGAGTCCCCGAAGTTTCAAGTATTTGCTATACGATCCCTCAAGTTCCGAGTATTTGCACATACGATCCACGAGTTATGAGTATTTGCAATACAGATCCCGAGAAAATATTTCTTTCAAGCCCAAATCTTCTTGGTGCATTTTTCCACCGCATGCCTAGTCCAGGACCCTGTTAAATTAAGCTCAAATTATATGCCAATGCTAAATGAATATGTGAGATGATTTTTGTTTAGAACTAAAATTAGTTCTAATTTTTATGCAAAAAATATATTAGTCAAAATTTAGGCGTCAACAGTCGGTCTTGGCCAATTCACCACGGTCTCAATTTTCTCCGGGCCTCTTTGAGATTCCATTCCCAAAGATGATATGTCCAAGAAATGCTACCTAATCGAGCCAAAACTCACACTTGCTAAACTTAGCATATAGAGAGTGCTCTCTTAAGGTCCGTAGGACGATACTCGAGTGACGTTTATGTTCCTCCACGCTCTTCGAGTACACCAATATATCATCAATAAACACGATGACGAATTGATCCAAAAATTCTCTAAACACTTGATGCATCATATCCATGAAGGCAGTGGGGCATTCATCAATCCAAACGGCATAACCGTAAACTCATAATGTCCATATCCGGTATGGAATGCGGTCTTCGGTATGTCCTCCTTCTTAATCCTTAGTTGATTGTAGCCCGTCCTCAAGTCGATTTTTGAAAATACCGCAGCCCCTTGCGTTGATCGAACAAGTCATCTATCCTTGGTAGTGGATACTTGTTCTTGATAGTTACTTGATTCAACTACCGATAGTCAATGCATAATCGCAATGACCCGTCCTTCTTCCCCACAATAGCACTGGTGATGTCATGTCCCAAACCCTACGTGCCGTCGACATCCCACCTGGCCAACAAATAAGTACGGTTCTCCAGGATCCAAAGGCCAATAGATATAACACTTGCGGAAGCGAAAACAATTCCCCGTACAGAAATTAATTAACATCACGATGACTTGGGACGGTAAAACAACTTATGTACATATACACAATTGTTACAACCTTCAAACCTAGGGCTTCAGGAGGCCACTGTACAAGCCTATGACTACCTATAACAAAATATTACGTGGTCGAAGCCTGCTATGCTTCCAAAAGAAAATACTCTACAAAAGCTCAAGAGGCCAACTACACTAGGCCTCGTCCTCGCTATCCGGTACGATATCGACTCTCGCCTCCAACTCATCCTCGTCAAGCTCGGAGTGGCTCGTTCCGCATCCGATCGCTCTACAACCTCCCCATCTTCTCTTGGTACCATGACCTTGGGGAATATCGAATCTCCCGGGCGGATTATTTATTGCTGATGCGGAGTGTCCGAAAAACAACGAACCCACGACGGGGTGAGATAAAATCTCGATAGCTAGCCCCTAACCCTAGGTTAGGGCTCTAGTGCCTCCAGACAAGTTTTAAAAACAGCAACTTTTCAACATATCCTTCTTCACCTCAATAATTCAATTAATAAATCCCGGAATATTCCATACTTGTTCGAAAATTCCCACACTTTCTCAAATATTCTACGTTACCCTTATAATGATATTTCACGTCTCGGTGGAATAAAAAAATATTCCACGTTGCTCCAAAGCCCGCGTTCCACGCTTCAGGCTATCGTATAAAATTCCACGTTACTCCGAAAATTCCACGTTACTCCAAAAATATTCCACGTTACTCCACGACTTCATACAAGTTCATAACATTGAGCCTCGAGACCTTTATGGAACACGGCTCCATATATATATACACTAGGGTCTCGGACACATAGGAATACGACCCATAAATCTCGATCTCGGACACATAGGAACACGACCGGATTAAGTCTCGGACAATTAGTCGAACACGACTCACTTTGGTCTCGGACGACTTAATTGAATACGACTTTCACACTTTCTCGGTCTCGGACAATCGACGAATACGGCTCACTTTGGCCTCGAACGACTTGATTGAATACGACCTTCATACTTTCTCGGTCTCGGACAATCGGACGAATACGGCTCACTTTGGCCTCAAACGACTTGATTGAATACGACCTTCATACTTTCTCGGTCTCGCGACAATCGACGAATACAGCTCACTTTGGCCTCGGACGACTTGACTTGATTGAATACGACCTTCATACTTTCTCGGTCTCGCACAATCGGACGAATACGACTCACTTTGGCCTCGACGACTTGATTGAATACGGCCTTCATACTTTCTCGGTCTCGGACAATCGACGAATACGGCTCACTTTGGCCTCGGCAGACTTGATTGAATACGACCTTCATACTTTCTCGGTCTCGGACAAT
Source organism: Rhodamnia rubescens (assembly GCA_021437795.1). NCBI lineage: Eukaryota > Viridiplantae > Streptophyta > Magnoliopsida > Myrtales > Myrtaceae > Rhodamnia > Rhodamnia rubescens. The sequence continues at coordinate 442,513 of JAILYA010000092.1, read as the reverse complement.
CGACGAATACGGCTCACTTTGGCCTCGGACGACTTGATTGAATACGACCCATAAATCTCGGTCTCGGACACATAGGAACACGACCGGATTAAGTCTCGGACAATTAGTCGAACACGACTCACTTTGGTCTCGGACGACTTAATTGAACACGACTTTCATATTTTCCGAGCGTAATACGCCTCGGGATATTATAATACTCATAACCCCGCGTTCAACGCCTCGGGGTATAATAATAATAAAGCCCGCGTCATAACGCCTCGAGGCTATAATTCCTCAATCCAACATCGTGAGCCCGCGTCATAACGCCTCGGGCAACATATGGTCTTATAAAGTACAAACCTCGCGTCATAACGCCTCGGGGTAAAAATTTCACATTTCCTCTCTTTCATTCCACTTAAGACCATATACCACAATAATTTCCCGATCGCTCGTCCGATACCACACGATCCTTTAAATACTTTCGATCTATCAATCCTTGCCACGTGATCCCGCTAGATTCCTTGATTAGCGGATCGAGACCATCCGATCTTACCAATTTTCTCCAATAAAAGATCGGGACCATGCGATCTCTCCAATGTTTCTCAATTACCCAATCGAGACCACTCGATTAAATTGTACCGGCAAACACTCGATCGGGACCACGTGATTCACTCACGTTAGTATATTAATAAATCGAGACTACCCTATTAATTCACGCTACCACAAAAATTCAATCCACGCCGTGCGACTATAATATACCAACGAAGCAATAAATAAATAACGCATACAATTAATACAAGGCCGAATGAATATTAATTCTCAACGTATAAATAAATTCACAACTATAGTACTAAACTATAGCAATACCACATTTAATTAAATACCATGGCATAACGATAAAATGTCACATAAAAAGTAACTATAGTTAACATATAATCTAACCATAGTTTAAAAAATAACTAGAGTTAACACATAACCCAACCATGATTAAATAATAGCATAAAGTAACTAGAGTTAGGCATAAAGTAACCATGGTCCAACTTTGACCATACCCAAATCCTCTTGACTTCATTATTCACTTCAAGAACATGATTTCTCTCTCCTCCTCCACTTCATTCTCGGCCAAGGCATGAAAATGGCCAAAAACAACTAATTTTTCACCCAAATCTACTCAATCTCAAGTCCCTTAGCAACCTAGATACCTAATCAAGGTTTAGGAACCAACTTACTTGATTTCTAGCCAAATCCTTTGGTGAAAATCAGCTGGAAACCGAAGCAGAAACTCCCTCTCTCAAACCGGGTCAGATTTGCCTCATCTGGACCTTTGCCCCTTCAAACGGACCTACGGGAAAAACTACCGGGCCAAATCGAGCTTATAATATGTCCCTGGAAAGCTAAGACAATAAGCTTTCAAATGGAAGTGGTCTTACCTCAAACTGACATCGGATGAAAACGTTATGGCCGGAACAGTGGAGCTGTCGGGACAGGGCAGCGGGTTGGGCGAGGGAGAGAAGTGAGAGAAAATTGTGTGCAAATGAAGAAGATGAATATGGTGGATAGATAAGCTAGGCTAGGATATTTTGGGATAAAAAGTTTGACTAGAATTCTTGGTCTTAAAAATGATGAGACAAAGACTTGTGGGTCCCACCAATAATTCATCTCCTTTCCCAAATCCAATCCAGATTTCACTTTTCCGAACACTTTGGGGCGAATCGTGAAATACACATGCTCGGGATGAGGCGACATCCAATATATTAATATTGAAATCCTTAAAAGTCCAACGTTCAATTTTGAAGTCCAATTCATTTCAATTGTTGGCATTCTTTATTGTCGGATATCTGATTTTGAGATCTCATTCAATCATTAGCTTGGAAGAGGGTTGAAATTCGGAATGTCACACTGGTGCTCCCCACGGCGATGCACCGGGCCGGATAAATCCTTTATCCAAGAACTCTTGCATCTGAATCTTCAATTCCTTCAACTTTGAGAGGGACATTCTATAGGGCGCCTTGGAGATCGGTTCTGTCCCTAGTGCTAACTCAATCACGAACTCTACTTCCCTTTCAGGTGGCAATCCCCGCAATTCTTGAGGAAAGACATCAAGAAAATCGCGCATCATGGCTATATCCTCTAGCCTTGGTCCTTCAATCGACGAATCCACCACGGTAGCCAAATACCCTTGGCATCCTTTGTTTAACAACTTAATCACTTCCAATGACGAGATCGGGGAATCGAGATTCCTCCTTGACTTCCTACAAATTCATATCTAGGATAATCAATCGGATTAAATTGGATCACCCTGCTACCACGGTAAAAAATAGCTCTTTGCTTTCTAAGCCAATCCATTCCAATTGTCACATCATAATCATGCATAGTCAAAACCGCTAGGTCTATTAATTCTTCTCTACCACCAATAACTATCTTACATCCCGAACACCCTAATGTAACCAATACTTTATCCTTTAAGGGTGTAGTTACGTGTAGCATTACTTCTAGCGTTTTAACTCAATCCCAACTAATTCCACAAACCGTGCCGACACGAGAAGAGTGCGATGCTCCAGAATCAAATAAAACATACACAATATGATCACATAAGGAGACTGTACACTGTGATCATGCAGGCACATTCTACTCCTCATTGCGCGCCACCTGGATACACTCTCCCTTACGCTGGCGGTCGGACTCGATTGTTACGCGGAGCCGCTCCAATCGAGGTCTTGCCTAGGGTCATTGAGGTTGAAATCGAGGTTACGGGACTTGCTTGGGGCAATTTCTTTTCGATGATCAAATTTGCCACATCTCGAAGCATGCTCTAGTCCCTGCTCGGACAAGGCCCATTTCCATGCCTCCTTCCACAAAGTCGGCGGTTCTATTACGACTCATACATCGGTTTCCCATTATTTCTCCTAACTCGGAGGGACGAAGCGCCGGTTTCCCATCATTGGCCTCTTCCCAAATTGGCGGTTGTCCCTAGCTGGCATAAATCGCGATCCGAGATGCGGCAGCCCTCTCCTTCATGTCCCGCTCGACCTTCCGGCCCCACTCATACTCATAAAGCTCGTCATAATCCCTCGGATTTAGCGGGATCAACCGACTCACGGTTCCGGCCTCAATCTGTCCCGAACCTTCTCGCTCTGTCCAACGGATTCTCCACCATTCTCGGTGCATACTTTGATAATCTTGAAAACTCGCCTCATATTGATCGTCATCCGATTCTCGGTGGAGCTGCTGAAATTCTAACATTTTCTGCTCTTGAGCGGTTTCGAGAAATATTTCCCGTTGAAGACTTCTCTCAAGACGGTCCAATTCAAGGCCGTGCCCTACGGGAAAACTCTTCCCTTGGTGGCCTTCCACCAATCACTAGTCGTATCCCCGAAGGCGATACACCGCCAAGGTCACTTTCTCCTCTTCTATGCAACCCAACACTTCAAATACTTTCTCCAAGTCCTCTATCCAATGAGGAGCAACTTCGGATCACCTTTCCCAATGAACTTTGCCGGTTTCAACTTCAAAACTGTTCCACCAACTAGGGCGTTTGTCTATTCCCGTTATCATTTCCTTGGTTTACGTTTACCCCATGAGCGGCGGTAGCCTCGGCGGCTTGGGCAATAGTGGCAGCTCGTTCTTGAGTTTGCCTACCCATTAAATTTCCAATCTCCTCTAGAGCCCTAAGAACTCCATCCACTCTTGGATCCTCCCTAACTGTGATCCTTGAGCTAGAAGCTCCCCCGGAACTTCTTCTAAAGCCTCTTCTAGAACCTCTACCTCTGTTGTCCATTTCCATTATCTTTCACAATACCCGAATCAAAATAATTATACCAAGGAATTATAGACCTAAGCCACCTACTCGAGTCTAGCGGTTTCACACTACTTAACACAGCAATTAGCATAAAGCTAATAATCGTTCCTAGTAGAACGATTTAACCAACAACATAAAACAATCAATACGAAGTCAATCAATCATGCAAATCACAAGCGCACGCTCAAATGCCCCTGCATAACGCGTTTAACTCATGTAAACACCTAGGGTCTCTCTATCTAACCATCCCAAAGTCATCGCTCCTTATCACTCCATATTTCGCCCAAACTTGGATCGAGCCGACCTTGCTCGATACCACTCCGGATGATGATGTCACGACCCGAATGCTGCAAGCCCGTTGACATCCCACCTGGCCATATTATCGTATAGTTCTCCAGGATCTAAAGGCCAACAAACTTTCGCGGAAGCAAAAACAATCCCCGTACATATAACAACGATATAATCACTTGGGATGGTAAAAAACAAGCTTATGTATATATATACATATTCTTTACAACTTTCCAAACCTAAGGCTGGAGGCCACTGTACAAGCCTATGACCACGTACTACAAAAAGATCTAGTGGTCGAAGCCTACTATACTTTCAAAAGAAAATACTACACAAAAGTCGATAGGCCAACTAACCTAGACCTCATCGTCGCTATCATCTACGATATCATCTACCACTGCCCGGTTCATCCACGTCAACCTCCGGTGGCTCGCTCTGCATCGAGATGGCTCTACAATCTCCCCATCCACTTCCGGTACCAAGACCTCTAGGCCGGGCTCTTGGTCGTCAAGGCCAACATCGGGGTGCTCCACTACGCCATCTGGAGGTGCTGCACTAGTGGGGTTCCATTCCCCAACTCTATTGTAGGGAATGTCAAATCCTCTCAAAGGACCTACTAATAGATCCCTATGGCAAGACGTCCACGCCATATATGTATGGGTCTTCCAATGAAGCTCTCCTACATCCACCCGGATCGTGATTGCATGCCTATAATATACTTTATCCTCCCCCACCGGATATTCTCGTTATTACCGTTTCCATATCTTGAGGAATGCCGAACCTCGGAGGCGGGTCGTTCATTGTCGAGGCGGAGGGTTTGAAAAAGACAACCCACGACGGGATGAGAATAAATCTCGGTAAGATAGTCCCTAATCCTAGGTTAGGGTGTTAGTGCCCTCCAGACACGTCCTATATCGAATTCTCAACAATTCCTCCATCAATCGAAAAATTCAACAAATACATTCCACGTTATTTCATTCTTTCTCCAAAAATTGCCACACCTTCACGAAAATTCTATGTTACTCCCATATCGATGTTCCATATATGAGATCGTAGATAAAAATTCTACGTTACTCTAGAGCCCGCGTTTAACGCTTCAGGCTATCATATAAATGTTCCGCGTTACTCCAAAACCCGGGTTTAATGCATCAGGTTATCATATATGTGGACAGACCCGCATAATAACGCCTCGAGGTTAATATCCCACGTTTAACGCCTCAAGATAGATAATACACGAACCCCGCGTTTAACGCCTCACGGTGGAATAATAATACAAAGCCCGCGTCATAACGCCTCAGGCTATAGTTCCTCATTTCCACTCAATTTATTCCTCATAAGACCATATAGCAACAACAATTCCTTGATCGATCGCCCGATACCGGACGATCTATAAAGCCTTCTCGATCGATCAACCTTTGCCATGTGATCGTGCTAAATTTCCTGATTAGCAAATCGAGACCACACGATCTCATCCAATTTTTCTCCAGGAAAAGATCGGGACCACACGATCTTTCTTATTTTCCTCAACTTCTCAATCGATACCACTCGTTTTAATTATTCCGAATAATTATTCGATTGGGACCACGCGATTCACTCACGTTGAATAAATAATAAATCGAGACCACCCGATTAAATCACACTCATGCCGTTGATCAATCGGGCCACACGATTAATTTATGCTACCACAAAAATTAATATACACCATCGGATATTAGTATACTAACATGGCAATCAATAATCACCGTACGATCAAAATTATAATAACGTACAATGAATACGTACCATACCATTAAATACACTAACGTGGTAATTAATTGGGACCGTACGATCACATCGCCATAAAGTGCATTTAATTTCTACCACATGATTAAAGTATCATCAAGCCACAATCAATCCTAGCCATTTGATCAATCTTCATAAAGTAAGATCAAATCTAGGCAATTCAATTAAAGCATGATAAAGCTAGATTTAATCCTAACCCTCCAATTTCACTCTTGCATTTTGCTATTCACTTCGAGAACCCATTTTCTCTGTCCTCCTTCACAATTTTCGGCCATGGAGTATCAAAGCACAATCCCACCATTTTTTTCACCAAAACCACTCAATCTAAGGTCCATTAGCAACCTAGCTACCTAATCAAGATTTAGGAACCAACATACTTTGAAAATCTAGCAAATTCCAAGGTTGAAAATTTGAGAAATTTCCAGGTGCGGGTGGCGGCACCGGGGGTCCCTCACGGCCGGCTTTGATCCACGGCTATTCGGCGACTCCGAGTGGCTCACGGCGGCGGCTAAGCTTCTGTGGTTCAAGGCAAGGTCGGCGGCGGCTCGAAGACAATCCGGCGGTGGTGGTGGTGATAGTGATGAATTCAGCCAAGTGAGGAGGGAAAGGGAGCTGAGATAAAATGTGAGGGTAATTATGGAGAAGATGACCAAACTATTGATTAATAAAGGTTGGGATATTCTTTTGGGGTAGATATTTTGGTCTTGAAAGTCAAGAAGGACAAAATGGTAATTTCTCACCCAAAGACTAGTCAATTTTCGGCCACCATAGGGTATTGACCGAAATGCCCTTGAGCCAAAGCGGAAAATTGGATATTTTCCAAGGGTAAATGGGTCATTTCCCATTTTCATTCTAAATTTTATTTTCCTGAACCCATTGGGGAGAACCGCGACGAAATCGTACTCTGGATGAGGAAACATCCAAAATTTAATTAGTGGAATGCCGGAAGGTCCGACGTCAAATTTCGAAGTCCGATTAGTGATCAATCTCAATCAATTGAAATTTCAGCGTATCTCAAACTAACGGGCGTCTTTTAGGAGTTACGCGTATCGACCCGTGATTAATATCACGTTTAAGAATTTTTCGAGCCATGGCGACTTTGGTTGTCATTCAATTGCGAGGGTTAATCACTAGTCCGATGGACACGATCGTTAGAAAATAATTTAGGGATGTTCGGAACCCATATGAGATCAAACGGAATCACCCGTGATCTAAGCGTAGGGTATTATCTAAATCGTTCCTTTATCATTCTAGGATTGGCCTATCTTGGTCCAAAATATTCCCTCAACAATTTTCATGGCCAAAGAGTCAATCCAGGATCAAGTTCTTAGGTCCACGTACTTGATTTTCCTAGCTAGCCATTCCCATTTGGTTAGTCTGCTCAAGAGGGATCAATTCCAAGTGAGAATTAGTTGAAATACATCAATGAGACCTTTCATTTATTCAGAGCTTCGAAAAGGGTCGGAATATAGGATGTCACAGCCTCGATCAATGTCGTCTTTCCGTTGTCACCCAGACCATTAATCACAATAAAGCGTACATCAAGAGCGCCTAGATCCTAATCGCTTCATAATCTCATCCTTCCGATCCTTATTTCCCACCAAATGATCTCGGCGTCTATCTATCTTGTCCATAACAAACTAGAAACGTTTTTGACCGTGAGATTCTAAAGTTCATCTAGGCTGCCACAAACATAAGATACAACCATCTCGATTGAAAAACCACATATATGGAAATTGTGCAAGCATTCCGTGGCCTTTGGAAGGTTGTAATCATATTAAGTATTTTGCTTTGAAAGCAAAAAACATAAAAAAAGTGATCTTTCAAGTCTGGAGCCATTTGAAAAAAAATCGAAAAAACATATCTATTGAAGAGGAGGAGGAGAAGTGGCTCCTGCATATTGTCACCTAACTAATACTATGCATAGTTGGGTTTGAACAGGTTTGTGCGGCTCCATTTCATTCCATTCCCTTTTGTTTTAGGAAAAAATTACCAGATAAGTTATAAATATATTTTATGAAAGTCGATTCGATCTTAAAATTTTCAATTTTAACTATGTGTGCTAAATATTTATTATAATCCTTTCGTCCAATTTACGTGTAAATCCTTGATGTGGCAATCCATATAGGATGTCGTTTCGAGTAAAATTCTTCTCATCATTGTGTCATGGGGGACGACCAGTGATGACTAAACACCACGTCAATAATTAATTACGACAATTGAACAATTTAGAATTACATTGGCAAAATTGAAATTTTTAAGACTCAATTGACATACGTACAATAAATTTAGAACTGATTTTATTAGTGGGTGCCTCAAAGGAAACAATAGCAATTCCCTAAAGTGAAACCGAATCCATAAGGATCGGTTTCTTCCTCTTGGTCGTACCAAAAGAAAAACATTACGGGGATAGGGTCAAGAAAATTGCACCAAAAGTCTTTAGCTCTATGTAGAGAATGCAACGATACATTTGTGATAAATTTATCACATCTTAGATCTTTGTGGATATCTTTATTTTTTAGCATTATGGATTATTTAATTAAGTTGATATACCTTAGCGATAATTGTTATCAAAACTTGGTATTAAAAGTGAAAAGTCAATTGGTGCAAGAAACCTCGCCCTGTGAGCAAAATTTCTGCCTCTCTCATTGCTTGAAATCCAACCATATATAAGGTTAGACAGCACCAAATTGAATCAAATTCTTATTCTTTATAGGAACAAGAAATAAAAAATGCAATGAGAAGCAAACAATACCGGTGATCTTTTGGATTCCTTCATCTAATTCTGGCAACCTCTCTCAAAGCCTTCTTCCACTTCTTTGGTAAATCCTTCCCGGAGTCACTCTTGTGCTTTCGGAGGGCTTTCATAACGTCCACGTCGTAGAAGATAGGGAGGATAACTTTCTCATCGATATCTCTCGATAATTCCAATATATGTGCTAGCTCATGGAGGCTCCACTTGCGTGAAGCGTAGTCTTTGGAGAAAATCGAAATATAAATTCTAGAGTGTTCGATACTTAATCCTTTCGATAAACATCGAATTTGTGGAAACATGCCCAAAACATAACTTGCATCCCTGATCGGAAACGAATATATCACGAGGACATACCATAATTGCCACGTACTAAATGTCGCCTTTGCAATCTCGAGAGTGCCTTCGCTTTGGATGCAATTCAACGATTGTTTGAGGGAGAAAGCATCGTACGTCTTTTTTGTTGTTTTTGCGATTCAACACTTTGCCGATGAAGGGGAGAGTGTTTTATTTTGACGTCTTATGAAGAGACGTGATTATTCACGTTTAAACGGCGGATAACTCGCTTGCAATTATCTCTAGTGAGCGGGTGCGATTGCCCGCATGACCGCACACCGTAAGACCCATATACCAACATCTCCCACTCGCCCATGTAGGGCGCAGCTCCCACATGCTCATGGAGGACCAACAACTCCCACTCGCCCATAGAGGGCCAAACGTAACTCTCTTTATCTTTGTAAAGTTCATATTGACAAATAATCCGTGTGACCAATATACACCGAGCTTGTTGTCATACATTCGTTGGGAGTATATGACAACTTAAAATGGACATAATCAAAGGTAGATTTTTGTGTGCTTGTACCCTAGATCGATTAGTCACATACATATCTCTCTCACGATCTCATTTAAGTATGCTACATTATATTCATAGTTACGATCACACTAAATAATCACAACCGACCGGTGCTGTAAATACAAATCTATAATGTGACTTAAAAACTCTAAATCGATCTTCATCTTCCATTAGACCTCTCAATCTCGGTTTAGCTCACTTTTCTAGAAGTGTCTCTTTAGATCGAATCAATTTCATGACCATAGACAAAGACTCTAAGATAACGAACACTAAATAAAAATCTTGAGAATAATGAAGTGTCGTGAGGGCACTAAATGTGAAATTTTTATCTTCGAGAGTCTCACATGGTATTAGAAAAGTTGAGATCTAAACTTTTGCCTACTCTCCTTGGTCAACTTATGCATACATAATATAAAATACGTATTACGGTATTTTCTCCTTTCCCATGGAGCGTATGTCTTTCTATTTAATACCGTACACATGATTGCTTAGACACACTCAATGTCTAACTTGAGTTCACGTAACTACTCTACTCAAAAGTATTAATCAAAACTCACATCTCGCCAATAAAGACGGATAAAGTGAAATATGTGAGTTATTTAACTTTTGGACATAATAAATACTAAGTCCTCATCTCAACATTCATTAAGGCGGCATTAGTATTTTAAGCTTGAGCTATCAATTATCACCTAGATAATAAGCTTAAAATTTCATCATCTCTATTCATCACATAGTAAATAGAGGCGATTACCGGTGTGAGTGGGCTAATCTATCATCCGTCCGATATACCTTCTCAATATAATGCACCAAGCATTAACCCGCATAAATATCAAATAAACATATAGACATCAATATTGATAAACAACATCATCTGCTTGTGAACATTTAGGGAAAATACAAATATTCGATACATCAACCTCTACGCAAGCTAGAGTCTTTACATGAATAAGAAAAACATCTCTAGGAATCGGCTTTATCATAGGATCTCGCTAACATTCTATGCGTACATATATATTGTAGGCTCATATCCTTTCGTGCTACCATATCCTTAACATAATTATACTTAATGTCTATATGTTTGGTCTTGCAATGGAACTTAGGATCCTTATTGTATGCTATTGCTGCCTCGCTATCACAATAAACCGATACAGGATTTGCAACATCTCTAACAACACCTAAATGATTCAAGAATCTTCTAAGCCAAACACCTTCTTGTGCTGCCGCTAATATTACTACGAACTCGGTCCCATAGTAGACAAGGCAATATCTTGTTGCTTCTTACTACTCCACGATATGGCGCCATTATTCAGATGCGAATACATTTCCAAGTGGATTTCCTCTCATCTAAGTCTCCTTCCCGATCAGCATTAGTATAGCCCTCAAGGTACATATCACTTCCTTGATATATCGCGAAGTAATCGCGATTGCTTTCGAGATACCTTACTACTCCACGATATGGCGCCATTATTCAAGATGTAATACATTTCCGAAGTGGATTTCCTCTCATCTAAGTCTCCTTCCCGATCGGCATTAGTATAGCCCTCAAGGTACATATCACTTCCTTGATATATCGACAGTAATCAGCGATTGCTTTCGAGATACCTTAGGACTCTTTTACGACAGGTCAATGTGCTTGAACCTGGGTTGGATTGGTATCTACTAACCAGCCAACCGCATAACAAATATCGTCCGGTACATATCATAGCGTATATCGACTTCCAAAAGCATTAGTATATAGAACATTTTTCATTTGCCCTTGTTCATGTGGAGTTTTAGGACACATTTTACCGCTCAATCCTTCACCAGTTGCAATAGGAGTATCAAAGGGTTTACAATCTTGCATACGAAATCGTTCAAAAGACTTTATTTATGTTGTTGACGCCTAAATTTTGACTAATATATATTTTGCATAAAAATTAGAACTAATTTTAGTTCTAAACAAAAATCATCTCATATATTCATTTAGCATTGGCATACAATTTGAGCTTAATTTAACAGGGTCTGGACTAGGCATGCGGTGGAAAAATGCACCAAGAAGATTTGGGCTTGAAAGAAATATTTTCTCGGGGGCGTATTGCAAATACTCGAACTTCGGGGATCAGTATTGCAAATACTCGAGAACTTCAGGGATCAGTGCAAATACTTGAAACTTCAGGGACTGCATTGCAAATACCAAAAGAAGATGGGGAAAGGAAGATGGTGAAAGGAAGATGAAGAAGAGAAGATGAAAATGGAAGATGAAGAAAGGAAGATGAAGATGAAGAAGAGAAAGATGAAAATGGAAAATGGGGAAATGAAGATGAAGAAGAGAAGATGAAAATGGAAGATGGAGAAATGAAGGTGAAGAAGAGAAGATGAAAATGAAGAAAAGAAGATGAAGATGAAGAAAGGAAGATGAAAATGGAAGGTGAGGAAATGAAGATGAAGAATGAAGGATGAAGAATTTTGCCTATAAAAGAAGAAGAGTTCTTGAAGAATGGGGAGAGAGTTTTTTGGGGTGAAAGAGAATTGAAAGAGTTTTTAGAGGAGGAGAATAGAGAGAGCTCTTGAGAAAAAATTTGAAAAGAGTTTTGAGAGGGTATGAGAGTTTTGAAGCCCGATACTACTATTGCCAATTTTTGCACCGATCAACACAAGCTCTTGGTCCATTCCCATCGTTCAAGCTCGCCAAAGAAAAGGAAAGTTAAGTGATTCCCTAACTTTCTTTAATTTCGAATACAAATTAGCCCGGATTTTCTACACTGATTTTTCTCTCTACGTTTTTATGTTAAATAACAGTTGCATATCAACGATGAGACATCAATTGTACAAGAATAGAAGGAGAGCGAAAGGGAAAAAATATCAATGCCCGTATTGCGGTCTCAATGGAATTCTAGCGAGATGAGAAAGAAGCGTCAAGGAGAGATAGGACCAAGAGATTTCTCGGTCTAACGAGTCACCAAATCGGTCCAATGATCAAAACAAGCCCGGAGCATAAGTTTGGTGCACGAGTTCAAATTGGGGAGTAATCTTGAACTTATTTCATCCTAATTCCATGTAATTTCTTTATTTCAAACAAATGTCAAGAGAAGAAAAACCCAAAAAAATTGATTCTTTGATCTTCAAGTAGAATTCATCAAATTTGTCAAATCCATTATTTGTTTCATGAATTTTAAGGTACCGAAAGGGCATTAGTTGTAATTAATGTAATCAAGTCCCCGGACTCTTAATCTCCTGGTTCGCAAAATAAGATAGTTTTCTCCCGCTATTTTATTTAGGTTTCTAATCGACCTACCGAAAATGATTAGTGGCGACTCCAAATTCAAATCACATTGCATGTTAATCATTCGAACCTCAAGTTGCGATTTGGTATGGACTTGGGAGAGTCCGAGTTAGGTTAGTTAATTAATTAACCTTGATAATCCATTAGCCTGGAAATGATAACCTTGTTTGTTTATTTTTTTTTAGGTCGCGACAGACTTAGCGACTCATTTGGGGACCCAAAGAGGACTTAAGCCGATAAGTTCATGAAAAGAAAAATTACTTGATTTGACAATCTTGGTTGAATTTTAATCCCTAGGTGTTAAATGGTTTTGCGGGAAAGGGAGTTATAAGGGGAGGAGTCTCATGGCTAACCTCTGTTTTGCGAGGCTTGGTGATGAGAATTTAAATTTTTGAACTATCGGAGTGCTAATTGCCTTTAAAATGTCGTGCATGCCCTTAATATAATTGCACTACACCACCTTGACTTGTGACCGAACCTGGGTCACCCGATAGTTTCAGGATGGTATTTATGTGGTTCTTTAACCTTGGCGGTAAGGCTTCGCTAAAGGTTATCCCACTTGGATCCCGAGTTCTTCAAAAAATGGCTCAAGGGTTGTTCTCATGCACGTGAGGCTATGATGCATGAGAGTTGCCCTTGTCGACCGAACCAAGCCGAGATGATTGGACCCGACTAGTCATGACTATGTATGCGGCGGCAACTAGTCATGATGAACGTGCGCGAGGTGCGACATGTCGTTCGTCCTTCATTTCATTTTGCTAAAAGAACTAAAATTTGAATCCACGATTCATACGCATGTCTTTGTGATTGACATTTTCTTCCTATGAGCGGTAATTTCCTGTCTCTTACGCCATGTTATCTCATTTTTATTTTGGGCTGGTCCATGGTTTAGGTTGATTGTTTATGAATCTCATTGTCTTGTTTCCAATTTCACACTTTGCTTCCGTAGTTTTTACAATTTCATCAATTGTCCTCAATTCTAATTTGGCTCGTTCCTGTTGTACGATTTTTACTAAATTCTACGATCGAGCTTTGAGTAAGTGTCAAACATGAAAGTTGTAGACCTATGTTTCAACTAATATCCTACAAAATTTCAGAATTAAATTCATGATTTAAGATGGCCTTTCGTTTTTTCAACTACCTGCGGTTATAACAGTTTTATGAATGCGAATTTTCGGAAAGACACATTAAACTGATTTGATCCGCTCATTTCTAGTCCGATTGGCCAACATAAAAGTTGTTCATCATCTTCTCAACTATAAGCTCGTAAAATTTGGACGTATTTTGACCAACGTGCAAATTAATACGGATTGTTTCGTAAAAATCGACGAAACTGAAAATTGCCTGATGCGATCTTTTGGTCATGTCTAATTCGTTCATTGAGTCTAGAAGGAAGTCATGGACCGGCTCTCTATCCTCGCTCGTTGTACTTACTCTTGACTTGTCGCTTTTCAGGAAATTTATCACGGATCCTCCGCATATTACTCGATTGGTGGCGAAGAGAATGGCCGACATTAACGCCGCTGTCCATGAGACTTTGAATGAACAGCTCGGTGCTCTAACCGAGCGATTTGAAGGGATGATGTCTCACAAGATGATGGATAACTTCATAGCCAAGTTTCAGCCGTCCAGCTCAAGCCCTCCGCTAGTTGTGCCAGCTCTAATTCCCTCGGCAGCAATTCCAAGAAGGCCCGGAAGGTGTTCCCTATCGGGCTACACCGCTGGAAGATATTATTATAACGGGCACGGGTTCGAGCATACCACCCTCGATTCCAGCTCCCCAAACCAACCCGATGACGATAACCAACGACCAACGAGTTTGTCATCATGGGGGATAACATGAGGAGGGAAATCTAGTGGATTCGAAGTATACGACCTAGATGAGTTCAGTCAGATTATGAGGAAGTTCGTCAAGATTTCGAACGACATGAGGAGATCAAGCCCTCGACCGGTGAACAAACTATCTCGGTCAACCTAGGCAATGCGGAAAACCCTAAAGAAGTTAAGATCGGGGCAAGCCTTTCCTCGAAGTGTCCGAACGCCCGATTAGGCTCTTGAAGGATTACCGGGGCGTTTTCGCCCGGTCTTATGCGGGATATGCCCGGTCTCGACCGTTCCATCAGTCGAGCATTGTTTGCCGATCGATCCTTCGGCTAAGCCGGTTGTGCAAAAGTCAAGGAGGGCCGGACCGGAATTAGTGCGAGAAGATCAAAGAGGAGGTCATAAAGCTTCTCGATGTAGGATTCATTGAGACTACGGAATATTCCGATTGGGTCGCTAACATAGTCCCCGTCATGAAGAAAGACGGCCGCATTCGGGTTTGTGTCAATTATCGAGACTTGAACAAAGCCGATCCTAAAGATGATTTCCCCCTCCCGCATATCGACGTACTTGTTGACGATCTGCGGGGTTTGAATTGTTTTCATTCATGGATGGTTTCTCCGGGTACAATCGGATCCCGATGAATGTCGGTGACAAGTTGAAAACCACTTTCACCACACCATGGGGAATGTTCCATTACCGGGTAATGCCGTTCGGTCTCGAAAACGCTGGAGCCACTTACCAACGAGCCATGGTTGCCCTTTTCCATGACATGATGCATAATGAGATTGAGGTTTACGTCGATGACATGATAGCAAAAACAAGGCATGGAGAAGATCACGTCAGAAAGCTGAAGAAATTGTTCGACAGACTCCGAAAGTATAAGTTACGCCTCAACCTCGCTAAGTGTGTCTTTGGGATCAGCTCGGGCAAGCTACTCGGATTTGTGGTAAGCGGTAAGGGCATTGAAGTCGACCCTTCGAAAGTTAAGGCTATTCGTGAGCTTAAGCCGCCGACGACGGTTAAAGAAGTTCGAAGCTTGATGGGTAGGCTAAACTATATTGCTCGATTCATCTCTCGATTATCGAAACCGCTAAGCCATTCCTCAAGCTATTAAAGAAGAATGCGCTAGTCCAATGGGATAGCGAATGTGAAGAAGCTTTTGGAAAACTGAAGCAAGATCTCATGAATCCACCCGTGCTTGGTCCTCTAACACCGGAGAAACCTTTAATCCTCTACCTCACAATCCTTAGTGAATCCTTGGGTGCTATGCTAGCCCAAGAGAAGCAGGACGATGGAAAAGAATGAGCCATTTATTATCCGAGTAAGAAATTCACAACTTCGGAAATGAAGTACTCAAGTAGAGAAAACATGTGCGGCGTTAGTCAGGGTACTGCACAGGCTTCGGCAATATACCTTGCATTACCAAGTACTTTTGGTGACAGAATGCAATCCCATCAAATACTTGCTTAATCCCATCAAATACCCGCCTTGATTGGTAGACTTGCCAAATGACAAATCCTCATCTCCGAGTTTGACGTTCAATATTTGTCCCAAAAGTCAATCAAGGGACGAGTTATAGCGGATGTCCTAGCTGAAAATCGGGGGCAAGATGATGATGCCTATCGTTCGAGGATCGAATCATGTCGGTAGAGGATTACATCCGGACTATGTATTTTGACGGAGCTATCAATTTATCGGGATCGAGCACGGGCGCGGTTCCGATATCTCCGGTGGTCGACATTATCCTGTGGCAGCAAAATTGGTATTCCCTTGCACAAATAACATAGCGAGAATATGCGGCATGCATCCTCGGTGCACAGGCTGCGGTTGAAATGGGGATAGCCCGACGCAAGGTGTTCGGAGATTCCGCTTTGATTATCCTTGAGGTGTTGGAAAGTGGAAGACGAGAGATGCTAAATTGCTACCCTACCATGAGTATCTGGATGAATTGGTGGAGGAATTTGAAGATATCTCATTTGAGTATCTGTCGGGACTCATAATCGATTACGATGCATTAGCTACCTTGTCTTCAATGTTACAAGTCGCCAATGGACTTGAGGTTGACCCACCTGAAGATTGAAGTACTAAAAAAGCCGGCATATTGTATGACCGTGATCAATGAACCCGATGGTAAGCCATGGTACCATGACATCAAGACTTATATTCGAAGCGGGGAGTTCCCCGAAAAAAGTACCGTATCGACCAAAAGTACATAAGGAAGATGGCCTCGAAGTTTTTCTTGAATGGAGAGAATTTGTATAAGCGGTCATTCGATTCTGTCCTACTAAGATGCGTTGACTCAACCGAAGCGGTTCGTCGATGATGGAAGTACATGAAGGGATCCGTGGTCCACACATGAACGGCCACTTGTTAGCTAAGAAGATTATGAGGTTGGGTTATTATTGGCTCACACTCGAAAGAGATTGTATTCGACATGTTCGGAGCTGTCACAAATGTCAAATTCATGGTGACAAGATTAATGTCCCTCCAAATGAGTTGCATCGATTATCCGAATCATGGCCGTTTTCTATGTGGGGCATTGATGTTATCGGTCCTATCAACCCTAAAGCATCCAATGGGCATCGATTCATCTTGGTGGCGATTGACTATTTCTCCAAATGGATCGAAGCTGCATCCTATTTAGCGATTCCCGGCACGAAATATCGCGAAATTTATCCGCCGGGATATCATTGCTCGATACGGTTCACCCGAAGCCATAATCACTAGCAAGGGCTCGAACTTAAACAACAAACTAATGGACGAATTGTTTAAGGAATTCAAGATCAAGCATCCGAACTCTTCCCCATATCGCCCTTAGATGAATGGAGCAGAGAGAAGCCGCCAATAAGAACATCAAGAAAATTTTAGCGAAGACGGCTGAAAATTATCGCGATTGGCATGAGAGGTTGCCATTTGCACTTATGGCGTATCGGACCTCGATCCGGACATCTACCGGGGCAACCCCGTATTCGCTTGTATATGGAATGGAGGTCGTTCTACCGGTTGAAGTGGAAATTCCTTCATTACGTATCTTGTCTCAAGCTAAGGCGACGGAAGGCCGAATGGATCCAGCAAAGAACAAGCCAATTGAATCGATCGACGAAAAAAGACTTAAGGCCGTATGTCATCAAGAGAGTTGCTAAATCATTCAACAAAAAGTTCCGCCTCGATATTTTCGGATCAATGACCTGGTTTTGAGAAAATTATTGCCAATAGTCCCACTCCCGGAAGGGAAATTCGCTCCAAACTATGGTGGTCCATATATAGTGAGGAAGGTGCTCCCTGGTGGTGCTTTGATTCCGGCGAGATGGATGGTCGTGTCTTTACCAATCCGATCAATTCGACGCTGTAAAGAAATATTATGCTTGATTCACTCGATGTTTTCATAATCGAGTTATAATATTAATCTGATTCACGAGTTGTTCACATTTGAGCATTCGTTTATCTCCTCACTACTAATCTTTGCTTTGAGAGATTGTTTTGAATGTGGGAGCCTCTATAGCCCAATTGAATTGACCATCGGGAGCGTGAGATTTACATATTCGCGAGTAAGAGGGGTTATCTTGCGAAAAAAATACGACGACCAAGATGAAATGAGTAAAAACTTGCATTCATTTCATTCATCGAAAAGCCTTACAAATAGATCAACGAGGTGGGAATGTAAAGCCAACCGAGCCCTAATGAGCATCACAAAGGAGTTTAACCGACTCTCCATACAAGTTGATGCTCCGCTGCACCGATCGCTCCGAGAATCGAGATCCGCCAACTTAAAGAGGAGGAGCTCACATTTCTCTTTGAGCTTGGCTACCTTGTCCTCGTGATGCTCGGCAAGAAATTCCAGGTCATGGATCGGCATTCTCCCGCGGGCTATATCCAGGGTCGAGATCGTCCAGCCTTTCTTCCAGCCATGTGCATTGAAATTTTAAAACAATATTGAGCGGATCGCGCTCGAAGATGGTCCGGGACATGGCCAAACACCCCACCAAGTTTCCCCTCTCACGAATCAGCGAGGAGACTTGTTCATTACCGTAGTCGAGGGCCTTCTTATAATTGTCGGCTACAAGACGGCCAACACCAAGCTGTCCGATCGATCTCGATAGCGTGCCTTCACAAGATGGGCCAAAGTAACATCTTGATAAGCAACATGGTAAGCCTCCGGGAAGTTAGTAAAGAGGGTGGGGAAGATCCTGTATTCCTCCTCTAACTTGGTACCTTCAATGGAAGCGGTGCCCATATCCCTAAACATAAGGCAATTTCGGTTTCGGCCTCTGGATGGTTGGCTATATAAGAGTAGCCCTGGCCTAGGAGATTATAAAGTTTCTCCCATTTGGCCAAAACTTCAGCCGAGAAGGCGTGTGCGGGAGGGAAGCCATTGTTGTTGAAGCGGCTAAAAAAGAGTGGATGCAAAAGAGTGCTTAGAAGGTTGGAGATGAAGATATGAAAGCGATAATTATCTCGGCGTTAAATCCTAATTTAAAGGGCAAGAAAAGCTATAGCAATAATTATTGTGGATGCCGAGTCAATTATCCGGGTAAAACTACGGACGTTTCATCCGTGAATCACGGATCTACCATCTCGAGCCTCATAAATCCGAAAAAGTTACGAAAAAGATTTGAGGACGCCACCATGTTGAAAACCGAGTGGGAGACAAGCATACTTTTCGGGAAAAAGACAGCAATTCTTGCGAGCCACGGGTGAAACTATAGGCGTTTCATCCGTGAATCACGGATCTACCATCTCGAGCCTCATAAATCCGAAAAAGTTACGAAAAGATTTGAGGACCCCACCATGTTGAAACTCGAGTGGGAGACAAGCATACTTTTCGGGGAAAAGAAACAAGAAATTCTTGCGGAGCCACGTTAGTTACTCGGGTAAAACTACGGGCGTTTCATTCATTGGATCCTGGATCTATCGTCAATCCGTGATCTCGAGCCTCACAAATCCGAAAAGTTACGAAAAGAGTTGAAGTCCCACCATGATTGAAAACTGAGTGGGAGACAAGCATACTTTCCGAGAGAAGAAACAGCAATTCTTGCGGAGCCACGTTAGTTACTCGGGTAAAACTACGGGCGTTTCGTTCATTGGATCCTGGATCTATCGTCAATCCGTGATCTCGAGCCCCACAAATCCGAAAAGCTACGAAAGGAGTTGGAGTCCCATTGATTGAAAACTGAGTGGGAGACAAGCATGGTTATCAAGAAAAGAAAATCGGTGCGAGTGGATTCGGGGTCCCATCACGTTGAAAAAAATCTTGCGAGCCACGTTAGTTACTCGGGTGAAACTACGGGTGTTTCATTCATTGGATCCTGGATCTATCGTCAATCCGTGATCTCGAGCCCCACAAATCCGAAAAGCTACGAAAGGAGTTGGAGTCCCATTGATTGAAAAGCGAGTGGAAGACAAGCATGGTTATCAAGAAAAGAAAATCGGTGCGAGTGGATTTGGGGTCCCATCACGTTGAAAAAATAAGACAAAGCGGGAAACACGAAATCTTGAAAAAAACGTCGGCTTAGTGATTTTCATCCGCGTTAAAAGGGAGGCTTTGGAACATACCCGATTACTCGAAAGAATTTGGAGAGAGTAAGCATACGGCGGAGAATAGAGTAGGAACAAAAGCGCAAGAAGTATTTCAATCCGACATGTCTAGAAGCTATCGGCACTTACTGGAGGCAACCAACCTAGACATCCCCAAAGCGAACTGCTGGATTTTGAGACCAGATCCGACGCCGAAGCCGTAAAACCCAACTCTCTTGGCAGTGAAATTCAAAATTTCGACAAAGAACAACAATGGCAGCGGCGGCCTTGAATCAACCCCCGAAAAAGAAAATATCAAATCAAAGTGCTCGAAGCTGCCTTCAAGGAGTGCTCTTACGTGAATAGGAGACGCAAAAATGAATTGAGCCGGATGATAGGAATGGAGCCCTTGAAGGTCAAGTTTTGGTTTCAAAACAAGCGGACCCGATTGAAGGTTAAAAATGAAAGTCACGAACTTGCGTTTCGAGGGAAGAAAATGAAAAGCTTCGAGCGAGAGAACAAGAGGTATAGGGATGCTATTAACACCGCTGTTTGCCATGTCTGTAGCGCCCCCATCTCCTTTGGTGACATGTCCCTCGATGAGCCACATCCGAGCATTGAAAATGCTCATTCACGATTCATCACCCGAGCAAGTTCTCGTACAATCCGATTTCGTTGGAGATACATCCCGAAAGTCGGTCTCGCGAGCGAACCGATGCCATTCGAGGGAAGAGACATGCATCACCACAATTGGAGTTTCCTTGATGTCACAACCAGCCAATTCAACGCCGATGGAACTCCGAATGTGTGGCCTGCATGAAGCTTTAGTTTTTATTATGGGCTCGAAAACATCGCTTCTTTGAACATTACTAGCCAGCCCTTACGAATCCTCAAGAGAAGCAGTGACATGTATGAATGAATGTACTATTTGTTACAAAATCCCCATGTGAGACATTCTTATTTTAATCCGGGGGCAAAGAAACGATCTATCCACGAACATCATCATGTTTAAAGGCGTGAATTCCTCGCGATTTGACTAAGCATTGAAAACCTTCACGTAAGTAAATGCGAAAAGATTTGAGGAGGGAAATAAGCGCCTCGTTAGTGGAGAAAGCGAAAAGATTTGAGGAGGGCAAATAAGCGCCTCGTTCGTTGGAGAAAGCAAAAAGATTTGAGGAGGGCAAATAAGCTGCCTCGTTCGTAGGAGGAAGCGAAAAGATTTGAGGAAGGAAATAAGCTGCCTCGTTCGTAGAAAAAGTGAAAAGATTTGAGGGCTCCTCCATATCGAAAAGTAAAAAAGAACGACGGATTGAGCGAGAGGTAAGAGTTATTACGAAACGGATCCAAGGCACTAGGATTGAAAAGGAGAGAAAAGGCATGCGAGACTAACAGATCGAGAAAAAGTTTATAAAGAACTTGAAGTCTCCATGCACCTCCGGAACTCGTCACAAAAGGCCATCGTCGCTTTTGTCTTTGCAAGTCCAAAGAACATCTAAAGCCCAAGTATCTAGTCCAAACACCCATTTTTCGGTCTACATATGGAAGGTTTTGAAAGAAAAATAAGTCTGCGTACATTCCAGGCGGAAGTATGGGAAGCCTCCTATCCCGAGGATCTCGCGAGTCATGGCCATTGATGGCAATCCCGTTTCCCTCTCGATCCTCGTTGCCATGCTGAGAAAGTGCATGTATAGGATTTCAGCTTATATGAAAGCAACGGAAGCCTTAGAGGAGCTGAGACAAGATACAAATATGATTTTGACATCGTCGTCACGGCCATGGTAGGGATCGATATGGATGGTCTTAGTCTCTTAAAGATCATTGATTCCGAGTTGAATATACCGGTCATCGTCACATCGCAAGTGATGATCGGCGAGTTCATAACGAGGGCCACATTGCATGGTGCTCGGGGCATCCTAAAGAAGCCGGTGCAACGTTCGAGTGCTCCAAAACATTTGGCAGCATCTTGTAAGGAAGCAATTACTCGAACAAAAGAACTATGGCCAGCTGCCTACGACGATTTTGTCGGAAAGAAAAGGCCCCTTTGGTCCGCCGAGCTTCATTCTATATTCATCAATGCGGTTCGACAGCTAGGAATCAATTCAAGACGACCAATGGCCGTACTCAAAATAATGAATGTAGACGGACTCACCCTACGAAGTGTCACAAATCACCTTCACGGATTTAGAGAAAAGTGAAGAAGCACGATGTAGCTTGGAACCTAGGCGACCGGAGCAAAGTTGATCGGAAGATCAATCCCGGGGAAAACCTACGGAGCAAAAAGTACCCGACCACTTTCCAATCAAGAATACGCGCCATACCAACCTTCCACTTGGTGGTTCTAGCAATGAACAGGTTGATCATTCCTACGAGTTCCCAAGCGACGGCGGAGGCTCAAGCTCAAGGAGTCGAGACCGCTCACGGCAAAAATAAAGTGGAAAATCATGTCGCCGGTGTTAGCAAGTAACAATGCCCAATTCGGGTATCAATTGCCCGAAAAATCAAAAGGTTACTTTGATGATGAGCTCACCGCCTTGGTCGGCCCGGTTCGGGGAAAGACCTCCCGAGTTGTGATCCAAAGCAAGTGATCATGGATCCTCAAACAATGATCGTTGGTGTATGATCCAAGACAAAATCAGCCAATCATTGGAATAGCCGGCAAAAGAGGTGGAACCAATCTCGCATGAATACTCCTTTAATTCCATGTATAGTTCCCCTGCGTGGGATACTTTTACTTTCTAGTTGTCTAGAATTTGCCTAGAGTTAAAGGGCGAATTTCCTCCTCTCTTATCAAATGCGTGAGTTCCTTATTAAGCTAGGCACGTAGCAATCTCGCATGACGCCCCTCAACGCCCATAAAGAGAGATTCCGAATAGCCTTACTTGGGAGAATGCAAGGAAAAGACCAAGCGAGGCTCAAAGATGGGTAACTCCGTATCGTTCCAATTGACTCTCGGTCTTTTCAAACTCTAAGTTAAGCTTTTTTATTCTCGACGAGGGATTGCCAACCGCTTTGAGAACAATATAACAAAAGCGAACCACCCGTGGACGCCAACAACACCGCAACATAGTGGTTGGGGGAATGACGAGTGGTCCGAGGCATCCCGGGGTCGATCCCGGGATTTGGCATCAATGTACAAAGATTAATAAAAACTTTTTGCTTCGCGGATCGAAGCTCAGCCCAGACGGTTATAGAACCCGGAGAGATGACATTCCGGACATACAATCCGATCCAGATGAATCGATCTTTTCAATTCAAAGTTCGCGAGGAATACGTACATGGGTAAAGTGGTATCGTTTCAATTCTTTTAGAATATGAGGACATACATTGATGCTTTCCCTTTTGATTTTTACGGGGTTCACTACATGTCCAAACAGAGAAGTATCCCTTCTCCATGAAAAATTAATGAAATGAGAAATTCTTGGAACCTTTGACAATCTCATGTCTCGAAGCGGACAATGAAGTTTTGCAACGCATTTGCATGAACAGGGGGCAACTCATGATCATGCCCCTAAGAAATTTTTTATGTACTTGCGAACTTTGTCCGCCAAGATAAAAAGTTGCTTGCATTTTATATGCTCGAAAACACTTCATACACCTTGCATAGTTTGCGCATGATTGTTCCTCATGTTTAATTTACCAACTCGAATAAGGAACATGAACTACATAAGATACATCGAATGTACGAAGGGGGGCATGACAGGATGATGAAAGGCAATCCTTTCCCAAACACCTCCAATTTTTTCAGGCGAGATGAACGATGGCTAAATTCCGCACTCCCCAAGGTAAAGAGTTTTCTCGCGAAAGGTACGATAACCGAAGTGATGGAGGCATTCATTTCTCTACCCTAAACACTGCAAGTTATCCATTGATCAACCCATTTGAGCGGAGATTTCACTTCCACAACCCTGTCAAGAACCACCCCACATTGGGGCAAAAGAGGTAATTCCATCGGCATCGGGAGACAAATGGTTAGAAATCTTCTTGCTTGGACTAACATCAATCTTCGGGCGGTTCTTTGTATTGTACTTACGCTTTAATTCAAGTGCCTTAGGGTGACGAAGAACATTTCTTTTTCTATCCCACACATCTATATCCATTTGCACAACCCATTTGAGCCCGCAAATTCGTTTCTAAAAGCCCTTATTGGTGATCATTGTTGTCCCAAAGCAAATATGGCCCATCTTTGAGTAGAAGGACCCGAAAAGCTGGATCCATAGAAAATCTCCCAATGAACTCATCAAGATACAATCGTAAAAGAGAGTTTGGAGTTAAAAAAAAAAAAGGAGAAAGAAAGAGGAAAAGCTGATCCCACAAAAAATTCCTGGGCATTTAAAAAGCAAAGTGCCTACCAAAAGCAAGGCCAATGCCCTTTCAATTCATTGTTCATTTGTAGAATATTTCGAACTTGAATGCACAATTTTCCCGTATATCCTAAAAGGGTTGAGAGAAAAATCTCCATGAAGTGTCAAATTGCAAATGCAATCTTGGTTTCATACCATCCTCGAGCAATGATGGTATCATAGAAGGCCACGATCGGTGACAAGATTGTAATGATCACCAACATCAAGCCCCTTCTCAAATATCTTCCGAGCCAAAACGAACCCTTTCGTTTCTCGGTCCCCAAATCATTACCTCCATTACAACCCTTTAAAAGCCTTTTCTGACTAGGGCACTTGAATTAATGTGGAGTTCAATGATTTTAAGCATCACTCGAAAAAGTTCGAGCAAGATTACTTCTCTCTCATTTTTGCGGGGTTCTTGACTTATAAACCCGAGAGAGATGACGAAGGAATTCATTTCAAGCGCTTTGACTCAACTAGAGTCCCCTTTGTAAACCTTTGACCTAGCCCTCATTACGGTCCTAATCAAGACCTCCCGGATCGGCTCCGGTCGTATCAATTGCGAGATTACTCGGATCCTTATCGAATGCGATGATGGAAAGATTGAGTGATTTCTTTTGAATCCTGCAGACAGGATAAATACCTTTTCTTGAGAGTGAGAGAAAACCCTTTCGGACCGAAGTCCCCCATTCAGCTCACATTCGAGGTATTCATAATGTGAGAACATCTCCGGACAGGCTTGGTAATACAAACTTGATAGAATGGTTATGCATAAATCATAGTATGAGTGATTGCATTATGCACATGTTGAATATGTTTGCGCATGTTACCTCGAGACATTCTATGATGGGTAATACATTCCCGATGTTCGATGTCCCTCCCAAGGTCTCGAAATTCATCCAAGGATTATTGAATGAGCAAGTTCTCCTGGCAAATGCCTACCATGTAAGATACGAGCGATCCGTTTCGTTCTTTGATTAATCGTTCGGAGAACCCAGGTAAGTTTTCTGAACCCATTTTCAAATCAACAACTCCTCGATGATAGTTGTTACGATTCAATTCGGCAATATGCCTCTCCGTCGTGTCGTGTAGACATATGCACCTGGCGATCTTGACATCTTATCAAATCATGACGACGTAGCTCTTATGATTTCGGTCTCGAATCACGAAGACATATGCACCTGGTGATCTTGACCTTTAGTCGGCTCATAATGACATAGCTCTTATGATTTTTGGCTCCTTTATCAAATCACGAAGACATAAGCACCCGTGATTTTGATCCAAACCAAATCATAACGACGTAGCTCTTAAGATTTTGGTTCCCCTTTGTCGATCACGAAGACATATGCACCGGTGATCTTGACCTTTAGTCGGCTCATAATGACATAGCTCTTATGATTCTCGGCTCCTTTATCAAGTCACGAAGACATAAGCACTCGTGATTTTGATCCAAACCAAATCATAACGACGTAGCTCTTAAGATTTTGGTTCCCCTTTGTCGAATCGTGAAGACATATGCACCGGCGATTTCGACATTTAATCAACTCACAACAACGTAGCTCTTGTGAACTTGATTCTACTTCTTTCAACTCACAACGACGTAGCTCTTGTGATCCGGAAGGATACACAAATCTTGCGCTGTCTCGCATTAGGGAGAAATCTCGATAACAGATAGGCCGAATACCTTAAGGTCCTCGTGTTTGCAAGAAACTTGGAAATTAAGGGAATCACCACTTATGAGGTATTTGGTAAAACAGTATTCTCGTATGCGATCCGTGTGCGGGTTTCTCTAACATGGAAAAGAGAAATTATGACACATGTTATTTACTGATCTTGCATATCATGCATCACTTCATTACATAAAAAATGGGACTAAAACTCCCGCCAAAAAGTTCATCCATCATTTGCACTATCAAAATTTAGGGTTCAATTTTGTCTTTAAGCGGAACCTCTACGAGCCTCCACTCAAAGAGGGGCAGGCATTGACGCCTAAATTTTGACTAATATATATTTTGCATAAAAATTAGAACTAATTTTAGTTCTAAACAAAAATCATCTCATATATTCATTTAGCATTGGCATACAATTTGAGCTTAATTTAACAGGGTCCTGGACTAGGCATGCGGTGGAAAAATGCACCAAGAAGATTTGGGCTTGAAAGAAATATTTTCTCGGGGACTGTATTGCAAATACTCGGAACTTTAGGGACTCAGATTGCAAATACTCGAACTTCGAGGATGTATGCAAATACTTGAAACTTCCGGGGATGCAATTGCAAATACCAAAAGAAGATGGGGAAAGGAAGATGGTGAAAGGAAGATGAAGAAGAGAAGATGAAAATGGAAGATGAAGAAAGGAAGATGAAGATGAAGAAGAGAAGATGAAAATGGAAAATGGGAAATGAAGATGAAGAAGAGAAGATGAAAATGGAAGATGGAGAAATGAAGGTGAAGAAGAGAAGATGAAAATGAAGAAAAGAAGATGAAGATGAAGAAAGGAAGATGAAAATGGAAGGTGAGGAAATGAAGATGAAGAATGAAGGATGAAGAATTTTGCCTATAAAAGAAGAAGAGTTCTTGAAGAATGGGGAGAGAGTTTTTGGGGTGAAAGAGAATTGAAAGAGTTTTTAGAGGAGGAGAATAGAGAGCTCTTGAGAAAAAATTTGAAAAGAGTTTTGAGAGGGTATGAGAGTTTTGAAGCCCGATACTACTATTGCCAATTTTTGCACCGATCAACACAAACTCTTGGTCCATTCCCATCGTTCAAGCTCGCCGCGACAAAAGGAAAGTTAAGTGATTCCCTAACTTTCTTTAATTTCGAATACAAATTAGCCCAGATTTTCTACACCGATTTTTCTCTCTACGTTTTTATGTTAAATAACAGCTGCATATCAACGATGAGACATCAATTGTACAAGAATAGAAGGAGAGCAAAAGGGAAAAAATATCAATGCCCGGATTGCGATCAATGGAATTCTAGCGAGATGAGAAAGAAGCGTCAAGGAGAGATAGGACCAAGAGATTTCTCGGTCTAACGAGTCACCAAATCGGTCCAATGATCAAAACAAGCCCGGAGCATAAGTTTGGTGCACGAGTTCAAATTGGGGAGTAATCTTGAACTTATTTCATCCTAATTCCATGTAATTTCTTTATTTCAAACAAATGTCAAGAGAAGAAAAACCCAAAAAAATTGATTCTTTGATCTTCAAGTAGAATTCATCAAATTTGTCAAATCCATTATTTGTTTCATGAATTTTAAGGTACCGAAAGGGCATTAGTTGTAATTAATGTAATCAAGTCCCCGGACTCTTAATCTCCGGTTCGCGAAAATAAGATAGTTTTCTCCCGCTATTTTATTTAGGTTTCTAATCGACCTACCGAAAATGATTAGTGGCGACTCCAAATTCAAATCACATTGCATGTTAATCATTCGAACCTCAAGTTGCGATTTGGTATGGACTTGGGAGAGTCCGAGTTAGGTTAGTTAATTAATTAACCCGATAATCCATTAGCCTGGAAATGATAACCTTGTTTGTTTATTTTTTTTAGGTCGCGACATATGTATGTCTCTTGAGAAAGAGATAACAACATTTTTCGAACGGTCTCTCGAAATCTTAACTCCAAGAATGTATGCAGCTTCACCCTTATCCTTTATTTCAAAATTGGAAGACAAACCAACTTTTTACTATATTGACAAACTCTATATTGCTTCCAACAATCAGTACATCATCAATATATAACGACATGATCACAAATTGATCTTTGGATCTCTTAATATATACGCAATTATCCTCATTGATCGTATCAAAGTCATATGCCATTATGGCATTATGAAACCTGTATATACCATTGCCTCGAAAACCGCTTAAAGCCATATATCGATCTCAAAAGTCAACATACTTTTTATTTTTTGGCCTTTGGTAACAAACCCAATGGGTTGCTCCATATAAATTTATTCTTTTAATTCTCCATTAAGAAAAGCAATCTTTACATACATTTGATATAATTCTAGATCCAAACTTGCTACTATTGCGAAGATGAGGTGAATTAAATTAAATCTAACCACATGAGAAAAAGTTTCCTCATAATCAATTCCTTCTTGTTGATTGTACCCTTTCGCAACAAAGCGAGCCTTATACCTCTCAATTGAGCCATCGATTTACGCTTCATTTTGAGAACCCACTTGTTCCCAATAGCCTTACGTCCTTTTGGAAGATCAACCAATTCTCAAACTTGGTTTGATTCCATTGACTTCATTTCCTCTTTCATCGCATCCATCCATTTTTGCTTATCGGGACAAGATAGAGCCTCATTTACATTCCTTAGCTCATCCTCTTCTTGTGGGATAACTATGAAAGCTTCTCCTTCGATGTCAAAACATCGTCGAGGAATGCTTTTACAATATGATCATCGCGGAGAAGATTGTACTCTTCGTAGTTCATTCTCCATCATGCTCCCACTCGGATTAGATAACGACAGTGTCTCATCAAGTGATTGCAATTGAGACTAATCCGAAGCTAATTCCACACTTCTCACATTGCTTTCACTTGAAAGAGATACCACGACCATGTTGTTATCACTTTCCATAGTTTCATATAGAGAATAGTTTTCACCTATTTCACCCTTCTTTGGAAATTCATTCTCTAAGAATGTTATATCTCGTGAATCAAATTCAATCACGCTCTCACTATCTTGCTCACCTATAAACACATACCATTTCAAGTGTTCTCGGTATCTTGTGAAGATACTCTTTTTACCTCTCGGACCCAATTTTTCATACTTATGAGAGGATTCGTGTATATAGGCAGACATCCCCAAGGTTGAAGAAAACCTAAATCGGGCTTTCGGCTTGTCCATAACTCATATAGAGTGGAAGCAACTGATTTGGAAGGCACAAGGTTAAATACATAAGCGAAGTCAACAAAGCATCACCCCAAAAGGTGATTGGTAAATTAGCTTGCGCCATCATGGACCTAACCATTTCAAGTAAGGTTCTATTTCTCCTTTTAACTACTCTATTTTGTTGAGGAGTATCCGGAATAGATAACCTGTCTATCTATCCCCTTTTATGACACAAATCTCTCGAACCGATCCGAGCATACTCTCGGCCTCGATTGGATCTCAATGCTTATTGTCTAACTGATTTTCCACTAAGATGATAAATTTCTTGAAGCAACTCAATGCTTCGATTTATGAGAAGTTGAACAGACATATCCATATTGAGTATGATCATCAATGAATGTGATAAAATAAACAAGACCGTGCTTTGCTCTTACATTCATTGGACCACGATGTTTGTGTGGATTAGTTACAAAGAAAATTCAGCTCTTGTGCCTTTTCCAAATGGTTTTCGCGTAGTTTTCCCTACTAGGCAATGTTCACAAACAGGCAAATCGACTTTTTCAA
Organism: Rhodamnia rubescens; assembly: GCA_021437795.1. Classification (NCBI taxonomy): domain Eukaryota; kingdom Viridiplantae; phylum Streptophyta; class Magnoliopsida; order Myrtales; family Myrtaceae; genus Rhodamnia; species Rhodamnia rubescens. Next base: position 412,715 of record JAILYA010000092.1, on the reverse strand, counting down.
TGTCGCCTAATAAGCCATCTTTGGCTAATCTATTCATTCTCCGTTAGCCAATATGACCAAGCCTAGCATGCCAAACATTCTCATTATTCTCATAAGAATCAACATATGTGAAAAGGGAATAACTCACATTAACATTATCATAGTTAACATCTAGTACAATGAAATCATCAAGGAAATAACCACACCCATAATAACTTGTTCCTAGAGACAAGTCCATACCATGGTTATGGAAGTTAACATTAAAACCAAACTTTTTTTTTGTCAAAATTCAAACCAAACTTGACCAATACTAAAACAGACACCAAATTTCGACGAATTTCAAAAGTGTACAATACGTCATGTAGAAACAAAGTGCGTCCACCACGCATATTTAATTGACGGGTGCCAATCCCTTTTACTTCCACTTTGGAATTGTTCTCGACATAGATTCACTTCGCTCCACATGGAATCCGTCGAAACTCCACAATGGGTCCTCTGTCCTTCGCTACATGATCCGTGGCTCCCGAGTCTACAGTACACAAAAGATTAGATTCAGTTAAGAAAACCGAGCTCGACACATAAGCAAAACTCTCAAGGGTACTAAGGATATCTACCTTTTTAGGCTCAAGACGATTGCGAGCATAATGACCCTTCTTTCCACGATTATAGCATTTCACTCTTGAAATGTTCTTCATGAAGGGACGCTTTTCCTTTACCTCGTTGATTGGTCCTTGGTTTCTTTCTTGAGGAGCTCTCTTTCTTGCCTTTCCACTTCTTAAATCCACCGAACGCTTACGCTTGGAGCCGGAAGCTCTAGGCGAGCTAACACCAAGCAAACTAGATGTCAAGGCGAGTCCTCCACCAGCTCGAGATGGCGCAATGCATCTTCAAAAATCTTGATGTTCTCATTGTGGATCAAGTGAATTTTCATGTGTTCCCAACTTTGGGGCAAGGAACGAATCACTTGTTTGTACTTGCTGCTCATTAGTGAATACATGGCCGGTATCTTTCAACTCACTGATCATATTGCCCATACGCCTCGAGATGTTGCTTCATGTTTTGACCATGAGACATTTTGTATGAGTTAAAGGCGATAGTGAGTTGCTTCAGCTTGGTGACCGACGTCTAACCAAATCGACCTTTAGAGCATCCCACGATCCTTGGCATTCTCATAGCGTCTAAACTCACGCATGATGTCATTATCCATGCTTCTCGGCAACATGATGCGAGTAAGTGAGTTCTTTCTTTTCCAAGCAGCAAATGCCTCTTTATCGCTTCTATGTTGGGCAATGGTCCCGTCCTCAAACTCTTCCATAACTTGGTTAAGAGCTTCAAGAGCCTCTTGCTCTTCCAAGTATATATTGTACTTTCATGTTCCATATTTCATAATTCTTGCCATTCATCTTCTCACCCTTATTTAGCTCAGCTACTATATTCTTAGATGCAAAAGCCATTGTATCTCGAACATTTTAGACATTTAGCATGAATTATTAAAGTCTATTTGAATGCAACAAATGCATCATATTCATGCATTTTAATTGTACTAACGTATAGTTTCATAAAAGGCCCTAGAATCAACAGTTCACTAAGTTCCCCATCATCTTCTAAGAATTCTAATCTGAAATTAACATTAATACAATTATTCAACTATGTTCTTCATAAAGTTACTAAAACTTATGAACACTCCCACTCAAATTATATAATAAATATATATATAAAGTATTACATTAACTAAGCAAATGCCATCATTGTTAAAAAAGAACATCAATTAAAAAAAAAGCATAAGTTCCTTAAAAAAAAAACTTTCAGACATCTATAGAAATAAAACTATCAAAGGAAATTTTCAAATATAATCGCGTGTTGTCATCCTAATGTTCCTTCGACTATTAACCCATATACATTCCCTCGTACGGGGATGGGAATCCTGGAGGTCTTCATGAGGGTTTTCAATCAAGTTAGGAATCCATATTGATACTTTTGGAAAACCCTTATGAGAACTCTTGGTATTATGCCGGGCGCATTCACGCTGCGCCAAGACCCCTTCATTCCAAGCGACAACATCTTCGTCACCCCCGATCCTCATGAACTCATTCAAGAAATGAAGTACAAACTCCTTATAGGTGATGAAATCAAGCCATATACGATTCATCAATGCATGTCATTCCTCAGCTATAGTATTTCTTAGTGCATAAAATGCACTTTCGAGTTCACTTCTTCTCCTTTACAAATGATCTCTTGGATCATCTCATTGTGATCTTCACATGAGTTATAATGTCAATCTCATTGTCTCGTTGATAACCGACCAATTCCTGAATCTTTACATCAAGAGCTTGTTTTTGTTTAGGTGTCCTTATCCTTGGACGTATTTTTGCATTTTGCACCTTCTATTCTCTCTTAGGGCCCGGCCTAGATGACATTGTTCCCGTAACGAATGCGGGACAAAGTGGATTACTAATAATTACGAACATATCGTAATCAAGGACACACAAATCAAACATCATACAAGCCCCTATAGATTGACAAAGAAAAGATTTTTTTTTTAAATTATTTTTTTCAACGGTCAACGGGTCAATGGTCAATAGGTCAACGAGTCAACAGGTCGGATCTTGGGTCGATCCTAGACCGGGTTTAAGCCGAGTCACGAGGTCGGGGTTGGACCATAACAGAACCGGGTCTTGAATATTCTAAACCGAGCTTAGGAAACGTCGAAACGGGTTTGGAGTAGATTAAACCAGGTCTAGGATAGGGTAAAAATCGAGTTTTCGAAAAACCTTGCACGCGCCGCACACATGGGCACGTGAGACCCACGCGTTTCTCCGTGGCCTCGGGATACCCCATCCTATCGCGGCGTGTAGCACGCATGTGGCCGCTGCCGGCGTTGTCTCACTACGAGTGACCACTCAAAATCTTTGTCTATTCGAGCTCATTCTCGAGATGTGTTCAAAAATCATTTTCGTTCCCCATAACATAATCAATTCTCTATGAACAGTGGCGACGAAAATGGGGCTTTCATGCTAATTACAATAATGAAACACAATCATGATCGGGAAACAAGAATGTACGGCTCGATACCAATGTTGGATACTTAATCCTTTCGATAAACATCGAATTTGCGGAAACATGCTCAAAACATAACTTGCATCACCGATCGGCAACGAATATATCACGAGGATATACCATAATTGCCACAGATTAGATGTCGCCTTTGCGATCTCGAGAGTGCCTTCGTTTCATATGCGATTCAACAGTTGTTCGAGGGAGAGAGCGTCGCATGTCGTTTTCGTTGTTTTCGAAATTCAACACTCTGCTAGTGAGGGGGAGAGTGTTTTATTTTGACGTCTTATGAAGAGACGTGCTTATTCACGTTCAAATGAACAACGGCAGATAACCGCTTGCAGTTATCTCTAGTGGGCGGGTGTGATTGCCCACATGGGCGCACACCGTAAGACCCATATACCAACATAGAGTCATTGATCGCTTGCAAGAGGCTACCTTCATCTCTTCGCCAAATTGAAGCTCTTCGTTGTCTTTGAAAGCGTGGATCCCCGCATGGATCATGTCATTGTAGAGACAATCCGCGATGGTTAAGCGGTGTCGGGCCCTCTAAAGCTCAAGAACACCTCATAACCCCTCCCAGATCCTTCATCACGGCTACCGCTCCTCCGGGGTTGCCGTCTCCATCTCTTTTCTCTCCACTTGCCATCACTTTGATGTTACTATATCATCCACTTGCCATCACTTTGATGTTATTCTCAATACTATAAAAACTGATTCGATGAAACCGACTCCACTATTTTATTATTATTATTATTATTATTGAAAACTTTGGCACCCACTAATTTGAATGTCAATGGTTGAATTTCTAATTGTTGACTTGCGATATGACAAATGACAATTAATGACTGCACGATTCTGCATTATGAACAAAAGATTGCCTTTGAACGAAGCATATAATGAATATGCACATTGTCGCGAACCTGTCGAGGTGAACCCCGAGAGAGTTTCCTGGGTTGTTATGCGGTGGCGCTTACGCTTTGTACGTGCTTTCTCAAATCTTATCCACGGCAACTTGAATTCTATCCTTACTAACTTATTCTAGGCCAGTTGGAGTAAGGCATAGGAGCCCGCCTCACTTCTGCGAATCTAAAATTTAGGATGTGGGTACTTTGTTAAGCTAGTTTTGCCTGACACCCAGTCAATGATGAAGATAAAAGAAGCGCAGCCGTATCGGAGAAAGCCATAGAAAGCGCTTTAATGTAGCAATTAATGACTTAACGAGGACGGCCAAGATAACCGTTCGAGTGCAGCAACAGCTTGAAAGAATGGTCATGATACATTTTCTTTCAAAATTCACCATTCACCAAGTAAAACTATCTACTGGGCAGTGAATCTCCTTGCTTCCTAATTCCTAGAGGTAAGAACAACTCCCTCGTCAAACAGCAACGTCTGGTCACATAAATTTCCTAATACAAAAGGCATACAATTATGTAATACCTCGGACGAAGGGTTGTATCGCACACCGAAACAGAACGATTGTGACATCCCGAAAATTCAACATCTGTAAGATAAATGAATTCGATGGATTTTAACCACGAATTTCAGTCTGGTTGATAATATTGGATTTTCGAGGATTAAGGGATAATTGTTGGACGTCGCCTCATTAACCTACCAATTTATCCCATTAAGCCATTATAATGCCCAAACTCTATTCATTTGAGCCCAATTTCAATTTATATGAATTCGTATAAAATACTAGCTCAAATACGCGTATAGTACTTCATACTATACTTTGTGAAATTGCCAAAATGTCCTTCTTGTATTATTAGCAAAAAAAAAAAAAAGAAAAAGACAAGAAGCCATTATGAGATGAAGACTTTAGTGGCAAGCTTTAACGAGGGATTCCTATCTTGAGCAAGGCTTGCTCAAGAAGCTAAAAGAATAAGATATTATCTCTCTGATATCTCTCTCTCTCTCTCTCTCTCTTCTCTTCATTTTTTTCGCCGGCCATGTTCTCTCTCTTCCTCTCTCGCCAGTTCGCTGTTCTGCCCCGACTGCTTCACTGTTTCGGCCATAACGTCTTCGTTCGACATCTGATTGAGGTGAAACCACCGCCATTTGAAAGCTTATTGTCTTAGCTTTCCAAGGACATATTATAAGCTGGATTTGGCCTGGTAGTTTTTCCCGTAGGTCCGTTTGAAGGGGAAAAGGTCCGGACGAGGCAAATCTGACCCGATTTGAGAGAGGGAGTTTTTGCTTCGGTTTTCAGCTGATTTTCACCAAAGAATTTGGCTAGAAATCAAGTAAGTTGGTTCCTAAACCTTGATTAGGTATCTAGGTTGCTAAGGGACTTGAGATTGAGTAGATTTGGATGAAAAATTGGTTGTTTTTGGCCATTTTCATGCCTTGGCCGAGAATGAAGAGGAGGAGGAGAGAGAAATCATGTTCTTGAAGTGAATAGTGAAGTCAAGAGGATTTGGGTATGGTCAAAGTTAGACCATGGTTACTTTATGCCTAACTCTAGTTACTTTATGCTATTATTTAATCATGGTTAGGTTAGTTATTGACTTTAGTTAATTTTGAACCATGGTTAGGTTATATTCTAACTATAGTTACTTTTTATGTGACAACATGTTGTTATGCCACGGTGTTAATTAAATATGGTATTACTATAGTTTAGTACTATAGTCATGAATTAATTGTACGTTAGTCTAATTCTGAACATACGGCCGTTAGTAATTGCTGCGTTAGTAGAATTAATTTTATGTGGCGTAGATTAATTATTGCGGTAGCATAATTAATCTTGTGGTCCGATTTGGCCATTGGTCTTGTATGATCTAGTCGGGTGGTCCCGATTTATTAATTCTCTAACGTGAGTGAATCACGTGGTCCCGATTGAGTGTTTGCCGGTACAATTTAATCGAGTGGTCTCGATTGGGCAATTGAGAAACATTAGAGAGATCGCATGGTCCCGATCTTTTATTGGAGAAAATTGGTGAGACCGGATGATCTCGATCGCTAATCAAGGAATCTAGCGAGGATCACGTGGCAATGATTGATCGATCGGATGTATTTAAAGGATCGTGTGATATCGGACGAGTGATCGGGAAATTATTGTGGTATATGGTCTTAAGTGGAATGAAAGAGAGGAAATGTGGAATTTTTACCCTGAGGCGTTATGACGCGGGGTTTGTACTTTATAAGACCATATGTTGCCTGAGGCGTTATGACGCGGGCTCCGATGTTGGATTGAGGAATTATAGTTTGAGGCGTTATGACGCGGGCTTTACTATTATTATACCCCGAGGCGTTAAACGCGGGATAGTGACCTGAGGCGTTATTACGCAGGTTTGTCTATTCTCGAGAAAGTATGAAAGTCGTGTTCAATTAAGTCGTCCGAGACCAAAGTGAGTCGTGTTCGACTAATTGTCCGAGACTTAATCCGGTCGTGTTCCTATGTGTCCGAGACCGAGAAAGTATGAAGGTCGTATTCAATCAAGTCGTCTGAGGCCAAAGTGAGCCGTATTCGTTTGATTGTCCGAGACCGAAAAAGTATGAAGGTCGTATTCAATCAAGTCGTGCGAGGCCAAAGTGAGCCGTATTCGTCGATTGTCCGAGGCCGAGAAAGTGTGAAAGTCGTGTTCAATTAAGTCGTCCGAAACCAAAGTGAGTCGTGTTCGACTAATTGTCCGAGACTTAATCCGGTCGTGTTCCTATGTGTCCGAGACCGAGATTTATGGGTCGTATTCCTATGTGTCGAGATCCTAGTGTATATATATATGGAGCCGTGTTCCATAAAGGTCCGAGCTCAATGTTATGAACTTGTATGAAGTCGTGGAGTAACGTGGAATATTTTTGGAGTAACGTGGAATTTTCGGAGTAATGTGGAATTTTATACGATAGCCTGAAGCGTGGAACGCGGGCTTTGGAGCAACGTGGAATATGTTTTTATTCCAGTGCCGAGGCGTGAAATATCAATATAAGGGTAACGTAGAATATTTGAGAAAGTGTGGGAATTTTGAACAAGTATGGAATATTCCGAGATTTATTAGTTGAATTATTGAGGTGAGAAGGATATGTTGAAAAGTTGCTGTTTTTAAGACTTGTCTGGAGGCACTAGAGCCCTAACCTCGGGTTAGGGGCTAGCTTATCGAGATTTTATCTCACCCCGTCGTGTGTTCGTTGTTTTTCGACACTCCGCATCAGCAATGAATAATCCGCCCAGGAGATTCGATATTCCCCAAGGTCATGGTACCAAGAGAAGATGGGGAGGTTGTAGAGCGATCGGATGCGGAACAGTCACCCGAGCTTGACGAGGATGAGTTGGAGGCGAGAATCGATATCGTACCGGATAGCGAGGACGAGGCCTAGTGTAGTTGGCCTCTTGAGCTTTTGTAGAGTATTTTCTTTTGGAAGCATAGCGGGCCTCGACCACGTAATTTTTTGTTATAGGTGGTCACAGGCTTGTATAGTGGCCTCCCAAGACCTAAGTTTGAAGGTTGTAACAATTGTGTATATGTACATAAGTTGTTGTACCGTCCCAAGTCATCGTGATGTTAATTAATTTCGTACGAGGAATTGTTTCTGCTTCCGCAAGTGTTATATTTGTTGGCCTTTGGATCCCGGAGAACCGTACATAGTGTTGGCCGGGTGGGATGTCGACGGCTCGCGAGGGTTCGGGACGTGACATCCCCCGTTTGAAGTGGTATCGAGCAAGGTCAGCTCGATCCAATTTGATTGAGACTTGGAGTAATAAGGAGTGATGACTTGAGGACGATTAGATGTTGAGACCATTAAGATAAGGCATTGATTTTTGAATCTTGAGGATTATAGGCTTGAACTTGTAATGTATTCTAATGGTTCTAGTATCGTTTTGTTTTATTGGTAAACTTGGGTGATGATATTATTGAGGTTTATAAGTGAGCAAGCAGGAAATTGAGGAGCCATAAGTATGGATTTTGAGGTTGTACATGTGGTTGAGGCTAATAGGGGATTGCTTTTGAGCGAAGGGTCGGTTGGATTATATGACTACGATTATGGTTTGTCGATGACTCAACTTGAAGAATATGTTAGAACATAGGCAATGGATCTATGAGACGTGACAGTCATTGGTGGAATTAGAGATCTTTTGTGGATAAGAATTGATTTGGAAGCGACTATGGTACGTCGAGTAATGAGGACAATCATGTAGTGCAGGTGTTTGTGGCATTAAAACGAAAGTCGACGAATGTGTATGCATGAGCTTATCACTATCGGACCTAATAAACTGTCAGCTTGGTATGGGACAAGTTGACGGGATACCTATAAACCGTAATGAAACATGGTATGGGACATGTGGAACGGGCCTTTCTCCGTAGGTGTATGACTTGGGACAACCTGCAACGACCATGTCCGATGAGGGCGGGGAGTGATCGCCGGGACGAGAGAGTCCGGACAAGGAGCGGCTCCTGACAGGCTTCTAAGATAGCAAGGAGGCGAGGAATGACCCGGGCCATAAATTGAAAGGGAAAGTCTAGGTATCGAGGTTAAGTCGATCTTGATTAAGAGACGTGTTGCACCGAGTTGATCCTCAAGGTAAAATTTCAAAAATTTGCTTGGTATTTGTGATGGTGCATGGGATTGGCATGATTAAAAGCTTCGTGCTGGGTAGTGGATGCCGTTATGTAGTTGGTATCATGTGATTGTTATGGCCAAGGTCTAAGTGAGAGATTAGAGGGCGTGAGAGGTTCATACCCCGTTGAACCGATATCTTCCGAGAGTGTGATAGCCTTGTTGTGTTCGTATTAGAGGAACAGGTGCCTTTATACTTAAAATATGAGCAATTGACTCATTGAAGTAATGCCTTGAATGGTTGCTTGATGTTGGCCTAGTTGAGGCTTGCCTAATAATTGGCGGTTAACTCGAGAAATTGCCTTGTTGAGGCTGGCTTGATAGGTAGTCACCGGTTAAGGGTGATTTGAAACCCTTGGATAATTGGCAAGTAGTTGAGAGTTGCCTAAGAACCACCGGGTGGTTGATTACAGGTGACAGATAATGAGATGAGTAGCTTGAAACTACCGGAGTCGAGTAGATGACTTAAGTCTTTAATTCCTAGAGGGAATTGTACTTGGTTCAAGTGCCATAAGGACCTAATGAGGTCGAACGATTAGAGTGTGGTCACTAGAGAAGCATTTGGCTCGAGTATGCAAAATATGTGAAGATTCAAGAACCGAAAGGAATCATGATAAGTAAAGATGAATCACGAGAGTATGAGCGCTGGAAGAGCGTTTAGCCGAGCTTGTAAATTGTACGAAACCTAAGAGTTGAAGGGGTCAAGAAAACCTTAAGAGGAAATTGAAATTCGATGGGTAGGCGGACTCGAGAAGGAGTTGCCGTTGTTGCCCAAAGCGATAAGACCGCTACTGTTAATTGTGTTGTTAGTAAAGTAAATGGTAGAGATCATGGGAAAGACGATAGAGAATGGAAACCAAAATCATTTGAAAGAAAGCTTGCGGAAGGATGTATAAGAGTGAGATTGACTAAGCTCGATGGAGAAAGTGAATTTAAAACTCGCCTTTCTCTGGATTGGGGATTGTGTAAGGAAACCTTAGAGGTTTTGGGTGCACAAAAGAAAAGAAGTGACCCTGGCGAGTTACTAGTCTCAAGAGGTTGTCGATGATTGGTGAAAGGTCACCAAAGAAAAAGTTTTCCTTGAAGGCATGATATCTGCCTGGATTGTCTCGCGTTGCATTGTTCAATGGAAAGTACCTTTCTAAGGTTACTCAAGAATAAGGATTTTCTGAACTTTAATAGCTTTGCAAGGATCTAAAGGCGATCCACCAATGCGAGATAAAGTTCTCAAAGTTGTCTAGGTGTACTAAGGATGGTTAGTGACCCTATTAATGAGACGTGAAGTTCCCGCGTGGATTGGAATTCGAAAGCCTTATGGCTAGTTGTTACTCCCGATTCCGAGGAATGGTAATGGGTCGTAATGAATGAAGTGGATGATCGGAAGAGGAATAAGCAAGAGAATTTTCGTTCATGAATTGCGAGTAAGGGAATTTTCCCTTGTGGAGCACGGGAATGTGCCTGTGAGGAGTGGCTATTACCTTGGCGTAGAGCCTGTAATGAAAGATTGACGTTTCTTCTCTCGTCATGGGGAAAAATTATGGAAAACATTATGTCAATTGTCCGACTTTGTTGATCTATATGCGAGTGAGTGAGGTTAAATTGGGACCACCGGAAGTGGTATTGTGAGTTATCATCCTAAAGGATATGGTGTCATTTTTAAATGGCGATTGGATCATGAGATGGTCGTTAATGGAAAGGAAAGTAAATGGACTCGATATTCCCGACTACTCCCGGTGTTCATGGATGGATGAGTAAGGAAAAAGGGGTACTTGGATTATAACCGCAAGGTGAATTGATTTAATCAATTAAGATATCTAAGGTGTGGATGTACGGAGATCGAGGAAGAACCTTGACTCCTTGGAACCTTGTCACTTGAGGTGACCGAATCATTGGAAGAAAATGTCAAGTGTGGTGACATTTGGAATCCTAGAATAAAAACACCGCTATTGGCATAGACTTCAAGATTGGCGTCCTATGTAATAGGAAGGACGATGTGGATTCGAAGTAAGAGAATACCACTGAAATGTATAGTTTCCTTCATAGGGTACGATACCCTAGTATGGAAGGAAGTGAAAGTTCTAATCATCTTGGTGTTAAAATTTAGCATCTAGGCCGAGAAGGAAGACACGAGCTCAAATGATTTCCGTAAGATAATTCCGAGGAACTTCCTTGTAGACAATCTCGAATTCCAGGATTTGTCGATGTTCGATTGAGTGAATGAAATTGGGATAAGTTCGTGTTAGCTGGTTGTGGAACCAAGAGATTAAGGCACTAATGCCTCCCGAGAAAATAGTGACAAAAATGAACAAAATGCTACCCGATCGGATTGGAGACCCATGAGAGCAAAGAGCCAAGGTATGAGCTCTCAAGTGGACGGTACGAAGGATAGTTTGAACGATTCGACATATGGTAGCAAGAAGTTGGTAATAGTCGGATTAAGTATCCAAGGAACAATGGGATTGATTGTTGTCACCTTATGAGATGATGATCAAAAGTTGTGGAAACAAATGTGAAAGATTCGTAATGGCTTCGTGAGTCGATGGCATGATGAATTGCCGATTGAATCTACAAGTTACTAAGATCGCTGATGACCTAGAATAAAGAATAAGATTGCAAGATGTGGCAATCAAAGAAGACAAGTGATCAAGGCGCGTAGCGAAAGCATAGTAAGCCCACATAGTTTAGTGAGATGATGACCATAAGCTTTTGTATTTGATAAGCAAGGAATTTAAAAGGCCAAATTTCGGGGACGAAATTTCCTAAGGAGGAGAGATTGTGACATCCCGAAAATTCAACATCTCGTAAGATAAATGAATTCGATGGATTTTAACCACGAATTTTAGTCTCGGTTGATAATATTGGATTTTCGAGGATTAAGGGATAATTGTTGGACGTCGCCTCATTAACCTACCAATTTATCCCATTAAGCCATTATAATGCCCAAACTCTATTCATTTGAGCCCAATTTCAATTTATATGAATTCGTATAAAATACTAGCTCAAATACGCGTATAGTACTTCATACTATACTTTGTGAAATTGCCAAAATGCCATTCTTGTATTATTAGCAAAAAAAAAAAAAAAGAAAGACAAGAAGCCATTATGAGATGAAGACTTTAGTGGCAAGCTTTAATGAGGGATTCCTATCTTGCGCAAGGCTTGCTCAAGAAGCTAAAGAATAAGATATTATCTCTTTGATCTCTCTCTCTCTCTCTCTCTCTTCTCTTCATTTTTTTCGCCGGCCATGTTCTCTCTCTTCCTCTCTCGCCAGTTCGCTGTTCTGCCCCGACTGCTTCACTGTTTCGGCCATAACTTCTTCGTCCGACATCTGATTGAGGTGAGACCACCGCCATTTGAACGCTTATTGTCTTAGCTTTCCAAGGACATATTATAAGCTGGATTTGGCCCGGTATTTTTCCCGTAGGTCCGTTTGAAGGGGCAAAGGTCCGGACGAGGCAAATCTGACCCGATTTGAGAGAGGGAGTTTTTGCTTCGGTTTTCAGCTGATTTTCACCAAAGAATTTGGCTAGAAATCAAGTAAGTTGGTTCCTAAACCTTGATTAGGTATCTAGGTTGCTAAGGGACTTGAGATTGAGTAGATTTGGATGAAAAATTGGTTGTTTTTGGCCATTTTCATGCCATTGGCCGAGAATGAAGAGGAGGAGGAGAGAGAAATCATGTTCTTGAAGTGAATAGTGAAGTCAAGAGGATTTGGGTATGGTCAAAGTTAGACCATGGTTACTTTATGCCTAACTCTAGTTATTTTATGCTATTATTTAATCATGGTTAGGTTAGTTATTGACTTTAGTTAATTTTGAACCATGGTTAGGTTATATTCTAACTATAGTTACTTTTTATGTGACAACATGTTGTTATGCCACGGTGTTAATTAAATATGGTATTACTATAGTTTAGTACTATAGTCATGAATTAATTGTACGTTAGTCTAATTCTGAACATACGGCCGTTAGTAATTGCTACGTTAGTAGAATTAATTTTATGTGGCGTAGATTAATTATTGCGGTAGCATAATTAATCTTGTGGTCCGATTTGGCCATTGGTCTTGTATGATCTAGTCGGGTGGTCCCGATTTATTAATTCTCTAACGTGAGTGAATCACGTGGTCCCGATTGAGTGTTTGCCGGTACAATTTAATCGGGTGGTCTCGATTGGGCAATTGAGAAACATTAGAGAGATCGCATGGTCCCGATCTTTTATTGGAGAAAATTGGTGAGACCGGATGATCTCGACCGCTAATCAAGGAATCTAGCGGGATCACGTGGCAAGGATTGATCGATCGGAAGTATTTAAAGGATCGTGTGATATCGGACGAGTGATCGGGAAATTATTGTGGTATATGGTCTTAAGTGGAATGAAAGAGAGGAAATGTGGAATTTTTACCCCGAGGCGTTATGACGCGGGTTTGTACTTTATAAGACCATATGTTGCCCGAGGCGTTATGGCGACGCGGCTCGATGTTGGATTGAGGAATTATAGCTTGAGGCGTTATGACGCGGGCTTTACTATTATTATACCCCGAGGCGTTAAACGCGTGATAGTGACCTCGAGGCGTTATTACGCAGTCCGTCTATTCTCGAAAAGTATGAAAGTCGTGTTCAATTAAGTCGTCCGAGACCAAAGTGAGTCGTGTTCGACTAATTGTCCGTGACTTAATCCGGTCGTGTTCCTATGTGTCCGAGACCGAGAAAGTATGAAGGTCGTATTCAATCAAGTCGTTCGAGGCCAAAGTGAGCCGTATTCGTCCGATTGTCTCGAGACCGAGAAAGTATGAAGGTCGTATTCAATCAAGTCGTCCCGAGGCCAAAGTGAGCCGTATTCGTCCGATTGTCCGAGACCGAGAAAGTGTGAAAGTCGTGTTCAATTAAGTCGTCCGAGACCAAAGTGAGTCGTGTTCGACTAATTGTCCGAGACTTAATCCGGCCGTGTTCCTATGTGTCCGAGACCGAGATTTATGGGTCGTATTCCTATGTGTCTCGAGATCCTAGTGTATATATATATGGAGCCGTGTTCCATAAAGGTCCGAGGCTCAATGTTATGAACTTGTATGAAGTCGTGGAGTAACGTGGAATATTTTTTGGAGTAACGTGGAATTTTCGGAGTAATGTGGAATTTTATACGATAGCCTGAAGGCGTGGAACGCGGGCTTTGGAGCAACGTGGAATATTTTTTTATTCCAACGAGACGTGCAATATCAATATAATGGTAACGTAGAATATTTGAGAAATTGTGGGAATTTTCGAACAAGTATGGAATATTCCGAGATTTATTAGTTGAATTATTGAGGTAAGAAGGATATGTTCAAAAGTTGCTGTTTTTAAGACTTGTCCGGAGGCACTAGAGCCCTAACCTAGGGTTAGGGGCTAGCTTATCGAGATTTTATCTCACCCCGTTGTGGGTTCGTTGTTTTTTAGACACTCCGCATCAGCAATGAATAATCCGCCCGGAGATTCGATATTCCCCAAAGTCATGGTACCAAGAGAAGATGGGGAGGTTGTAGAGCGATCGGATGCGGAATGCCACCCGAGCTTGACGAGGATGAGTTGGAGGTGAGAATCGATATCGTACCGGATAGCGAGGGACGAGACCTAGTGTAGTTGGCCTCTTGAGCTTTTGTAGAGTATTTTCTTTTGGAAGCATAGCGGGCTTCGACCACGTAATTTTTTGTTATAGGTGGTCACAGCCTTGTACAATGGCCTCTCAAGCCCTAAGTTTGAAGGTTGTAACAATTGTGTATATGTACATAAGTTGTTGTACCGTCCCAAGTCATCGTGATGTTAATTAATTTCTGTACGGGGAATTGTTTTCGCTTCCGCAAGTGTTATATTTGTTGGCCTTTGGATCCTGGAGAACTGCATAAGTGTTGGCCGAGTGGGATGTCGATGGCTCACAGGGTTCGGGACGTGACAACGATCACATAGAAATCAAAAAATAGATGACGCACAAGATTATCCAGGTTCACTCCCGAATAGTGCTACGTCCCGCAAAGAGATTTCACTATAATTTTCGGTTTACAGCCGCACAACTCGTTACAATAATTAGTCAAAAAACGAGCAAATATATGCTCCGAACGGGCCTAAAACCTAAACCTATCCGAAACCCCTTTAATCACTCAACAAATGGGCCAACTTAAACAAAGGCTCAAACCCGTTGATCGGGCAGCGGGACACCCGTGTCGAGGGCGCTGTCCCCGAACCCCCGCATTCCGTGCGTAGGGGTCACATGTCGTCGTATCATACGTTAGTTTCCCTAAGATCATGTGGGGGTGCCCGGTGTGAAAACAAAAGTCCCCGAAGTATTCGCCAACTCCAACAAAAACCAGTGTAGCAACTAGCTCCAAGAACAGCACAGCAATGTGCACATCCTTCTGGGGCTTCTCAGTTCTCTGCCTTGCAAACCACAGGCCTTATTGCCCCAAGAGATCCAAAAGTGCAGACAGTATTTTAAGTAATCAAATTTTCAAGAGCCATCTTACAATACATACGAAACCGTCTTTTTGATGATATTCTCACACGCCATACAGGTACAGACATTGCAAAAGCACTCAGAAACCAAACGAACAGCCCCTAAGATTGACAAGGTCATCCTCAAATCCCTACATGCAAGAGTAAAAGGATGTGTGATTTGGAACGCCTCTGTTAAATGATAGGTACTTCATCCGTCCCGGTAGGACCGGTAAGGGCCATCGAAATCACGTAACCTCGAGCATCCATTTATGACAAGACGACAAGACGTTTTCATGTAGGGCACATCTGGCACACTCTCCAGCAATCCACACCGACACAAGCTCAAACTATTCAGATTTTGCAAACTACACATATCGGTTTCGGTTAACCTTTTAATGGAATTGCATTCCTCAACATACAATCGCTCCAATGATTTCAATTCTCCCAAACCCTGAATCTCAGTTAGCTGAGGCAACGTCACCAGGATCAAGCTCCGAATCTCCTTCAAACATGGCAGAGTGGGCATCTTCTTGAGCAATGGACACTCCCACATACTCAATTCATTAAACTTCCTTAGCTTTCCAAACACATCGAATTGAATCTCTCCTAGACGATATCCACCAAGTCCCAACCTCGACAAATTATCCAAGTTGTAAAAGAGTGACCAATCTATAGGTGACTGGACATCTACTAACTCCAAATATTGAAGGCTGGATGGAAGCCCGGCAATAGATCAGAGGTCGACATAAGTCATATCTCCAATAACCAGGGCCAACCTCCTCAGAGCACGTAGCCTTACAAGCCACTCTATATTGGGTACTTGCACTGGTCTTCCGCACATATGAAGATCAATTAAATTGGTCAGGTTTGAGAGGTCGGGAATTGTGGTTAGCGACATCGACGAAATTGTTAATGCTGTTAGACTCTTAGGAAGCTCTGGCAACTGTTGAATATGATCACAGTCCAGTAAATTAAGTTTTTGGAGATTCGTAAGTTGATTTATGGTTGTTGGTAATCTCGTAAAGTGGCCCTCCGATAAGTCTAATATTCTCGACGATGATAGTACTCCAATTTCCCTTGCAATTTCCCCCTCCATTGGTTTGCACATGCTGGCATGCAACTCTTCCAGATTTTTCAACATTCCTATGGCTTTTAGAAGTTCACTTATGTGGGTAACAACCAAATTTAGTACTTTCAACTTTTTGAGATTTCCAATGCAATTGGGTAAACTCTTGATTCTTGTAATTTGTAGATCCAACTCGAGCAATGATTGGAGCCTCCCGATCGTGTCTGGTAGCTTTTTTAACTTGCAGCAAAAGAGACATAAAACTTTCAACCTTTCAAGGTTTCCAATGGAATGAGGTAATTCTTTGATTCCCGAAAGTCGGAGATCCAGCTCAAGTAGTGACTTCAATTGTCCAATAGAGTAAGGAAGCCTTCAAGCTTCGGACATATTAATATTAGATGCTTCATCTTCACTAAATTACCAATCAAGTAAGGCAACACTGAAATTCTATCAGCTTTTATTCTTAGGTAATCAAGATGCTGTAGCTTGCCGATGGACTGGTCAATCTCTTTTAGTCCAAAGGCAATTCTCAAGAATCAAACTCTCCGGTCTCGAGATTGTAGAGAACTTAGGCGTCTTTGTAAGCCACGGACAATACAAGAGCTTTAGGACTGTCGACTATTTTGCTACCTGTAAAGCAACCGAATTGAAACTCGAAAAAGATGAAGAGTAAATGTAATACAAAAAGTATGTCGTGAGATTATACCATGATTTGACTCAATCCTTTCCAGTCTTCGCAATGGAAACCCCAGAAAGCTCGAGAACCACTAGGTTCTCCAACCCAAAGTTGGTAGCTCGGAATTCCGGTGGGCAATTGCTCCATGTCACGCCCCGACTCTCGAGCCCACGACATCCCTACCAAATCGCCACGAGGTCACGAAGGATAACGTCCCAGGCACGTTATTGACCTATCAACTACATACGCATGCGAAAACGGTTTACTCCCAAATAACATAAAAATAAACAGGGATAGCATAGCAGAGATACATACCAAGGCAAATAATAAAAAGTAACATATACAGGTTACCGTGACGAGATGAGTCTTAACCCTACCGAGCTACATAAGTATATACAACCCCATACTTCGAGGCGGCTCACTAAGACCTCAAAAGGGTACCGGGTCAAATAAGGTTAACTTCTCATCTACTCCAAAAGACTACCCTCAAATCCCGGCCTTGGTATCCGTGAAGCCCCATCACTTAGGACCCGAAAGTGGTTCCCACGACAGGGGTGAGATATAAATCTCGGGAATCAAGCCTAAGCTCGGTTAGGACACCGATTCACCTATAACATCCTAAACATGAGGATTATAAAATCACGATATAAACATATATCCATCAATCATATCACACGACAATAATCGTCCACATGCATACTTACCAACCGTCGCCTACACATAATGCAATGCTTGACTCAACTCAATAGTCACATCGAACAACCAACCGAACAAAGCAACACACTCATAAGTATGCACTGGACACCACACAAGTCCATTTATTAACGATGATCGCGCTCTTGGCGCCACAATGACGAGGATCCACACAATCGGCGTGATCGACTCTCACAATTAATGCGATCCCGCACTCTTCCGGCAGGGACCGGGCTATATTCCTTTTCCCTCTCGGTAACGGCTACTACAAGCAAGCAGTATCCAGGTGCACCCGCACGGCACGGCAAGTAGGCATCCCTATACGGGGCTTCGGTCCCTCACAAGCTGCGACCGGCATCCGATAATCCCTTAAACCGTACGTACCATACGGGCATGAATTATCGTGCTTCGGCAAGCCGTGTGGTTCCATAAAAATGGCACGGTGCATACTATGTGTACAAGTACTAATTTGCCAGGAAAACCCATCATCGTTCTTTTATATGACCATACAAAGACACCCGACACATCAATCAATTTATTCTCTTTGATTTAGACCGGATGCTTACACAAACGTGCTCAACGACTCGGCCCAAGGCCATTTTCATTCTAAAATATGTCTTTGATCTTGCACACCGTCACTCCCCGCCTCGAATTCGAGCTCGCCACATCCGCCTTTGCCCTAAATTTACCCAGGATACAATCTCAAGGCACAACTAAAACGAGACTCGCAGGCGGAAGAATTAAGAACACTTCAAATCTCCAATAATTTCAACACATAGAATGAGAAAACGGGATAAAATATTTACATGCATACCAAGCCGGTTGGTACAACCAAAAGGGTGTAGGGTTACTAACGACGCCACATAATATCGACATGACAGAAAGGACTACAAAAAACTACAAAAGACTATAACCAGTCTAGTTGAGAATCACATCCCAAAAGATTCTTCAAGGTCCCCAAACCTCTAAGTCCACTAGGTAATCAGCTACAAATGAACGGACAAAGCATCTTCGGTCCCTACGATCCGAAAAATGATCCCACAAAGGGGTGAGACTTACGTCTCAGCCGAGCTATCCTAACCCTAGATTAGGCTATTCGTCCCACCGAACAAAACAAGTATAAACATGCGCACTCAACATACGAAAACAAGGCACGCACTTTCTCAAGGCATCGAGATCAAGTTTTCGCTCTTAGAATAATCAAACAACAATGGCATGCATGACTAAACCTTCGTATCGGCTAAAAAAAAATGCATTTTCTCGTCACTTATGACACAAGATAATTCTATCACGACCCCGCGATTACATCGCCTCGGGGTATTTCCTTATTTAACAAATCCCGGAACCGCGATTACATCGCCTCAGGATATTTCTTTATTTCACAAATCCCGGAACCGCGATTACATCGCCTCAGGATATTTTCTTATTTCACAAATCCTGGAACCGCGATTATATCGCCTTAGGATATTTCCTTATTATAATGCTCTTCCTCAAGGAATCTAAACGAATGAGGCAAAGCACAACAATTATATACTTGCTTACAACATGAGGAACATTTAGTAATCGAACATCTCCATCTTTACTCTAGAATGACGTGCTTTCACATAACAGAGGCACTAAAATCGACCTCGTACTACCATATAGGCAATCAAAATAATCTACTAGCACATCATCATGCTCATGCCAACATAGCAATTATAACGCAGCAAGCACACACACGGCTCATTTACACTCAAGATCGATCGATAATCCAACCCTCGTGCTTAACATCTCAAGGACAACATCCAGCCGTGTCCGAACTTCCTATTAAAGGGTTATGGGTCACTCACCTCAATTCCTAATAGCAAAATAATCCCAAAAGCCTCTTCATCAACTTGATTTCGGCACAAGACTTCACTGTCCAAAAACAGGGCAGCAATATACTCAGCGGCGATTCGACAAATTCGACCAAATAACCAATCAAACTTCAACCCCGCAACTAGTACAACTCAATAACAACCTTCTTGACTCCCTAACATGTCCTAACAACAGATCAAGAGTTCGGTTCCATCATGTATAACCTAAAACAGAACTTGTTTGCACAATTTTAACCAAACAGAACCGGTTTTGTTCAATCCAATCCAATTAATCAATTTCCTTCGCCCGATCTTTAAACCATCAAGCATAAACCTTGATAACATATCCATGGACATTCTAATATGTCCTAACAATTAATTTAAATCTCAAATCCCCCATGAACAGCCCACAACAGTTCTGTATGCACAAAACCGAATCAGGGCATTTTCGGTTCTGTGCATATCTCACTCTATCAGCACATCTTTTAACCTAAATCCTCAATTTATCCACAATTGCACTTGCTAGCACAGAGTTCTATAGGTTGAGAAGCCTCACCGAAAATTTCAGCCCAAGACGACAACAAACGGTCGATGAACGATGCCGATCCCTCCAAGTCCTCAACCGGTCAGTTTCTGCCCGTCATTCATAGCATCCAAATAGGATCAAGACTTTATCAATTTCGGTCCAATTTTTACCACAACTCAGAATACAAGTTCCACGAAATTTGAGTGAAAATTTCAATCATTTCGAGGGTCAACGAAGCTTAAACAGCCACTAACCTCCAGTTGCGATGGTTTCCGTCGACTCGCGGGAAAATCGATGGCCGGAACTCCTCAGTTGGCCAAATGACTTGATTCCACTTGAAATAGTTCGACAAGAGGATGAAGAAGGTGAGGGTGGTCGGTTGGTGGCTGGAAGTCGACGGTCGGAGCTCGGAACGGCGACAAAACCGGCGGCAATTTCTAGTCTGGACTGAGCAATTCTGCTCGTGTAAGGTGAAGAGAAAAAAATGAAGATGGAGATGAAGATGCAGATGGTGGTGTCGTGAAATGGCTAAGGGAAAGAGAGAAAAGGCTGGTTATCCTCTAAAAAGGCTTCTAGAATGGGTAATTAATGAGTTACCACACCTTAATAACACTTGTCATTGAGTAAATAATATCCGAACTCTTATTTAACCAACATTGACTCTAATAATTCTTCATTTCTGCTATATTTGGCTGGGGTAAGGGTCCAAAAGATCAAATATCCCTTTTGTGATCTTAAACCAAATTTACTCCTAAAAGGGCAAAACGGTCATTTCGCTCCCGACGGCTGAAAATTCGAATTTTTCACCACATATTACTTTCTATGAGACTACGTCAAGTCCATATCCAAAACTTGAATTCTTCAATTCCATTGTCCCAATTTTGAGATTTCATTTCTTGATTCATTTTCCGTTAATTGAAATTTCAGTTCGTTTCAAACCGACGGGCGACTTTTTGCAAAGACGTTACGCATATCGACTCAGCGATTTTCATCACTCTTAGGCATACTCCAATCATGACCATTTTGATTGTCATGTAATTGCTAGGGTTTATCACTAGTCCATAGGTTTCGATCTTTAGAAATCGATTTAGGAAAAATTCGCAAATTGTACATTGGTTAAGCGGTGTCACCCGCGTACCAACCGTACAATACTAGCAATGAATTCCACAATCGTTCCATGATCGTCATTTATTGGCTCAAAATATCATCTCTGCAATCCTTATGGTCAAAATGCCAATTCTTATTTGAGTTTCCTAGGTCCACGTACCATGTCGCGCGTTAGCCTTTCCCTTTTGGTTAGTTAACCCATGATTGATCGGATCCGAGCGAAATACAACCGAAATTCATTGATAGATCATTTCTCATTTATGAACCTCAAAAGGATAGGAATTTTGGAATATCACAATTCTTCCCCCCTTACAAAAATTTCGTCCTCGCAATTTAGTACAAACCTACTATTCAAATAATTGGGGGTTTTGACATCTCATTGTCTCTTCATTCTCCCACGTTGCACCTTCGGGTCCATGGTGTTCCCGGACTACTTTGACAAGTGGAACCGTCTTAGTCCTCAAAATTTGCTCCTTGCGATCTTCAATCCCGATAAGCTTTTCTACATACGAAACTTTGTCATCCACTTCCAAAGTCTCGTAATCCGTAACATGCGTCGGATCCGGTTCATACTTCCTTAACATCTACACATGAAACACATTGTGCACTTGGGACAAACTCGAAGAAAAGGCAAATCTATATGCCAAAGTCCCAATCTGTTCCAAAATCTTGAATGGACCTACATATCTCGGACTCAATTTCCCTTTCTTTCCGAACCGAGACAACCTCGCATTGGCGATATCATGAGAAAAACATGATCACCAACTTGAAATTCTAGTGGCTTACGTCGCTTGTCCGCATAACTTTTCGGCGACTTTGTGTTGTTCTCAACCTTTCTTAGATTACTTTCATTGCTTCAACCGATCGCTCCACCAATTCTAGACCCGTAATGCTCCTTTCTCCTACCTCATCCCAACACAATGGAGTTCGGCAAGCTCTGCCATAGAGTGCTTTGAAAGGTGCCATTCTAATTCTCTCGTTGATAGCTGTTGTTATACGCAAACTCTACCAAATGTAAACGGTCTTCCCATCCACCTTTAAAATCTATTACGCTGGCTCGTAACATGTCCTCGAGCGTCCGAATTGTCCTCTCCGATTGTCGATCCGTTTGCGGATGATATGCCGTGCTAAACCGCAATATGGTTCCCGAGCATCTTGAAGACTCTTCAAAAAATTTGCTGTAAATTTAGGGTCTCGATCCGACGTTATCGTTAAAGGCACTCCATGCAAACGTACGATCTACCGCAAGTACAACTCAGCGTACTTATCCATGGCAAAGTCCTTTCTCACAGGGATGAAGTGCGAAGACTTGGTCAACCCGTCAACAACCACCCAAATCGAGTCATGTCATCTCCGACTCCGTGGCAATCCTATAACGAAATCCATCGTGACATGCTCCCATTTCCATTCCGGAATTTCTAAAGGTTGTAGCAATCCGCCAAAGCTTACAATGTTACGCTTTTACTTGCTGGCAAGTTAAACATTTCGCCACATGTTTAGTTACGTCCACTTTCATACCGCTCCACCAATAATGCCGACGCAGTTCCGTACATCTTCGTACTACCCGGGTGGATACTCGTAGTTACTCCGATGAGCTTCGACAAGATTCTTTCTTTAAACTCCTCATCATTAGGTACACAAAGATGTCCTCGAAATTTTAAAATTCCGTCCTCGGTCACTTGGAAATCGTCTTTTCTCTTCGTCGCATCCATGCTAAGAATTTTCTGGATTTCGGAATTCGTAGCCTTGTGAGACTTTTATCCTTTCTTGGATTTTTGGTTCAACTCTCAATGTCGCTATCAAACTCATCGCTGACTCACTTCAAATTTGAACTCGTAGTCCCTCAATCCTTCGAGTATTGACCATCCTCCTGACCATTAAATGTGCGATACTAGACTTCCGACTAAGTGCATCGGCAACTCTATTCGCTTTCCCAGGATGGTATAAGATATCACAATCATAATCCTTGAGTAACTCCATCCATCGACGTTGTCTCATATTTAGTTCTTTTTGAGAAAACAGATATTTCAAACTCGATGGTCCGTATAAATTTGAAATCTTTCACCACATAAGTAGTGCCTCCATATTTTCAAAGCGAAAACAATCACAGCTAATTCCAAATCATGCGTCGGATAATTCAACTCGTGAGGCCTCGGTTGTCGTGAAGCATAAGCTACTACCTTTCCGTGCTGCATTAGTACACACCTCAATCCTTTCAACGACGCGTCACTATAAATCTCAAAGCCTCCATGCTCGAAGGTATCGTGAGAACCGGCGCAAACGTCAAACGATGCTTAAGCTCGCGAAAACTTCACTCGCATTTGTCCGTCCGTTCGAACTTCGTAAACTTCTTAGTCAATCAGCGCCAATGGCATAGCTATAGACGAAAACTTTTCTACGAAGCGTCCGTAATACCTGCCAATTCTAGAAAACTCGAATTTCAATGACCGTGGCGTGTCTAGGCCAGTTTATTACCGCCTCAATCTTCGCAGGATCTACGGAAATTCCTTCTTCGGATATCACGTGTCCAAGAAAAGCCACTTTGTTCAACCAAAATTCACACTTACTAAACTTGGCAAAGAGTGAATGTTCCCTTAAAGTCCGTAAAACCATTCTCAAGTGCTTTTCATGCTCTTCGTTACTCCTTGAGTAAATCAAAATATCGTCAATTAAAACTATGACAAAGCGATCAAGGTATTCTTTAAACACTCGATGCATCATGTCCATAAATGCAGTGGGGCATTCGATCAATCCGAAAGACATCACCGTAAACTCATAGTGCCCATATCTTGTTCGGAAAGCTGTTTTCGAATATCCTCTTGCTTAATCCTTAACCGATGGTACCCCGTTCTCAAGTCTATTTTAGAGAACATCGAAGCTCCCTGCAGTTGATCGAATAAATCATCAATCCTCGGCAACGGATACTTGTTCTTAACAAATACTTGATTCAATTGCCGTAGTCAATACACAAACGTAGGGATCCATCCTTTTTCCTCACAAATAACACCTTGGGCTCCCCATGGTGACGCACTCGGCCTAATGAATCCTTTATCAAGTAACTCTTGCAGCAGTACTTTCAGCTCTTTCAATTCCGATAACGCCATCCTATAGGGTGCCTTCGAAATTGGTTCAAGTACCAGGAGCTAATTCAATTACAAATTCAATCTCCCGTTTAGGAGGTAATCCCGGTAATTCCCGGGGAAACACATTAGGAAACTCACGTACCACCACGATGTTTTCCAATTTCGATTCTCCAATCGTCATATCCACTACCGCAGCCAAATAAGCTTGGCATCCCTCATCTAACAACTTGGTCGGCTCCAAATAAGAAACCAAAGGAATAGAAATTCCTCCGCGACTCCCTTTAAACTCGAAGCTAGGGCGATCGTGCCCGGATAAAAACGGATTGCTCCATCGCCACAATCTACTACGCTTTTTTGTCGACTCAACCAATCCATCCCAAATGATCACATCAAAGTCGAACATAGGAATACTACCAAGTCTATTCTTTCCTCTCTATCCTCAATTACGATCTTACAATCCGCACAACCTAGTGAAACTATGAATTTATCCTTGAGCAGAGTGGTAACATGCAAGGTCACATTCAACGGCCTTAAGTCCATACTAAACATATCAGCGAGTTGATCGACACAAATGAATGTGACGCTCCGGGATCAAATAAGGCATAAGCGGCTTGTCCGCACAAATAAATCATACCTATAACCACACCAGGCGCATTTTCCGCTTCGCCCGAGCCACAAAGATACACTCGTCCTTGTGCCGGTGGTCGAACCAAATCATTCCGTGGACCAAGTGGCGATGATCCTACCCGTGGTATCGGTCCTTGATATCTTAGTCCTGGAACTTGGTTTGGACAATCCTTCTTTTGATGGCCCAACCGTCCGCACTTAAAGCACGCGCTGTTCTAAACGGACAAGGTCCATTTCCATGTCTTCTTCCGCACGCACGACGCTTAAAGTTGGACTGGTGCGGCGGTTTCCCAATAGTCCTCCTCACGATGGGAACAAAGCGCCTATTACTCATCATCGGTCCCTTACCCAACCGACGGTTGTCTCGAGGTACAAGGAACCGCGATCTTGGTGCGATTGACCTCTCTATCATGTCTCGTTCTATTATCTCGATCCCGTTCATAAACTTCCTTATAAGTTCTCAAATTCATAGCCACCATCTCGATCGCGGCTCGGGCCGTAGTCCGTCTCGAAACCTCCGCATCTTTTCTAGCGGGTCCCTCCACATAACGTGGTGCATATATCGACAACCTTGCAAATTCCGCTTTATATTGATCAACAACATTTGACCCTAAAGTAAATTCCGAAACTCTATCAACTTACTTTCTCGCGCAGTCTCCAAGAAATATTTATCATTGAAGACCTCGGTGAACACGGTCCAGGTTCGAACAAGGCCTTTAGGGAATACTCCGTCTTTGTGGCCTTCCACCAGTCATTCGCCGTACCATCCAATGGGATACACCGCCAGGGAGTACTTTTTCTTCATTCGTACATCTCAAAACTCCAAAAGATTTCTCGAGCTTCTCTATCCACCTGGGTGCCAACTCGGGTCACCCATTCCATTAAACTAGGGTGGCCTTAACTTCACAAATTGTTCCACTAATTGACCCCTATCTCGAGAGACAATGACATTACCTAGTACATTGCCAACTCCCACACTTTGGCCAAGCATTCGCATTAGCTTGAGCATTACTAGCCCCGGCGCCTTGGCCACCGCTGCCGCTACCTCCACCCTCTGCATTGTTACCCGTCGTTACAACAACAAGCCAATGCAGCTCCCCAGCTACTGGGTTATGGCAAAGATCTCTATCTTGAGCTTGTCTATCAATTAGATTTCCAATTCGTTCCAAGGCTCTCAAGACATCGCCCATTCCAGGATTCTCTACCGCTGATGGCCTTGAATTAGCAGCCCCGCTGCTTGGGTTTTCTGCGTCTAACAAGTCGATCGCTCATCTTTGTACCGCATGTGCGACCCTAATTCCACCACGGAATTAAAGACTTAATTCAACTATTCCAATCTAGTGGTTCTATGCTACCCATCAAGCAAGCATCATTTCAAAATGATCATTCATTAGACAATCACAAGAACACCTCAAGTAAAAGTACGGAATTGTGCCACAAGCTCAAACAGAGTACACAATGCTTCAACAAGTAAGCATTCAAAATCAAAGTGCCCGTGAAGTATGAAGTTTGATCATGTCTAATCGTCCCAACAATACCACTTTCATGATGCCAATCACATGCGCCAACTCATATGCCATGCATTTCTTATTCAATTCTAACGAACCCTTCCTACGGTTTCACTATTCACTCATCCCGAATCTCATTCCTCCTTATTACTCCAATCCTCAATCGGCTTGGATCGAGCCGACCTTGCTCCGATACCACCAATAAGTGCTGTCATGCCCCGCCTTCGACTTCGAGCTCGCCACATTCGTTTTTGCCCTAAATTTACCCAGGATACAATCTCAAGGCACAACTAAAATGAGACTCGCATGCGGAAGAATTAAGAAAACTTCAAATCTCCAATAATTTCAACACATAGAATGAGAAATCGGGATAAAACATTTACATGCATACCAAGCCGGTTGGTACAACCAAAAGGGTGTAGGGTTACTAACAACGCCACATAATATCGACATGACAGAAAGGACTACAAAAGACTACAAAAGACTATAACCAGTCCAGTTGAGGACCACATCCCAAAAGATTGTTCAAGAGTCCCCAAACATCTAAGTCCACTAGGTATCAGCTAAAATGAACGGACAAGCATCTTCGGTCCCTACGATCCGAAAAATGATCCTACAAAGGGGTGAGACTTACGTCTCAACGAGCTATCCTAACCCTAGATTAGGCTATTCGTCCCACCGAACAAAACAAGTATAAACATGCGCACTCAACATACGCAAACAAGGCATAGTACTTTCTCAAGGCATCGATCAAGCTTTCGCTCTTAGAACAATCAAACAACAATGGCATGCATGACTAAACCTTCGTATCGGCTAAAAAACATGCATTATCTCGTCACTTATGACACAAGATAATTCTATCACGACCCCGCGATTACATCGCCTCGGGGTATTTCCTTATTTAACAAATCCTAGAACCGCGATTACATCGCCTCGGGATATTTCTTTATTTCACAAATCCTCGGAACCGCGATTAAATCCCTCAGGATATTTCCTTATTTCACAAATCCTGGAACCGCGATTATATCGCCTCAGGATATTTCCTTATTATAATGCTCTTCCTCAAGGAATCCAAACGAACGAGGCAAACAACAATTATTTACTTACTTACAACATGAGAAACATTTAGTAATCGAACATCTCCATCTTTACTCTAGAATAACGTGCTTTCACATAACATAGGCTCTAAAATTGGCCTCCAACTACCATATAGGCAATCAAAATAATCTACTAGCACATCATCATGCTCATGCCAACATAGCAATTATAACGCAGCAAGCACACACACGGCTCATTTGCACTCAAGATCGATCGATAATCCAACCCTCGAGCTTAACATCTCAAGGACAACATTCAGTCGCGTCCGAACTTCCTAATAAAGGGTTAGGGATCACTCACCTCGATTCCTAATAGCAAAATAATCCCAAAAGCCTCTTCATCAACTTGATTTCGGCACAAGACTTCACTGTCCAAAAACAGGGCAGCAATATACTCAGCGGAGATTTGACAAATTCGACCAAATAACCAATCAAACTTCAACCCCGCAACTAGTACACCTCAATAACAACCTTCTTGACTCCCTAACATGTCCCAACAACAGATCAAGAGTTCGGTTCCATCATATATAACCTAAAACAAAACCGGTTTGCACAATTTTAACCAAACAGAACCGGTTTTGTTCAATCCAATCCAATTAATCAATTTCCTTCGCCCGATCTTTAAACCATCAAGCATAAACCTTAATAACATATCCATGGACATTCTAATATGTCCTAACAATGAATTTAAATCTCAAATCCCCCATGAACAGCCCACAACAGTTCGGTATGCACAGAACCGAATCAGGACATTTTCGGTTCTGTGCATATCTCACTCTATCAGCACATCTTTTAACCTAAATCCTCAATTTATCCACAATTGCACTTGCTAGCACAGAGTTCTATAGGTTGAGAAGCCTCACCGAAAATTTCAGCCCAAGACGACAACAAACGGTCGATGAACGATGCCGATTCCTCCAAGTCCTCAACCAGTCAGTTTTTGCCCTTCATTCACAGCATCCAAATAGGATCAAGACTTTATCAATTTCGGTCCAACTTTTTACCACAACTCAGAATACAAGTTCCCTAGAATTCCACGAAATTTGAGTGAAAAATGCAATCATTTCAAGGGTCAACGAAGCTTAAACAGCCACTTACCTCCAGTGGCGATGGTTTCCGTCGACTCGCGGGAACATCGATGGCCGGAACTCCTCAGTTGGCCAAATGACTTGATTCCACTTGAAATAGTTCGGCAAGAGGATGAAGAAGGTGAGGGTGGTTGGCTTGGTGGCTGGAAGTCGACGGTCAGAGCTCGGAACGGCGACAAAACCGGCGGCAATTTCTGGTCTGGACTGAGCAATTCTGCTCGTGTAAGGTGAAGAGAAAAAAAATGAAGATGGAGATGAAGATGCAGTGGTGGTTCGTGAAATGACTGAGGGAAAGAGAGAAAAGGCTGGTTATCCTCCAAAAGACTTCTAGAATGGTAATTAATGAGTTACCACACCTTAATAACACTTGTCATTGAGTAAATAATATCCCAACTCTTATTTAGCCAACATTGACTCTAATAATTCTTCATTTCTGCTATATTTGGCTGGGGTAAGGGTCCAAAAGATGAAATTTTCCTTTTGTGATCTTAAACCAAATTTACTCCTAAAAGGGCAAAATGGTCATTTCGCTCCCGACGGCTAAAAATTCGAATTTTCCACCACATATTACTTTCTATGAGACTACGTCAAATCCATATCCAAAACTTGAATTCTTCAATTCCATTGTCCCAATTTTGAGATTTCATTTCTTGATTCATTTTACGTTAATTGAAATTTCAGTTCGTTTCATCACTCTTAGGCGTACTCCAATCATGACCATTTTGATTGTCATGTAATTGCTAGGGGTTTATCACTAGTCCATAGGTTTCGATCTTCAGAAATCGATTTAGGAAAAATTCGCAAATTGTACATTGGTTAAGCGGAGTCACCCGCGTACCAACCGTACAATACTAGCAATGAATTCCACAATCGTTCCACGATCGTCATTTATTGGCTCAAAATATCCTCTCTCGCAATCCTTATGGTCAAAACGCCAATTCTTATTTAAGTTTCCTAGGTCCACGTACCTTGTCGCGCATTAGCCTTTTCCTTTTTGGTCGGTTAACCCATGATTGATCGGATCCGAGCGAAATACAACCGAAATTCATTGATAGATCATTTCTCATTTATGAACCTCAAAAGGATAGGAATTTTGGAATATCACACACACGGTCATATGCATATGCAAAGACACACGAGACAATTAACTCCCACGCGGACGCCAATTCACTCAACGAGCATTCAAGTACT
Organism: Rhodamnia rubescens; assembly: GCA_021437795.1. Lineage (NCBI taxonomy): Eukaryota > Viridiplantae > Streptophyta > Magnoliopsida > Myrtales > Myrtaceae > Rhodamnia > Rhodamnia rubescens. The sequence goes on along the minus strand of JAILYA010000092.1, from coordinate 383,168 downwards.
TAAATCAACATTTCAAGGAGGCAATCCACCCAAACAAAGTCATCAATTCAACACGAATAAACCAATTCGATTAGGCCACATAAAGGCTCAATTTCATGCCGGAGTCATTAATTAGCCAGTTTGATTTATAAATGCCAATCGATCGCTCATCCTTAACCTATCGCTCGCTTGTGATCAAATCACAACATACAATCAAATTCGTCTAACATCAATTAGCCATAGATAATTATAATTTAATCGATTATGGCCATTTACCCTAAATCGAATTTCTAACTAATCCGACCATAATCAAATCTACCTAAATACCCTACCAACTAGCTAACTAATCCTAAGCGCAATTAGCGCCCTAACTAAGGATTAGGGTCAACTCACCAACAACGGCGGACGAGGTTGGGTCGGGCACGATTTTCGAGGCCGGGTCGAAATCACTATTCACACGTGAAAACACTATTCACGCCGAAAACACTATTCACCGGTGGAACTGCTCCGGTGACACTGTTCACGGCCTAAGCAAGTGACAAGCTCAGTGGTGAGGTCGTTGCAAACGGTAGCAGCTCAATGATTGGAGCTCCGACGAGCGGCGTAGGCTGGAAAAACAGAACCAACGAGTAAAAATAGGGAAACCGGGTTTGAGTTGAGAGAAACTCGACCTCACGGGCTGAGACGAGGCCGGGGAAGGCTAGGGGACTCACCTACAACTCCGGGACGACCTTCGAAACTAGCTGGGGGCTGCGAAGGGCGGCCGGAGGTGGCGGGTCAAGGCTGCACAGAACCGGCGCCCGAAATAGGGGCGATGGTTCGAAACAAGGGAGGTCCGACCCGAGTGGTTCTCGGGCTCTACGGGCGACGGCCAACTACCGATGGCTTTGTGAGACAACTAGAGGTCGAGGGCGACGGCCCGGGGTGGTCGGCGGCCGGTGGGTGCTTGCTCAAACGCGGCAGGACGGCGAAACAGTGGCTTGGCGAAAAATAGGGCAGACGGGCTCGGGTCCGACCTAGGCTGTTCGTGGTTGTTTCGGATGGTGCTCGGCGGCGGGATAGAGTCCGGAGGTTGAGGGGAAGGTGATGTAGTGGTGGGTGGTGGTCCGAGTGGCTCGGGTGGCTGGAGCGGCTCGGGCAACTTGGACCTGAAACAGCGATGCCGCGCAGGGCCGTTATGGGCTTTCCGGCTGGTCTGCGGCGGCCGGGGGGGAGGTGGGGTGGTGTCCGGTGGTGAGCGGAGGTGGTGGTTGTGGTGGTCGCACAAAAACGACCAAGAGGAAGGAGGAGTCGATGCGGTTGGGGTGTCGCGCGAAAAACCGGGGGAGAAGGAGAGAGAGAAAAGGGAGGAGAGAGGAGAGAGAGAAAGTCGACCGTGTTTGACCGAGGGGATAAAGTGGGGCCCACAAGTCTCATCAAAATAATGTTTTTTGTCATATATGCATAATATCCAAGGGCAAAACGGTAATTTCACAAATCGGGACTGAACGGATTTTTTTTTTTTGGCTCAACCGATCGGGACTAAAATTTGGATTTTCACGGGTTATGCTCAATACGGAATAGGTCTAGGCGTGAGGATTAAATATCCTAAATCGCGGCGACCGAGATTTCGAATCTAATCGAAACCGATCGATAAATCGAGAACCGTCCAAAATTCGTCCCTTACGTCCTTACGATCCAAAATTTTATACCAATGGAAATTCAATAAAAATCTATTTTATTGAATTTGGTCTCAACCCCGAGGGCCTAATTTCCAGGGCGTCACACTCCAAGAGAGCCATCTTAACTCGAGAAAAGATCCTTAAAGTCTCCTTCGAAATTTCCATGGTCCAATTCAAGGAACCTAAGGTCGACAAACCTCTCAAATTCCTTGTGTTTAAATCTGTGCGTTGCATCGGGTTCAGGTGTACCAAGATTGAGACCTACTATATCTTTAGTTCCCTGGAAGACAAAAGTAGCAACCAGGTAGTAAATGTGTCAATATGACTTGAAGCTAGTTTTAAAGAGGTGATGATGCCAATGGATGGACAGGAAAACATTTGGAGGTAAAGACTACGTTTTGTCTCTGCACTACATGGAAGGCATCCTTGGGAGACCACAATCTACTACCCCTTAGATGGGTTTGTAGCTTTCTAGATGGACAAGATCTCTTCCGAGGTCTCTAAGTTAATCATGCATCCATAGTTTGTCATTCTTGATCTTTATCAATGACATATGTGTCAGGAACTTGACTTCGATTCTAGTGTGATACCCAAAAATCGCATCCCAATACTTAATTGCAATTGTTTTCTCTTGGTCGATGAAGAAACATGCGATATCAAGATAAATTTGTTGTTGAACAAGATCTAGTTCTTGGTAGCTTATTATCAACTTCTCTTTGACATCCTTATGCATCACCTTCATTAACTTTTCTAGGACGTCTTCCCATGTATTTCTGCATTTTCCTCGGAGTGTGGAACCTATGACATCGTGAGCCAGCAGAAGTCTTCCAAGAGCACTCATTAGCTTACCTGAAATATTTATGTAATCAGGTGGAGGGTTGGCACATCCCAAGGCACGCTCACAAAAAAGTTGAAGTGCATCATGGGGATCCATCTCCAACATTTCGTAGAATAAGATATTTTCATAATATGAGGCTAGAACATTGACGTCTTCACCTTCGGTTACCAAGAATTCAATATTCCTTGTTGTTATGATAATTCTACTTCCCCCTACCAAAGCAGTTGGGCGCACCTGCAAGTCTCATGATTTGGTTAAGCTTGTCTGTGTCATCAAGAACAATGAGAACCTTCTTGTCTTGAAACTTTGTCTTGATCATGTCAACCCCTTCATCAACGTTTGAGAGGTTTATGCATCTGAGATTCAGTATGTCAGATAACAATTTCTTTTGTAAATTGAGTATATCATGAGTCCGGACATCTGACAAAAAGCAGCAATGACCCTCAAATTGTGGGGAGATTTGCCTGTAAACAACATCGGCTAGTGTCGTCTTTCCGATGCTACCCATCCCATGAATCACGATAAATCGTACATCATTAGCTCCTTCATCTAACAACTTCATTAAATCATCCTTTTTTGCTTAATTCCCACTAAATAATCAGGCACGTCTGTCCGTCTTGTCCTTAATAAACTAGAAACCTCTTCCACCGTGAGATTTATAAGTTCATGAAAGCTGCCATATACATAATATGCAATCATGTCAGATTGAAAAACGACATATTGAATCTGTGCATGCCCTACGTGGCGCTGGATGGAAGGTTATCATCACGTTCAAACTAAATTGCTTTGAAGGCAACGAGCATAAAACACAAAAAAAATTGAATCAGATTTATAGAAGAGGAGAAGGAGGTGGAGGGACTTTATTTACAATTGAAAGCGACTGCTATACAGGTTATTTCGTGAGAGAGGGCAAATGGTGGGAAAAGGTTCTTTCGTGGGACAGGGTCTAAATGGGCTTGGATTACAATTCAGTCGGTTCAGCAAATTATGACATTACTAGGAGAAAATTATCAAAAAGTTACTAGACTTATTGTATAGATGTCAATTCAAGACTAAAACTTTCAATTTAGCGAATTTAATCCTAAACCTTTCGACAATTTGCTTATTCAGTCATTCAATCTAATTTTGACTAAAAATCCCTAACATGGACGCCAGTCGTGCCATGTGAGATGGTTAACGATGACGTGGACAATTTTTAAATTTTTAAGTAATCTTTTATTTTCTTTTTTCCTTTTATTGTGGCCATTGAGGGTCAATACCCTTACCCGATCCCTCATCGATTTGGGCAAGGGCCCCCTCAATCATAGTCGATAAGGCCATGAAGGCCCTAGACGAGGCCTTTGAGGCCACGCCTGGCTTAGACCGGATCCGAGGCGAGGCCGCAATGACCTTGCCGGCTGCCTGGACGGCCTCGCCAATCACGGGCGAGGCAGCTCTCGCCTAATGGCAAGCAAACCCTCCTCGGCCAAAAATAATGTAAGATAGCCGGCATCAAAATTAAATCAAATTGGCTAAAAGGACTAAATTAGCAAATTATTAAAAAGTCTATAACTAAAGTAGCCAAATTAAAAGGTTTAGAATTGAATTGGCATATGTATAATAGATTTAGGACTTTTTTGATAATTTCTCCCCCAACTAGTGCTACGAGACGGTTGTGTTTGAACAAGTTGTTGCAAAAGTCGGTAATATGGAAATGAAAAATAGACATTTAACCAATAAATAAATAAATGAAACATATATAGTGATAATTTTCCACTTTTTATGAGTTTAGACAATTGTTCCCAAAACGTGGGATTAATAGGGAAATGTCAACTTGTGCAAGGAACCGCGCCCTCTAATCCCACCAAACGTCACATAAGATTGGAAGGAAGCAAACCGAATCTAAATATCCTTGAAAAAGAGTATTGCACGAATATACTGTCAATAAGGACCTCAAAAAAAAAAATGGGGATGTAAATTTTGGAATTGTCGATCACTTGCGTGAGGCCACCTTTGATATTCTCCCCGAATAGGAGCACTTGGTCATCTTTGAAAGCATGGATCCCTGCCCGGGCCATGGCATTATAGAGAGAATCCGCGATGGTTAGGCGGGCATCGGGCCCTCTTGTGACATTCTCAATTCGATCTCTTGAGACTATTGACTTGTGATGGAATCTCGAAATTTGAAAGCATGGAAATGAAAAAAAAAAAATTCTAACATTGGATATGAATTGGACGTCGTCTCATCAATGGTAATTTGATTTGGAAAGAAAATCGAAATTTCGGACGAAAAGTGTAAAATTACCATTTTGCCCCTCAAGCCTTAACCTTACCTTAAGCTGTTTAAAAGGGCATTTTGGTCATTTAGCTCTCCTCCATAGCTGCTGAAAATGTGAGGAGAAGATGGTCAATTGAGGTCAATGATTTAGAAGATATTTTTGGAGATAAGGCCAATATTAATGTTTGGAAAATTATCATCTTTGACCCATTTGACCACTATTCACTTCTTGACCAAACAAAATTGGAGGACAAGTCTCTCTCTCTCTCCTGGGATCAGCTGACCACTTTCTCTCTCCCTCTCCACGTTTCCTTCTTCCCCTTCTTCCTTTTTCTTCACGAGCAGAACCTGCTCGCCCGACCAGCCCGATGCCCTTCACTGTTCCGGCCATATCTCCTTCTTCTGATGTCTCTTTGAGGTAACGTCACCTCCATCTGAAAGCTTATTGTCTTAGCTTTCCAGGAACATATTACAAACTCGATTTGGCCCGGTAGTTGTTGCGGTAGGTCTATTTGAATGGGCAAAGGTCAGATTGAGGCAGAATCTGACCGGTTTTGGGGGAGGAGCTGTTTCGTGGGCTTCAAGACTTCAAATGGCTCCAAAATTTCGGTGAGACTCTCTTGACTCATAGTACTTGAGATGGATGAGTTAGGGTTGTAATTTTATATGAAATTTGAGGAGTATTCATGGCCGATTGAGGTGATTCTGGGGGGCAGATTCTGACCGCCTGTGCACCTGAGGGAATTGGATTGATTGGGGGTCTTAGAGGTGTTATAGTGGCTTCAAATTTTCGGTGAACATATTAGACATATATAATAAGGCGGTGGCAAGTTGGTTTTGCATTAAATTGAATCTTAGAGTGAAGCTATGGACTGATTGGTATGGATTAGAGCAGAACCGGTTTTGCCCTCGCTTGTGGACTGCACTGACCTGTTCTGTTCAAGGCTCAATTGGGTGTCGCCTTGTCTTGAATTTGCCTTTTAGACATGCTATGACATATATTGATGTGTTATGGAGGAGTGTGTGAAATGGATTGATGATTAGAGGTAATTTTGTGGCTAAACGGCGTGATTGAGCCTAAATGGTAATCTGCCCTGTTTTGGACAGATTTGATTCGAAACTGGGACTCTTGAATTGAAGGTTGTGGCTAGCTTGTTTGGATAGGTAGGTGACCTCTAAACCTTTACTATGAAGTTAGGGTACTAAGAGACAAGTTTGAGCTTCAAATGATGATTTTTTTTGCTAGTCAAATAGTGTTCATATGAAGTAACGTTGATTGTGATCGTAGGAACCGAGTTTATGCTTGGCTGAATTGAGATGAATTTGTGACTTATGTGGCTGCAATTGTGGTATGGATATTCGACGTATATGTAGCATCGATTGACTATGTAATTGTGTGGGTCTCGGTTAGCCATTGTGCATGATTTATACTTGTAAGGGCACGAGATTGACCGACTTGATAATCTGCCATGTTGTGTCCGGTGCTTTTGAATGGCTAGAGTGCCCAAAGTGATTTTAAATGACCTGAGGCGTATTAACACGGGTCCGAGAATGACGCTTATATCCTGAAGCGTTATGACGTGGGCTTTATTATTATTATACCCTGAAGCGTTAAACGCGGGGTTATGAGTATTATAATATCTTGAGGCGTTATTACGCTCGAAAAATATGAAGGTCGTATTCAATCAAGTCGCCTGAGGCCAAAGTGAGCCGTATTCGTCCGATTGTGCGAGACCGAGAAAGCACGGAAGTCATGTTCAATTAAGTCGTCCGAGACCAAAGTGAGTCGTGTTCGACTAATTGTCCGAGATTTAATCCGGTCGTGTTCCTATGTGTCCGAGACCGAGATTTATGGGTTGTATTCCTTTGCGTATAGCCCGATGCGTTATTACACGGGCCTCGTATCGAGAAATGGGATTATTGTGCTTGTAGAGTGGAGCTTGGTTTGAAATATTGAATGCCTGGTTATTGTAATTGTTTGATTGACAATGCCTATGCTTGCGCCGCATCATGTTTACACTAGTTTTATGGACGTCTTCGGACGTCTTTGATTTGAGAAGTTGTTTGGAGGTACTAACGGCCTAGTCCAGGTTTAGGGTGAGCTTGCCGAGATGTAAATCTCATCCCGTCGTTGGACCTATTTTTCGGTATCGAGCGATGGAACATCAAGTTTGCTAAGGATTAGCATTCGAGAAATATGTGGGTCGAATGAATATAAGATATTTTGTGGCCTTATGGATTATATCGGATTTTATGGATTAAGATTGAACCATTGGGTATTTATTTGAATTGATGTATGGACCTCTAAGTTTGCTATATCAATTGAGGTGTAATATACAGATGTATGATGTATACCACTTTTGTCCTAAGTCATTCATTTGAATTGATGTATGGAGATGTTTACCCGCTTCCGCTGTTTTATGGATTTTTTTGAAATTGTGGGCCGAAGGATCCCGGAAGCCAATCTAAGACAGAAACGGCTAGATGGGATGTTCACGAACTCGACAGAGTTCGGGGGCATGACAACCTCATTTAAGTGGTATCGGAGCAATGTCGGCTCGATCCAATGTGATTGAGATTTGGAGTGATAAGGAGTGATGACTTGGGGACAATTAGATAGTGAGACCTTTAGGATTAAGCATTAATCGCTGAATCTTGAGGATTATAGGCTTAAACTTGTGTGGTATTCTAATGATCCTAGTGTCGACTTTAATGGCTGATGTTGAGTGATGTTGTGATTGAGGTTTAAGTGGAAGCAAGCTGGAGTTAAAGAGACATAAGCATGGATTTGAAGTAGTAATTGTGCTTGAGTTTAATAGAGAATTGCTTATGAATGAGCGGTCAATTAGACTACATGATTTTGTCCGTGGTTAGTCAATGACCCAACTTGAGGAATATGAGCTATAAAGAGACGCATCGCTATTAGTAACTTCAGACTTGATTTGCGTTATATCATGATGACTTTAGTTATCGATTGTTATTGACAACCTTGGATGATATGAGATGAGATGTCTACAAGGAAGCGAACAAGGACTATAGGGATTAAAGGCCGCTTGTGATCGAACGTATATGGATTCGACTTGAATAGCAACTAGACTTGAGGTATATGCTTGGAATATAGGTAATTAATCTATGAAATGTGATGGTCATTGGTGGAATTAGAGATCTTCCGTGGATAAGAGTTGATCCGGAAACGATTGTGGTATGACAAGTGGTGTGAAAAAAAAACATGTTATGCATGTGTTTGTGGATATGAAATAAAAGTTGATGAAGGTGTATACATGAGCTTATCACTTTCGGACTTAATAAACTATCGCTTGGTATGGGACGAGTTGATGGGATACCTAAAAACCATGATGAAGCATGGTATGGGATGTGTGGAACGGGGCTTCCTTCGTAGATGTATGACTTGGGACAACCTGCAATGACCGGGCCCGATGAGGGCGGGGAGTGATCGCCGGGACAGAGAGGTCCGGACAAGGGCGAGCTTCCCGACGGCTTCTAAGATAATAAGGAGGTAGGAATGACCCAAGTCATAAATTGAAAGGGAAAGCCTAAGTATCCGGTTGAGTCGATTGTGGTGAAGAGATGTATGACACGGGATTAATTCGCAAGTGAATGTTCGAAAGTGGCATGACATTTGTAATGACACCCGTGATTGGCATGGTTGGAAGCTTCGTGGTTAGCAGTGGATGCCGTTTGAAAGGAAAGTGATATTTGTTATTGGCCTATTGGGCGTGTTTTGTAATTGGCATCGTGTAATTGTTATGGTTAATGTCTAACTAAGAGATTGGGACATGTGAGGAGTTTATACTCCATTGATCCGATGCCCGTTGAGATTGAGATAGCTTGTTGTGACTATGCTAGAGTGGTAGATACCTCTAGATTTATGGCATGAGCGATTGAAATGGCACTTTGAGTATTTGCTTGGTGCTGACCTCGTTGAGTTTTAGCCTAGTTAAGGCTTGCCTAGTAATGGGTTATTAATCGAGAAGCTGCCCCGTGAGGCTTGCTTGATGTGTGGTCGTTGCTTAAGGATGATTTGAAATCCTTAGATAATGGACAACTAGCTGAGAGTTGTTTGAGAACCAATGGATGGTTACTTACTCGCGATGAAAAATGAGGTGAGCAGTCCAAACTGCTAGGCTTGAGTAGATGACTTAAGTCTTTGATGCCTGGAGGTAATCTCGGTGGTTCAAGTGACATGAGAACCTAATAAGGTTGATCGACCAAAGTACGGTCGCTAGAGGAGCACCTAGCTTGTTTATGTGAGATATGAAAAGATCCAAGAACTAAGATGGATTACGAGAATTGAGTAAAGATAAGCGACTCGGAGTATAAGTACTAGAATTGAATATGGCTTGATTTGTTAATTATGTGAGACCCAAGTGTAATAAGGGGTCACGGGAATTTTAAATGGAAATGAGAAAAATTGATGGGTAGGCAAGCTCGAGGAGCATGCCATTGTGCCTAAGTCACTATGGTGACCGATATTAGTGCTGATGAGTTAAGTGATCGAAGTCACGAGAAAGGTGACTATGAGTTATTCATTTCTGAATTGAAGGTGTGGGAAGAACCACAAGGGCTTTGAATAGCTTGTGAGGTGGACCACGAGGTTGAGGTCAACTAAGGTTTGATAGAGAAAGTGAATTTGAAACCGCCCTCCGGATTGAGGGTTTCGTGAGAAAATCTTAGAAGTTTTGGGTGCGCTAAAGAAAGAAAGTGACCCTGGTAGTTATTAGCCTTAAGAAGGCTATGGATGACCGCCTTCATTGAGTGTTTAATGGAAGTACTTTCCTAGGATTGTATGAGAGCAAAGATTGTGTAGATCCTAATAATCTTGTAAGGATCCGAGGACGATCGACCAATGTGAGACGGAGAGTTCTCGTAGTCGTTTAAACATATGTTAAAGGTAGTCAAGGATCCTTTGTATAAGACATGAAGTCCTTGAGTAGATTTGAATCTGGAAGCCTTATGGCTAGTTGTTATTCCCGAGTCCGAGGAATCGTAATGGATTTTAATGAAGAGAGCGGATGATTGGAAGACATATGAATAAGAGAACCCTTGCTCATGGATTTCGAGCAAATAAATGTTCATTATGGAACATGGAACGTGCCTCAGAGAAACGGCTATTACCTTACCGTAAGACTCATAATGAGAGATTGATGTTTTGTTTCTTCCGTCGTGAGGAAAATTAAGGAAGAAGTTATGTCAATTGTTTGATCTTGTTGAATAAAATAGGATTGATTGAGCATGAATCGGGACCACTAGAAGTGACATTGTGTGTTATTACCCCTAAAGAGTAGGATGTCGTTCTTAAAGGAGCGATCGGACCATGAGATGGTCGTTGAAGGAAAGGAAAGCGAATGGACTTGATAGTCCCGGTTGTTTGTAATTTTATTGAATGGTTGAGTAAGCGAAAAGAGCGTCTAGAGTGTAATTACAAAGTGACTTGAGGAAGTCAAATTGCATGTTCAAGTGTGGATTTATGGTGATTAAGGATGAACCTCGATTCCTTGAAACCTTGTCACCCGGAGGTGACCGAGTCTTTGGAAGAAGAATGCCGAGTATGGTGGCATCTAAATCCTGGAGTACAAACTCTGCAGTTGACATAGACTCCAAGATTGACGTCCTATGGAATGGGAAAGACGAGGGCGATTCGAAGTAAGAGAATGCCATCAAGTGTATAGTTTCCTTCATGGGGAAAGAGCCTTAGTGTAGAAGGAAGAGAAAATACTAGCTGTCTTGATATTAAGATCGAGTGTCGAAATGAGAAAGAAGACACAAAACTTGGATGATTCTCGAAGGAGAAGTCCGAGAAACCGCTCTGTAGACAGTATTGAATCCCGGGACATGTGGATGTCTAGTTGAATGAATGAAATCGAGATAGGGTTGCATTATTTGGTTGTGAAACCAAGAGGGCAAGGCAAGAATGGTTCCCGAGGAAAGAATGACAAAAATGAACAAAATGTTGTATGGTCCAAGTGGAGACCCTTGACAACAGAGGGGCCAAGGTTTGAGCTCTTAAGTGAGACGTGTGAAGGACGGTTTGAACGGTTCTACGCCTAGTGACAAGAAACCGATGATAGTCGGCTTGTGTATCCATGAAATAATTGGATTGGTTATTACCGTATTGAGATACGATGAATGGACTCATTTAAGAAGTCATAAGAAACATGAACAACTTTTAAGAGTATCCTATGGACTCTAAGGAGATACTCGTTGAATGCTAAATGTGAAGAACACGAGCCGTGGACCCGATAAGGTAAGATTCCTCAGCCGTGAAATTTGTGGAAAATGAAATCCTCGTGAAGTCTCCGAGGATTGAAATGAGTGATGAATCGACTAGGGTCGATGTGAGTTGTCGAAACTTGAAGTTTCCTAGAATTGATGGATTGTTAGAGACGGATCATGGGAGGATTCCCCACGAGAGCTCTCCTATTGATGAAATGGGCTAAAGACGAGATGTAACGCGGCTAGATGAATGAACGTGAAAAGAGTCTCCGAGGACTTGAGTCAAGTTGATGACTAAGCGGTTAATGGCGTTATCGTTTCAATCAAAGGGATCAAGAGAATCATAATGATGTGATGTGGAAGGGAGAAATTGAGGCGTAACAAGGCAATCCGAAGAGGGTTGTGCGAATGCGCCGTGACAATAAGACCTTATGAGTTGGAATGCTAAGTGTATGACTCGGAGTTGGTTTGCTAATGTCCTCGTGACAAAGTTTGGGAAACATTGTTTGGTCGGAAAAAGATTTTGAATCTATATCTACCACAAGAAAATAAGGTAGTAGGTTCCCGAGAGGAATTGAACGAAAGGCAACGCTAATGTATGAAATTGCTTATGGATATGAAAGCGTTACTTGTATAAAGAAAAACCTCAACGTTATGTGAACTATAAGAGGTTGAGAGCATTGATCGCGTAAAAGGGAATTGAAGGAAAGTTACGTTGACGAAGAGATTACCCAAGTTACGTTGACGAATGATGGTGTCCCTAGGGGTGGCACAAAGGTGTGCCAAGATTTGCCTTAATACTATCGATGGTTTGAATTGAAGATTTGGGTTAGTCCAACAGTGGTCAAGTATTAGATATATCGATAAGAAAGAGTGTACTCTTGCGATGGGTTAGTGATGATGGTGATGGGCATGGAACTTGAGTTTAATATGATGCTATGAAAAGGTCTTCATCAAGAATGCTAAGGAAGTGCCAATTGATGAAAAGAGTTACTTTGAAAAGCAAGCTAGTGATGAGGTGCCGATACCCCAAAAGATTGGATGGCTAGAAGGTTGCAAATTTCGAGGACGAAATTTTTTAAGGGGGAAGAATTGTGACATTCGAATTCCGATCTCTTGAGACTATTGACTTGCGATGGAATCTCGAAATTTCAAAGCATGGAAATTCAAAAAAAAAAATTCTAACATTGGATATGAATTGGACGTCGCCTCATCAATGGTAATTTGATTTGGAAAGAAAATCGAAATTTCGGACGAAAAGTGTAAAATTACCATTTTGCCCCTCAAGCCTTAACCTTACCTTAAGCTGTTTAAAAGGGCATTTTGGTCATTTAGCTCTCCTCCATAGCTGCTGAAAATGTGAGGAGAAGATGGTCAATTGAGGTCAATGATTTAGAAGATATTTTTGGAGATAAGGCCAATATTAATGTTTGGAAAATTATCATCTTTGACCCATTTGACCACTATTCACTTCTTGACCAAACAAAATTGGAGAACAAGTCTCTCTCTCTCTCCTGGGATCAGCTGACCACTTTCTCTCTCCCTCTCCACGTTTCCTTCTTCCCCTTCTTCCTTTTTCTTCACGAGCAGAACCTGCTCGCCCGACCAGCCCGATGCCCTTCACTGTTCCGACCATATCTCCTTCTTCCGATGTCGCTTTGAGGTAAAGTCACCTCCATCTGAAAGCTTATTGTCTTAGCTTTCCAGGAACATATTATAAGCTTGATTTGGCCCGGTAGTGTTTTCGGTAGGTCTGTTTGAATGGGCAAAGGTCAAATTGAGGCAGAATCTGACCGGTTTTGGGGGAGGAGCTGTTTCGTGGGCTTCAAGACTTCAAATGGCTCCAAAATTTCGGTGAGACTCTCTTGACTCATATTACTTGAGATGGATGAGTTAGGATTGTAATTTTATATGAAATTGGAGGAGTATTCATGGACGATTGAGGTGATTCTGGGGGCAGATTCTGACCGCCTGTGCACCTGAGGGAATTGGATTGATTGGGGGTCTTAGAGGTGTTATAGTGGCTTCAAATTTTCGGTGAACATATTAGACATATAGAATAAGGCGGTGGCAAGTTGGGTTTGCATTAAATTGAATCTTAGAGTGAAGCTATGGACTGATTGGTATGGATTAGAGCAGAACCGGTTTTGCCTTGCTTGTGGACTGCACTGACCTGTTCTGTTCAAGGCTCAATTGGGTGTCGCCTTGTCTTGAATTTGCCTTTTAGACATGCTATGACATATATTGATGTGTTATGGAGGAGTGTGTGAAATGGATTGATGATTAGAGGTAATTTTGTGGCTAAACGGCGTGATTGAGCCTAAATGGTAATCTGCCCTGTTTTGGACAGATTTGATTCGAAACTGGGACTCTTGAATTGAAGGTTGTGGCTAGCTTGTTTGGATAGGTAGGTGACCTCTAAACCTTTACTATGAAGTTAGGGTACTAAGAGACAAGTTTGAGCTTCAAATGATAATTTTTTGCTAGTCAAATCGTGTTCATATGAAGTAACGTTGATTGTGATCGTAGGAACCGAGTTTATGCTTGGCTGAATTGAGATGAATTTGTGACTTATGTGGCTGCAATTGTGGTATGGATATTCGACGTATATGTAGCATCGATTGACTATGTAATTGTGTGGGTCTCGGTTAGCCATTGTGCATGATTTATACTTGTATGGGCACGAGATTGACTGACTTGATAATCTGCCATGTTGTGTCCGATGCTTTTGAATGGCTAGAGTGCCCAGTGATTTTAAATGACCTGAGGCGTATTAACGCGGGTCCGAGAATGACAGTTATATCCTGGAAGCGTTTTGACGTGGGCTTTATTATTATTATACCCCGAGGCGTTAAACGTGGGGTTATGAGTATTATAATATCCCGAGGCGTTATTACGCTCAGAAAATATGAAGGTCGTATTCAATCAAGTCGTTCGAGGCCAAAGTGAGCCGTATTCGCCTCGATTGTCCGAGACCGAGAAAGCACGGAAGTCGTGTTCAATTAAGTCGTCCGAGACCAAAGTGAGTCGTGTTCGACTAATTGTCCGAGACTTAATCCGGTCGTGTTCCTATGTGTCCGAGACCGAGATTTATGGGTTGTATTCCTTTGCGTATAGCCCGATGCGTTATTACACGGGCCTCGTATCGAGAAATGGGATTATTGTGCTAGTAGGTGGAGCTTGGTTTGAAATATTGAATGCCTGGTTATTGTAATTGTTTGATTGACAATGCCTATGCTTGCGCCTGCATCCTGTTTACATCTGGTTTTATGGACGTCTTCGACGTCTTTGATTTGAGAAGTTGTTTGGAGGTACTAACGGCCTAGTTTAGGTTTAGGGTGAGCTTGCTGAGATGTAAATCTCACCCCGTCGTGGGACCTATTTTTCAGGTATCAAAGCGATGGAACATCAAGTTTGCTAAGGATTAGCATTCGAGAAATATGTGGGTCGAATGAATATAAGATATTTTGTGACCTTTTGGATTATATCGGATTTTATGGATTAAGATTGAACCATTGGGTATTTGACCGCTATATCAATTGAAGTGTAATATACATATGTATGATGTATACCACTTTTGTCCTAAGTCATTCATTTGAATTGATGTATGGAGATGTTTACCCGTTTCCGCCTGTTTTATGGATTTTTTTGAAATTGTGGGCCGAAGGATCCTGGAAGCCAATCTAAGACAGAAACGGCTAGATGGGATGTTCACGAACTCAACAGGTTCGGGGCATGACACCTCCGAAGCTCAAGAACACATCGTAGCCCCTCCCCGATCTGCCATCACGGCTACGCCTATTCGAGCCTTTGTCGCCGACTTTTCTCCCTCCCTGTTTCTCTTCATTGCAGGAGGACGATGGACGGATGGATCTCCGTATTGAGTCCACCTTGTAATAACTTTATCAAGCAACGGAGTAATTCGCTGCGTTTACCTGGAAATTTACCTGGGGCTGTCCTTTGTAAGAGGAAAAAACCGCATGCTTAGATCCCAATCGTCCCCGCCTAAAGCAAAAGCACATGGGGCAAAAGTCAACTGCTGCAATCATCTGGTGTAAGCTACATGCTTAGTTCCCAGTCCACTTGCCTAAAGTCAACTGCTGCCTTCCCCATAAGTCAAATCAAATAGGAGGTTGTCTCGGAAAATATATAACGAGATTTGTGCGTTAGAAGTCCTACAATTTATCATCAAAATACAACCGAGTTTTAAATATTTTAGTAAAAGTAATTAAGTCCTAAAACTTGTCAAATTAATATAATCAAATCGTTCCGTTGACTCCGTCTAAATTGACTAACGAAAAATGCTAACGTAATTTTTTTTAATTGTTTTCTCTCTCTTACTTGGCATTGATGTTACTGATGCGCATTAGTACAAAACCATAAGCGACGTTGTCCAAATCCTAATTTTTACACTAAACCTTAGTTAATGTGATTAAGAAAAGCTAATGACTGGTCTATTCACACAATAACCGCAATCGCCGCTCCTCGTCCCTCTCCTTCCTCTCGGCCCCGATATCCGACACGTATTGCTGATTAAACTTTATTAGTTTATGTTGTCTATACGATAAAACAATATAACTTATTACATTACATTAAAATACAATACGAATAATGGCTGGTATGATTGAATGAGCAGGTCCACGTTTGTTTCTCAAGGAAGTTCATTCTGAAGGTAAGTCTTGATTCTGTTTCATGGAATCAGCTATAAAGGCCTGTTTCTTCCTTCTTTCTTTCTTCTTTTTTTTTTTTTGGGGGGGGGGGGGAGAAAATGACACAAATAGTATTTGAACTTTGACCCGATGTCTACTGTGATCTCTAAATTTTTAATTTGTTCAATGTGGTCCCTAAACTTTAGCCCAATGTGAAATATTGTCCCTGAATTTTTAATTTGTTCAATGTGGTTTTTAAACTTTTAGTATATATTCAAACTAGTCCCTAGACCATGAAAATGGTCAACGTTATCGTTGAACTTAAATTGATGAAAGTATAACATTGTATATTTTTATAAAGTCCTAGGACTAGTTTGAAAATTTACAAAAGTTCGGAACCATATTGAACAAATTAAAAATTCGGGGTTGAAAGTGAATTATTATCGGACATCTAATGGTAACACTTACGGAAGTGGATTTCAGCTTTGGAAGTTCTTCCTGAGTTGAAATCTGTTTGGTAATTTAACTTCCTGGCGTAAATCTATTTGGTAAAAATCTTTTACTTATGAAAGAAATTCCTACTTGAGTGGATTTCCACTTCAAGTTGTTTTTCCCCCAATTTTAGAAGTTAAAAAAATTGCTTCTCAACTCAAGAAGTACTTCTCGCATCACCCTCTTTTCGACCACGCTTACCTCCGGTTGCCGCCACCCATCGCTAATCATTGCCCGCAGCCGCCCGCGACCACCGCACCCACCCCCCTCGCCGTCTACCGCCAACCTCTCGTCGACCGCTGCCCACCCACCTCGCTACCGCCTACCGCCGACCTCTCGACCGACCGCCACCCCCCCGTCGGTAGCCACCCACCCTTGTTCGTGACCACCACCACCCAATGCCCCCACCATCGATGCGGCCACCCAACGCCTCCCGCCGGCAATCACCGTCGTCAACCGTCGTCCTATTGCCACTTGTCGCCGCCCGTCACCCCTCCGCAACCACCGCTACCCAACGCCCCTCATCGCTAATCGCTAGCCTCCGCCATCCGCCGCCCACCACATACCTCCGCTAATGGCTAGCCTCCTTTATCCCTCGCCGCCAACCATCGCTGGCCGCCGCTACGACCATCGCCACGCGCCGCACACCGCCTAGCTCTCTACCGACCATCGTTGACCATCGCCCACCGTCGACCTCGGCCCGCCGTTGCCAACCGCCGACAACAACTCCCACCGCCGCCCACTACGACGCCCACTACGACCTCGCTATCGCCGACCACGGTCGTTGCCATCCCCGCCGCTAATCGCCAATATCCACAGCCAACCATAGACCACTGTCCCCGCCTACCGCCGCGAGTCACCGTCTCCGGTCGCCGAAGTAAAAAATAAATAATAATTTTTTGAATAATAAAAATTATTTTTTAAATAAATTTAAAAAGTTTAAAAATGAAGTAGAAATTTTTCAATTGCTGACAATAAATTTTTATAGAAGATTTTGTGTTAATAATATTACAAAAGTAGAAATTTTCAACCATTGTCAAGCAAATTTCTCTTATCGAAATCAACTTCTGCTTCGAGTAGAAGTAGAAAAATCAACTTCTAACTAGAAGTTGATTTATGAAGCAAAAATGTTGCCATGCACACCTAAACTTCCCCGAGTTTCACCCGAGCGGGTTGTAGATCCAACCCGCAATTCTTTTACCATGTTTTCTTCTAAATGTACTATGTCGGATGCCTTTACCATGTTTTCCCCTTATTTTTAACCATTCCATGTTCATTTGTAATCTTTCCGATGCATCTTCTCAAAAAATAAGATTTTGGACATATAGTTGTTCAACAAGTAATCGCGTAAATTTTGATTTGTTCAACTCTGTTTCGACTATGTCGAAGTAGAAATAGAAAAATCAACTTCTAAACAGAGGTTGATTCCTAAAGCAGTGTTGTTGCCATACTCTCCCTAAACTTCCCCGAGTCTCACCCGAGCGGGTTGTAGATCCAACTCGCGATTCTTTTACCATGTTTTCTTCTAAATGCACTATGTCGGATGCCTTTACCATGTTTTCCCCTTTTTTAACCATTCCATGTTCATTGTAATATTTATGATGTATCTTCTCAAAAAATAAGATTTTGGACATATAGTTCTTCAACAAGTAATGTGACATTTTGAGGTCTATGAATGAGAAATGACCGTTTTGCCCCTCAAGCATTATTCTTGTTCTAAGTTCATCAAAGGACATTTTGGTCATTTTCACTTTGCTTCAGCTAAAAATGTGAAGATAAGAAGGGTCAATACTGGTCAATACACATGTGGATAATTATTGATATGAGACAAGTGTCATTAGAGAGCATGGCTAGCATTAATGTGACCTTGACCTTATTATTCACATATTTGAATTTTTTATATATAAAATCAAGTCTTCTTCAGCTTTTCTCCTTCTTCAAATTCATGAGCACTTTATCTCCATTCTCCATTTCCATCATCTCCTTCATCTTTAAGGTTTTTAAGCAAAACCAGAAAACTGTTTCAGCCGACCACTTTCTGCCCGTTTCGTTCGGTCCATCCGACGGCACCCTCCGGTGGTCTTTTGGCCGCTCCCGACGACCCACTTGAAGTTCAATGTGTCCCCGAGAACCTCCAATTGGATTCACATCATTTTAATCTTCCAGTTGGAAGAACCAAGCCGAGGAAGAAAACCGGACAGATTTGGAGCTAGCTGAGGGTAAGTAGCTGTTCTCCATCTTAGAAACTTCTTTTGATGCCAAATTTTCGGTGGTGACTTCTAGACTTATAGACCTGAGTATGGACGGTTTAGAGACACTGAGTGATTAAGGAAAAATTCGAGTTATAATGGTTGGGTTAAAGTGTTTCTGCTGGACACATACTAGACAGTTTGTGCACTTTGTTTAGTTAAGTTGAGTGGGGGCTTAAAATGAGTGGTTATGCTGCTAAATTTTCAGTGGACCCCTAAGACATATAGAATAAGGTTCCCACAAGTTCAATTAGTGTTAAATTGGAGATTTGAATTGGATTTTGGGTGAGACAACACAAGACCAGTTTTGCCCTGTTTTTGCCCTGTTGTACCAAAGCTGTTCATGGGTTGTACAAGGAATATTTTGGCTTGGAATTAGAATATGAGACATCCTAAGACATTGTGGAAGGTGTTATGAGGGAATATATGAAGTAAATTAAAGTTTGGAAGTGAATTCAAAAAATTAATGGAGCTTTGCTATGGTTTGCTATTAACGTTTTGGCTCAATTGGATAAAAAATTAATGGAGCTTTGCTATGGTTTATATAGATCTGATGCGGAAATCTATTTAACCAAGCTTTTGCGGTTGTGAGGTGACTTTTTTTTAAGTTGCTTTTGGAACCAAGGGTAAGTGTTCCCGAAACCTTTTTTGATCACTAAGATGCTTCGAATGAGATGACTTATACTACGAATAGCCGTAAAATGTAAAGTGTAACTTAATTGGCATATGAGTGAAAGAGGAAAATAAATTGTCCCGAGTTTTGAACCATGCGGGTCGATACCCTGGGTCTTGGTTACGCGGGGAGTAATTTGTGTAGTACTTGCGGTCTTGACATGCGGGGAATAAAAAAATATATACCTAGGCCTTGGTCATGCGAAGTACATGTGAAAGGAAATATCCCGAATCTTGATCATGCGGGAAAACGACCAATATAGGTCGACACGAACTCCAGTAATGATAGCCTGGAACAATTTACGCGACTATGTCGTTATCTTGAAAATCAGTAACGAGATGAGAATCTCATGTGTGAGATACGAATGAATAGTTGCTAATACGTAAAGTTTGATCATTCCCGTAGTTCCGATTTGATTATACATGTTGTTATGACTTAAGTCTACTCTACCAAGATCGTGAGTTACTTGATCTTGACCTCTATCTATGTCAACTTACGTGAGATATGGTATGATATATATATATAAATAATATTGTGCTGTGTAAAGAGGCTTGTTTTGTATCTTGTCATTCGTATGCTTTGTTGCATAACTCGGAAGGGCTAGTGGTCTAGTATAGGATTTGGGTTTACTTGCCGAGATGTGAATCTCACCCCTAGTGGGATCTTTGTTTTCGGACCCCAGGTTATAGAAATGCTTCCAAAGACGATTGGGAGATCCGAAAGAGATGACAATTGCATGGGATGAATTTTCGGCTCACTTAGGAATAGTTTTTGTAAGAAAATGTACTACGGTTTGGGTAGATGTAGGCGGAAAAGATCCGCAACCGCATCGTTATGAAGCGTGGTTCCGTAAGATTGGGAACGATGGTTTGTTCGGGCATTTGCAACCATCCGATGTACCTGCGATGTAGTTCCGGGATGGTACCACCCGTCCCGTCATGATGTTGAGGGTGTAGTTCAAGTGTCGGCGGCTGCTTTTAGGAACATAGCAGAGAAGACCCCGACGGCGGAGGAGGATCACGAGGTGATCATGATATCTCGATTCGGAGAAGGACGAGTCGGAGGATGAAATGCTGGAGACGAGCTCCGATACTTTCTCTAAGTACGTTCCCACAGGAGACAAGGATGAGGACGTGACTATTAGTTCCTCCGAGTAGTCCGGTTGCTCTTGATAAGTTTCTTTTGGTGTAGATTCGAAGAAATTTGGATGTTCGCTTTGTTTTTTTTTGGTTTGGCTCATACTGCATATGTTCTTCTACTACTACGCACGTGACCACCGTCCCTTGTATATATTTGTTGTTGTGTGTTACTGCCCTTTTTGTTCGTATCTTTTATTGTCCGGGTTGGAGTATTCCTTCCGCATGCGCATTTCATTTTATGTGTTTGCCGTAGATATAGTATCCCGGGTTTAAATTATACGGCTTGGGCAGGTGTGCGTTCTCAAAGGACGGCGGGATGTTATAAGTAATCACGTAAATTTGGATTTGTTCAACCTTTTCGGACCATGTCGAGATGAAATCCTAAAAGCAAGTACCGGCAGCTAGATAGAAGCTAAGTTTCTACCTTCCTTGATAATACTTCAAAGATATCACGTAACACGAGTGTGATGCCCCCGGAAATCCGACCTCCGTAAAGAGCCCGAATTCAATAATTTTAATTGTATAAAATTTTGGATCGTAAGGAATTAAAGGATGAATTTTGGACGATTCCCTAAGCATAAGTTAGATTAGATTAGGTTCCAAAAATCTTAGTCGTCGCGATTTAGGATTTAAATCCTCGCGCTGAGCCTAACCCCGACCGAGCCCGGCTCCGCAATTAGACCAAAGTACACTCCCTTCAAAGATGCCAAAAATCCGTTCTATCCTGAAGGACCAAGTTACCCCTTTTGCCCTTGCATTCATGCACAAAAGACAAGAGTTTGAATTTGAACTTCTTGGTGGCCCCCACCTATCCACTTTCCCCACCAACCAATCATACTTCAAGTCAACATATCAACTCTACCACTTACCCTACCCAGTTTCTCTTTCCTCTCACGGCATACTCTCTCCCTCACGATCTCTTTCCTCTCTTCGCCCCCGCTCCCGCACCACTTGACCCCTCCTCCTCCTACAACCTGAACATCCTTCCTCCTCCTTGGTTGTTTTTGCCCCACCATCACCTCGACCACCGGCATCCTTCTTCGCCGTCGCTTCTCCTCCGTCCGACTGTCGCCCGTCGCCTCGGAAGGCTGCTGGACAACTCTCTCAAGACCTCGACGCCATCTTGCCCTATTTTTGCATCGCTGGCCCCGCGCTGCTGCAGCTACTCCAACCTCGAGCCAACCACTTCCGACCACCACCCTCCACCACCGGTCATCCCTCCATCGCCCTTAAACCTCCATACCGCCACCCAACAGCCCGGAGCCGAGAAAGAGCCAAGCAAGTCCCGGAGCTTCCCACCGTCTCTACCGCTCTTCGCCACTCATCGACTTCCCCAAACAACAACCCTCGACCTCTAGTCGTCCCTCGAAGCTATTGGAGGCCGATCGTTGTTTGTGGAGCTAGGAACCAACCCGATCTCTACCTCCCCTGCTCCGGTCCGTCGCCCTTGTTTTGCGTCGCGAGTTCTATCCAGCCTTTGTTCCGCCTTGTAATTTTGACGTCCGTAAGAAAGACGGATTCAATGGATTTTAATGGCGAATTTTGGCCTGGTAATTAAATTTAGATTTTTTAGGATTTAAGAGATAATAATAGGAATGTTCTAAGACATCGGTCGAATAGATTAGGTTTTGACGAGTCGTAGTACCAAGATCCTTCGCACCGGCCCTAGCCTTGACTAAACCCTAGTTGTGAGATTCCCTAATAATGCCTTCGGTTTAGTACCGGTAGTTTAATTTACCCCAATTAGGTAAATTACCATTTTGCCCCTAGATATTTTACACATAAGATAAAATAGGGAATAGTTAGATTTTAAATATTTTTGTGGGCCACCGACATCTTTTCAACCCGGCCCCCCAACTTTACATCACATATTGCTCTCTTTCTCTCTTTCTATTGCCGTGCAAAGCCCCCCTCCCCTTCCTCGTTTCTTCTTTGTCCTTCTTCTTCGTCTTTTTGCTTCTTATTCATTCTATTCACCCGGCTAGCCCTCATGCCTGAAGCTACCACCGTCTCGCCACCTCGTTGCACCGCCGTTATCTAACCGCACCGAACTCATCCCGGCCGCTGCACCGTCGCCGCTGTTCCTCGCGCCGACCTCGACCTTAGCTCCGTAGCCACCCGACCATCTCCAGCCACTGCGCACCACCCCTCGTCAATGCCGAGGCCTGGCCGTCGCGAGCCCGCTCCCCACTAGCCAAACTCATCCCCTCCATCGTCTTCCCGGGACATTGCTCGTTGCCTCTTGAGTTCAACCGCCAACCCGACGCCTAAGACCAGCGAGCCCACGACACCTCCTCCTCTATTTTCTTGGTCGGCTAAATCCGGACCCACCCGATCTCAATATTCCAGCCCGCCGAGATTGCGGCCCCGGCGCCACCAGCCACCACCACTTCGAGCCCTACCTCTCAACGCCACCCCGGGCCCAACGCCGGCCCTCCGAAATGAGAACCCATAGCCCCTCATCCCTCAAGTCCTCGGCGGAGATCACCCGAAAACCCTAGCCCGAAACCACCATCCCGACTGGACCCGATGTCAAGCTCGTGAGATCTAAAACCATGTCGCCTCGTCCATCTTAGTAGCCCCGTCCATCTTCGTAGCCCATGAACCCGAGAACGCCGTCATGTACCACCTGCGAATCGCGGCCTCGTCGTCTTTGCCAAGCTGCCCGCATTCGTCCCACGGCCCCGTAACCCCGTCAACCACCGAAAGTCCATGGACCCTAGCTCGACCCGAGATTCGACCCGGCTGCTATGACCTAAACCCGTACCGTTGACGTGCATTTTTGTGGTCGTCACCGACGCGCTGCGAGCCGTCACCGAACGTCATTAAGTTGTGAGTTAGCCCCTAACTCATGGTTAAGATGCTAATTGCTTTTAGAAATAGTTAATTAGTGCATTAAGGTGTTTAGGTAGATTAATTGTGGTCAGTTTAGTTAGAAACTTGGTTTAGGTTAAATGGCCATAATTAAATAAATCAAAGCTAGATAGTTAGGTGGACTATGGCTAGTTGAGTGATGAGACCGAATTGTTTGACTGATCATAGTTATTTGATTGCGAGCATGCGATAAGTTAGAGCCCAGGGGATAATTGATTGTTAGTTGGATTGGAGTTTTATGGGCTCGCTTATGAAATCCGATTTAATAATTGCGGTAGATTAACCGAATGAGTTTAATTAATCATTATGACCGATTGCTTGATTGGATACATTGGTTGGCTGGCTGAGTGTACAGGGTGAAATTGTGAATATCGGTCACCATGTATAGGATGCAAAGTCTTGTGGATAAATTGTGCATTCATATAACTACGTGTGAAATCAAACCGCATGTTTTAGCATGAAAATAGCCTTGGGGCAAGTCTTTAAGCACATCTGCATGAGCATCCGGCTAAAACTAAAGATGAAAATTGATTTGTCAAATGTGCTAGAGTGGTCATATGATGGGATTGTAATGAGATCCCGACAAGTTCGTACCGTGCCGATCATACGGAATCATACGATTTGTTAGATGCACGTCAATCCGTGCCCGTGCCGATCGTCTCGGATACATGGCTTTCGTCGTCATCGCCAAAAGTAAGGGACAATGTCTAGTCCTACTAGAAGACATTGTCGGTCATAGTCTTGGGCCACACCAGTCATGTGCAGCCACGCCTGGGCCATGGGTCATCTATTAATAAATGGACTTTCGTGTGGTATCTAGTATATGCAAGTTGATGTAATGCCTTGCAATGATTGTTTGATGTGACGTCATGTTGTGTCAAGCATTGCATTATGTGTGGCTCATGGCCGGTAAGTTGCATGTGGTTGATGCTATATATCGGGATTCGTGCTTGGCCGGTAGAATGCTTTGAGCGAATCAGCGCCCTAACCGGAGCTTAGGCGTTGATTCCCTAATATTTATATCTCACCCCGTTGTTGCTAACCATTTTCGGCCATTAGCCATAGAGAACTGGAAGTGGATGTGGACCTTATTGGCGTACTTTGGGAGTCATGTTAATTCCGACTTGATATCTTTAAGGGTTGTAGATTGTGGCTCGAAGATTGGGCTTGTAGATATTTCATTTCCTTGAGTTAACATAGATAATTTAGTAAAATGTGGTATTTGTTGAGCTATTATGATTTGTTCGATGTACCGTCCGTTTAACTATCCCCGCTTTTATGTGTTGTGTAGGAGTAAATCGTTTACGCATGTGCTTAATTAGAAGATAAAAATAATTTGGTCGATAACATGCCTGGGATGTTATCCCTTATGACCTGAGGCGTTTAGATAGAGATATTGCGCACCCGAGAATCGGGCGTGACATCCCCGTCTAGGTTGTATTAGAGCAAGGTCAGCCAAATCCATCCGGTCATGGTTTGGAGTGGTAAGGAGTGTTGGGATTTGGGATAGTTAGTAGAATTGAAATAACATGCATGTGCTTGTTACTTAAGTTTTAAGGCTGTATGCCCGAGTTCTCATTAGTGTTGCTTTGGAGTAAGTAGGGCTCCGTAAGGTACCCAGGTATAGCTTGTTAAACTAGTTGGATTGAGTTTAGAACTATAGCTTGTTAAACTAGTTGGATTGAGTTTAGAACTATTGGGAACGGTCTTTAGAATCTCTACG